>OY796658.1:41713432-42913432 GCA_963680705.1 Rhagium mordax
CGCAATTTTCTTGGTTATTTGATTAATTTCGGTACATTTTGCCTGTACTGTAACCATGTGACATCATTGGATCAGGCATTGAGAGAGGAGTTGAACATATATTTTATTTTCCTTCAAATCACCGCTATATTTGTAAATTGCGAAAAACGACAACATTTTAAGTTACATATATGGTTTTCGGCTATACATATTTCGACGAGACAAAAAGAAATAAGCTGTTCGACGTGCTTCTCGATGTTAAGTTGTCTTGGGAGATTGTTGGGCGTGACTTTTCTAACGCAGCGATAAATTCCCATGTAATAATTTTTTGTTTACTTTTGCTTAATCTACCTCATGTTAAAGTAATAGCAATCAAACCTCTAACACTCCGTAATACGTACAAATCAGGTATCGCCAACCTGCCAGAGCAACCCCGATCCTAAATCCACCCCTATGATTTGTCAAATTGCAAGTCATTGACAAAATTGAAAAAATTGCAAAAACACGAAAACTTCAAATACTATTTCCAAACGAATTTCCGAGAGACTGTTTTGGTAAGAAATCCAAGGTAGAGGGTCGAACTTAGAACTACAACGTAAATTGCACGGTCACGCTCTGATTTTATGCTCAATAGGAGTGAACGAAAAATTGTAATTTTGACGTCTATCGTTCTGAAACCACTGAAATCTCACGCGTTACGTCATGCTGCCATGAAACTGATTTTCGACCCCCTACTAGGAAACTAAAAACATTTGTTTAATCATGCTCTTGAAACATGCAATTTCTTACTTGGATACAATACTCGATACAATTAAATGTCAAAGTGAAGGAAAGGCACTGTCGAGAAACAGAAAATTGTTTTGGGGTCGTCCCGAGTCCGAAACTGTACTCGGTTCCGTCCTAGAACCGATATTAGGAAATCATTAAATTTCGCTGGATCGACTATAAGGTGTAATCTATCGGACGCACTATGGATTTTTTGGCGAATTTTGCGAAAATGCGAAAATTTTAAACCTTATTTCCAAACGAAAACAGGCCACCGGGCCGCCGTTCTGGCAATAAATCCAAGCTCGAAAGTCCAACTTGAAAGTACATCGTGAATTGTGCGGCCCAGCTGCGATTTTGAGATCAGCAGATCCTAACTAAAAAGTGACATTTGTGACGTTAACGAAAAATTTTAAAGTTTTGGCGCGTGCAGGTCGCGCATGAAATGTGGAGGGTTCTGCGCGCGCATTCGGTCTTTTTAATTTCGCAAAATTTACAAGACTCTTCGACATGGGATATTGAACCGCTAATAACTTTTTAAATATTCAAAGAATCGTACCGAGATATAGCCGTTGGGATTTTCTCGACAAGAAGACGCCTATACAAAAATAATAACATAACTGCCGGTACCACGTGATTTAGACAACCAATAAAAAATTGATCACTCTGTTGTCGCCACTGTTTCTATAAGTCATGCTTCATATTATGCAACATGAAACTGATTTTCAACCCCCTATACGAAAACAAAAACATTTCCAATGTTAAAATCAAGTTAAGATTTATTGATTCGTTTAGGTTCATGGCGGATAAACTTGAAAGACTAGCCTCGTACATTGATGATGAACACAAGCGAATCACTAAATCATACAGTGACAGTGAAGAAAAATTTCAGTTATTGACAAGGAAAGGTATTTTTCCATACGATTACATAAATTCATGGGCAAAACTAGATGAGACGTCTCTGCCATCTAAAGAGGCATTTTACAGTAAATTGAATGGCGAAGACATATCCGACGAGGACTATAAGCACGCGATTAATGTTTGGAATAAATTTAATGTTAAAACACTTGGAGAATATTCAGACATATATTTAAAGACGGACGTACTATTACTAGCGGATGTATTTGAAAATTTTAGAGACACTTGCATGCAGACATACGGACTTGACGCTTTAAATTATTATACAGCTCCAGGCTTGGCTTTTGACGCGATGCTAAAAATTAGTAAAGTGGTCTTAGAATTGATTACCGACGTGGATGTCTTATTAATGCTAGAAAAAGCAATAAGGGGAGGGGTGGCTCAAGCATCGAACAGATACGCGAAAGCTAACAATAAGTACATGGGAGAGGCGTATAACTCGAACGATAGGGAAAAGTATATTATGTATTTCGACATAAACAATATGTACGGAACATCAATGTCTTTTCCGCTACCTACCGGAGGTTTCGAATGGGTTCCCGAACGCGAATTTGATTCGATAGACATTCAAAATTTATCGGACGATGCAGATATCGGATACATTTTCGAAGTAGATATCGAATACCCGGTAGAATTACATGAATTACATAAAGATCTGCCCATGTGCCCCGAACAGATGACACCACCCGGCTCGAAACATTCAAAATTAATGACTACACTATTTGATAAAACGCAATATGTTATCCACTATAGAAACTTGAAAATGTGTTTAAAACAGGGTCTAAAACTTAAAACTATCCATAGAATCTTGAAATTTAAGCAGACTCCATTTTTAAAAACGTACATAGACCTTAACACTGACTTGCGAAAACAGGCGACCAACGAATTTCAAAAGAATTTCTATAAACTCCTTAATAACAACGTATTTGGAAAAACGTTAGAAAACCAGCGAAAACACAAAGATATTCGTCTAGTAACCAAATGGGAAGGTAGATACGGAGCAAAATCTCTAATTTCTCAGACTAATTTTCACAGTTTAACCCAATTTGACAATGATATGGTGATAATTGAAATGAATAAACTGAAAATCAAGCTTAATAAGCCTATATATGTGGGTTTTGCTATATTAGATTTATTCAAAATTATTCTGTACGATTTTCACTATGATTACATTAAAAAGGAATTTAACGAACGAGCCAAATTATTGTATACCGACACAGACAGTTTAATTTATGAATTTACCGACGCTAACATATACGAATACATGAAACGCGATATTCATCTGTTTGACACGTCAGACTACCCCGCAAATAATGTATATAATATGCCTCAAGTTAATAAAAAAGTTCTAGGGAAAATGAAAGACGAATGTCAGGGGCAGGTTTTAACGGAGTACGTAGGACTTCGCGCTAAAATGTACACTTATAAGGTAAACGGTAAACCCGTAACTAAAAAAATTAAGGGTCTTACACGTCCAGCTATTAAAACAATTACGTTTGAAGATTTCAGAAACTGTCTATTAAATCATAATACTCAGACTGTGGAGCAGCGTTTAATTAGATTGAAAAAGCACGAATTATTCACAATTAAGCAGAACAAATTGGCTCTCTCTCCATACGATGATAAACGCGTAATAAATTGTATAAACACAGATACATTACCTTGGGGTTTTCGACAAGCTTAAACCTATCATATTATGATGCCATGACGTCATAATGTTAATATGAAATTATTATCTTTATAGTGAGTGGGGGTTAGACGTCTCGGTGTATCGATGGTCTTGTTGAGACATTCATTCAGCCTAAGGCATTCATTCGAGATGGATCAGTTAAAAAGAGAATTGAAACACTCACTTGTATTAAAAAGTCGTCAAATTTATGAAAAATCTCTTATGAATGCCATTGCTGAAAATAATCATCACTTGGTGCAATATATTTTAGACAAAATTGTAATACCAGATAAAGCTATTTATTGGGCTGCCTTAAAAGGAGGGTTACAGAACTTTGAATTATTAAAATTGTTATTCATTGCAAAAAGCCAAGTTGATAAATTTATTGAAAGATTAGAATATATTTTCCAGCGTGAATGTATTACTCACACTACAATCGACTTATTAATGGAAACGTTGAATAAACATTTCCATTATTCAATAAATTCATATTTCCAGATTTTTCTCATTGAATCTCTATTAATTAACGATAAATATTTGTCTGTGGATCAAAGTACAAAGTCATATCCAGTTCGTAATATTTTTGCAAATTACCATGACATGGAGTGGTCTGGTCTATAAATTTGGCAGTAATAGAAAGTACATATTTCGTACAATATCAGTTTTTAGAAAATTTACATAGAGTAATTGCTAACCATAATTTCGATTTTAAATTAGATCCCGAGACTAATATGAATCATAAGCAGCTAATAACATGGTTAAGAGACAATATTGCTGATGGATTGGCCGGGAAATCAATAGGATGGACTGAGGGCCCGGACTCAGCGAAATGGCCTTCTAATTTACTAGAAGACTATGTTAAGACATTGAAAGTTGTTAATCAATATTATTTAAAATAATAATAATGCACTGTACTGTATATATTATTATCGTTATATTTTAATTAATATATTGATAAAAAAAAATAATGTCTCTTAATTGTAAATAATTTACTTTTCTTTAATAAATATATTTATCACATGTGTGTTTTTTATTTATTATTCCCTACACCTCCTTAAAACTGTTAACTAATAATAATGATAATAATAATAATAATATTTCAGATCGAAGATTTTAATAGAAATAATGTATCGAAAGCTATAAGTCTAGATTCTCAGAGTTTTAATGCATAAAAAATACTATATACGAGCTGGTATATGAGGGTAATTAATGTACACATAATTTATTTTAGCGTACTAGACAGGTTTTTTGAACATACTTTATTTGCAAAAACTAGCTGATATGAAGATTAGTCTAAATAATAATACATACTCCTCCTAGACTATTGAATCAAGGTGATGTATCTCATAGAGTTATCACTGCATGCTGAAAACAGAAATTGTCTTGAAAGGTTATGGAAAACGAATTAAATACTATAATTCTCGAACACGTGCTTCAAGTACTATACCTCTGGTTATTCAGTCAAGATATGATGGCTATAATAATCAAGGTGCTCTGATGAATTCTACACTGCTCTACGCATTGAAGACTGTTCTAATCAATCAAACATCAGCAGAACGGATAGTAATATATAAAATAATCAGCTTGAGGAGTCCTTCCCTGTTAGCTTAGAGATACACAATTCTGAAACCCAGTGTTTCAGTTTCAGATATTATATCCGAAAAATAATACATAAGCCAGCCATGTAATTATATTTGAGAACAAGTAATTACAGATGACTATGAGAGCGAAATTTAATTCATATCAGCTGTCGATCGGGACAATTACCCCAATATCTTGCAATATGTTTATGTAGACCTGATAGTTAAGGCCTACACGTTTACTAATTCGTATCATTTCGACTAAATTATTGGGGTTAATATCTGAACCCCGCTGTAATATTTCATTAAACTCGGAACAGCGTGCGAATGGCTTACTATATTCTGATTCTATTTGTGGAGATATGTTTTCACTTCTAAATAAATCTAAATCATTTCTTGACGTTTCCTGCATGTTATTGGAAGGGACCTTCTTGCTATGTAACCCTCGTATATGCTCCATTAAATTGTCTTTTCGTTTAAACGTTTTATTACAAGAATCACATTGGAAAGAACGATTTTTATGAATGTTATTATGTCGGCTTAATCCGCTAAGCCAAGAGAACGTTTCACCGCATATGGTACATGAATGCATGTTCATCAACTAGCTTCAACTGATTCATAACTATCAGATACCCTTATTTATCCTTCAGCAGTACCGTATTTATCCACATGTATCCTTAAACCGTACATGACTATACCCTTATTTATCCTTATATATACCCTTATTTACCCTTGGTCATCATAGCTGTTCATGGCTGTTCATGGGCTTCTACTGATCTATGCAAAAAGCTGTTACCTGTATATACCCATAACATGGTAATGAACAGGCATGGTTGGTCATGACCGGGCTACAGCTGTAACATACTTAATAAATTATTCAGGCTTCTTTCAGTTCGTTTAGAGTACCCTTCTTTAAGTAGAAGTTTAACACTGACTTGCGAAAACAGACTACCAACGAATTTCAAAAGAATTTCTACAAACTCCTTAATAACAGCGTATTTGGAAAAACGTTAGAAAACCAGCGAAAACACAAAGATATTCAACTAGTAACCAAATGGGAGGGGAGACATGGTGCAAAATCTCTTATTTCTCAGTCTAATTTTCACAGTTTAACCCAATTTGACAATGATGTATTACACACACTAGTATCGACTTATTATTGGAAACTAGAATTACATGAATTATATAAAGATCGGCCTGTGTATCCTTTGTAGAGCATGGAAGTACGAGAGATGCACATCGATGGTTTTTAAGTTTAAAGCTAAGATAATGATTAATATACAGGGTGAGTTCACTTTAAATACAATAAATTTAAGGATCGATAGAACACATGAAAATAATTGGGATCCCGTTAAAAAAAAATCTCTAAAATGTCCCATTAATTAATGAAAACTCAAGAGCCACCTATTACGTGTAGTTAGTTTAAAGGATCTTTTATTATTTACTGCTTGCTTTCTGTCTAAAACTTCAGTCAAGCTGTATTGGTGTGAAAATGGGACAAACTGTATTATCCTCATGATGCTAATTTTAATGAAAATTATATTCTTCTTCTAATATACCAAATTATCTAGAAATTTAGTATGTTAGTAACATGTAGCAGTTAAATAAATTTATTTATCTAAAATCGAGAAATTATGTGAAAACAATTACGTTTTGTTCCATAACTTCTAAACGAAGCAAAATATCGAAATTTTGCAAGAGAAAAAAAAGTTTCATAAGACGGCAGCGGTATTAATACACCTATCAATAATAATCAGTGGCGTACTGACAAAAAGATGGGGCGGAAAGAAGGTTCAATGGTACCGAAAACTCAACCACCCAGTATATGTAGCCCGATGATTTCATACTTGAAATATGGCTGTTGATATACTAAACTTTCGTAGTAAATTTGAAGTTGATATTATTTTTCGTTCGGGAGTTAAATAAGAAGAACTTAAAAAAAATTGATACTTCAACACCCTGTATCTTATTAATGGGACATTTTAGAGATTTTTTTTTAACGGGATCCCAATTATTTTCATGTGTTCTATCGATCCTTAAATTTATTGTATTTAAAGTGAACTCACCCTGTATATTAATCATTATCTTAGCTTTAAACTTAAAAACCATCGATGTGCATCTCTCGTACTTCCATGCTCTACAAAGGATACACAGGCCGATCTTTATATAATTCATGTAATTCTAGTTTCCAATAATAAGTCGATACTAGTGTGTGTAATACATCATTGTCAAATTGGGTTAAACTGTGAAAATTAGACTGAGAAATAAGAGATTTTGCACCATGTCTCCCCTCCCATTTGGTTACTAGTTGAATATCTTTGTGTTTTCGCTGGTTTTCTAACGTTTTTCCAAATACGCTGTTATTAAGGAGTTTGTAGAAATTCTTTTGAAATTCGTTGGTAGTCTGTTTTCGCAAGTCAGTGTTAAACTTCTACTTAAAGAAGGGTATTCTAAACGAACTGAAAGAAGCCTGAATAATTTATTCAGTATGTTACAGCTGTAGCCCGATCATGACCAACCATGCCTGTTCATTACCATGTTATGGGTATATACAGGTAACAGCTTTTTGCATAGATCAGTAGAAGCCCATGAACAGCCATGAACAGCTATGATGACCAAGGGTAAATAAGGGTATATATAAGGATAAATAAGGGTATAGTCATGTACGGTTTAAGGATACATGTGGATAAATACGGTACTGCTGAAGGATAAATAAGGGTATCTGATAGTTATGAATCAGTTGAAGCTAGTTGATGAACATGCATTCATGTACCATATGCGGTGAAACGTTCTCTTGGCTTAGCGGATTAAGCCGACATAATAACATTCATAAAAATCGTTCTTTCCAATGTGATTCTTGTAATAAAACGTTTAAATGAAAAGACAATTTAATGGAGCATATACGAAGGTTACATAGCAAGAAGGTCCCTTCCAATAACATGCAGGAAACGTCAAGAAATGATTTAGATTTATTTAGAAGTGAAAACATATCTCCACAAATAGAATCAGAATATAGTAAGCCATTCGCACGCTGTTCCGAGTTTAATGAAATATTACAGCGGGGTTCAGATATTAACCCCAATGATTTAGTCGAAATGATACGAATTAGTAAACGTGTAGGCCTTAACTATCAGGTCTACATAAAGATATTGCAAGATATTGGGGTAATTGTCCCGATCGACAGCTGATATGAATTAAATTTAGCTCTCATAACTGGAGTCATCATGTGAGAAAACATATTACTATTAGATGATTGCAATAAACAATGAAACTTGTAAAACTTAAATAAAAATATTCAAAACTTAAACAGTTTTTCATTTTTCACTCTACTATTTACTCTGTAATCAGAGATATTACAGTTTTCTACCTTAAAAGTTAGTGTCTACATTAATATTTCTTATTATTAAAGAAACTAATAATATTTAAAGTGAGTACGGTAATCACATGGATAAATACCTTGATGTATACATATTGTGTACTTAAAGATAGTCATCTGTAATTACTTGTTCTCAAATATAATTACATGGCTGGCTTATGTATTATATTTCGGATATATTATCTGAAACTGAAACACTGGGTTTCAGAATTGTGTATCTCTAAGCTAACAGGGAAGGACTCCTCAAGCTGATTATTTTATGTATTACTATCCGTTCTGCTGATGTTTGATTGATTAGAACAGTCTTCAATGCGTAGAGCAGTGTAGAATTCATCAGAGCACCTTGGTTATTATAGCCATCATATCTTGACTGAATAACCAGAGGTATAGTACTTGAAGCACGTGTTCGAGAATTATAGTATTTAATTCGTTTTCCATAACCTTTCAAGACAATTTCTGTTTTCAGCATGCAGTGATAACTCTATGAGATACATCACCTTGATTCAATAGTCTAGGAGGAGTATGTATTATTATTTAGACTAATCTTCATATCAGCTAGTTTTTGCAAATAAAGTATGTTCAAAACACCTGTCTAGTACGCTAAAATAAATTATGTGTACATTAATTACCCTCATATACCAGCTCGTATATAGTATTATTTATGCATTAAAACTCTGAGAATCTAGACTTATAGCTTTCGATACATTATTTCTATTAAAATCTTCGATCTGAAATATTATTATTATTATTATTATTATTAGTTAACAGTTTTAAGGAGGTGTAGGGAATAATAAATAAAAAACACACATGTGATAAATATATTTATTAAAGAAAAGTAAATTATTTACAATTAAGAGACATTATTTTTTTTTTATCAATATATTAATTAAAATATAACGATAATAATATATACAGTACAGTGCATTATTATTATTTTAAATAATATTGATTAACAACTTTCAATGTCTTAACATAGTCTTCTAGTAAATTAGAAGGCCATTTCGCTGAGTCCGGGCCCTCAGTCCATCCTATTGATTTCCCGGCCAATCCATCAGCAATATTGTCTCTTAACCATGTTATTAGCTGCTTATGATTCATATTAGTCTCGGGATCTAATTTAAAATCGAAATTATGGTTAGCAATTACTCTATGTAAATTTTCTAAAAACTGATATTGTACGAAATATGTACTTTCTATTACTGCCAAATTTATAGACCACTCCATGTCATGGTAATTTGCAAAAATATTACGAACTGGATATGACTTTGTACTTTGATCCACAGACAAATATTTATCGTTAATTAATAGAGATTCAATGAGAAAAATCTGGAAATATGAATTTATTGAATAATGGAAATGTTTATTCAACGTTTCCATTAATAAGTCGATTGTAGTGTGAGTAATACATTCACGCTGGAAAATATATTCTAATCTTTCAATAAATTTATCAACTTGGCTTTTTGCAATGAATAACAATTTTAATAATTCAAAGTTCTGTAACCCTCCTTTTAAGGCAGCCCAATAAATAGCTTTATCTGGTATTACAATTTTGTCTAAAATATATTGCACCAAGTGATGATTATTTTCAGCAATGGCATTCATAAGAGATTTTTCATAAATTTGACGACTTTTTAATACAAGTGAGTGTTTCAATTCTCTTTTTAACTGATCCATCTCGAATGAATGCCTTAGGCTGAATGAATGTCTCAACAAGACCATCGATACACCGAGACGTCTAACCCCCACTCACTATAAAGATAATAATTTCATATTAACATTATGACGTCATGGCATCATAATATGATAGGTTTAAGCTTGTCGAAAACCCCAAGGTAATGTATCTGTGTTTATACAATTTATTACGCGTTTATCATCGTATGGAGAGAGAGCCAATTTGTTCTGCTTAATTGTGAATAATTCGTGCTTTTTCAATCTAATTAAACGCTGCTCCACAGTCTGAGTATTATGATTTAATAGACAGTTTCTGAAATCTTCAAACGTAATTGTTTTAATAGCTGGACGTGTAAGACCCTTAATTTTTTTAGTTACGGGTTTACCGTTTACCTTATAAGTGTACATTTTAGCGCGAAGTCCTACGTACTCCGTTAAAACCTGCCCCTGACATTCGTCTTTCATTTTCCCTAGAACTTTTTTATTAACTTGAGGCATATTATATACATTATTTGCGGGGTAGTCTGACGTGTCAAACAGATGAATATCGCGTTTCATGTATTCGTATATGTTAGCGTCGGTAAATTCATAAATTAAACTGTCTGTGTCGGTATACAATAATTTGGCTCGTTCGTTAAATTCCTTTTTAATGTAATCATAGTGAAAATCGTACAGAATAATTTTGAATAAATCTAATATAGCAAAACCCACATATATAGGCTTATTAAGCTTGATTTTCAGTTTATTCATTTCAATTATCACCATATCATTGTCAAATTGGGTTAAACTGTGAAAATTAGGCTGAGAAATTAGAGATTTTGCTCCGTATCTACCTTCCCATTTGGTTACTAGACGAATATCTTTGTGTTTTCGCTGGTTTTCTAACGTTTTTCCAAATACGTTGTTATTAAGGAGTTTATAGAAATTCTTTTGAAATTCGTTGGTCGCCTGTTTTCGCAAGTCAGTGTTAAGGTCTATGTACGTTTTTAAAAATGGAGTCTGCTTAAATTTCAAGATTCTATGGATAGTTTTAAGTTTTAGACCCTGTTTTAAACACATTTTCAAGTTTCTATAGTGGATAACATATTGCGTTTTATCAAATAGTGTAGTCATTAATTTTGAATGTTTCGAGCCGGGTGGTGTCATCTGTTCGGGGCACATGGGCAGATCTTTATGTAATTCATGTAATTCTACCGGGTATTCGATATCTACTTCGAAAATGTATCCGATATCTGCATCGTCCGATAAATTTTGAATGTCTATCGAATCAAATTCGCGTTCGGGAACCCACTCGAAACCTCCGGTAGGTAGCGGAAAAGACATTGATGTTCCGTACATATTGTTTATGTCGAAATACATAATATACTTTTCCCTATCGCTCGAGTTATACGCCTCTCCCATGTACTTATTGTTAGCTTTCGCGTATCTGTTCGATGCTTGAGCCACCCCTCCCCTTATTGCTTTTTCTAGCATTAATAAGACATCCACGTCGGTAATCAATTCTAAGACCATTTTACTAATTTTTAGCATCGCGTCAAAAGCCAAGCCTGGAGCTGTATAATAATTTAAAGCGTCAAGTCCGTATGTCTGCATGCAAGTGTCTCTAAAATTTTCAAATACATCCGCTAGTAATAGTACGTCCGTCTTTAAGTATATGTCTGAATATTCTCCAAGTGTTTTAACATTAAATTTATTCCAAACATTAATCGCGTGCTTATAGTCCTCGTCGGATATGTCTTCGCCATTCAATTTACTGTAAAATGCCTCTTTAGATGGCAGAGACGTCTCATCTAGTTTTGCCCATGAATTTATGTAATCGTATGGAAAAATACCTTTCCTTGTCAATAACTGAAATTTTTCTTCATTGTCACTGTATGATTTAGTGATTCGCTTGTGTTCATCATCAATGTACGAGGCTAGTCTTTCAAGTTTATCCGCCATGAACCTAAACGAATCAATAAATCTTAACTTGATTTTTGTATCTTTAACCTGTTTCGTGAAGGAAATGTACTATTCCTTATTTATTGGTAATAGCGTCATTTTACCCTCGAAAGCGTCGGCTAATTCACGCACGACCACGTGTGAGTCATATCCAGATAAAGAGTGGAAAATAACCGGAATTACATGGCTATCTTGATAGTTAATATTGCACCCTTGATGTGCAGCTCCTCTATAATACCCCGTCAAATGATTATGATCAATTACTCTAATATCAGTCTCGTTAAACGGCTGCTCGCAAATGTGACAAACTGGAGCGTTTTTAAACTCAAATATCTGTATGTCAGTCAGCGGCTCCATTGGCTTTATATCAGATACGATTACATTAACTTCGTCTGCGATATTTTCAAGTTCTTTAACAAACCATCTTTGACAATCTGCCCCTCGGTATAATTTAAACCGTGATAATGTATCATCATAATAGCATTTTAAATAATATGCTACACTAAAAGCTATATGTTTTTGATAATTTTGCGTTTTCTGATTAGGGTTCGAGTCATCACAGTCCTCTAATATACATTCGAAATCAGCATAAATAGCAAACGGTACTTTTTCTTTGTAGCGGAAATTTTTGAATTTTAAAAACTTTTCGTCTTCACCCGGTAGTTCAATTTTACAGGTATTTGTTTTCGAGGTGCAATAATTTGAGTTGTAACGAAGTGATTTTTTCCAGTCAAGGAATGTTCATTTTGCTTTAAATATTACCGTCACTTGGGTACACCCTGCCGCTGTTTTAGTAAGTAAGTTCTGTTCTAGTTAAGTTATGAATGAGTTGTTAAAAAGTCCGCTGGTAAACAAGCAGTCAAGTAATTAATTGATTAATTTTCGACAATCCCTCGTATAAGTAAAATCCGAGAATTATTATAAATAATGACCGAGTCGGAAATAAAAATCATTCGTTCCTAAAATTATTAATCCTTGCTCGTTTTGAACCGTTTCTTTTTGCAACATAGTATAGAAATTACAAGCAACTCATTTCCGGTTAGATACGTTTTGAGTCGATGCACTAAGATGCATAATCCGCTGCAACTCTGCAAGTTACGCTGGGATACGCATACGAGTACGTCGTTTAAAGTCGGTAACCGCCCCTCTATCACGCGACCTAGATACGTCAAAAAGTTTACAAAAAGGGAAAGAACCCTGACTTCACTCTCATTCCGTTCGCATTCTCATTCCGTGCTGATTCCGTCCTCATTCGCATTCCGAGAAAACCGGCAGCAGTTCAGGTTCATTCCGAAATAGTCCGCATCAGATCCGTTCGACCGCCAGCAATTGACGATCAAACCGAACCCGTAAATCTTTTGTATCACCGCTCCGAGTTAATAGTAATTTCCGTTGAGTATAATATTGGTAAGAATTTAACGCAACCTGCTACATTCTGCAGGTACTGCCGTCAGTCAAGTATAGATATTTCGAGATTTTATTGTCAGTAAATATCACCGTATTTTGCTACCAAAGTAAACTAGAGCTTATTGGTAATACCTCCGTTGGTTTGTTTATTTTGTTAATGTAGGTAAAGACTGCTGAGGTCTGTTCACTAGTGCCACCTCAAATGTTCCCTTGCCTACTAGGTTACCGGAAAACCTACGTGAAAAATAGTCACTATATGCATTAACAGTTTGTATTTGTTCACTAGGGCCATACGGACTGGGTTTTGCATAGAACTGACTCGCAAAGCTGTCATTATTTAAAATAATCCTGTAACAAATAGCTCGACGTTTGCGGCAGTAGCTTACCGTTTGTTTAAATCTTGCATCTAGCCTCAAATATCTATAGCTGACGGACTGCCCGCCGTCTATAATCCTCGTGGAAACATTTGCTTGTCGTACGTAGCGAAATATCGATACAACGTCTCTATAAATTCCGCCGTCAAAACCCCACGTAAAGACTGTTGCTTGCCAGCTTGACTAATTTATAATTATTTAAGAGAATATTTTATATTATTATTTTACACATACACGATTGCAGCGTCGTGAAAGAATAAGCATAAATTACTTTGTTCATTATTTAGTCCTGAATAAATACGTTATGTTAAAAAGGCAAACTTCCCGAGTTATTATTTCTGTAGTGTTATTTTCTGATTAATCCGTTTGAGCAGTATGACCGAAATCCATTAGATAGGTCTCCAGCTTTGACCTCTGGCTATTCCGTATCATCCACTGTTTTGCTACTCAGGGTTGTTCTCCCAATTAGGAGAACCAAAAAGATAGTGTCGTTCTTCGCACTTAAAAATTGAAGGGCTGGCGCCCGAGAATTCCGTAAGAATAAAAGAGATTACGTAAGTATCTGACCGAAAGCAAAGTGCATCGGAAAAAGAACGTTACAAAAGTGACGCCTACGAGCAGGGACCATTTTTTTTACGTTAATCAGAAATCCGAAACTGTAAAGTTATTCAGAAAACCGATCCGCCAAAAAACTGCAAGTCGCGTGTAAAATAAGCGTAAAATTAAATAAATACCGAAACACCAGAAATTAGCAATACGACGCCGATTTAAAATAAAATACGTGAAGCCTGTTTTTTCAGTTGTCAACGCTAGCATTTTTTATAAAATACAGTTTTTTTTATTTATTGATAAGAAATAAAAACTTGTTGTTCACCGTGCACAGAGTTTTATCAATTTAAATTAAATAAAACTGAATCGTTTTATTTCCAGTAAAGAAATAACATTTTGTTATCAGTTGATTTAAATTAAATATCGTCTGTCCGTCTGCTGGGGAATAAAAACATTACTTACTGAACTGAAGAATAAAAACGTGTCCTATTTAACTCGGAGGATTTAAACATCGAAATAAAATTGAAACAAATTACTTCTAGGTTTTACATCCGTCCGTCTGTCTGTATGTAACCTAGCCAAGTGATTGCAACTTAACCTGTTGGTACATCCGTATTGCAATTACAACCGAAGGTGGTTTATTTTAATTTTACAAACAGCTGCCTGCATAAGCACCCACTTCCACAAAATACGCAAGCTGCTACCGCCGCCGTATACCGAATCGATAGAGGATTTTCGAAATTATTTTGACGTTGCCGCTGTGGTTGACACCCGCTACTCTCTGCCATGTTGAGTGGAAAGGCAACTTCAACATAATTGATCTGACATTATACAGGGTGTGCCAAATGTACTGATACTGCATACCTTATTGTTACCGTTCACCAGGGAGTTCAATAATTTTAGCAGTATTTTTAGTAATTTTGACGCTGCAATAGGGGACAGATACCGCTGTTGCCCTATGCCGAGTGGTTAAGCAACTCAAAACCTGAAAACTGCTGGCCAATACCGTGTTGATAGGCACTCTAGCTTACAACAAATTATTTAGACGTGACCAGGGCGTGTTTACACCACTGTTGCTTTATAGCAAGTAAGTAGGCAATTTCCAAAAATCTGCAACGCAGATTTACCGTCTTCTGTTAGCATCCAACTGCCCATCCGCTGGGTAGTGCCCCGATCTGTTAGGTTTTCTTTGAATTCGGCACGCACCGAACGCAACCAGATTTTTGCCGGCCACGGTAAATACGCTTGCGACGTGTCGATTCTGATTAAATCGAACCTGAAGAACCGATTGCGACTACTTACATACCGATCTGAACCCTATTGAAGAAGTTACCCGTAACCTCTTGATTCTGCCCGACTTTGAAACCAAACCGAGTTTTACGCGACTAGATTACGTGAAGAGAAGCTACGATTGCACTTTCTGAATCGAGTTACCGTCCGTGGTGTCCAAGGTCATCCAGCAGATACCCAGGTACAAGCTAGCCTTGTGGGGTATCCTTTTTAGGGTAATAGCACCCTAGAAACTGATTGGTGATACTTACAACCGAATTCGACGCACCGTTTCTGACAGACGCCTACCGTCGCGACGCCTGAGGTTGAATAGCATCTCAACCTGCAATCTTCCGTAACCGCAGTAGCCGTATTACACCCGTGCCTTCCTTTACTATTTTTCCGGAGTTTTCACCGGAGTATTTCGTGACTCCGGGGTCAAAATTTGCCGAGGGTGTGACCCCTCATTTAATAGTAAACCGAGGACGCGAAAACGATTGCCGATAGTTTCAACTCAATACGACCAGCCGTTCCATACTTGGTAGTTTTCGACTCGTATCGTCCGTCCGATTCGTCTTGAACCCGTTCTACCGAGATCAATTGGAAGTAACATCATGCCTACCGAAGGCGATAAGACCGACACACCCGTATTACCCAGCGATGAAGCCGCAAACGTTGATATGGGCGATATCCGGCTCAGTTGGATATATAAATTAAAAAGGGAACAAATAGATGATCAGTTAGGGAAGTTTGGTCTACCTGTAACCGGTACTGTGGAAGAGAAGAAGCGCCGTTTGGTCAAGTTTATTAAAGAAGGGTGCTCTTCGCCTCGACCAAATACCGCCCCACCTATTTTTCCGCCGCCGATACCACCACCGTTACCACCGCTGGTAATACCGCAACCGCCCCACAACATTCCGTCTGGATCAGCACCGTTAGACCCTTTCCAGATACACGACTGGAATATTCAGTTTGATGGCACCAGCGATCCGACCGCGTTCCTGGAACGATTGGAAGAAGTCTGTGGATATACCGCTATCCACCGCGAACAGTTACTTCCGGTTTTACCTGAACTACTGCAAGGATCCGCCTTGCTCTGGTACCGAAATAATAAAGCACGTTGGAACTCCTGGGAGCAGTTTCTGCGAGATTTTCGTATTTTTTACGTACCGGTTCACTATCAGGAGGATATAGAAGTGGAAATTAGCCGTCGCCTGCAACGCCCAGAGGAGGATGTGATGAGCTACATTACCGAATTGCAGACTCTCATCCGCCGCCATGGAGAAATTTCCGAGGAACAAGAGCTACGATGGCTGTACCGTAATTTGCTACCCGATTTCCGTCAGTACATTCGAAGAACCGACTTCACGAACGTGTCCATGTTAACCGCGAAATGCCGGGAATTCGAAATGTTGAAACAGGAAGTAGATCGAGTATACAATGAACCGTCCACCTCCTACCGATCTGCCACTAGCCGCCAGAGGCGTGACAATCCTGTTACGCAACAACCTGCTGGCCTGTCTACCGTACCGACCGCTGTTCGACCTAGAAGTGACAATTCTGTGACGTCTTCGCAACCGTCTGTCAACGAACCAGCTCGTACTACCCCGTTATCACACCGACCGAACGATAGGCAAAATGGGCCACGAACCCATCAACACCACCGACGTGATGACCGCTCATCCACACCAGTTGCAACGGTTTCGTTCGACCGAAATACCCTATGTTGGCGATGTGGTAAAACCGGACATTTACGAAGCCAATGTCGTTCACAGCCACGCCTGTTCTGCTCCCGCTGTGGACAGCAGGGCATCATGTCCCGAGACTGCCGATGTCCATCAGCGAGGAAACCAGACCGACGCCACACCGCTACGAGGAAAGTATGGTTCCGAGATTTTGACGCCTCAAAATCTGACTCTTCACCCGATCATGACAACCGCCCGCATGTATTAGTACATATCCGTAACCAGACTTTTTCTGCCCTTGTTGACACCGGAGCCGTCCGTTCCTACATCGGCAATAAAGTGAAAAATTTGTGTACTACATGGGAAATTCTGCACCGAACAGTTACCGCACCATCCGCTAAATTAGCTAATGGTAACTTAGCTACCGTCACCCGAGCTTATCAGCTGAAATTTGCCATCGGCAAAACACAATTCTCCGAAGATCTACTGCATCTGGAAAATCTCTCGTCCGACATAATCCTGGGGATGGACGTATTGCGTAAGCATAACTTTCTCATCACCCCAGGCACCGCAACTGTTTCTCTGAATGACCAAGTTGTGTCACAGACCCCATCCATCAACGAGCAACCGCCATCAGATTCCGTATCCAGACAAACGCTACCGGATACTGGATCCAGACAACCGCTACCAGGACCGTCGTCTGCTCCAGATTCCGAGGGTTTAGGCACCCTGACCGAAGTACCTGATAGTACTTGGAATACTCGTAAGCAGGCACATGTTGAACCTGATCTCTCCAATACATGGAAGCTACGAGTACCAACCGCACTTCGCCGAACCGTTTTGGCAGAAAACCATGACGCTCCGTCCGCTGGACACACGGGAATCGCCAAGACCATATCTCGGATGGCACCACGTTATTACTGGCCTGGCATGTTTCGCGACATCGCCCAGTATGTTAGGAAATGCCCAGAGTGCCAGCAGCGCAAGCCGTCCGCCGACCAGAAATATGCCGCCAAAATACCGACGTCTTTCCGGACTGTCACCAATGCCGGAAAGCAGCTGCGACATATTCCAAGGAAACGCCTCAAACCAGTTCCAGGAGAGGTAGTGACCGTCAATACCGTCAGTCACCGTCCCCAACATCCGTACCATCCAGTTCCCCTGTCCCACAACAAGGAGAGTTCAGGAGGATATGCCACCACCCGAAGAAGTACCAGCCGACCGAACCTGTTTCCGTTTAGGAACCGAAGACCAGGTCCTACGAGTGGTTGCCAGCGTCACGATGGCAAGGGCTAAACCACGCCCTACGAACCATATAACGCCGTTCCGCCGACCGCCGTAAATTAGCTTCACCATCGCTAACTGTTTTTCGTATTTTCAGAAGGACCAGCCAGGGAGTTTTGACCGTCCAGGACCACCTTTGGACCAGCTGGTAAGAAACATCAAATGAAGATACCCGATAGGTAATGACACCGGTCCCGGGAGGCTGTGTAAAGTTATTTGTGTTCTTTTTCTAATTTAGAATTTTGTCTTGTAAATATTAGAGTAGGGAGCTTTCTGTTTCAAGTAATTTTGCATTTGTTTACCTGGAGCCTCCCAGGGAGAAGAAAAAAAAAATGTATAATGAATTATTATTTTTTTTTTACCGAAGTAAGAGGGGGGTGTAACGAAGTGATTTTTTCCAGTCAAGGAATGTTCATTTTGCTTTAAATATTACCGTCACTTGGGTACACCCTGCCGCTGTTTTAGTAAGTAAGTTCTGTTCTAGTTATGAATGAGTTGTTAAAAAGTCCGCTGGTAAACAAGCAGTCAAGTAATTAATTGATTAATTTTCGACAATCCCTCGTATAAGTAAAATCCGAGAATTATTATAAATAATGACCGAGTCGGAAATAAAAATCATTCGTTCCTAAAATTATTAATCCTTGCTCGTTTTGAACCGTTTCTTTTTGCAACATAGTATAGAAATTACAAGCAACTCATTTCCGGTTAGATACGTTTTGAGTCGATGCACTAAGATGCATAATCCGCTGCAACTCTGCAAGTTACGCTGGGATACGCATACGAGTACGTCGTTTAAAGTCGGTAACCGCCCCTCTATCACGCGACCTAGATACGTCAAAAAGTTTACAAAAAGGGAAAGAACCCTGACTTCACTCTCATTCCGTTCGCATTCTCATTCCGTGCTGATTCCGTCCTCATTCGCATTCCGAGAAAACCGGCAGCAGTTCAGGTTCATTCCGAAATAGTCCGCATCAGATCCGTTCGACCGCCAGCAATTGACGATCAAACCGAACCCGTAAATCTTTTGTATCACCGCTCCGAGTTAATAGTAATTTCCGTTGAGTATAATATTGGTAAGAATTTAACGCAACCTGCTACATTCTGCAGGTACTGCCGTCAGTCAAGTATAGATATTTCGAGATTTTATTGTCAGTAAATATCACCGTATTTTGCTACCAAAGTAAACTAGAGCTTATTGGTAATACCTCCGTTGGTTTGTTTATTTTGTTAATGTAGGTAAAGACTGCTGAGGTCTGTTCACTAGTGCCACCTCAAATGTTCCCTTGCCTACTAGGTTACCGGAAAACCTACGTGAAAAATAGTCACTATATGCATTAACAGTTTGTATTTGTTCACTAGGGCCATACGGACTGGGTTTTGCATAGAACTGACTCGCAAAGCTGTCATTATTTAAAATAATCCTGTAACAAATAGCTCGACGTTTGCGGCAGTAGCTTACCGTTTGTTTAAATCTTGCATCTAGCCTCAAATATCTATAGCTGACGGACTGCCCGCCGTCTATAATCCTCGTGGAAACATTTGCTTGTCGTACGTAGCGAAATATCGATACAACGTCTCTATAAATTCCGCCGTCAAAACCCCACGTAAAGACTGTTGCTTGCCAGCTTGACTAATTTATAATTATTTAAGAGAATATTTTATATTATTATTTTACACATACACGATTGCAGCGTCGTGAAAGAATAAGCATAAATTACTTTGTTCATTATTTAGTCCTGAATAAATACGTTATGTTAAAAAGGCAAACTTCCCGAGTTATTATTTCTGTAGTGTTATTTTCTGATTAATCCGTTTGAGCAGTATGACCGAAATCCATTAGATAGGTCTCCAGCTTTGACCTCTGGCTATTCCGTATCATCCACTGTTTTGCTACTCAGGGTTGTTCTCCCAATTAGGAGAACCAAAAAGATAGTGTCGTTCTTCGCACTTAAAAATTGAAGGGCTGGCGCCCGAGAATTCCGTAAGAATAAAAGAGATTACGTAAGTATCTGACCGAAAGCAAAGTGCATCGGAAAAAGAACGTTACAGAGTGTTTATTTAAAAGTTCCTGTGTAGTAAAGTGATTAAGACATCTGTTACATATAAACATCTTATGGTCATGACCTGATATTTGTTTGGATAATAATCGTGACATGTTCTTTATGTAGGCAAAGTGATGTATTACCGGGGTGTCGATGTCCATAGAATCGTCGGCGGCGTTTGTCGGTATCATTAATAAATTAACTACGCGTTCAAAATTATACTGAGTTAAACAAATCGGTAATACCTCCTTTTTATTGATAGTGTAGACATTGATTGAGATTTCATTCATCTGTTCAAATTTCTTAATGCTTTTTAATTCAATTGGGAACTGAATGCCTTGGAATTTTAAAATGTTTTCGAAATGCGGGTACGAATTAACTCTATCTCCATTTCTTTTCGCTGGATGCAATGCAGCCATTACAGACCATAAAAAGCAAAACTCGTCATTGTTTTTAACGTTAACAATACATTTTTTATTCTGAATAAACTTTGGCATCTCCACATATGTTGATAAACCTACTGTTATTGGAGAATAAAATTATTTACATTAACGCGAAGTCCAATTATCTCAATTAAGCTCCACCCCGAATCTTTCTCTTCGAATTCTTCAAGCGTTTTTAGGAGTTTGTCGGTAACATGGTCTTTATAAAATTTGGAAAGGTTAGTGTTAAAATCTATTATGGCGTTACGAGTAGCAAAGCTCTTTGTTTCAAATTGACCACCTGCTTGTTGTACGAAATTAGCCTCAAATATAACGTTGACTTTTATCAGTGATTCTTTTAGACATTTCTTTATTTGAATTGAAAAACTTCTGAAGGCTTTGGTGAAAAATATTTTAGGTTCCTTTATTTGGATTTTAGTTATTATACCAGATTTGACTCGATTCTTAAAACAAGACTCTACATCTTGCCAGACTAAATATTTTTGTCTAACGGGCTGCCTTAAGGACCCACCCGATACCTTGTTAGATAATTTAATTTTTTTAATCTGTTCTCGGTAATATTTTAAAAGCGCCAAATTGTTTTCCAGTTTGAATATATTTTCCTTTTTATTATCGACGTGGATTTTATTTTTAATCGCCTGAGCTAATAATTTAATATTTCTATTAATTATCGATATTTGTAAGTCGATCTCTTCATTGCTCCTTAGTAATGGCAATGATTTTTTAGTTAAATCAATTATATCAGAACTGATTTTTGAAACGGTCTCGGAATTCGACATTATTCTTTTATTAATTATACGAACCGTTCGCTATGAAAGATAAACAGCTAATGAGTTGGGCGAGATGATTTCGTCTGTATTAACTATCGACTCTACTAGATCTTTTTACTGCGCATGCGTCAATTTCCCGGAAATAAACACCGTTCTGCATGTGTGTGAAAAAAAGGGCCTAATCAAATTGTTTATATCCATCCTACGCAAATTAGCTCGTCGCAATAAGTGGAAGAGTTTGTTTATACATTATGAGATTCTACGAATTTGATGCAGTCATAGTTGCTTGCAAAATATTACGCCATATGTTCAGTTGTAGTAAACTGCACAGAAATTAGGTCACCGTAACTTTGTTTACTATATCGCTGATATAATATGCGGTCAAAGCTCCTTGTCGATTCATCAAAATCATCCAGATGCAATATGTTTATTTATACAATTTGATTGGATCTCCCCGGAAATTTTGTACTGACCCATGATAAGAAATTTTATCTGCGAATACTATTTAATTAAATAATTTTTATAACAATAAGATGGTGTACTTGGATCTATAATACCCCTACTAGTATAGACATCTTTAATATTAATTGACTACAGGTACATATCTTTTAATTCGCTTATTTTCGTTAAAAATATTCTATTATACCGATTATTTATTATTAAAAGCTTATGAGTACATGTAATTACCGTAGTCGGTCTCCTTTAATCCTATAATTTATTGCCATCTAAAGCCTCCCTCTCCATCCTCATAGATCATAGCACCATCTCTCTCTCTCTCTCATCCTTCTCTTAAAGCAAAAATCTCTAGGACCGCCTTTCTCTGGTCGCCATTACCTCATAGCTCCACCCCCCATATGTCATTGCTAAAATCTTAACGAACAGCCATAGGCTCATATCCCCCCACTCCCCCCAGATTCTAGGACCTATCATATAGATCTAAGATCTATACTCAAATCCATTGGCCCATATCTCCCACTCCCCAGATACTAGGACCTATCACATAGATCTAAGATCTCCAATCCATCATCTAATACCCCCCACTCCCTTCCCAGATCTTAGATCTAAGATCTATACTCCAATCCATCATCTCATATCTGGCACTATTCCGCCCATAGGTCCTAGGTCCTAGGATCTAGGATCGCCCCAGTGGTCTCCACCATATTCATGACCTTCTTAACCATCAAGGTCAAAGTGAGTTAGAACCGGCACTATATTACTACTTACTTCATTTAGTAAAAAACAAAAACCTCTCACTGTTAAATTAAGTTTTACCATCATAATTTAGGTATGTCTATGAACATAAAATACGTATTACAAATGGTGTTAAATACAATATGTGGTGGTTAAAAATAATACAATTCTATTGATTACAAATTTTAATAGTATAATAAAGTAAATGACAGGCATTTTGAGCAATGAAAAATTATTTTTTGCCGCTGCCTACATGGTAAAGACCTCAGATGAACAAAAGAAGTAGATAAATAACACATAAATAAAACAATACAAATGACTATACTTTGCTTGAATGCAACATATACAAACCGCTGGCCAATAAGATCGAACGACTACGAGCGAAAAGTGAGAGGGCAAGTGCAAGTGACCAATGACATCCAGCGACCGTATAAACAAACTCATATTATCATTGCTTCAAACAACGACGAGCTGTTATTTATCTACATCTCTTTGTTCGTCTGAGGTAAAGACCAACAGTCTCATCCAGCCCTGTGTGATAGTATAGGTTTCCTTTAAGTGACATCTCATCAATACAAATAATGCAATGTTTCTCCTGCTCCAACATGGCTTGTGATCGTATCTCAAGGGCTTTGCCTATTGCATCATTTTGAAAACCAAAAATAAGAGTTTTTCGGTCATATGTTCGAGACATATCGTTTTGTTGGAAGACATAACAAGTTATGCATGAATGAATACGCTCGAGGTCCCAAAAAGTAGAGTCAAGGCGAACTGGTTATATTCTGCAGAATACCTTCTTGTCAGTGGATTTTTGTTTTTGAACCTCGCTTGTGCCTTCACTATCGCTGCCAATGGTGCATTTAGAAATTTGTCACACAGTTTATCAAAGTCTTCAAGGGTCCCGTCTGTTTCCTTCTTTTGCACTAGTTTTTTCAATATACTTCTTATTACTACAATTTTTTCCATAGTTTCGTCCTCGGTTTTGTCTTTCTGGGTGAGTTACATTAGAGTAGAGAGTAGCAGATGTTTGTGTAGATGATGAAGGAGATAACAGATTAACAGGTGTTGAGGGTCTAGCAGAAACTGAAATGCTCATAGGGTCCCCAGTTTCTTCTGTATGTTCAGCCACCGTTAAATCTGTAAATGATATTCAGAATTAATACACTTCGCACATAAATTATGGAATAGGTAAAAAAATGAGTCAAGTTTATACATTCATATTTTTGTTAATATTAAAGCAATTTCAATAATTTTTTTATTGCGGATAGGTCATTTCTTCTGCAGTTTAATACCGTATGTTCGATTTAACTACGAGTTTTGTTATACAGGGAAACGCGAAAAGTATGACGGCATGTAAATTCCATAAAACTTCAATTTGATCTGTGGCAATTAGGAGCCTATGAAAATTTATTTTTATAAGTGTTTCAGTTACGGCCTATCCTATTGTACTCACTGACCCAAGCAATTTGCCATACGGTTCTTGGTAAATAAAAAATTGGCAATTCTTTGAAAATTGTTCTTTTGCCAATAACTGTTAAAAAACAATAATTTTAGTGGATTTTTTTTCATTCTTCTCTCATTGAAGAGTTATGAAACCAATATCGAAGTTAAAAATACAAGTTTGAATAGAAATAACTTAATAAATTTATTTAACAGGAAAAATAACGATAACAATAACAAAAAAACTACGCAATAATGCAAACTAATAACAGGTATTACCTCCTCTGGCATTTATTACAGTTTGGCATCGATTGGACATACTTAAAATTAAATCTCGAATGAACATTTGATCGACATTTTGCCAGGCTTCCAACAAAATTAGTCTTAACAGGCAACAGAAAAATTTTCAAAAATTGCCAATTTTTTATTTACCAAGAACCGTATGGCAAATTGCTTGGCGCAGTGAGTACAATAGGATAGGCCGTAACTGAAACACTTATAAAAATAAATTTTCATAGGCTCCTAATTGCCACAGATCAAATTGAAATTTTATGGAATTTACATGCCGTCATACTTTTCGCGTTTCCCTGTATAACAAAACTCGTAGTTAAATCGAACATAAACTGCAGAAGAAATGACCTATCCGCAATAAAAAAATTATTGAAATTGCTTTAATATTAACAAAAATATGAATGTATAAACTTGACTCATTTTTTTACCTATTCCATAATTTATGTGCGAAGTGTATTTTCAAGATTTATGAATTGATTAATAATAATAACACCACATGTAATGACGACCCCCTTTATCCCGGAAGGATCTAGAGGGGCTTTATGTGGGAGGGGGCTACACATTTAGAGACAAGGGACATACATCCAATATCCGTGTACAATGGAAAAATCCCTCTCACAGTATTTTACATTGCCACGACCGGGATTCGAATCTGGAACTTTTGGCTGAGAGGCATGTGCGCTATCGTTCGACCATCAGTCATATATTAAGAGTTATAAGATTATATTAGCATAAACAGAAATGGTGAAACCTCACCCAAACTTCAAAGAAACACAATATATTACTAATAACCCTACTAATTTATGATGTATTCTCACTTTGTGAATATTACTTACCAGAAAGAATCACAACTTTTCTGGATGGTTTCTCAGAGCTAATATTAGCTGAAATATCTTCCACTAAAGAATGTGTGCATTTTTCAGGAAAAATAGTGGGAATTGCTTGTTGAAATAAATGTTTCCTGGTTCCACCACCTTGAGTCATATACTTTTTTCCAAATGGTTCTCACATAGGTACCTTATAATTTCTATGCAAAGTATCCAAACTTTTGTCTGATAAATCCTCTCGGTTACAAGCTTTCAACATTCAACTCTGAAAACAAAAATAATGATTCCAATGTACTATAAGAGCCACACGAGACATCTCTTGAATTTTGTTGAAAAACATTAATAAATCATTAGTAATTTTATGTTTGATTTAGACAATAAAATCACGTATGTAAATATAAAAAAAAAAATAATGGTTGCTATAAGAATGTAAATAAATAATTAATTCTGAATCTGAATAAAATCCATCAATCAAAAATTAAGTCTTTCTTAATAAAAGTAACACAACACGAAGATATATTTCACTGTTCAACTAATAAATTCGAAAAGGTTATGGGCCCAGTTGTGTTTTTTTAAGAAGTAAAGAAAGAAGATTAGATTTAAAAAGAAGAGTATGGCAGGTCAGGCAGCTTCAGGAAAAATTATTCAGTTGAATAATACTGGTTCAAACTTCTGTGCTTGGAAGTTTCAATTAACAATACTGCTAAAATCTGAGGGAATCTATGACATAGTTGATGGATCAAGAAAACGTACTGGAAATGATGAAGACAATGCAAAATGGGATCATAGTGATATAATTGGTCAAAAATTAATTGCTACTTCAGTTTGTGAAAGAACAATGGTTCATTTAATTGCATGTTCCACTTCAACAGAAATGTGGAAGCGAATTAATGCTTTATATGCAAAGTCAACAATAGAAAATGTTCACAGCTTGCAACAGAAATTCTATGCATACAGTTTTGAAGATAAAGGGGTTGCCTATCATATAGCCCAGTTAGAAAATCTAAGTTATCAGTTAAACACTGCTGGTGAAAGGATTAGTGAAAATATGCTTATCAATAAAGTTCTGATGACGTTACCTGATAAATTTAAATATTTTCATTCTGCCTGGGATAGTACTACAGAAACTGAAAAAAGTATTAACAAATTGACATCACGACTAATAGCTGAAGAAGAGAGAATTGAAAATAGAAGCAATGAAAATGAAATAGTTGAAGCTTTAGCAGTAAGAAAGACAAGTTGGAAAAAGGCTGGTCAACAGAGTAATAGAAATAAAACGAAGAAACCAGGAAACTGTTTTTATTGTAAAAAACCTGGTCACTGGAAAAATGAGTGTTGGTTCAAACCAAAATCAAATAAAAATTACTCAGAAGGTTCAAATGAAGGCGATTCACGTGCTGCTTTTATTACCGAAGCAAAGGAAGAAAATTATTGCTATGAAGAAAATAAATCATCGGTTTGGTATTTGAATAGTGGAGCAAGTCATCATGTGACTCCAAATAAAAATTATTTCAAGGAATTAAATCTGTTTAATAATACCAAATATGTAACTATTGGAGATGGAAGTAAAATATCTGCTATTGGTGAAGGAATTGTACCAATTATGATATATACCAAAGAAAAAGGGTGGTATTCATACCAAATTGAAAAAGTTTTATATGTTCCACAATTAAAATGTAATCTGTTCTCGGCAAATGCTATAGTCGAAAAAGGTTATATATTAATAACAAACAAAACTGGTTGTGAAATTAAAAGAAAAGGAAAAACTATAGTAACTGGAAAGCGTGATGGAAACTTATTTAAACTAATTTTTCAAGTGAAATTGCATTTAAATCAAATTGTAAAGCAATTGATACACTTGAGTTATGGCATAGGAATCTTGCACATCAAAATCTACAACATTGCGAGAAAATTTTAAAAGAAAATGAAATACAATATGAATCATGTGAATTTCAATGTGAATCCTGTATTTTTGGAAAACAACACCGTCTACCATTTTTTCAATCAAAATCAACAACTAAAAACTGTGGTGAAATAATTCATGTAGATGTTTGTGGTCCAATGGAGAAAACGTCAATTGGTGGATCAAGATATTTCATTGTATTTAAAGACGATTTTTCTCATTTTCGAAGAGTTTATTTCATTAAAAGAAAAGATGAATTGTATGATAAGCTAAAAGAATTTATTCCAAAATTTAAACAAGAAACTGGTAAATTTATTAAAATCATAAGGTCTGATAATGGAACTGAAATCAAAAATAAGTCAGTTAGTAATATGTTAAAGAAATTTGGAATTTGTCATCAGTTAACTTGTGCATATACACCTGAACAGAATGGTTCTGTAGAACGAGAAATGCGAACTCTGGTTGAAGCAGCAAGAACTATGTTACATGACGGAAATTTAGATAAGAAATATTGGGCTGAAGCAGTAAATACAGCTGCATTTATATTAAATAGAACTGGAACAAGTACAGTAAATAAAAAAAGTCCTTTTGAATTGTACTATGGAAGTAAACCAAAAATTGATCAGCTGCAAGTGTTTGGCAGTGAAGTTTACATACATATACCAAAAGAAAAACGAAGAAAATGGGATTATAAAAGTCAGAAAGGTATATTTGTTGGTTATTCAGAAGAAACGAAGGGATATCGTGTCTATATTCCATTAAAACGTACACTCGATGTATACCGTGATGTAATATTTAAAAAGAATGAACAGACTGGAACAGTGACAAGAAATTCAGTAGAAAATTATGAAAATGAAGAAATAAATGATGATAATGAAACAAGTACAGAATATAATAATGAAACAAATACAGAAGATAAGGAAAATATTGAAAGTGAAAGTGAACAAGACAATAGTCACAGACAGTTACGTAATCGTTCAAACATTAAAATGCCTAGTAGTTTAAATGACTATGTAACATATTTAGCAGAAGCAGATCTTGATTATAAACAAGCATTAGAAGATAATAATTGGAAGAGAGCTATGGATGATGAAATAAATGCATTAAATAAAAATGACACTTGGGAACTTGTCAATCTACCAAGTGAAAGAAAATCAATTCAAAATAGATGGGTATTTCGAATAAAGAATGGTGGTTTGTACAAAGCAAGGTTAGTAGCTAAAGGTTATAATCAGCGGTATGGAGAGGATTATCTGGAAACATACAGTCCCGTTGCTCAATTTAAATCAATCAGAATGGCATTAGCAATTGCAGCAATTTACAATTTAAGTTTATCACAATTTGATGTTAAAACAGCTTTTTTAAATGGAAATTTAGAAGAAGAAATCTATATGGAACAACCACTTGGTTACGAAGATAAAACAAATCGTGTTTGCAAGTTAAAAAGAACAATTTACGGAGTCGAGCAAGCTCCAAGATGTTGTAATAAAAAATTTGTAGGTATTTTGGAAGAATTTAAATTGAAACAATCAATATATGATCCATGTGTATTTATGAAAAGATATAAAGAAGAATTATTGATATTGGTAATTTATGTTGACGATGGTTTAATTATGTCATCAAATAAATTGGAAATCGAAAGATTAATTAAACACTTGGAAGAAAAATTAGAAATTAAACATGAAAAACCGAATATATTCTTAGGAATACATATAACTAAACAAAATAATGGAATTTTTATAAACCAAGAAGAATATATAAGAAAATTGTTGGAGAGATTTAATATGAAAGATAGCAAATCGGTAGGAACACCAGGATCAACTGATCAGCTGAATACATGTGACAAATTAATCACAAATCAACCTTATCGAGAAGCAATTGGTAGTTTGCTATTTTTATCAACAGTAACCAGACCAGATATTGCTTTTTCAGTGAATAGATTAAGTAGGTACATGGAAAATCCTAAAATTAGTCACTTTAATGAAATTAAAAGGATTTTCAGATATTTAAATGGAGCAGTTCGATATGGTTTACATTATGAAAATAAAAATAAAGACACTGAATTAGTTGCATACTCTGATGCAGATTTTGCGGGAGATATAGAAACAAGAAAATCAACCACAGGATTTGTTTTAAAACTGGCAAACGGTGCAATTGACTGGTTTTCTCGAAGACAATCAATTGTTGCACTTTCTACCGCAGAAGCTGAGTACGTAGCAGCTGCAGAGGCAACAAAGGAAATAGTATACATGGTCGGATTAGCTAGAGAACTCGAAATTCAGAAGTTACCTGTGAAGCTTAATATTGTAGACGGGTCAATATACCATCAGACGTAGGACAAATTCCAACAAAAGGTTTGTGAACGGTTTTTGTCATTACTAGGTGTACTGATCGACAGAAAGAAAGTCTACCGAAATCTGATAACCGGAAGTGGGTTATTTTCAAGATGGCCGCCGCTAATCATGAAAATCGGCAAAACTCCTGTAACTTTGTTATTTTTAAGCGTAGAAAAATTATTTTTCTATCAAACTTACTGTTTTTATGGTCAAGGAATTCATTTCAACCAATAAATTTGGTCCACGGGGTAAAAAATGGGGGCCATTTTGGATCTGATGGATGTTTTTTGTATGATGACGTTTTTTGTAATTTGTCGTTTATGTAATTTGTCGTTTACAACCAAAAATTTTATGTTATTTATTGTTTTCTTTTGTTGCAGGTTTGAAACAAAGTTTTACTCAGATTGATTGTCCTATCTGCAAAGACAGTTTGACAGACCGAGCAGTGATTCAAGTTCAGCAGAAGGGTGCTGATGGCATAAATTCAGCAAGTGTTCTGAGAGGTGACAGCGTTGTTGTCACTGCTGGTTGTAACGTACACGTGCAATGTCGGAAACGTTATGTAAATAAAAAAGACATTCAATTGAAGAAACGTGATACCAGTAAACTCGAACCGAGGAAAAGTCAACGTGTGTCTGCCGGGCCTTTCAAAAGTAAACGTGATTGCCTTTTCTGTGGGACACTTGTTTCCCTTGAAGGTTCTGACTACAGCTACGTAAGGACAATCGTGAAAGTCGTTCAGATGACTGGTCATTAAAAGTAAAAGGGAGGATTGAGTACTATGGCGGAGATCTTCATGCTGCCGACTGCATATATCATCATGTATGTAGTGTGAATTTTCGCACCGGATATGATTTGACTTGTGAATCTTTGTAGAAAGAACGTAGTATGTGATGTCTTCTCTTTAAATGTCACAATGTCGTTTAAGCCGTTTCCCTCAGCGATGAAGATTGTGTCCCCGTAATGTTCTATCAGCTTGTTCTTAAGATATTTTCTGCTATAAGGAGACGAATCGTCGCTATTCAAGAATTCCTTAATTTTTTTGTGAAGGTCTGAAATGGTCAACTGTTCTTCATCATTCATTTTAAGATAACCACACATTCTTAAGAAAGCTTGTTCTTGGGCAGCATCTTTAGGACGCCCACATTTTCTACGCTCTTCCTCAGAACAAGATGAATCATCCCGAAATTGACGTGGCAAATCATATCCGGTGCAAAAATGTACACTACATACATGATGATATATGCAGTCAGCTGCATGAAGATCTCCGCCATAGTACTCTATCCTCCTTTTTACTTTCAAAGACCAGTCATCTGAACGACTTTCACAGCATTCCTTGATGGTCCTGGCAAATGCGATTGTCCTTACGTAGCTGTAGTCAGAACCAGCGACTTATAAAGACATAGAATAAACAAAACGAAAGTAACTGCGCAACCGCTGTGTGGCAATTGGGCATCAACTGGGTAATATTATTCAGGCCAAACAAATGCAGTGGATACATAGGCGATCTCCAGTCTTGTATTATTAAGTCGCTGGTCAGAACCTTCAAGGGAAACAAATGTCCCACAGAAAAGGCAATCACGTTTACTCCTGAAAGGTCCGGCAGACACGCGTTGACTTTTTCTCGGTTCGAGTTTACTGGTATCACGTTTCTTCAATCGAATGTCTTTTTTATTTACATAACGTTTCCGACATTGCACGTGTACGTTACAGCCAGCAGTGACAACAACGCTGTCACCTCTCAGAACATTTGCTGAATTTATGCCATCAGCACCCTTCTGCTGAACTTGAATCACTGCCCCGCCCCGTCTGTCAAACTGTCTTTGCAGATAGGACAATTATTCTGAGTAAAATTTGAATTAGCACTCATGTTTCAAACCTGCAACAAAAGAAAACAATAAATAACATCAAATTTTTGGTTGTAAACGACAAATTACAAAAAACTTCATTATACAAAAAACATCCATCAGATCCAAAATGGCCCCCATTTTTGACCCCGTGGACCAAATTTATTGGTTGAAATGAATTACTTGACCATAAAAACCGTAAGTTTGATAGAAAAATAATTTTTCTACGCTTAAAAATAACAAAGTTACAGGAGTTTTGCCGATTTTCATGGTTAGCGGCGGCCATCTTGAAAATAACCCACTTCCGGTTATCAGATTTCGGTAGACTTTTTTTCTGTCGATCAGTACACCTAGCAATGACGAAAACCGTTCACAGACCTTTTGTTGGAATTTGTCCTAGGTTAGGGGGCTTTTTTTACTAAATTGACCCGTCTATTGATAATCAAAGTGCAATTAAAATGATAAGTGATGAGACTGCCCATAGAAGAACAAAACATATTGACGTTAGTAGGTATGGCGGCGGTTGAGCCGAGCCTCCGCTCATGTCCCCAGAATGGGGCCCCCGGGCTCCGCGAGAATGGGCCCCCAGAATATGTGTTGTGGGTTGCATAACTCCCCTGTCGAGAGGGCCCCTTTTTAACCTTACTTTTCGAGGGCCCCTTTTTCGAGGCCCCTTTTTCGAGGCCCCATTTCGAGGCCCCATTTCGAGGCCCCATTTCGAGGACCCTCGGGCCCCATATTTAAAATATTTGTATTGAAAAAAGTTGTTGAGTACTGGGAGATTCGAACCGTCGACCTATGGATTGGTAGGCAAACATCTTACATGTTTAGCTACAGAGTAACTTGGAAACAAGATGCGTAATTGTGTATATATGTACATAACCTGTATCTTTATATTGGTGAATAAATCATTATAGAACGGCTAATTTCCGCATTGGTAAAAACATGGGCGGTGGTCACTGAAAAGAAAAAACATACGCAATAGGTATAAATTTTAAATATTTATTTGTTCCTTGGACAATTGTGTTTTTTATGGGTAGTGTTGTAAATAATCTAACTGTTTGAGCATCATCATTTTTCTGTTACTACGACCTTCGAGCATATAATTTTCCCTTATACGCTCGAAGACTACGACCATATGATTAACATAACCTTAAATTTATAGTTTTTGTAAATTTATTTTCAGTTTTAATTTTAATTTTTGCAGTTCTAGCTTGGATCCATTATACAATTTAAAAGCTCATTCAGATAATAGATATATAAGTTTCAATATTGTAGATTTATTAGATAGTAGATTTAGAGCCTTCTGGGATAAAGGGGGTCGTAATTACATGTGGTGTATTTATTTTATTTATTTATTTATTAAAAATAGACTGCTAATTATAGGTTGGATTTCCAACCAACAAAAAGCATCTTATTTCATTAGATCAAAGTAATTAAAACTTTAAAAATTATGCACTGAACAAGATTTTAGTTGATAGTACAGGAACCCATCAGAAATTTTTTGATAAAAGCGACATAATATTCCAAAAACTTTGAAAATGCATAATTTTGAGGTTAGTTGTGACACCCCAGAACAGCTGTTTGTATACTTTTCTTGGCGTACCTGCCATACCTACCATTTTCCTGAGAAACAGAAATCATTTTCTTTCGGATATATTTAAGGTAGGAGTAATTAAACATAAAACAGAAAGACATTATAATCATAAGAATTGTTTTACAATCATATCCTAACATATTATTCTGAACAACTTGCTGTAGAAATCTGTTTCAATATGGGTACTTCCTTTTCTAATAGCATTGTTTATAAAGTATATAGTTATTCAACCTCTTGTTAGTACCGGTGGATCATTGGTAGATGGCGTGCTGGATGATGTGTGCCCATTATTAAGACCGTAGCCCCCGGTGTCGTTTACGTTACGACCATTGTTTATTATAAACAATGCTACGACGCATGCACGAATTTCGTACATCCGGTGCATCTACGTCACATGACATTTGACGAGGAACTAAAGTCATAGATCGAAACTTGACTGTATATTAATAACTTTTGACAGTTTGTCAGTTTTCTATTTTTATTAAACTATTGGATTTTTTGTTCTAAAATGAATCACTTATACATCATATGACTAACATAACCTAAAATGTTTAGTTTTTGTAAATTTATTTTTACTTTAATTATAATTTTGTAGCTTCAGCTTGGATCCATAATAACATTTAAAAACTCTCTAATAAGACAGTAGATATATAAAGTTTCAATATTGTACCTACGTAGATTATTAAAAATGAATTGCTATTTATAGGTTGGATTTCCAGTCAACAAAGAGCATCCTATTTCATTAGATTAGGACAATTAAAACTTCATTAGTAATGCATCGAACAAGATTTTAGATGATAGTACAGGAAACAAGCAGAAATTTTGATAAAAATGACATAATATACAAAAATTTTAAAAAGTGCATATTTTTGAGGTTAGTTGTAAAGCCTGATTTTCATAGTCGCGAAATTGTGAAAAGCGAAATGCGAAACGTGTTGCTATTGGTTCATTTTACATTAAAATTTGGAATTGACCAATAGCAACACGTCTCACATTTCGCTTTTCGCAATTTCGAATAGTGCTGTAGCTATGTGTAAAAATCATAGTAAAAGTAAAAAAGGTATCAATATAAGATATTTCTACAGAAAAGACAAAATAAATTTGAGGAATGGCAAGTAAGTGTAGGAACATGATGTATTGTATTTAAAATCTAGTTTTTTATTATTTCATCTTTTAATGAGCGTTTATGTAAAAATAATCAATCACCGAACGTTTAAATTTATTACAATAGCCCTAAAGCCGTCAAATGGATCATGTATGATGCACATGATCCAGCATATAGGACTGACATAACCTCAAATTTAGAGTTTTTTTAAATTTATTTTCGATTTTAATTTTTGTAGTTTCAGCTTGAATCCATTATAATATGATTATAACATATAAAAATTATCTCAATAAAGTTTCAATATTATAGATTATATTTAAAATAAACTGCTAATTATAGGTTGGATTTCCAGCCAACAAAAATCATTTTATTTTATTAAATTACGGCAATCAAAACTTCATTAGTAATGCACTGAACAAGATTTTAATTGATAGTACAGGAACCAAGCACAGATTTTGATAAAAGCAGCCTAATATGTGAAAATCTTTAAAAATGTATGTTTTTGTAAATGTATATCGAAATGGTGACTTTACATATTTGTGCGCTGGTATTACTTTTTCTACTAAACGCGTCATTTGATGACGTGCAAATCATATTTTTGAGGTTAGTTGCGATGTCACGTACACGACAGTTCATATTTTTCTCGAGCTCGACGTCACATCCGGCTGCGCAATGGCCGCAATGTGTAAATGTATCCTGAAATGTATATTTTTTTAATGATAAAATATTTTAAAAACAAAAGTCAAAAAACTGTAAACGTAGTCATAGAAACTGACTAGTATGTAAATTACTCACAAGTTGGCAGCACATACTTAGAAATCAGGTTGAATAACTATAATACTTTATAAACAATGCTAATAGGTACAGCTGAAATACACACATTTCATTTCCCACTTTGCCAAACTAGCTGATTTCCAGTAACATACTATAGACACAGAGTACCTATTACAGAGGCGAAGGCTTGCCTTCCCGCCCAAATCAAATTTCAATGCGTATGCGCAAAATCGCCATTTTCTAAATGGTTTATTAATCAACCTCACTTTTGTGTTTAAGTTTGACGTATTTGTTTAGGTTCGTGACATTTAACAGTAATTTAAGATTGTGTTGTGATATTCATAAATGTGAATCGCAAGGGAGGGACTGTTTGTGTTGTTTGCGGGTGTTTCTCCAAGACTGGGGAAAATATAACCGTATTCTACTTTCCAAAAGATCCTGTAAGGTATGTACAAAAGTAAATAGTGGCGTAGAACTGAGCGTATTGTATCTTGATAATAATATTAATAATAAAGAGATAACTTAATAAATGGTGCATTTTTTCTGAAATCCACTACGATTGAATATTAAAAACTTTATTATGCTGGAAATTTGTTCGAATTTATTAGTTGAACAGTGAAATATATCTTCGTGTTGTGTTACTTTTATTAAGAAAGACTTAATTTTTGATTGATGGATTTTATTCAGATTCAGAATTAATTATTTATTTACATTCTTATAGCAACCATTATTTTTTTTTTTTATATTAACATACTTGATTTTATTATCTAAATCAAACATAAAATTACTTAATGATTTATTAATGTTTTTCAACACTCCCTCTTAATTTTATGTTTAATTTATCTCTTAAATAACTAAACTGCACTTTTGGTAAAGTCTTAGTGAAGATATCTCCTAACTGTTCTTTACTTGACACATAATTTAGTTCAATGTCTTTATTAACTTTGTCTCTAATGAAGTGATATCTAACGTCAGTAGGTATGGCGGCGGTTGAGCCGAGCCTCCGCTCATGTCCCCAGAATGGGGCCCCCGGGCTCCGCGAGAATGGGCCCCCAGAATATGTGTTGTGGGTTGCATAACTCCCCTGTCGAGAGGGCCCCTTTTTAACCTTACTTTTCGAGGGCCCCTTTTTCGAGGCCCCTTTTTCGAGGCCCCATTTCGAGGCCCCATGTCGAGGACCCTCGGGCCCCATATTTTAAATATTTGTATTGAAAAAAGTTGTTGAGTGCTGGGAGATTCGAACCGTCGACCTATGGATTGGTAGGCAAACATCTTACATGTTTAGCTACAGAGTAACTTGGAAACAAGATGCGTAATTGTGTATATATGTACATAACCTGTATCTTTATATTGGTGAATAAATCATTATAGAACGGCTAATTTCCGCATTGGTAAAAACATGGGCGGTGGTCACTGAAAAGAAAAAACATACGCAATAGGTATGAGAAAAAACTTTGCATTTTATTTATTAATATACTGGCGCCCTCTCTTAGCTGGAAGACTAAACCGCATGTTCTACGCTCAAGGAACCTGTCATGTGCAAAAAATGGTATTGGTGGTCAGTAGGTATGGGAAAGAACACGGCTGCGTAGTAGATATGGAAAAAAACATGGTGGCGTAGCGGGTATTGGTGACAGGTCTGCTATTTAAAATTTGAAAAGCATGCGCAGTAGGAATGAGAAAAAAACATGCAGCAGGTACGGGGAAGAAACACGGCGGTGTAGTGGGTATTGGGTCTGATATTTAAAAATTTGAAAAGCATGCGCAGTAGGTATCAGAAAAAACATGTAGCAGGTATGAGAAAAAAACAACTTCCGGTCTTCCGAAATACCTGATGTATGGTATCAAATGAATCGTATCAGCGTGTAACAAATGTACAACTTGATGCCAGTACACAGGATAGAGATCACCCAGTATGAAAGTTTTTTCATGTTTTAAGCTGTAATTACCATTAAAGAAATAGTTGTCCTTTTGCTTTTCCCAGAAAAGACACTTTAGCCATAATTCGAATATTTTTGTAAAAGTTAACTAACGGGTCATGCGTTAAATAATGAAGTCAACTATAAGTGTTATTGCTTCCTTTAAAAACTTATAAATCAGAAACAAATCCAAACCCCTCTGTACAAACTGATTTATAACGTGCACTTTAACATTTTTTCAATACAATATCTTAGAAACCCTTACTGGTCAGTAAATCGAAACCACATGTTCTTAGGGTACAGTGCGAGCGTCCGGGAGACGACTAAGCTGGGACCTTCTGTTAAATGTCATAGAAAGAGATCTTGGGTTATGAATACATAGTAACGGCCGGACAGGTAGCTATCACGCGATCAGATTAATAGGGTAGGGCAGTTGCGCAATTAAGCGATCATACCTGAAGGTATATCTCTATCTACGGGGTAAATTGAATAACATAACTGGGGTAATTAATTCTTGAAACATTCCATTATCGACCATGTCAATAATATTAAGTTAGGTAGAGTCTATATACACCTGAGCTAGGTTTTGTCCCAATAGCAGAATGGGTTTCCCTCAGCTCGAGTTTGCGAATGCAGGTGCTATATAGAAATAGTTTATAGGAATTATATTCTTGATGAGGTTAACTAATTAATAGGAGACGTATGGAAACTTATTTAACGGAGCCAAGGCACTTGCTAGTAATTTTCCACCACGTCGGCTTGGCAGCGTAAAACAGGTTCAACCCCGAAGTAAGATACTCAGAGGCGGGGCGGGTTTCAATTGGTCAATTCTTTAACTTAGCTAACCCCCGCAAGTCAACAGCCCCTCAGGCGATGGCCCGAACCTGATGTGCTAAATCCCGAAGTTTGTAAGAGTGACTTTTTGTTCGATCTTCGTGCGATCATCATCTTTCTTTTTGTGTGTCATTGGTAAGAAATAACAAATAATCTTAACTAAGTGTTTATTCGGTAATTTCTGATTTGTTTGTGTGTTAATTTCATATTGCCAGTAAAGTTAGTAATTTGTTCTTTATTATTTTTATAAATTAGACTAGTGGACGCTTGTCTGTTCTCCACTAGCCGTGGATTCCAGAACGGCTGTCTATTTTCTGGAAATCCTAGCGATAGATAGCTTAACCGGAGTTGCGGGATATTTTTGACCCAATTAAATGTTTTCCAGACGTTAAGCTATATATCCGGTTTGTACCCACTGCCAACTAGTTCCTAAGTCATTACAAAGTTGTATATTGTTTTACTTTAAGAATTGCACATTTTTGTCGGGAACTATTACCCGTTTTTTTCCTTTTGGTTTATTCATTGTCATTTTCTTCATTCCTTTTTTTTTGTAAATAAATAGATACTAAGTGTTTTGAGAATAATTTTGTTTTATTGAAAATATCGTTGGCAAAGTAAATTAAAGGTAAGGTCAGAATTGGTGAATAAGCATATTCGAAGTGCTCATTAATATTCGGGATATACGTCGCGAGTGGATCAGTGTCCAAAAGTGGCCGCGGATCCAGTGCCAGAAGGAGGCCGCACACTGGGGTGTCTGGTCAACTATATTGTAAAGGAGTAAGATCTAGATAATAAGTAGTCATACGGAAAGTCCTCAGAACAATAAAGATTAGTGATCAGCGGGTGAGTTGCCGTCTCCCAATTTTATTTAGTCAACACCAGAAGATATTGTTCAAAGCGACTATTCGTAGAGACCTGTCGTTCTCGCGTCGATAACGAATCGCGGTTAAGATTCAGAGTGATAGCGTTGTCTAGAGACTAATTAATTATGCACATCTTCATATGTTATGTACTGAGAGTTTGTCGTAAAAAGGTTGAAGGTAAAGATTTTCAGTATAAAGTATAAAATGTAACTCGGTCAGTAAGAACTGTTATAAAAAGTGGCGCAGTCAGATTAGGATTTGAAAAAGAATAAAATTTATACAACTAATTAAGATCCAAGTTATTAATTTTGTCCGTATAATTTTTAGAATGTCAAAAATTCATCTTTTTTCAGAAAAAGAACTTAAAATCAGTAAAAGTAATAAATAGAAGTTATTAATTTTGTCCGTATAATTTTTAGAATGTCAATAAATTCACGTTTTCTCAGAAAAATAACTTAAAATCAGTAAAAATAATAAATAAAAGTTATTAATTTTGTCCGTATAATTTTTAGAATGTCAATAAATTCACCTTTTCGCAGAAAAAGAACTTAAAATCATTAAAAGTAAGAAATAAAAGTTAGATACTTAGTAATTAGCTCTAGACGAATTCATGTAAAAAGAACATAGCGTAATTGTTAATTCGTAATAAATGTTTCGAACGACAGTATAATTTCATAGGTGTTCAATAAATATTTGTCTTTACAAATATTTAATTTTAATTAATTGTGATTCAGCTATGCGTTAATTGGTTTTCGTTTTGTTGTTTCTTACCTGGAAATTTTGCTGCAATGATGATTCATAAAAATTATTAGAGTATTAGTGTAATTCAAAGTTAAAGTTTTTGAATTGGGTAAATTTTTAGTATTAATAGTGTGTACATTTGAGAGAAAATGCGAATAATAATGATTGTGGTTAACGATTGTATTAGATAGGTACATTTTGATTAACGGAGGTTATTGCCAGTTATAGTAATGATAACAATACAATAATGTTTATGTTGCTTATTTCTTTTCTTCGTGTACCGTAGATCAAGTACGATAAGTTTAACTTCACGCGATTTCTCAGAGAAATCGTATTGTGCATAAATAGTAATGAAATATTAAATTACATCCTAGCAAGTATTCACTTATACTATTTTACGTAAATTTAATCTTGAGTTTTTTTTGTAATAAATCGCTAGATTCTGAAAAGGATACTGAAATAGCATTTATAGAGAAAAAAAAAAGGGAATCAACATTAACGATAAATGTATTTACTCCGAATTTTGGAAACAGAGGAATACGTAGTTATTTATCTTTTTTTTGTTTGTTATTGAATTATAGACTTTTATGTATAGGAAGAGTTGAATAAATAAGCAATGATTTACTAAGAATGGTTTTTGATAAGTTTGTCATCCGAGGCAGATAATAAAATAGAATTCAGTTACCAGCGGCGAACGATTATTGTAGTTGTAAAAGTTGTTAAGATCTCATAAAGTACCTGGGGAGACAACCGTAATATAATCAGAGACTCATTTAAGTATATTTGTATAGATTATTGGGTATTATTGGGGTACGTATTGGGTGTAAAAAGTGATTATAACCTGGATAGGCAAATTATGCTAAAATGATTAGGTATATTGATTGTACACTAAATCGTTATACCGTCGGTCAATTTTCCTGTATTTTACAAGAGTAGTTTGTTGATTGGAATTCAGGACATTAATTGTTTGGCAGAAATTGATTGTGTAACATTAATTTTGTAATTTTAATGTGGGATTAATAAGCAGTGCAAAACGCAAAGTATACAGAGAGAGTTAATTAAGATAGATTTTTTTTTGTTGTTGTTTTCCATTGAGAAATGTCAATGCATTTAACGTTCAAAAATTAAGAAAAAAAAAACTTGTTTGAATCTAGATACAGAAATATAAAGATACACCTTAGAAATTTCGAATAGAACCTTAATCAGGACTTTAGAGTAGTAATACGGCTATGTTGTGGTATAGTATGCTTAAGAAAATTGGGTTTGACCTAGAGAAATTTTTTTTTTTAATTTACCATATTAGATATTAGCGGGAAAATGTTGGTTATTTTCATTGTTTGGTACTCAGTCGGTTAACTTTGACAATAGTGTCTTTATCTCATAGCAAAGTGACAAATACAAATAGCAGTTTCGAAATTAAAGCACAAAAACGCAGATATTTTTGTTTTCGTTTTTCTTTGAAAGATAAAAGTCACGTAGCTACAAAGAAAGTGGAAAAAAGATTGTAAAAGTTTACTGTTCTCTGGAACACCGTGTGTTGAGTAAGCATAATAGTTTATGTAGAATATTTTCGGTATAGCATTAGATACAACTTTTCAGGCGATCTAACTGAAGTCCTGGTCTGTTTTTATTAAAGTTAATAATCCGCTAGGGAACACGTAAAGACGTAGATTAAAGAAATTGTTTGTTTGACTTAAGAAAAAGATATAAATGCGCCTAGTTTAGCGTTCATGAAAACCGGTAGTTATAAATAGGGTAATTTAGGCAACACCGTGCGCACATGAATTAGTTTTTTTCCCCTTCGGTCAGGTGTATTAGTGAAATTTAAGAAAATAAAATTTTAGTCATCGCGAATTAGATAGATGAACGAGAATTGTTACATTAAGGTGAAGTAAGGGGTAAAGTACGTAGTTAGTTTAAAGTAACACTCTCTAGGAGTGGTTAAACCCGTTCACGAATTTTTCATCTGTCATGAAGATGGAATTTGAGAGAAACATAAAATTTCCGGAATTAAGTGCAATAGAGCGTAAGTTGGATAATCATTGACGGTAGTCAACTAGACAGAATATCGACTTTGTAGTTTTTTCCCTCCCGGTTTTATAAGAAACTGATTTAGAGTCACTATATTTTTTTTTGCATAAAGTATCGATATTCAGTTTTGGACAATGTTAACTCGATATAATGGGTACATACTCTTGATCGGAGTTGTGTTTTTTTTTCGGTTTTAAATTTGTCTTATAAACGTATGTTTATAAGTGATTAGGTACGTCACGCGGTAATTAAGAAAAATTTTATTCTCTCTCATACACAGCTCATTGGTTACAGTAGTTACATTACGCTTACTCGCTTTAATAACAATAACATGATGTTGTGATTTCCTTATTTTTGTTAAGAAAGACCTCGTATACTTTGGTTGTTTGTTGTGAATGTCATTTCCAGTAATAATAGCCTTATATGGTTAATACGGTTAGTTAGCGGATCCCGACTTTTTTTTTGAATGGTGAGACCTGACATTTTCTCAAATGTACTAGACGGTTGAAACCGCCCGAAAACTTTGAATTCACTATATTTCATTTTGGAAGTAAAGTACTATGTATATAAAACGTAAACGTTCTGAAACGAATTTTAAGGAATTAAAGTATCTAGTGAGGTATACTGTACTTGAACAGAAATAATGAACAAGTGGTTAAGTAGTGTTTTATGAGTTAGGCATTGTAGTAAATAATGAGGTGGATGTTGGTAGTACGGGGATTGTACGAAAAGTCCAGCAAAGAATTTCTTTGTTGTTTAGGTTAAGTTTAGGGTATTTGTTGATAGAATAGCGCAACCTGGAGCAGTTATTAAATGCAACTCGTAATTTAGAGTTTTGTTCTGGTTGAGAACAATTTAAGTAACTAAAACATGGAATACGAGTTGAAAGATTGCGTCGCTCTGTTAAACAAATTAGGTTTTTTTTTGGGGAACAAAAGGTTATGTAAACTAGTCTCGACGTATCGAAAATAATTGAAACGTATAATATAGAACAAAGTGATGCAGATAGGCGTTTTCTTTTCCAGGTGCGAACAATTGGATATTTCATTTGTTTTCTATTTACGTATCATTAATCTTTGTCCCCTATTTTAGTATATTTATATTGTATCCTTAAGTCCTTTCGTTCCGAATTTTGACGTTTCAGCTCAGGAAATAGGCAGCAGATCAGGCGTTTGGGTGGTTTCGAAACTTCATTCGTTGGTAGATACAATTGGGATTACAGGAGTAATAGGGTACGAAGAAGTTACTGTGGTCGTTAAGAGTATTAAGTTACTCCCAAGGCGGAGTCATTGTCAACAGGAACAGCGGAGTCGATATAACGAGGGTTGCTTAATTGTGGTGATAGCGAAATCTAGGTGGTCTTATGCGGGGCATAGCACGCTAGTTAGTCACGATTGTACGTGAAGGGAAGTCGATATTCGTAGAAATAGTTCGTTCCGCCAACTATAGCGGTAGGTATCCAAAGGGATATAAGGAAAGAGGTGCATCTCAATCACCCCGTTGAATTACGAGAAGAAGTAACGAAACAATATGCCGGAAACGTCGACAACATGTCCATCAACTAGCGAAGGACAACCAAACGCGCGGAATGAAGAAGACTCGTCACCGACACCTGAACAAATGCGGCAAAAGGTAGAAGAGCTGCAACGGCAACTGCAACAGCAACAGCTCCTGCTGGATGAACGAAGTACACCTCGACCGAGTGACTTGGAAGAAGCAAGAAGCTCCGAGATGGAAGTAGGCTTCCTCAGAAGATTAATTAGGCCCATGTTGAATGGGAGCGATTCGATTGACAGCTTCTCGGGAGGACCGGATTACGAAGTGTTCATCGAGGCCATACTCAGTGCAAAAGAGCAGAACAACTGGTCCGATATAGAAGCTTTCAATCAGATGGTCAAGAAGTTAAAGGAAGGCGCTAAAGCAGCTTACTATGCCTTGCGGAGTTCCGAACGGCCTAAGACGGTGCGTGAGATGAAGATTTGGTTGACACGGATCTATGGCAGGAAAATCAACACAGAAGAAGGGAAGCGAGAACTGAGAAGATGTGTGAAACAACCCGACGAAACTCTGGGGGCGTATGTACAACGGCTGAAAGTGGTATCCAATAAGGCCTTCCCGAAGAATGAGCTTTCTCCTCTAGAAAGCAACCATCGGGACAAGATGATCGTGGACCAATTTCTCCAAGGCATAGATCTACGACTAGCGAATAGAGTTTTGGAAAATGGAGAATTCTTCAATGTAGAAAATGCACTAGTTTTGGCCGAAACATACGAAGGTACAATATCGCGGCAACTATCAGAAAATTTGTATGTAGAGAGATGGACATCAGTAAATATGGTCAACCAGAACCAAGCGGGAAGAAGAGGAGACGCCGTAGCGCGAACTCCAAATAGCCTCCCAAGGGACAGACATACAGGGAACAGGAGCAGGTTGGGCGGATTCATGCAAAAATTTCCGAAGATGAGAGTAGTATGTTTAAGGTGCGGCGAAAAGGGGCACCGAGCTAAGGGATGTCTAAACCCCACGAGGACGGTATGTTACCACTGCGCCGAAGCGACGTCGCACTCGACAGAAGAGTGTACTTTTTTTCGCCAGGAAGCCTCCACACCGAACCGGGAGCATTAAAAAGAAGCCCCGCTAAAGTAATATTATCTCTCTCGCCTACGAACTCGAAATATGCCAACTTCAACATAAACGGTTATACTACCTCTTGGCTGATCGATAGTGGTGCGGCAGTGTCATTAATTAAAGATGACGTCGTGACACAACTGAAGTTGCCTCGTTGTCACAACTCCGACATCATAGTAACAGACATTTCAGGGACCATCTTGAACAAATTCGGAAATGTCGAAATAGAGTTCAAGCTGGGGGATAAAGGTGTCAGGCACAGGTATATCATATGTGGTAATGGACTAAATTTCAATTCGGATGGGTTAATCGGCATGGACTTCCTCGGGAAGTTTAAACCGATTATGGATTTTCAACGGGATGAGATGCACTTATGTGGTTATAGTTTAGCCATGATAAGTGAAAACTTAAACCGAGGACGACGGATTATGGATCACGATAATCCTGCAGGAGAGGTAGCGTCCACTGTCCACGACAGTGGCTGTTTTTCACAGAAGGTTCGGCGCAAGCGCGGCGGAGACAGCCGAATACTCCGCATCGAAGATGCTAGGGCGCCAAGCGGCAGCCAACAGGGAAGCACTTCGCGTGTATGGTACCAAACGGATTCCGATGGGTTAAACATGTATGCCGCTCCTGGGACACCACCCGATGAAGAAACCAGTTTCTACAGCTCAGCCACAGGTAGCTACTCGAATGGAAATGAAGCAAGTTGGGGAGTAGCAAAGGAAGCTCGAGCTGTGGACGCGAAGAAATTCCAAAATAGTCAAAAAGAATTCTGCGACTACACCGGTCACAATAGTAATAACCTTCCAGGATCAACCTCTGAAAACTCGACGGGGTCAAGGGGACTAAGAACGGGAAATGGTTTCAAAAAACACCCGAACTTGGTACGATTGAGCGAAGATTTAGAAATCCCAGCTTTCCATGGTTGCGATGTTAGTGTTACTGTAAACACCCGGGTCACTGCAGGCACTATGATTTGCGAACCACTCCCTCATACGAACGTAGGTGTTCAAACAGCGTATAGCATTGTAGATATTCCACATTATTCATCCAATAATAATCGAAACATAGTCGTCAGAATTCTCAACACAACTCCAATACCTCAGACCATTAAACGTCACATTCCTCTAATAAACTTGGTGTCCGCGTCCGAGGTTGGTTTAACCGGTACTCCTCGCACGGCTCTGGGGAGGCAAGAGATCCAATGTGATCTAGATCACTTGCAGGGTTACGAGCGAATGCGAATGAGGGATCTGATAAATGATTACAGGGATATTTTTGCGAATAGTGACACACCATTGAAGGCGACTCCGTTAGTGAAACACCACATTAACACGACAGACCACCCACCCATTGCGAAAGCGCCATATCGGGTACCATTCGCGCAAAGAAGAGTACTCGAGGAACAGATCCAAGAAATGCTGGACGACAATGTTATCAGACCATCGGTGTCACCGTGGAGTGCCCCAGTGGTCTTGGTAGAGAAGAAATCAACCGACGGTGAAAAGAAAAAAGAGCCCGAGATACGAATAGGAATTGGTACCAACACGACAGTACTACAGCCAGACCAACCGCCCAACGAGTTAACGTCGGAAACGTCTACGGAGCGAATCGACCCCGTCAGAATCTGAGGGATCGGGTACCCAGCCAACTACTAATACCAGTGAAGCTGATGCCAATCCCGGATTGAACCAAGGACTGGCTACAGGAGATGACCGTCAATCAGTAACAGAGCCACCGGAGGACCCACAATCAGCGAGGGAGGCATCCACGACGAGGCAGACAAGGAGCATGGGACCAGTACAAGAGGAACCTTGGATAAGAAACAGTCGTATATAATCGAGGGTAAATATAGAAAACTAATATTTTGCGACGTGTTTCAGATATCCAGCACGATGACCGAAAGACCCAGATGACACGAGACCAAGGAACCCGAGATGAACCCACGTCGAGAGAGACTGGACTACGCCGAGTCCACGAGATGCCAGGACTGGAACCCCGAATGGCTTCACCGATGGCACCACCACGTCCCAGGACACCCGTCCGAGACCAGGAGGACAGACCAGAGGCGGTTCGATCAAATCCAGGACAGGACCAAGCAGCTACGAGGGTCAAAGCAGGCGTCCACCCAAAGAGGGAATAGCACCATGGTAGTCAAGGCGATATACAATCACCCACGAGGTTGTATCCATATCAAGGGCAAGAATCACACCAGGAACATTTAAGCAGGTGACCAAGTGATGATCCGGACTACCGATGACGAGGATTCAGATCAGGGTAAACAGTGTCAGTGTAATAACACTTAGTGTGTGTGTGAGTGATGGCAAAACAGAGACCATGAAAGACAATTTAGTTTAAGTCCATTTGTATAGTTTTAATGGAATTGAATCAATTATTTTAGTTATGTTCGGGAAAAATTGCTTCAATCTAAGGAGGGGGCAATGTAACAAATGTACAACTTGATGCCAGTACACAGGATAGAGATCACCCAGTATGAAAGTTTTTTCATGTTTTAAGCTGTAATTACCATTAAAGAAATAGTTGTCCTTTTGCTTTTCCCAGAAAAGACACTTTAGCCATAATTCGAATATTTTTGTAAAAGTTAACTAACGGGTCATGCGTTAAATAATGAAGTCAACTATAAGTGTTATTGCTTCCTTTAAAAACTTATAAATCAGAAACAAATCCAAACCCCTCTGTACAAACTGATTTATAACGTGCACTTTAACATTTTTTCAATACAATATCTTAGAAACCCTTACTGGTCAGTAAATCGAAACCACATGTTCTTAGGGTACAGTGCGAGCGTCCGGGAGACGACTAAGCTGGGACCTTCTGTTAAATGTCATAGAAAGAGATCTTGGGTTATGAATACATAGTAACGGCCGGACAGGTAGCTATCACTCGATCAGATTAATAGGGTAGGGCAGTTGCGCAATTAAGCGATCATACCTGAAGGTATATCTCTATCTACGGGGTAAATTGAATAACATAACTGGGGTAATTAATTCTTGAAACATTCCATTATCGACCATGTCAATAATATTAAGTTAGGTAGAGTCTATATACACCTGAGCTAGGTTTTGTCCCAATAGCAGAATGGGTTTCCCTCAGCTCGAGTTTGCGAATGCAGGTGCTATATAGAAATAGTTTATAGGAATTATATTCTTGATGAGGTTAACTAATTAATAGGAGACGTATGGAAACTTATTTAACGGAGCCAAGGCACTTGCTAGTAATTTTCCACCACGTCGGCTTGGCAGCGTAAAACAGGTTCAACCCCGAAGTAAGATACTCAGAGGCGGGGCGGGTTTCAATTGGTCAATTCTTTAACTTAGCTAACCCCCGCAAGTCAACAGCCCCTCAGGCGATGGCCCGAACCTGATGTGCTAAATCCCGAAGTTTGTAAGAGTGACTTTTTGTTCGATCTTCGTGCGATCATCATCTTTCTTTTTGTGTGTCATTGGTAAGAAATAACAAATAATCTTAACTAAGTGTTTATTCGGTAATTTCTGATTTGTTTGTGTGTTAATTTCATATTGCCAGTAAAGTTAGTAATTTGTTCTTTATTATTTTTATAAATTAGACTAGTGGACGCTTGTCTGTTCTCCACTAGCCGTGGATTCCAGAACGGCTGTCTATTTTCTGGAAATCCTAGCGATAGATAGCTTAACCGGAGTTGCGGGATATTTTTGACCCAATTAAATGTTTTCCAGACGTTAAGCTATATATCCGGTTTGTACCCACTGCCAACTAGTTCCTAAGTCATTACAAAGTTGTATATTGTTTTACTTTAAGAATTGCACATTTTTGTCGGGAACTATTACCCGTTTTTTTCCTTTTGGTTTATTCATTGTCATTTTCTTCATTCCTTTTTTTTTGTAAATAAATAGATACTAAGTGTTTTGAGAATAATTTTGTTTTATTGAAAATATCGTTGGCAAAGTAAATTAAAGGTAAGGTCAGAATTGGTGAATAAGCATATTCGAAGTGCTCATTAATATTCGGGATATACGTCGCGAGTGGATCAGTGTCCAAAAGTGGCCGCGGATCCAGTGCCAGAAGGAGGCCGCACACTGGGGTGTCTGGTCAACTATATTGTAAAGGAGTAAGATCTAGATAATAAGTAGTCATACGGAAAGTCCTCAGAACAATAAAGATTAGTGATCAGCGGGTGAGTTGCCGTCTCCCAATTTTATTTAGTCAACACCAGAAGATATTGTTCAAAGCGACTATTCGTAGAGACCTGTCGTTCTCGCGTCGATAACGAATCGCGGTTAAGATTCAGAGTGATAGCGTTGTCTAGAGACTAATTAATTATGCACATCTTCATATGTTATGTACTGAGAGTTTGTCGTAAAAAGGTTGAAGGTAAAGATTTTCAGTATAAAGTACAAAATGTAACTCGGTCAGTAAGAACTGTTATAAGCGTATAGAATACTAATTTTCAACATTAGAGTAGAATTAGGTGTTTGGCGTTTGATAATTGAATTTAAAGTATATAGATATGTTCCTTAACTAGAAACACGTCATAAAATAACAACTTCCGGTCTCTACTTCCGGTCTTCTGAAATACCTGATGTATGGTATCAAATGAATCGTCTCTTTGTCTAGAATACTAATATAACAAAATTTTCAACATTAGAGTGGAATTAGGTGTTTAGCGTTTGATATTTGAATTCAAAGTATATAGATATGTTCCTCAACTCGAAACATGCTAGAATCTGCAATAAAATAACAACTTCCGGTCTCTACTTCCGGTCTTCTGAAATACCTGATATATGGTATCAAATTAATCGTCTCGGCGTCCAGAACACTAATTTAACAAAATTTTCGACATTAGAGTGGAATTAGGTGTTTGGCGTTTGATATTTGAATTTAAAGTATATAGATATGTTCCTCAACTAGAAACACGCTAGAATCAGCAATAAAATAACAACTTCCTGCCTCCACTTCCGGTCTTCCGAAATATCTGATGTATGGTATCAAATGAATCGTCTTGGTGTCTAGAATACTAATATAACATAATTTTCAACATTAGAGTAGAATTAGGTGTTTAGCGTTTGATATTTGAATTTAAAGTATATGTTCCTTAACTAGAAACACGCCATAAAATAACAATTTCCAGTCTTCTGAAATACCTGATGTATGGTATCAAAATAATTGTATTGACGTCTAGATTACCAATTTTTATTCCAAGCGTGAAAAATGGGCTTTGGCGTTTGATATTCGAATTTAAAGCATATGTTCCTCAACTAGAAACAAGTCATAACAACTGCTAAAATACGTGTGGTATCAAGCGAATCGGCTCGACTAATTTTTGGTATTAGAATTTTGTGTTTGTGGTCTGGTAAAGAAATGTGTGACGACAGCTCAAGAGATAAAGTTTGAAAGCTAGGGGGGCGACAGCCCTTCTGGTTTGAATTTCATACGCTATATAACGGCAATACAACGGTGATTTGAACCTGAAACCAGTCTTTGAGCTATTTCAACTAGCAAGACATTTATACTTTAATTAAATGTATTAACTAACGGTAGCCCATTATCCAAAAATGTGTGTGGTGTTGTGACGTCATTTGCATTTAAGGTAGTATTTTACAATGGAAAACTATTAATTGGTGACGCAATATAACTTAAGGTAAAAATATCAAGCATTGATTAACGGAAATGATAAAGTCGCGCATTCGTTATACAAAGTTTAACTAATTGAATTTTTTATCATAAACGTCGAGCAAGCGGGGGATATGGTTATTACAAACATAGGCGGATTGCTACTAATAAAACAACAAAATAAGTACATTATTTTTAAAATACTCATACAGCGTCCGGTGAATCTTCACAGCGGGTTAATTTCATTATTAACTATTTAATTTGTGTAAAAACACCATCATTTGGGCAATCAATTCCGAACAAACTCATATCAAAGGTACCGGCAGTTATTAACTTATTTAAAAATTCATTATACTCGTAATACTTTTGATTTCTGAAATATACATATTTCCATTTATATATCTAAAGGCCTATAATAAACGCCGGTTAAGCGGTATTTGAATTTAAAGTATATGGATATGTTCTTCCAACTTGAAATACGTCATAACAACTTCCGGTCTTCTTAAATACCTGATGGGTAGGGTAGGGTATGATTCGTCTTGGCGTCTAGAATACTAATTTTCGACATTAGAGTAGAATATGGTGTTTGGTTTGATGCATATGGACGAAATGTCTAAATTCTTACTAAAGATTAGCATCATATGGTACCTATATTTATAAAAAGTTTTGTGTTCAATAAAGAATTATGCCTAGAGTAATTAGCGTTACAGAAAAATGTCTACAATAATACGTTCTAAGTACGTCTGAATTTAAAAAGTATAGACAGAAAAAAACAGTGAAGCAAATAAATCTTACCAACCGCGAGTGCATCTTCAACTTGTACAAAACATTGACTGAGCGAACAAGCAATAAGAGAATAGGTATATCAAAATTACCCCTACTATTTTTAGAAAGAAATTACCCAGTCCCTTTAACTGAAAAATTACCCCACTCCCTTTCAAAAATAATCACCATGGCTTGTAATAAGTATCTTTTTTTTATTTTTAAATCAATAGGGTTCAGATCCTAAAGGCTAAATATTTTTGTAGCGAAAACTTACAGAGGCAAAACGGCTTTTAGAAAAAATCGCGAATCAGCGGAAATTTAAGTAACGTTAACCTAGTGATGCCTAATGTATGAGCGAAATTCTGGTCACCTAAGGATATACGTAGTGTTGTCGAAAATCAAATATTAATTCAGATGAAACTTAATCGTCTAAAATATAGAGCACCTGGTTTTTTATTTATAATTATTCAATCAACCGTGTAGACAAGTAGGTTCCGTATAATACTATCTCTTGAACAGATTTCAACTCTAGTTTAAAAATCTTATGGCTTCACATAGGTTTTACATAGCTGTATAAGCAGATGAATATATCGTCCCGTCTTACAGAATGTGTTTATTTAAACCGTAGCCCAGGTCTGCTCGTCCGTATATGCAGATTTTTATATAAACAACGCCTAATAATCGTTGCAGCCGTTGCGGGGTATTTATGAATTTAGTATACAACAGAACAGCAATATGTTGACATCGAATAACAACGGAAAGTGCTTTATAAAAAATATTTTCCTGAAATAATTATTTTAATCATATAACGAAAATTCAAACTTATGTAGTATTAACGATGTGTGTGTGTGTTTGTGTTGTGTTAAAGTGAAAAAAAAAGGATATTACACATAGAGTAAGTACATCAATTTAATACTGTCTAACAATAGATGCTTTTTATTATAACGACTTTATTATAGAAATCTGTAATTTTAAAAACAATTATGTAGTATATTCTAAAACACTCAAATACATGTTGAGATATTAATATATTTACAGAAATTTGTAATAATTCAATATTAGGATTAGGCTCTGAATTTTTAAAGTAAAAAACGTATGCATCGGATAGCTAATAAGAGATTCATTTTCTTTAATTAATAATTTAACCCTTTGTTCTCTAGTGGTTTCATAGTGAAACCACACACACGAGAATTTTTCGCTAAGTTCCTAGTGGCATTTGCTTGAAACCAAGCGAATATGTGACGTATAAAGGCTCCTCCTACTTAAAATTCAACGCACTCTGTCATTTGCGTTTACTTTTTAGTCGGTAATAGCATGTGTAGTGGACCGTGCAGCCAGTGTTAGAAACGATAAGCAAATTAGGCAATTATCAGGTTATTTCACTATGGCAGGTATGATTTATTGTTCTTACAATGTTAAAAACATTTGTATTTATGATTAAGGTGCCTTATTGTCAATACATTTTAATTTACAATAATTATATTCGTAATATAAGGTGCCGGTTTCATACTGAAACCACTAGGAAACTAAGGAAAACTTTTTATTTCAGAAAAAAAAGTATATTCTTACAAAGAGCTAGAAAATATGGCGGCAGATAATTTATTTACAATGTTGGAGAACATTCCTTCAGATGGCGAATCAGAGGAACCGAGTAGTGACGAAGATGAGATAATGCCCGTTGATGATTTGTTTGACATTTCAAACTTGCCAATAATATTTGAAGACGTTGAAGACGACCAGCTGGACCAACCTGTATTGACGACCGACAATACAGAGAGTATTCCTGATTATGAAGCCTTCTGGGACGAGGAAGACAATATTCCTCTTTCCATTTTGAGGGAGAGAGAATTAGCCAAAAAGACAATCTGGACCAAATCATTGGAATACTGTGTTACTAATATGAAGGAGTTCACTGAGGAAACCGGTCCTAAAATTCCAGATGATCTGGAGAAGCCAGTGGATATTTTTTTACACTTGTTTCCAAAAACTCTAATTGACAAAATCGTGTTTGAAACGAACCTATATGCTCTTCAAAAACGTGGAGGAGACTCTTCATTTACACCAACTACTGCCAAAGAGATAAAAAATTTTATTGGAATAAATATCTTGATGGGGATTAAAAAGTTGCCCAGTTATTGTGATTACTGGTCGGCCAGAGAACAACTACGAGATCACTACATAAGCTCAGCAATGTCTAGGGATAGGTTTGCTTGGCTTCTGGGAAATGTGCATTTAGCAGACAATTCAGTTATGCCTGGTCGCGACTCGTCAAATTATGACAAATTGTATAAAGTTCGCTTTTTATTGCATACTTTATCTGAAACATTTCGTTCTTCATATGGTCCTTCGAAACGTCAATCGATTGACGAATCTATGATTCGTTTTAAGGGTCGCAGTTTTCTCAAGCAATTTATGCCTCTCAAGCCCATCAAACGGGGTTATAAAGTCTGGGTTCGATCTGATGAAAATGGATACGTCTGCCAATTTCAAATATATGTTGGAAAAACTAATAATCAACCTGAAAAAGATTTAGGCAAAAGGGTTGTATTGGATTTGACGCGAGATTTGGTGGGAAAAGGTTATCATGTTTATTTTGACAACTTTTTTAATTCTGTGCCATTACAGAAAACACTTCAAGCAGAATTTATTTATGCGTGCGGCACTGTAAGGGCTAACCGAAAAGATATTCCAAATGACTTACAATCTGATAAAGAATTACAGATCCGAGGACAATCTGACTCAAGAGTTAGCAAAGATGGGCTGGCGTTTATAAAGTGGAGAGACAGGAAAATAGTTCATTTTTTGGGAAATCATCAAAACCCTTCAAAAGATGCGACAGTTGCCCGGAAGCAAAAGGACGGAAACTCACAAGTCTTAGCCTGCCCAGTGATGGTCAAAGAATATAACCAGCATATGGGCTATGTTGACAAAACAGATATGTTGAAATCTGTTTATGAGATAGACCGCAAATCTAAGAAATGGTGGCATCGAATTATGTGGCATTTCATAGATATATGTGTTGTAAATTCTTTTATTCTCTTTCAACAAAAGGCGCAGTGCGCGGTTCCAAATCTGATATGTTTCAGGTTATCTGTAGCTTCAGGGTTAGTCGGTGCCAGTGGTGAAAATAAGTCACGGGGTAGGGTTTCATCCCCTACAGTCACAGGGAGGCATTTCAAACAAATTGTACCTTATGAAAAACGCTTTGACCAATGTTTGCATATGCCAAAGCATGGAACATCTAGACGATGTGCCTTTTGTAGCACTAGTAGAGAACCTCACAGAACCAGGTGGGAATGTGCTACGTGTAAGGTTGGATTGTGCCTTACTGAAAAAAAAAACTGTTTTTTGTTGTATCATAAAAAATGATGTATCTAAGTTATAAAATATACGATTTTATATAATATGTGTTTTTACTTGCTTGAGTGAACACGCTGTAAGAATTCCCTAGTGGTTACATACCGAAACCATAGTCTAATAAAATAAATAAACAAATAAAAAATATATTTTTCACTTTTTTGCCTTTTAAGAACCTAACAGAGTAATATTATTTAAATTTTACCTCAATTTTTTAATGCAAAAGTTTTCAGGAAACAAAGGGTTAAGCAAAAAAAAATCATTTGTTCTTGTAGGACAATAATAAATACTTTATCGTGAAGCCGTTTACAGAAAATTTAATATCAGAAGTTTATTCAACGTTCGAAAAGTGTGTAATGTATATAAAACATATAGAGCAAAAAATCGCATTATGTGGTAATGTTTCGACACAATTATGTGATATTGTGAAATACGTGCTAAACATATAGTATAAAATCCTTATTTTATCTTTGCTATTAGAAATAAATTTTTAAATTAATATGTCAGTCAATAAAATTACTTATAAGATTTAAATGGAGTGTATGTTAGTTTACTGATGGGAGAAGAGATAGTTTTTACATGATTTAAGAATTTTTTATTATGGTCTTGCTTCATATGTAACATAGCGAATTATTAGCGTAAATATTGCATATGGTTTCAACGAGGGTTTCAATGATATATGAAAAATTATTAAGAACGCCTATATCAAGAAACTGAAAATTGGATAAAAACTATTTTAATGAAAAATTATGTATTATATAAATGTTTTGTCTACCTCACACACACATACATACCATAAAGAGAATAAAGTAGGAAAATTACAGGGTGATCTTCTTAAGCGCATTTAAAATTAAAAAAATATATGAAATTATTAATCTAAAATATGAAACGAAAATTACAGGGTGAACTTCATTAACTATAAGTAGCTAAAATTCTGTTGAAAATATATATTTTTTTAAACATTTAAGACTTAGAAATATTTTCTATATTATGAGTTTCACCAATTTTAAATATTTTTTAATCTCAGTTTTAATTAGGTTATGCCTTATTATATTAGAAAACGATTTCTATGTATAGAACAAAAGATTATTTTTTACCAGGAGATTTTAAATTGTTAGATACATATAAACTGTAACAGCAGGGATATAGAAACGTATGGTTAGTAACTTGATAACCCTTATGCTACAGGTAATAATTTATTACAGTTGATTTTTAAAAAACCAATGTAACGTCTTTGTTAATTATATGATAACAACAAAAAATGTACCGAGAAAATAATGATATCTTTACAAATTTTATTTAAAAATAATTATAGAGGGTGGTATTATATATTTTACTTGGTTTAACGATTTTATTCACTCTTTAATGGATTTATATGCTTATTAAAATAAATAATTATAAAGGGTGGTATTACATATGTTATAGCCTCGATTTAACAATTTTACTCACTCTATGATGGATGTTTTTTCTTATACTTAATAGCATACGAGGTGCTTTAGAAAAGTAATGAGTCGTGGATTTTGTTTCGTCTGATTTCCTAAAGAATTTCAACCATTTCCAAATCATCAAGACTATTCAGTCTGGTTAGGCCCTCAACGTTAGTAAGTTTGGAAATATCCAGTTCGGGATAATGATGTTTACTGATTTTAAATGTAGAATCATACATCACGTTGTCATATTCATTGCAAAAATGTGAACTTATTATATGTATTTTATCCTTGCACTTATATCTCTGCTAATATACCATTCTGCTGGGAATATTAAACTTTTGAGCTACCTCATAAAATATGAGCGAAGGCAAATACGCACCGGAATATTCTTTCTTTATAAATTCTTCTCCAACAATTCTGCATATTGTTTGTAAAATTTGCTCTTCAGACTGCATTTTGGCCAATCGATGAACAAAGGTAGAATGATTAATTTTTGTAATGCATTTTAACTTATACTTAAAAAATACGGGTTTTACCGAAGATATCCGAGCATACTTTCGTATATATTTGAGCCTTAGATCTTTAGTTTTTGTCATAGATAAATTATTTTCAATACAGTTCATTGCTCTGCATGGTTCTGGAGTAGCGTTTCATACACGAATTAACTAACGTTTTACTTTCCTAGGTATAAACATTAGCAGGGATATAACCCCTTCGGGGGAATCTAAAAAACCTACGGAGAGAGAGATAACCTTTAGAGAGAGCTGAAAACCCTGCAGATAATCTAAAAGCAGTACATTCGGATGCTTTGAACCAGGTAATTATGTTTTATCTAGCGAAAATTTTTATTTACAGGGAGATTGTTCAGCATAGTCTCGATACAACTATAAATTAATTTTATTAGTATTTACAGGTATTCTGCATAGTCTCGATACAGCTATGAATTCATTTTACTGGTACTTACAAGGAGATCATCAACGCTTCATGCCTGATGTAAATTTTATTAGTATTTACAGGGAGATTATCAACGTTTTGTTACAGCTATACATAATTTTACATGGGGATTATCAACGTTTCATGACAGCTAATATTTTTATCGGTATTTACATGGAAATTGTTTAGAGGAGATCTCGATACAACTAATATTTTATTGGTATTTACAGGGAGATTGTTTAGATGTATTTACATGGAGATTGTTTAGAGGTCATCTCGATACAGCCAATATTTTTATTTACTTGGTGATTATTAACGTTTCATGACAGCTAATATTTTTTATTTACAGGGAGATTGTTTTCACAATATTGCTATGGCTTGCATTAATAAGCTTTTTAAATTTTTTCTAGATGTACGGCAAACAGATGCTACCTATGTCGAAAAGAGGATAGAGAAAGAGGCAGAATCATATTGTGAAGAGAGAGAGATAGGCTAAAAGGAGGACATGGAACAGGAGTATATGAGGAGAGGGAGACCTATCTTTTAAAGGCTAAAAGGTAATTATTTAAATAGTAATAAAACATATAGCGTCAAAATAATAAATGGCAAGTTTATTAATGGTACAGATCGAACGAAAAAGCAGTTTAAGTTTTTACAGTTTTATTAAGTTTTAACAATTTTATTACAGTTTACAATTTCATAACAAGTTCAAGTTTTACAATTTTATTAGAATTTTATAATTTAATCATACAGAACGATTTATAATTTAGAAACATTAATTTTTCTCTATTACATAATAGAATTTTTAGTTAGAGTAAAGCTTCCATAAATATCATCATGTTAGAACATTTGTCCCTCTGTTATATGTTGGTTTAGTTTCAAAAGTAGTTACCGAATGAATGTTGAGGTATTCCAAATGGATTTGGGTAACTGGTTGAGCCTTCTAGCCAGCTGTAGGGTGGATGCACCTTTCGCTGATAAAATTAAACTTTCAGATAAATCTTTACTGTTTGTACCCCTTAAATCTAGATACCTAGCCGAATCTTTAACGTTTTCAAGTTTCATTTCACGTTTTAAATCTATATCAGAATTATTCTCGAGTAAAGCCAAGTTTCTTTTAGATGGATCCTGTTTGCTAGAATCATGTATTCCTAGTATATGTTGTTTTAAATGGTCACCTCGTTTAAATGTTTTATCACAAGATTCACATTGGTAAGAGAGGTTTTCATGTTTGGTATTATTATGCCTGCACAACCCACTAGGCCAGGCGAATGTTTCATCACATGTCTCGCACGAATACTTTACTAACTGCTATTGATCCATAAACATTAAACACTCATATATATATAAACAGTACATCATAGTTATCATTTCCAGTTCAACATTCTGTTTCATTTCATTGGTCCTCATCAGTTCAATGTTATCCCTCCTGTTCGCAATATTATCCCTCCTGTTCCAATATTATCCCCCTCCCTCTTCCAATATTATCCCTCCTGTTCCAATATTATCCCCCTCCCTCTTCCAATATTATCCCCCCTGTTCCAATATTATCCCTAGCTGTTCGCAATATTATCCCCCCTGTTCCAGTATTATCCCTCCTGTTCGCAATATTATCCCTAGCTGTTTACAGCTGCTGTTTATTATCCCCAACTGTTTACAGGAACAGTGTATTAGTATGTCAATACCAGACATCTAACTTCTATTATTTTTCAGATAATAATGTTGTATGGAGCAATCATGGATATCAACTAAAAATAACTCCAGCTATTATATTTATCTATTGTATTTACTCTATATACTTTATTATTGTATTTTATATTGCATTATAATCATATTATACCTTTTTATTTATTTCAATATGTTATTTAAATGTTGACTTGATTTTATTTCAAAACCCTAACCTAGAAATAAAACACACAATAGTTTAATTCATTTTTATTCAAGCTATAATAAAAACATTAAGTACTTTATCCAAGTTATAAGATTATTTCTTTTTATACTTTCATAGCCATCCATAACCACGTCATAGCCATCCATGACCTTGTTATTTCCGTAGTCATATTGACTCAGTTGAGAGAGTGTTAGACTTAAATTATGTAATAATTCCTATTCAATGATAATAATAATACAGCTAACAATGATATTTGAGAACTGCAGCGCGGTGTTATTTTTTTTTTAAATGTTCTTTTCATGATAACCAATCATATTATTATAGTTATCAAGGTTCAGATTGTAACTATCTGTACAGGCAAATCAGATTGATATAAAATATCAGGTTTTAATTCTCTAGACCTGTACCACCAAATTTTCAGGCCAATGTTAGGTTAGGCTAGGTTAGGTTTTACTCAAGTAAAAGGAAATTCTCAGGCCAATGTTAGGTTAGGTTGGGGAAGGCGCGCGCGCCTTCCCCAACCTAACCTGATATTAAAACCTGATATTTTATATCAATCTGATTTGCCTGTACAGATAGTTACAATCTGAACCTTGGTAACTATAATAATATGATTGGTTATCATGAAAAGAACATTTAAAAAAAAAATAACACCGCGCTGCAGTTCTCATATATCATTGTTAGCTGTATTATTATTATCATTGAATAGGAATTATTACATAATTTAAGTCTAACACTCTCTCAACTGAGTCAATATGACTACGGAAATAACAAGGTCATGGATGGCTATGACGTGGTTATGGATGGCTATGAAAATATAAAAAGAAATAATCTTATAACTTGGATAAAGTACTTAATGTTTTTATTATAGCTTGAATAAAAATGAATTAAACTATTGTGTGTTTTATTTCTAGGTTAGGGTTTTGAAATAAAATCAAGTCAACATGTAAATAATATATTGAAATAAATAAAAAGGTATAATATGATTATAATGCAATATAAAATACAATTATAAAGTATATAGAGTAAATACAATAGATAAATATAATAGCTGGAGTTATTTTTAGTTGATATCCATGATTGCTCCATACAACATTATTATCTGAAAAATAATAGAAGTTAGATGTCTGGTATTGACATACTAATACACTGTTCCTGTAAACAGTTGGGGATAATAAACAGCAGCTGTAAACAGCTAGGGATAATATTGCGAACAGGAGGGATAATACTGGAACAGGGGGGATAATATTGCGAACAGCTAGGGATAATATTGGAACAGGGGGGATAATATTGGAAGAGGGAGGGGGATAATATTGGAACAGGAGGGATAATATTGGAAGAGGGAGGGGGATAATATTGGATCAGGAGGGATGACATTGAACTGATGAGGACCAATGAAATGAAACAGCATATTGAACTGGAAATGATAACTATGATGTACTGTTTATATATATATGAGTGTTTAATGTTTATGGATCAATAGTAGTTAGTAATGTATTCGTGCGAGACATGTGATGAAACATTCGCCTGGCCTAGTGGGTTGTGCAGGCATAATAATGTCAAACATAAAAACCTCTCTTACCAATGTGAATCTTGTGATAAAACATTTAAACGAGGTGACCATTTAAAACAACATATACTAGGAATACATGAGTCTAGCAAACAGGATCCATCTAAAAGAAACTTGGCTTTACTCGAGAATAATTCTGATATAGATTTAAAACGTGAAATGAAACTTGAAAACGTTAAAGATTCGGCTAGGTATCTAGATTTAAGGGGTACAAACAGTAAAGATTTATCTGAAAGTTTAATTTTATCAGCGAAAGGTGCATCCACCCTACAGCTGGCTAGAAGGCTCAACCAGTTACCCAAATCCATTTGGAATACCTCAACATTCATTCGGTAACTACTTTTGAAACTAAACCAACATATAACAGAGGGACAAATGTTCTAACATGATGATATTTATGGAAGCTTTACTCTAACTAAAAATTCTATTATGTAATAGAGAAAAATTAATGTTTCTAAATTATAAATCGTTCTGTATGATTAAATTATAAAATTCTAATAAAATTGTAAAACTTGAACATGTTATGAAATTGTAAACTGTAATAAAATTGTTAAAACTTAATAAAACTGTAAAAACTTAAACTGCTTTTTCGTTCGATCTGTACCATTAATAAACTTGCCATTTATTATTTTGACGCTATATGTTTTATTACTATTTAAATAATTACCTTTTAGCCTTTAAAAGATAGGTCTCCCTCTCCTCATATACTCCTGTTCCATGTCCTCCTTTTAGCCTATCTCTCTCTCTTCACAATATGATTCTGCCTCTTTCTCTATCCTCTTTTCGACATAGGTAGCATCTGTTTGCCGTACATCTAGAAAAAATTTAAAAAGCTTATTAATGCAAGCCATAGCAATATTGTGAAAACAATCTCCCTGTAAATAAAAATATTAGCTGTCATGAAACGTTAATAATCACCAAGTAAATAAAAATATTGGCTGTATCGAGATGACCTCTAAACAATCTCCATGTAAATACATCTAAACAATCTCCCTGTAAATACCAATAAAATATTAGTTGTATCGAGATCTCCTCTAAACAATTTCCATGTAAATACCGATAAAAATATTAGCTGTCATGAAACGTTGATAATCCCCATGTAAAATTATGTATAGCTGTAACAAAACGTTGATAATCTCCCTGTAAATACTAATAAAATTTACATCAGGCATGAAGCGTTGATGATCTCCTTGTAAGTACCAGTAAAATGAATTCATAGCTGTATCGAGACTATGCAGAATACCTGTAAATACTAATAAAATTAATTTATAGTTGTATCGAGACTATGCTGAACAATCTCCCTGTAAATAAAAATTTTCGCTAGATAAAACATATATTACCTGGCTCAAAGCATCCGAATGTACTGCTTTTAGATTATCTGCAGGGTTTTCAGCTCTCTCTAAAGGTTATCTCTCTCTCCGTAGGTTTTTTAGATTCCCTCGAAGGGGTTATATCCCTGCTAATGTTTATACCTAGGAAAGTAAAACGTTAGTTAATTCGTGTATGAAACGCTACTCCAGAACCATGCAGAGCAATGAACTGTATTGAAAATAATTTATCTATGACAAAAACTAAAGATCTAAGGCTCAAATATATACGAAAGTATGCTCGGATATCTTCGGTAAAACCCGTATTTTTTAAGTATAAGTTAAAATGCATTACAAAAATTAATCATTCTACCTTTGTTCATCGATTGGCCAAAATGCAGTCTGAAGAGCAAATTTTACAAACAATATGCAGAATTGTTGGAGAAGAATTTATAAAGAAAGAATATTCCGGTGCGTATTTGCCTTCTTCGCTCATATTTTATGAGGTAGCTCAAAAGTTTAATATTCCCAGCAGAATGGTATATTAGCAGAGATATAAGTGCAAGGATAAAATACATATAATAAGTTCACATTTTTGGAATGAATATGACAACGTGATGTATGATTCTACATTTAAAATCAGTAAACATCATTATCCCGAACTGGATATTTCCAAACTTACTAACGTTGAGGGCCTAACCAGACTGAATAGTCTTGATGATTTGGAAATGGTTGAAATTCTTTAGGAAATCAGACGAAACAAAATCCACGGCTCATTACTTTTCTAAAGCACCTCGTATGCTATTAAGTATAAGAAAAAACATCCATCATAGAGTGAGTAAAATTGTTAAATCGAGGCTATAACATATGTAATACCACCCTTTATAATTATTTATTATAATAAGCATATAAATCCATTAAAGAGTGAATAAAATCGTTAAACCAAGTAAAATATATAATACCACCCTCTATAATTATTTTTAAATAAAATTTGTAAAGATATCATTATTTTCTCGGTACATTTTTTGTTGTTATCATATAATTAACAAAGACATTACATTGGTTTTTTAAAAATCAACTGTAATAAATTATTACCTGTAGCATAAGGGTTATCAAGTTACTAACCATACGTTTCTATATCCCTGCTGTTACAGTTTATATGTATCTAACAATTTAAAATCTCCTGGTAAAAAATAATCTTTTGTTCTATACATAGAAATCGTTTTCTAATATAATAAGGCATAACCTAATTAAAACTGAGATTAAAAAATATTTAAAATTGGTGAAACTCGTAATATAGAAAATATTTCTAAGTCTTAAATGTTTAAAAAAATATATATTTTCAACAGAATTTTAGCTACTTATAGTTAATGAAGTTCACCCTGTAATTTTCGTTTCATATTTCAGATTAATAATTTCATATATTTTTAAATTTTAAATGCGCTTAAGAAGATCACCCTGTAATTTTCCTACTTTATTCTCTTTATGGTATGTATGTGTGTGTGAGGTAGACAAAACATTTATATAATACATAATTTTTCATTAAAATAGTTTTTATCCAATTTTCAGTTTCTTGATATAGGCGTTCTTAATAATTTTTCATATATCATTGAAACCCTCGTTGAAACCATATGCAATATTTACGCTAATAATTCGCTATGTTACATATGAAGCAAGACCATAATAAAAAATTCTTAAATCATGTAAAAACTATCTCTTCTCCCATCAGTAAACTAACATACACTCCATTTAAATCTTACAAGTAATTTTATTGACTGAATATGCAATTTACATATTAATTTAAAAATTTATTTCTAATAGCAAAGATAAAATAAGGATTTTATACTATATGTTTAGCACGTATTTCACAATATCACATAATTGTGTCGAAACATTACCACATAATGCGATTTTTTGCTCTATATGTTTCATATACATTACACTCTTTTCGAACGTTGAATAAACTTCTGATATTAAATTTTCTGTAAACGGCTTCACGATAAAGTATTTATTATTGTCCTACAAGAACAAATGATTTTTTTTGCTTAAATTATTAATTAAAGAAAATGAATCTCTTATTAGCTATCCGATGCATACGTTTTTTACTTTAAAAATTCAAAGCCTAATCCTAATAGTGAATTATTACAAATTTCTGTAAATATATTAATATCTCAACATGTATTTGAGTGTTTTAGAATATACTACATAATTGTTTTTAAAATTACAGATTTCTATAATAAAGTCGTTATAATAAAAAGCATCTATTGTTAGACAGTATTAAATTGATGTACTTACTCTATGTGTAATATCCTTTTTTTTTTCACTTTAACACAACACAAACACACACACACATCGTTAATACTACATAAGTTTGAATTTTCGTTATATGATTAAAATAATTATTTCAGGAAAATATTTTTTATAAAGCACTTTCCGTTGTTATTCGATGTCAACATATTGCTGTTCTGTTGTATACTAAATTCATATATACCCCGCAACGGCTGCAACGATTATTAGGCGTTGTTTATACAAAAATCTGCATATACGGACGAGCAGACCTGGGCTACGGTTTAAATAAACACATTCTGTAAGACGGGACGATATATTCAGCGCAGTATTTTTGTATTAATTTAATTCCTATTAGTTGTCAAAGAACACCCTCTAACTGATCCTCTGACATTACGTCAAAGACGTAAACTGATCCTCTGACATTACGTCAAAGGCGTAGAGGTTATTTCCCAGTTTAAACTGGTTAATTTGAATATTTTTTAGATAAATCGAATTTTTTGGATAGGAATTTCGAGGAATGTGGTAATAAATCCCAAAAAAGAAAAGGAAAGAAATATTCATCTGTTTATACAGCTATGTAAAACCTATGTGAAGCCATAAGATTTTCAAACTAGAGTTGAAATCTGTTCAAGAGATAGTATTATACGGAACCTACTTGTCTACACGGTTGATTGAATAATTATAAATAAAAAACCAGGTGCTCTATATTTTAGACGATTAAGTTTCATCTGAATTAATATTTGATTTTCGACAACACTACGTATATCCTTAGGTGACCAGAATTTCGCTCATACATTAGGCATCACTAGGTTAACGTTACTTAAATTTGCGCTGATTCGCGATTTTTTCTAAAAGCCGTTTTGCCTCTGTAAGTTTTCGCTACAAAGATATTTAGCCTTTAGGATCTGAACCCTATTGATTTAAAAATAAAAAAAAGATACTTATTACAAGCCATGGTGATTATTTTTGAAAGGGAGTGGGGGTAATTTTTCAGTTAAAGGGACTGGGTAATTTCTTTCTAAAAATAGTAGGGGTAATTTTGATATACCTATTCTGTTATTGCTTGTTCGCTCAGTCAATTTTTTGTACAAGTTGAAGATGCACTCGCGGTTGGTAAGATTTATTTGCTTCACTATTTTTTTCTGTCTATACTTTTTAAATTCAGACGTACTTAGAACGTATTATTGTAGACATTTTTCTGTAACGCTAATTACTCTAGGCATAATTCTTTATTGAACACAAAATTTTTTATAAATATAGGTACCATATGATGCTAATCTTTAGTAAGAATTTAGACATTTCGTCCATATGCATCAAACCAAACACCATATTCTACTCTAATGTCGAAAATTAGTATTCTAGACGCCAAGACGAATCATACCCTACCCTACCCATCAGGTATTTAAGAAGACCGGAAGTTGTTATGACGTATTTCAAGTTGGAAGAACATATCCATATACTTTAAATTCAAATACCGCTTAACCGGCGTTTATTATAGGCCTTTAGATATATAAATGGAAATATGTATATTTCAGAAATCAAAAGTATTACGAGTATAATGAATTTTTAAATAAGTTAATAACTGCCGGTACCTTTGATATGAGTTTGTTCGGAATTGATTGCCCAAATGATGGTGTTTTTACACAAATTAAATAGTTAATAATGAAATTAACCCGCTGTGAAGATTCACCGGACGCTGTATGAGTATTTTGAAAATAATGTACTTATTTTGTTGTTTTATTAACAGCAATCCGCCTATGTTTGTAATAACCATATCCCCCGCTTGCTCGACGTTTATGATAAAAAATTCAATTAGTTAAACTTTGTATAACGAATGCGCGACTTTATCATTTCCGTTAATCAATGCTTGATATTTTTACCTTAAGTTATATTGCGTCACCAATTAATAGTTTTCCATTGTAAAATACTACCTTAAATGCAAATGACGTCACAACACCACACACATTTTTGGATAATGGGCTACCGTTAGTTAATACATTTAATTAAAGTATAAATGTCTTGCTAGTTGAAATAGCTCAAAGACTGGTTTCAGGTTCAAATCACCGTTGTATTGCCGTTATATAGCGTATGAAATTCAAACCAGAAGGGCTGTCGCCCCCCTAGCTTTCAAACTTTATCTCTTGAGCTGTCGTCACACATTTCTTTACCAGACCACAAACACAAAATTCTAATACCAAAAATTAGTCGAGCCGATTCGCTTGATACCACACGTATTTCAGCAGTTGTTATGACTTGTTTCTAGTTGAGGAACATATGCTTTAAATTCGAATATCAAACGCCAAAGCCCATTTTTCACGCTTGGAATAAAAATTGGTAATCTAGACGTCAATACGATTATTTTGATACCATACATCAGGTATTTCAGAAGACCGGAAGTTGTTATTTTATGGCGTGTTTCTAGTTAAGGAACATATACTTTAAATTCAAATATCAAACGCTAAACACCTAATTCTACTCTAATGTTGAAAATTATGTTATATTAGTATTCTAGACACCAAGACGATTCATTTGATACCATACATCAGATATTTCGGAAGACCGGAAGTGGAGGCCGGAAGTTGTTATTTTATTGCTGATTCTAGCGTGTTTCTAGTTGAGGAACATATCTATATACTTTAAATTCAAATATCAAACGCCAAACACCTAATTCCACTCTAATGTTGAAAATTTTGTTATATTAGTATTCTAGACAAAGAGACGATTCATTTGATACCATACATCAGGTATTTTAGAAGACCGGAAGTAGAGACCGGAAGTTGTTGTTTTATGACGTATTTCGAGTTGAGGAACATATCTATATACTTTGAATTCAAATATCAAACGCTAAACACCTAATTCCACTCTAATGTTGAAAATTTTGTTATATTAGTATTCTAGACAAAGAGACGATTCATTTGATACCATACATCAGGTATTTTAGAAGACCGGAAGTTGTTGTTTTATGACGTATTTCGAGTTGAGGAACATATCTATATACTTTGAATTCAAATATCAAACGCTAAACACCTAATTCCACTCTAATGTTGAAAATTTTGTTATATTAGTATTCTAGACAAAGAGACGATTCATTTGATACCATACATCAGGTATTTCAGAAGACCGGAAGTAGAGACCGGAAGTTGTTATTTTATGACGTGTTTCTAGTTAAGGAACATATCTATATACTTTAAATTCAATTATCAAACGCTAAACACCTAATTCCACTCTAATGTTGAAAATTTTGTTATATTAGTATTCTAGACAAAGAGACGATTCATTTGATACCATACATCAGGTATTTCAGAAGACCGGAAGTAGAGACCGGAAGTTGTTATTTTATGACGTGTTTCTAGTTAAGGAACATATCTATATACTTTAAATTCAATTATCAAACGCCAAACACCTAATTCTACTCTAATGTTGAAAATTAGTATTCTATACGCTGAGACGATTCATTTGATACCATACATCAGGTATTTCGGAAGACCGGAAGTTGTTTTTTTCTCATACCTGCTACATGTTTTTTCTGATACCTACTGCGCATGCTTTTCAAATTTTTAAATATCAGACCCAATACCCACTACACCGCCGTGTTTCTTCCCCGTACCTGCTGCATGTTTTTTTCTCATTCCTACTGCGCATGCTTTTCAAATTTTAAATAGCAGACCTGTCACCAATACCCGCTACGCCACCATGTTTTTTTCCATATCTACTACGCAGCCGTGTTCTTTCCCATACCTACTGACCACCAATACCATTTTTTGCACATGACAGGTTCCTTGAGCGTAGAACATGCGGTTTAGTCTTCCAGCTAAGAGAGGGCGCCAGTATATTAATAAATAAAATGCAAATTTTTTTCTCATACCTATTGCGTATGTTTTTTCTTTTCAGTGACCACCGCCCATGTTTTTACCAATGCGGAAATTAGCCGTTCTATAATGATTTATTCACCAATATAAAGATATAGGTTATGTACATATATACACAATTACGCATCTTGTTTCCAAGTTACTCTGTAGCTAAACATGTAAGATGTTTGCCTACCAATCCATAGGTCGACGGTTCGAATCTCCCAGCACTCAACAACTTTTTTCAATACAAATATTTAAAATATGGGGCCCGAGGGTCCTCGACATGGGGCCTCGAAATGGGGCCTCGAAATGGGGCCTCGAAAAAGGGGCCTCGAAAAAGGGGCCCTCGAAAAGTAAGGTTAAAAAGGGGCCCTCTCGACAGGGGAGTTATGCAACCCACAACACATATTCTGGGGGCCCATTCTCGCGGAGCCCGGGGGCCCCATTCTGGGGACATGAGCGGAGGCTCGGCTCAACCGCCGCCATACCTACTGACGTTAGATATCACTTCATTAGAGACAAAGTTAATAAAGACATTGAACTAAATTATGTGTCAAGTAAAGAACAGTTAGGAGATATCTTCACTAAGACTTTACCAAAAGTGCAGTTTAGTTATTTAAGAGATAAATTAAACATAAAATTAAGAGGGAGTGTTGAAAAACATTAATAAATCATTAGTAATTTTATGTTTGATTTAGATAATAAAATCAAGTATGTTAATATAAAAAAAAAAAATAATGGTTGCTATAAGAATGTAAATAAATAATTAATTCTGAATCTGAATAAAATCCATCAATCAAAAATTAAGTCTTTCTTAATAAAAGTAACACAACACGAAGATATATTTCACTGTTCAACTAATAAATTCGAACAAATTTCCAGCATAATAAAGTTTTTAATATTCAATCGTAGTGGATTTCAGAAAAAATGCACCATTTATTAAGTTATCTCTTTATTATTAATATTATTATCAAGATACAATACGCTCAGTCACAGCCCACTCTACTACTAGCCATGCTGAGAGAAATATGGCAACCATGCATACGGCCGGTCGGTCGGTCTTGTGCGACTAGTTTGACTTTATGTGTGAAGTAACTAACACGTTTAGATAATTTCACGTCGTTTTTGTGTATTTCCACAGTATTCAAACGATTATTGCATTGTGTAATATATCGTAGTTATGTTATTTGTGTAAAGAGTGGTTTGTGACATATTTGGATTATTTCACAATTTGTGTAAGAAAACAGTGAATATTTAATTTGTGCTTGCAGTTTTACCTGTGTGTTTTCCCTCCAGAACAACTAAGGCTGTATTTTGTGTGTATATAAGTGTAAAGGAGTGAGTGAGGTTTGTAGAGATTCATTCTATAGGATACATGATACATATTATATCAGGTAAGTGAAAAACATTGTGTAAAATGCCCTCCAGATGCGTCGTTCCCGGCTGCAAGTCAAATTATGATACATCCTTGAGGGATGAAACCGGCACGACAAGCTCGACTACGAAGTATAAGTCGATATTTCGTTTTCCAAAAGATGAGGCACTGCGAAAAAAATGGATATTGGCTGTACCCAGAAAAAACTGGTCTCCTACACAGTATTCCGCGGTTTGTAGTATGCATTTTTTAGAAACTGATATTGTGAGGTACGACAAATGGTTACAACCTGATGGAACAATCCAAAACATTTTGATACGGCCTAAATTAAATAAAAATGCAGTACCCTCAATATTTCCAAATTTACCTTCATATTTAACAAAACATATGCCAGTTTCTAGAAAAAATCCAGAGGAAAGACGCAAAAAAATTATTGAGAATCACGAAAATTTGACCAAGAATTTTGAAAATTCTGATATGATTGAGAGCTTTGAACATCTGACTATTTCTCACCAGAACTATATTTCATTGTCTAATTGTTGGAATACCAAGTTAGTTGGGTCTAAATTTTACTTTTATACACTGGATTTTGATGATTCCATTTTATCTCTAAAAAATCAAATTATAATTGATAGCGAATTAAATATTAAAGTTTACTTGGGGGGCAATCAACTTTCATTCAATGACCTAAAATGGGTTCTTCCCTTTGATATGCAATTAAGTAGATGGTCTCAGCTGGAAAATTTATTGTCTAGGTACAAAATAAGGAATGACAGCAATGAAAATGTTGACAATATATCTTTGGATTTTTATCTCGAAAATGGTTTGAAAAATATGAATAAAGCATTAGATTTAGCATGTCATGATAATGAATTCCTGTATGCTAAAAATCTTGAAATAATAATTGATCAATTAAAACAAATGGTCAGTAAAAAAAGTAAGTATTCTTCGGTTACCATAATCATGTCATTTATGTTTTATTCACAGTCTCCCAGTACCTATGATCTCATGCGAAATTATTTCATTTTACCCTGTAAAAGGTATCTTCAGCACCTTTCTTCCAAAATGGACGTGTCACCCGGTAACAACGATAATAATGAACATTATTTGTTAAATATTTCTAGTGGGTTGTCAGCTAGAGAAAGAGTTGTTGTTTTACTCATAGATGAGATATATATTACGGCTAGAATGGATTACAGATCAAAAAATATTGTTGGATTGGCTTCCAATAAGAATGACCTCGCTAAAACTGTTCTTGCTTATATGATATGTTCTGCTTTCGGTAATTTTTGTGAAATTGTGAAGTTATTGCCAGTTCTAAATATAACTGGCATTGAGATGGTGCCTATTACTGAGCAAGTTGTAACATTGATCCAAAAGTGTGGTTTTGAAATTTTGTGCATTATCACTGACAATCACCGAATAAATCGATCTATGTTTAACAAATTATCGGGAAATTCAACTAGTTTTCCCAATCCATGCTTGCCAAATAAAAAAATTTTCTTGACATATGATTTTGTACACATTTTCAAAAATATTAGGGGAAATTGGCTCAATTTAAAAAATATCGATAATACATTCACTTATCCTGATTATGAAACCGGTGCGGTTAGGTACGCGAAATTTCAGCAAATCAGAGACGTGTATGAAAATGAGAAATCACATGTTATAAAAAAGGCTTACAAATTAAATCATAAGTCATTGTATCCATCCAATCTCGAAAGGCAAAAAGTTTATTTGGTCGATAATGTATTTCATCATTCTACTATTGCTGCCATGAAAGATTTCGGCTATCATGAGACGGCAGAATTCTTACAAATTATTCGAAATTGGTGGGATATTGTCAATAATACAAGTCTCTACAAGGGTATAATATTAAGAAACGATTGGTGCACACCTATCACGAGTATCAACGACACTAAAATAGAATTTTTGAGGAAATTTCTGGATTGGTTGGACCAATGGAAAAACCTTGAAATGAACGGCAATTTGACTAATGAAACTCACAACGCGCTGCGCCAGAGTACAATTGTGATTTTAGATTTAATTCAGTATTCATTTGCAAATTTCGAGATTTCGTATTTTCTTCCTGGAAAGTTCACCACAGAAAAGTTAGAAAAAAGGTTTGGGAATTATAGATTATTATGTGGGTGTAATTATAATGTGTCCTTCGATGAAGTGTTAAATGCAGAAAAAAAAATTCGTGTGAAACATATTTTTAAAAAAAATAAGTCCTTTTCTTTCACAGAAATTCAATCAAAGTTTCAAAATTGTTCTGACACAAATGGTCTTAAGTACGAAGATCCCTCAATTAATGTTGATGAATTCCTTCAAATATTAGATTCAAACTATTTATCCGAGTGTGACGTCGATGAATCTGCAAAAACATATGTTTCGGGATACGGATCTCATGCAGTTTCAAAGAAGCTGAATTGTGATATTTGCCTGTCGATAATTGCACAAGAAAAGGGACAATTTGTTGGTAACGAATATTTTGATTACTTGCAGCGAGGCGGTCTATCAGTCCCAACATGTAGTGTTAGTGTGGTATTTTTTCATATGTATGCAATTCTGGAATCCATTATTAATAACCCTTCTGTAGAAAGCGCTTTTCTGAAAACCGATAATCAAAAAATGATTTTAGGCAAACTCACAATACTTAGTCTTCGTTCAGACAATTTTTATGTAGAATTTTTTCAAACTTGCCATTGTGGCAGAGAGTATAAAGATTTATTATTTATGCTTTGTTCAGTATTTTCCAATATATTATTAAATGATTATGTCAAAAATAGAAATGATAACAGACACAGTGCTGCAAGTAATTCTAATGCATCTTCCTCCAAAAAGAGAAAACTCAATACTTTTAAATAGATTTTAATTCACGTCCATGTTCAACTTGTGTATGTAAGTATGTATTAATAATTATTACTATTTGATTATTATTATTTAATGGTGATAAGTAAGTATAATAAATTATTGTTTATAACTTCAGCCAACTTTTGTAAAAATATAAATTGTCACTGACAAACTAGATCCCTCGATAAAACGCAGTGACGATTTTAGGCAAACTTAAATGTTTGCCTCTTAATATAAATTATAATAACACATTATATTATTTGTTATAGAGCAGAAACAGCCAAAAAGCGAAGGTAAATTTATAAAACCGAGTAGATATAAAACATTTTGTTTCTGTAGATGGGTTCTCCTGCGGAGTGCATATTCAACTAACCGGACTTCTCTGTAAGCAAGATGCGGTGTTGCCACAATTCTCAGCATGGCTAGTAGTAGAGTGGGCTGTGGCTCAGTTCTACGCCACTATTTACTTTTGTACATACCTTACAGGATCTTTTGAAAAGTAGAATACGGTTATATTTTCCCCAGTCTTGGAGAAACACCCGCAAACAACACAAACAGTCCCTCCCTTGCGATTCACATTTATGAATATCACAACACAATCTTAAATTACTGTTAAATGTCACGAACCTAAACAAATACGTCAAACTTAAACACAAAAGTGAGGTTGATTAATAAACCATTTAGAAAATGGCGATTTTGCGCATACGCATTGAAATTTGATTTGGGCGGGAAGGCAAGCCTTCGCCTCTGTAATAGGTACTCTGTGTCTATAGTATGTTACTGGAAATCAGCTAGTTTGGCAAAGTGGGAAATGAAATGTGTGTATTTCAGCTGTACCTATTAGAAAAGGAAGTACCCATATTGAAACAGATTTCTACAGCAAGTTGTTCAGAATAATATGTTAGGATATGATTGTAAAACAATTCTTATGATTATAATGTCTTTCTGTTTTATGTTTAATTACTCCTACCTTAAATATATCCGAAAGAAAATGATTTCTGTTTCTCAGGAAAATGGTAGGTATGGCAGGTACGCCAAGAAAAGTATACAAACAGCTGTTCTGGGGTGTCACAACTAACCTCAAAATTATGCATTTTCAAAGTTTTTGGAATATTATGTCGCTTTTATCAAAAAATTTCTGATGGGTTCCTGTACTATCAACTAAAATCTTGTTCAGTGCATAATTTTTAAAGTTTTAATTACTTTGATCTAATGAAATAAGATGCTTTTTGTTGGTTGGAAATCCAACCTATAATTAGCAGTCTATTTTTAATAAATAAATAAATAAAATAAATACACCACATGTAATTACGACCCCCTTTATCCCAGAAGGCTCTAAATCTACTATCTAATAAATCTACAATATTGAAACTTATATATCTATTATCTGAATGAGCTTTTAAATTGTATAATGGATCCAAGCTAGAACTGCAAAAATTAAAATTAAAACTGAAAATAAATTTACAAAAACTATAAATTTAAGGTTATGTTAATCATATGGTCGTAGTCTTCGAGCATATAAGGGAAAATTATATGCTCGAAGGTCGTAGTAACAGAAAAATGATGATGCTCAAACAGTTAGATTATTTACAACACTACCGGCCGTAATCCCAAAAAAATATTTTATTTCATCCCGTCCGGAAAGTACAACAGTACAGTATTCATATGAGGCCGGAAAATGAGACATTACGGTATCAGAGCCGGCAAAGTACCGGAAACCACCGGAAACTTATTACGAACCAATCACAAACTGTTATTATACCTTTTGACAGTTGTTTGACATATAAAAATCAACCGTAAATTAAAAAATAGTGTCAAATGTCAAATGACATAAGAAAATAACCAAGTGTCAAATTATACAAAAATGCTAATATACAAGAAATGACGGGATGAAATAAAATATCATTCGACACACGTCCGTAAGGTGTTATTCCAGCCTCGTTTAGATATTCTAGACTCGGCTCCTGCCGTCGCCTCGTCCATAATATCTACCCGACTGTAACAAGTCACCTTCCGGACTTGTGACGAAAATTACTATTGTTATGCTTCAGTAATTAATAAAAAATACAATTATGACGTTATGCCATATGGCATTTGTGTTAAAAAATCTTAAACATTTCGGAAATCATTTCTCCAAATTAACTATCCTTTTTTAATGGCACCATGGTGGTACACTACGTTATTTCAATAAAGCATTTTATTACCGATTACTTGGTACCAAGGACTTCACTATATCTTTATATTGTAATACATTAATATACATAAGAATAACATTCAACTAGAAATGAAAAAAAGTCAATATTTAACAGTGGATCTTTATCAAGTAGATGCCTTTGATCTCCTGAATCTAAAGATGTAAAAATATATGCAGGGTGTTCCATTTAAAATTCCAAAGTTAGCATTATTTCCGGTGAAACCAGAAGCGACAAAAAATGTTAAATCTGTTGAATTAATGCATATTTAGCCGTTATTTGAGGTGCCCACATTAGAAATTTATATCTTGTAAAACCAAGAAGAGATAGAGGCAAGTGACATCTTGTGGTCATATTCTTGGTTTTAAAAGATATGAATTTCAAATTTGGACACGTCAAATAACGGCTGAATAATATTTATTAATTCGACCAATTTATCATTTTCCGTTGCTTCCTGTTTCACCGGAAATTATGCTAACATTGGATTTTTAAATGGAACGCCCTGTATATTTTCACATTTTTTATTCAGCAGGTCAGATGCTAGAGATCCACAAATATGAGTTTTTTTTTTTCATTTATATCTTTTTGAATGTTATATTATTCTTATGTATTTTTATGTATTATAATATGAACAAATCCATCATGGTGCCATTAAAAAAAAATAGTTATCCTGAAAAAATTATTTTTAAAATATTTCAGATCTTATAACACAAATTTCATATGATATAATACCATAATTGCATTTTTTGATTAATTATTGAAGCAAAATAAAACATATTTTTGAGATCACGGCCGCCTGGATGAAAAATTAAGTTTGCTCATAAAAATGTCTGCCAGTAATATTTTTATCTCAATATGCCATAACTGTATCCAAAATGATCTCCTGAATATAAAAATGTAAAAATATATAGGGTGTTCCATTTAAAAAACCAAAGTTAGTCACATTTCCGGTAAAACCGGAAGTGACCTAATTTGAAATTCATATCTTGTCAAAACAAGAAGATATAGGGACGAGCGTCATTTCGTGGTCACCCGGTACATGTATTGTATGTTTGCTCAACTTCTTCTAATATAAATTTTTGCAAAATATGTAGAAGAACAGGGTTGCCTTGAAAATTATATTGGTTAGAAATACCATTCTGCATTTTATTTTGTTATTTTATACTAGGTAAATCATGTTTTTACAAAAAAAACATATTTTATGAAAAGGTGTTCCACATGCCACATAACAATCAATAATGCCATTTTTTTATTCGATTGAACAAGAACCATTTTGACTTAAAAATGTAGCCACCAAAACTAGGGCTAGTAAGAGAAATATCAAACTAAAATAGTAATGCTTTTGTTTCTGACCAAACTGATTTGACGCCTCCTATATTTTCACATAATTAATTGGATCGCGGAGAAAACCGCATGTTTTTGATGTTGAACTGATCATCTGTGCAACGTAACATGTTTCAAAAATTCCTATTTAATTAATAAAATAAAGTAGAAAAATATAAAATTTTCGTGGCAAAATTGATTCTTTTTATTTTGCAGACATTGATATTTGATGTCTATTGGGCAATTAGGCCAAGCGGCAAGTATTTTTTCGCCACAAATTGATAATAGCATCTTGTTTCACAGACATAAAAAATATGTCAAAAGTGTGATTACCTCCGAGGTCGGAGACTACCCTTAATTTTGCAATTTAGGTACAATAATCCGGTTTTCTAGCAATAACTGGTATCCTATTCATCCTACGTGAGAAATGGTGGTATACAAAATTGAAGATATTAAAATTCTCTATAAAAGATGCCCTACGCATATTTTTGCTCAGACCAACGGTTTTTTAATACTAACCGCACAAAATTGAAAAATTCGTGACGGTCACAGCGAGCGAAAACCTTTGGTCTGAGCAAAAATATGTAAAGTTTATAGAGAATTTTAATGTCTTCAATTTTGTATACCACTATTTCTCTCGTAGGGTGAATAGGAAGCACCTTATCGTTAAAAAACCAGATTTTAATACATAAATCGCACAATTAAGGGTAGTCGCCGACATCGGGGGTAATCACACTTTTGATATGTTTTTTATGTCTCTGAAACAAGATCATTAAGAAAAAAAATGTATTATCAATTTGTATTTTTTTGTGGGTTTTTTCGACCTGCCGCCGTATGGACTAAAAAGGTTGGATCAAATATACAATACATATACAGGGTGAATCAGTTTTAATGGGATAAATGCAAACGAATAATAATAATAAAATTTTGTTATATAAACATATCCTCAAAATTGCTTAGTTTGTGAGATACCAAGTGTTTTTATTTTTTATCTTTGAAACGGGAAAAGATATTTCAGTCAAATTTGGTATATGATAGTTTTGGACAAAACCACATTCATTCTTGTGCTCCTTAACATTAACACAAGATCCAGTGGCATACAAATCGGGGCCATCTGATCCCCTTTTTTAAAAAAGTGGACGCGTCTGGGTTTTTTTAAAGATTTATAATAATTTTTATAATCGTTTGTCAATTCTAAGTAAATTAGGTCTCTACAAGTGTTAACCATAATGTATTTGATTTTGAGTTATTTCCCTATTTGTTATTAGAAATGTATAAAAACTTGAAACCTGGCAAGATGTTGTTTAATGGAAAATTGAATTAAATTGACGACTTATTTTAATTATAAATATAAATGTCTGTTTAGTTTAATCTTTTGACAATAAACTCTTACACCTTAATTGAATTAAAGGTTTTTAATAGATTTACGTCAAAGTTGAATACATATTAAATATAATAATGCAATAAATTCCAATAATATAGCATTCTTACAGTTGCTTTAAATATTAATAAGTTGTATCAATTTCAAAAGTCTCGCCAGTTTTCCATTAATGACGTCAAAAACGGACGGTCTCGTTATTGGTTAAAGTCCAAATAAATTCGTTCGTGCACGTGACGTCACAATACTAACCTCAAAAATATGTAATTTTTACGATTTTCAAATATGCTGCTTTTATCAAAATTTCTGCTCCTGTACTATGAACTAAAATCTTGTTCAGTGCATTATTAATGAAGTTTTAATTGCCTTAATCTAATAAAATAAGATTGTTTTTGTTGGTTGGAAATCCAATCTATAATTAGCTGCCTATTTTTAATAATCTACAAAATTAAAACTGCAGGGTGTCCCGAAATAACGTGAAAACCTCTTAAGGGTATTTCCTCATCAAGAAATAAATATAATCTCTTGTGTACAGTAAAGTCGAGAACGGCCTCCTTGAGCCGCTAGATCTCCTCAAAAGGGGGCACCAAAAAGTGATTTGATTTTTTTTTTTTTTTCGAAAGTGACTATAGCTGGCGGAATGAAATTTGGGCACGACTTTGTACTTATGGAAGGTCTTCTTAATAGGTAAAAGTTAACAGGAGTGAAATTATTATGCATATACAGGGTGTCCCGAAATTAGTGGTCATCATTTTACCAGCTTGTTCAAAAATAAGGCAAGAAGTTCCTACAAATATAGCCACAGAAAGGCTTCCTAAGGGAGCTACAACCCTTTAAAAGTGCTTCCTTGATGATGGTTTTTAGTTAATATTTCTGAAACCGGTGAAATTAAAAACATGAAATTTTGGTCAATTACTAATCATTTTATGACCAATAAGGTAGTGTAAAAATGAATCAAAAATTTCATTCAGGGGTGGGTCAAACAGGGAGGGGGTGGAGTAAAATGCCCCACAACTTTTTCGCATGTAAGTTTTTCCAAATTTTGGTAGCAAATTATGTAATACCAGAGTTTTTTCTGCAATAAAGGTATTCTAGTTGTACTTTGATATGGCGCACCGTTTTCGAGTTATTTGAGTTTCTGGAAAACAATAATCACAAAAAAATCACAACGGAACGAGTAGGATGCACAGTTCTCTAGGTACTTAGTATCTAATTAATAATAGAATTATGCTGAAATGATCGCTTCCAGGGCGCTACTGCAAAAAATAATAATAGGACAATTTTATTAGTAATTACTAATTAAATGTAAAGTTTATGTTAATAGGCCTATGACTTTGCTAGAATTAAAACAAAAAATATGAGAAGAAATTAATAGAATTCCACCTGAGATGTGTTTAGCAGTTTTTAATCACATGGAGAAGGTATTGCAGGAGTGTTTTGACCGAAATGGAAGGCGCTTCGACAATATAATTTTTAAAACATAAAATCCGCCTATATTGTGTGTATTTTTGCAGTAATAAATTTATTTTAAAACTTCAAGCAAATTTATTATTAGCCTTTAAAAAGGGAATTCCATTCCTGGACACCATGTATAAACCACAATAGTTGAAATGTTTTATTGTGTATTTTAAGTCCCTAAAGGAGTAGTTTGTTATTTTCCTTATGTTTTATATCTTAATTCCTCTGGTTCTTATCACCCCCAATCATGATTAGGTACCACGTATCTTGGGCAATGGGAGTCAAAACAACTTCTTTTTAAGAAAATTAACCAGAATTAATCAGAACGGTATAAAACTAGTCAAAAAAATATATTTTTTAACCTTAGTTATTACATTTTCGAAAGCAAATACGTTTCTTAAGCTGTAAAACTTATTAGCAATTTAATAAAAAATAAAATTAATATATTATATTTTATTAGTAATATATTAAAGTAATATATTAAAGTAATATATTAAAGTGATATATTAAAATGTAATATATTACATTTTATTTTTTATTAAATTGCTAATAAGTTAGTTTTATAGCTTAAGAAATGTATTTGCTTTCGAAAATGTAATAACTAAGGTTAAAAAAATATATTTTTTTGACTAGTTTTGTACCGTTCTGATTATCTCTTCTTGGGTAATGCGAGTCAAAACAACTTACTTTTAAATTAAGAAAATTATATTTCTTTGTCATGTTTTTAATAAATTTTATAACTTAATAAACAAACGTACTTATAAACAAATATATTTTGTTGACTTAGTTTTCTACAGTTCTCCTTAACTGACCACAATTTCCTTGTCCTTCCCTACATTACAAAAGTCATGTTCCTCATTTATCTCATTTTATTTAATATTTCGATAAGTAATATTTCATGAGTAAAACATTCTGAAACTGAATTTATATTCATATTAAAAACACGTCCTTATAAAGCACGGATACAGAGGTGTCTTTGTGACCTCCGAAAATGTGACAACACTGTCGGAGCCGACAACGTTATTAACGTGAGCGCTTATATATAGATTTCGGAGGTCACATAGTACTTTATGTGGTTTCCATATATGACCTCCTTAAAAGTCAAATTTCTCTTCCCCTCTTTTGAAATACAGATTCGTGACCCTCTCCTCACCCCATATATGAAATTTTTTTTTCTCTAGTTGAACGGGGAGACCCGGAGGCGAGGTCGCCTCTTCCATGTAGTGGAGGTGACAACATACCGCGTATAGATATATATATATATATATATATATATATATATATATATATATATATATATATATATATATATATATATATATATATATATATATATATATATATATATATATATATATATATATATATATATATATATATATATATATATATATATATATATATATATATATATATATATATATATATATATATATATATATATATATATATATATATATATATATATATATATATATATTGATAAAGGGTATGTTGTGGCCTCCAAAGTAGATACCAAAGATACGTTGTCACCTCATATATAACGTTATGGCCTCCGATTTCGGAGGCGACAACGTTTCTCCTATTTTTCATCGGTTTTGGAAAGAAGGTGACATCTAGAGTTCAAAAACGAAAATTTGTTCGGAGGCGACAAAGTACCTTCCATACTCACAAATAAATATTTTAGTTCCTATATATAACGCTGGCGCTGATGTCGCATTCAGTATTCAATGAGAGCACGTTGTCACCTCCTGATATATAAAGCTGAATTTTTTGTCACAAGCGTAGCGTTCCCGCCTCCTTAAAAAGGCAACGTCGCAGGACATTTCAGCATATTATGGGCGAGTTGCTTTATTCACGGGTTGATCCACCAGATGTGTTTTATCTCGTTCTAACCTCGGACATAGAACGAGATAAAACACATCTGATGGATCCACCGGTGAATAAAGCAACTCGCCCTATGAGATTGGATAGTGATAATTTAAATATGTCATCAATTAGGTCATTTGAACATCCTAAATTATAGTTATTGTTTTATTTACGTGGCATACTGAAAATTTTTGCAGAAAACCGGAATGATACAATATATCAGCTTTGAAATTTTTCATAATTCAAGAAGCTATATTTCAAGATATGATTGGAATAGATATTAAGTATAATATGTTATATATTTTTGGAGAAATAAAACAATATAACTTACTTTTAGCTTAAGACGTATAATTTCATGCACATCTGGAGATTCTTTGTAAAATGTAATGTAAGACTAAAAAGTGGGTGAGAACGAGTCAGACTGTACAGGCCAGTACAGGGATATTATCGAAAGATTAACCCCTTATGACATTTTTATTCTTCTAAGAAAATAATGGTAAATACAAAAGTTGTGCGAAATTTTCCCGCGATCTCACCGTACTTATCGAAATTACAATTATACAGGGCGTTCTGGAGATACAAACCTAACTTGTTTTTCTAAATGGAATACCCTGTATGTTTTTATATTTTTGAAATCTACGCATTATCCCGATTCCGACGATATACCAGGTGACCACGAAATGACGCTCGTCTCTATATCTTCTTGGTTTTACAAGATATGAATTTCAAAGTTGGGCACGTCAAATAACAGTTAAATATGCATTATTTTGACCGCTTTTTTACTTTCAGTCGCTTTGAGTTTCACCGGAAATGACACTAACTTTGATTTTAGATATTTGGATTCAGGAGGTCATTTTGGATATATGTAGTTATGGCATATTGAGATATAAATATTAATACTGACATTTTTATGAGCAAATTAAATTTTTTACTAGGCGGCCGTAATCCCAAAAAAATATTTTATTTCATCCCGTCCGGAAAGTACAACAGTACAGTATTCATATGAGGCCGGAAAATGAGACATTACGGTATCAGAGCCGGCAAAGTACCGGAAACCACCGGAAATTTATTACGAACCAATCACAAACTGTTATTATACCTTTTGACAGTTGTTTGACATATAAAAATCAACCGTAAATTAAAAAATAGTGTCAAATGTCAAATGACATAAGAAAATAACCAACTGTCAAATTATACAAAAATGCTAATATACAAGAAATGACGGAATGAAATAAAATATCATTCGACACACGTCCGTAAGGTGTTATTCCAGCCTCGTTTAGATATTCTAGACTCGGCTCCTGCCGTCGCCTCGTCCATAATATCTACTCGACTGTAACAAGTCACCTTCCGGACTTGTGACGAAAATTACTATTGTTATGCTTCAGTAATTAATAAAAAATACAATTATGACGTTATGCCATATGGCATTTGTGTTAAAAAATCTTAAACATTTCGGAAATCATTTCTCCAAATTAACTATCCTTTTTTAATGGCACCATGGTGGTACACTACGTTATTTCAATAAAGCATTTTATTACCGATTACTTGGTACCAAGGACTTCACTATATCTTTATATTGTAATACATTAATATACATAAGAATAACATTCAACTAGAAATGAAAAAAAGTCAATATTTAACAGTGGATCTTTATCAAGTAGATGCCTTTGATCTCCTGAATCTAAAGATGTAAAAATATATGCAGGGTGTTCCATTTAAAATTCCAAAGTTAGCATTATTTCCGGTGAAACCAGAAGCGACAAAAAATGTTAAATCTGTTGAATTAATGCATATTTAGCCGTTATTTGAGGTGCCCACATTAGAAATTCATATCTTGTAAAACCAAGAAGAGATAGAGGCAAGTGACATCTTGTGGTCATATTCTTGGTTTTAAAAGATATGAATTTCAAATTTGGACACGTCAAATAACGGCTGAATAATATTTATTAATTCGACCAATTTATCATTTTCCGTTGCTTCCTGTTTCACCGGAAATTATGCTAATATTGGATTTTTAAATGGAACGCCCTGTATATTTTCACATTTTTTATTCAGCAGGTCAGATGCTAGAGATCCACAAATATGAGTTTTTTTTTTTCATTTATATCTTTTTGAATGTTATATTATTCTTATGTATTTTTATGTATTATAATATGAACAAATCCATCATGGTGCCATTAAAAAAAAATAGTTATCCTGAAAAAATTATTTTCAAAATATTTCAGATCTTATAACACAAATTTCATATGATATAATACCATAATTGCATTTTTTGATTAATTATTGAAGCAAAATAAAACATATTTTTGAGATCACGGCCGCCTGGATGAAAAATTAAGTTTGCTCATAAAAATGTCTGCCAGTAATATTTTTATCTCAATATGCCATAACTGTATCCAAAATGACTTCCTGAATATAAAAATGTAAAAATATATAGGGTGTTCCATTTAAAAAACCAAAGTTAGTCACATTTCCGGTAAAACCGGAAGTGACAGAAAATGAAAAATCAGTCGACATAATGCATATTTAACTGTTATTTGACGTGCCCTAATTTGAAATTCATATCTTGTCAAAACAAGAAGATATAGGGACGAGCGTCATTTCGTGGTCACCCGGTACATGTATTGTATGTTTGCTCAACTTTTTGCTCAACTTCTTCTAATATAAATTTTTGCAAAATATGTAGAAAAACAGGGTTGCCTTGAAAATTATATTGGTTAGAAATACCATTCTGCATTTTATTTTGTTATTTTATACTAGGTAAATCATGTTTTTACAAAAAAAACATATTTTATGAAAAGGTGTTCCACATGCCACATAACAATCAATAATGCCATTTTTTTATTCGATTGAACAAGAACCATTTTGACTTAAAAATGTAGCCACCAAAACTAGGGCTAGTAAGAGAAATATCAAACTAAAATAGTAATGCTTTTGTTTCTGACCAAACTGATTTGACGCCTCCTATATTTTCACATAATTAATTGGATCGCGGAGAAAACCGCATGTTTTTGATGTTGAACTGATCATCTGTGCAACGTAACATGTTTCAAAAATTCCTATTTAATTAATAAAATAAAGTAGAAAAATATAAAATTTTCGTGGCAAAATTGATTCTTTTTATTTTGCAGACATTGATATTTGATGTCTATTGGGCAATTAGGCCAAGCGGCAAGTATTTTTTCGCCACAAATTGATAATAGCATCTTGTTTCACAGACATAAAAAATATGTCAAAAGTGTGATTACCTCCGAGGTCGGAGACTACCCTTAATTTTGCAATTTAGGTACAATAATCCGGTTTTCTAGCAATAACTGGTATCCTATTCATCCTACGTGAGAAATGGTGGTATACAAAATTGAAGATATTAAAATTCTCTATAAAAGATGCCCTACGCATATTTTTGCTCAGACCAACGGTTTTTTAATACTAACCGCACAAAATTGAAAAATTCGTGACGGTCACAGCGAGCGAAAACCTTTGGTCTGAGCAAAAATATGTAAAGTTTATAGAGAATTTTAATGTCTTCAATTTTGTATACCACTATTTCTCTCGTAGGGTGAATAGGAAGCACCTTATCGTTAAAAAACCAGATTTTAATACATAAATCGCACAATTAAGGGTAGTCGCCGACATCGGGGGTAATCATGACAACGCCTTAGGGGTACGAGATTTGAAAGTGTTTGGAAAAATTCCCCGAAGGTGCCTGGATACTGGCTGGGGTTAGTTAAGTGACCACCACAAATTTGTATATTAAAAAAAAGTTGTTGGGCGCCAGTGGCAGCGTGTTAACTAGATCTCGATCCCGGGTCGTACTTGATGTGATTGATCTCAGGGTGTGTTGCTTAATCAACAAAGGAGTTATAGTACTTGCACTTACCTTATAATGAAGGTCTAAGGTGAACTTAAAAAATAATAGCACTGGCACTTGAGCTTTATATGAATTGCAACCGGTGTAACCGGAAGGGTTCACCATTAATGACTGGACTAGTAAAAAATATTGGAATAAATTCCTAGCTCTGTTAGATGTTAGTATATTTGGCCTTGACCACCTGAAAGTTGGACGGGTTACTTCAGTTACACATCACATCAACATAAACAGTTTAATACAATAAGTCATTAACAATATAAAATAAATGCTCTATGATTCTATAAGTAGCCAATGTAACAGTATCAGTCGATCGCGATACAGTTTATGCCAGGCGGCAATGTCAATGTTCTAATTCAATAGCCAATAAATAGTTCTCTTACCCTCTTGGAGTAAGGTTACGTCTCGCTTTGATAATCCTGAGCGTTACAGAAGACTCACTAGGGATTAACACGACATAAGTATTGGTTTAAAGAAGCACGCACTAGATACACAGTAGTATTTGTTAAAGTTCGAAAAAATTCCTAGGCAGCGGACACACACGTCCAATACGAGTATTTATTGTAAAAGTCTTGACTACGGACACACACGGTCAATACGCGTATATGTAGAAAAATTCTTGAATACGGACACACACGGTCAATACGAGTATTTGTAGAAAAATTCCTGACTACAGACACACACGGTCAATACGAGTATATATATAGAGAGGTTCGTAAAGTGTAGTGGTAGGTTATAAACACCTCACACTCGCGATGGTTTACACACGAGTGAGTTAAAGTAGGGTTAGGTTGTATACCCTTCACAGCGAACACACAAGCACAAGGTAAGCACTCGAGATGATGATACACGTATGAATGTTCAAAGCTAAACGACGCCGACGCTTAATGGTGACGAGTTTGTAAGAAGCAGTTCACAGCGAACACACACGCACAAGGTTAGCACTCGCGTTGGTTATTACACGTATGAGTTGTATTTGATTAAGATTAAAAACACTTCACAGCAGACACACACGCACAAGGTAAGCACTCGCGATGGATGACACACGTATGAAGGTTCAAAGCTAAACGACGCCGACGCTTAATGGTGACGAGTTAGTTTCTGGAGAAGAACCGACGTTGATGTTATGAATGCTCGACGGGAACTCAATATTCCCAAAATTTGGTTTTTCTTTTATAGTAAAAGTCAGAACGAAAATTTGTTCTAGAAGGTTTTAAACGTAAATAATTTCAAAAGGCCCCTGTCACGTGATAAAAATTAAATAAAATTTTTCTTAAAATCCCTATAACTGAAGTCTCCTGTACTTTTGGTTTAAAATTTTTGTATGGGGGTCTAGTACACCCCCCCACCATGATGTGGCTGTAATAATTTAATCCTCAGTGGGCACATAACACCCCCCCACCGAGATTGGCTTTTGGCGATGGCGTTTGCTATCCTTGGCTGTTGGATAGAAATCGATGAGCTTAAAAAGTAATGTATAAAAAACTTAAGATTAGCTTATTCTAGGTCGGATCTAAAAAATTTTAAACCCTACTAAATATGTGAACTAAACTATATAATGATTATATAAGAATGTCAGCCCTACTAAATATGAGAACTCGCGGTTATTTCATTTGGACATTAGCGTAACCGACATTATATGGGGACTATTCGGAGTCCGATGATTTGATGACAATCCTAGTACGTCGTTTTCGCCGAATAGGCATTCGTGCTGGAACTGACATCTGTTGCTGACTAGTTGCCGACAAACCAGGCTTAAGCGATTGGCTTTCGGATTGTGGCTGACTAGGTGCCGACGAACCAGACATAGGTGTTTGGCTCTCGGATTGTGGCTGACTAGGTGCCGACGAACCAGACTTAAGTGTTTGGCTCGCGGATTGTGGTTGAGGACGACATCGCGCTACTTCACTTAGTAGTGGACGAAATGACTCTGATTGTGACTCTACGGTTCCTGACTCTGAGTTTGAGCCAGGTCGTGTTGTTACTCGGTCTAGGCGAGGTTTTCTAAGGGGTAATGCCAATTTTGAAATTGGGCTTGTAATGGGGGATGCCAATGTTGGAATTGGGCTTGTAATGGGGATGCCAATGTTGGAATTGGGCTTGTAATGGGGGATGCCAATGTTGGAATTGGGCTTGTAATGGGGGATGCCAATGTTGAAATTGGGCTTGTAATGGGGGATGCCAATGTTGGAATTGGGCTTGTAATGGGGATGCCAATGTTGGAATTGGGCTTGGAGGAGGTTCCGGTAACGGAAGATCCTCATCAGACGATGTGTCTGGGGAACTGGTTTCAGTCTCATGATGAATATCCCTCTCTGGAACCTTTGGTGCAGGTCTCAAGTGGTCCACATGTACATCGGTGCGATGTCGTCCCTTTTGCACTGTGTAAATCTCGTCAGAGACTTTACGAACGACTGGGTGTGGCCCTTGCCACGCTGGCTCAAAAGTGTTTTTGTGAGGTCGAAGGTTTTTCACCATGACTTGGTCATGTTCTCGAAACTGAATTGGGGTCGCTTTGTCTCGTGGGGCATATCGCTCTTGATAGCCTGTTTGGGTTCGTCGAGCCTGTTCCAGGCGATCCTGTGGGGAGATTCCAGCTAAACGTTCGCGCTCGGCTAAGTATGCTGGTGTATCCCAGTCGCCAGGCGCTGGGGGTTCGAAGCCAAACATCAGGCAAGCTGGTGTCTGTTTTGTAGCGGCATTTTGCCGGTTCCTAATCACTTTTAGGGCCGGTGCCACGTACAAGTCCCAAGTGTTGGGAGGTTTACTTAATAACAGAGTTTTCATCACCTTTTTTAAATCTTGTACTTTGCGTTCAACAGGATTTGCCCGTTGATGGTAAGCAGCTACGTACTGTATGCTGATTCCCTGTTCGGCACACCAGAGTACATATTCTCTGCTTTTAAAATGACCACCATTATCGGATAAAATCTTTCTGGGGGTACCATATCGTGCTGTTAAGTTCTCCAAGAATCCAACCACCGTTGGTCCGTTAACTGCGGGGTATACAGAGGCTTCTGTCCACCGAGTCAATATGTCTTCCACCATGATGACATAACGGTTTTTTCGTTGATGGGTTTCCTGGTAGGGCCCCAGAATGTCGATACTGAGTACTTCGAATGCATGTTGCGGCGATGTTGCTCTGAAAGGGGCATGCGGCTGCAATTGCCTCCCCTTGACAGTCTTACAAACCAAGCATTCCCGGAGTTGTTTCCGGACATGGGTATCCATGCCCTTCCAATAATAACCCCGCTTGATTTGTCTAAGAGTTTCTGTTATGCCTGGATGAGCAGCTGCTTCACGAACATGGTAGTGGTTAATGACTTCTGTTATGGCATTTTTGGGGACTACAAGGCGTTTTCCCTCGTTAGTTGTCCTCCATAATAGGTCGTCTTGTACCAGATAATGAGCGTAGAACGCTTGCTCTTCCTCCTCTTCGGGTTCTTGCTCTGCATCTCGAATCCGCTCCCATCTGTCAAGATTGGATCGTATCTGCCGTGAACGCCCTTGTGCACGGGATACATCTTGCATTAAGGCTGCGTGAGTTACAGCATTCACCTTCAGAGTTGGTGTGAATTTGGGCATAAATATCCGATCTTCATCGGGTGGTTTTCGTATTTTGTCATCTAATCTAGGCAGTGGCCTAGTTGCGTATTCCCTTCCGCATTGTTGAATCATCGCAGGTTCCATAGGAAGCGTTTCTCTAGTGGCGGGTATTCCGAGCAACGGGTAAATGGATGCAACAGACTGCTTAGGCAGTGGCTGGGTTGCTGGCTCCATTCCGCATCGTGGAATCGCCGTTAGTCCGACGTAGAGTGTATCTTCATTGGCTGGCAATCCTAACAACGGGTGAGTGAAAGCAATAGGTTCCAAGCTAGTGATTGTTGATGTTGTAACTTGAATTGGAACTTCCGCGAATAGATCTGCGAATTCGGGATGTAGTTCTTGTGATATTTCAGTTTTTGGCACAGCCTGATTCCAATACGCGGTCAGTCGTTGTTGTCGTCCAAATTTTATACATTGTCGAGCATAGTCAATGATGACATTTTCCTGCTGTAAAAATGGGCCGCCAAGCATGACCTCCTCGCTTAGATTGGGTAGTACGAAAAACTTATGTGTTGTAGAAACACCTTGTATCGTTACTGCTAGCTCCGTTTCTCCTACTGATAATATTTTGTCTCCGTTGGCTAGTGTGATAGTCGGATGAGCTCTGTCATTGATGACCATGTGCACTAGGCTTGATCGGATTATATTACCAGTAGCGCCGGTGTCGATGAGTGCTTGACACTCATGGCCAGCAATACTTATGCTTAATCTAGGCAGTGGCCTAGTTGCGTATTCCCCTCCGCATTGCTGAATCATCGCAGGTTCCATATGAAGCGTTTCTCCAGTGGCGGGTATTCCGAGCAACGGGTAAATGGATGCAACGGACTGCTTAGGCAGTGGCTGGGTTGCTGTGTCCATTCCGCATCGTGGAATCGCCGTTGGTCCGACGTGGAGTGTGTCTTCATTGGCTGGCAATCCTAACAACGGGTGAGTTAAAGCAACAGGGTCCAAGCTAGTAATTGTGGAAGTTGAGTCCATTCCGCCTTGTGGAGTCGTCACAGGTCCGACGTAGAGTGTGTCTCTAGTAGCTGGCAATCCTAACAACGGGTAGATGGGTGCAACGGACTGCTTAGGCAGTGGCTGGGTTGCTGACTCCATTCCGCATTGATGAATCATCGCAGGTTCGACGTAGAGCGTTTCCCTAGTGGCTGGCGATCCGAGCAAAGGGGGTGTGGATCCAACTGGTTCCGAGTTCTCCCTCTCAAGGGGGGAAGACTCGTTTAGTGCTGACTGGGAGCTGTGTTCGGGCCGTTTGGGGGAGGTAAGGAGGCTGTGGCTCCCCGGGCCCCTTCGGAGTTTCCCGATACCTTGTAATTTTGATTAGCATTTAGCTGATTCCCTTGGGAATAGCGTTGTTGCCTTGTAGGACAGTCCTTGTAGAAATGCCACTGTTCTCCGGGGCAATACCTGCACGGAGATGGGGGTCCAGTAGTGTTCCTATTGGTGACCATATTTCTAGCTGGGGGATCTGTCGCTGGTTTTGTTGAGCGGAATGTCTTAGTGACATCCACTTCGCTGAGGTCAGCTTCAATCAATGTGGCTATGCTGGTTAATTCGTCCAGACTGCGCAGTTGATGCCCACGCAGACGCGAACGAATGTCTGGAAGCAGCTGATCCAAAATGACTTCGAGCTGTAATACCTCAGGCTTGTAGGGGTCGACTCGTTGAAACAAATTGGCTTTTTTTGTAATGAACACGCCTACGGATTCATCCTTAGTCTGCTTCGAACCGTACAGTACCGTCATTACGCGTGTGATACGCGATACTGAATTGAAATTATTCAAGAACCTTTCCTCAAAGGCGCGAAAACTGGGTAAAATGGTTTTGTAAGGCTCGTGCCATTTTTTAGCCGCGCCACGTAGTAAATCCGAGATTACTGCCAGCTTGTCGCGATCTTCTTTTATATTCTGCCGAGCAAAATATTCCTCTGTTTGTTGAATAAACCCTTCTGGGTCTTCGTGGTCCAGTCCTGAAAAAGTTGGGGCGCTTAACAGACGGTCATGTCGGTTGACTGGTTGTGCAGCGTTTGCCATTGTTTGCTTGAATGTATTTGCCATTGTCTCGGCCATTTGCCGGAAAAAGGCTTCAAATTGCGGCACAGGCGCATCCATGATGGGTACTTCCTGAGCTCGGGGACGTATTATCGGTGTTGGTACCGCATTAGTTTGATCAGGATTGACGTTTGGTACATCTTCCACCAGTGAACGCACATGTTGCGTCATAATATTTTGCATTGGTTCTGTATCCAGCCGGTCGATAAGACGTTTTGGAACGATGGGCGTCATCCCTGGACTCGGAGGGCACACAGAAATACAAGATAAATCCATGTTGTCCGTGTTGGGATGTGTTGGTTGTATACAGTTGATATAATCGGCGTCCCAGCTGACACGAGATGGTCCGTGGATGTGGCCGACGTTCGTTGTTTGTTTATTGTCTAAATAAGTAATCGTTGAACACTCGGAACTGCTCGTTGAAGTGTCGCTCATAAAAAGTTGGTCACCGCTGATTGGTCGATACGTGGGATCAGTCATTCCTAATCGGCCGACGCACCGCTTCTTCGGGTTGACTCACACGTTCTACGCGCACCGTAACGTTTGACAGTCGAGTCTTAGTCTTTGAAGTTAAAAGTGCAAGTAACTCTTTTTTGTTGTAGCTTTTGATTCGTTGAATAACTCTTTATTCAGCAAGGCCCCTAGTTGGGCTCGCCATGACAACGCCTTAGGGGTACGAGATTTGAAAGTGTTTGGAAAAATTCCCCGAAGGTGCCTGGATACTGGCTGGGGTTAGTTAAGTGACCACCACAAATTTGTATATTAAAAAAAAGTTGTTGGGCGCCAGTGGCAGCGTGTTAACTAGATCTCGATCCCGGGTCGTACTTGATGTGATTGATCTCAGGGTGTGTTGCTTAATCAACAAAGGAGTTATAGTACTTGCACTTACCTTATAATGAAGGTCTAAGGTGAACTTAAAAAATAATAGCACTGGCACTTGAGCTTTATATGAATTGCAACCGGTGTAACCGGAAGGGTTCACCATTAATGACTGGACTAGTAAAAAATATTGGAATAAATTCCTAGCTCTGTTAGATGTTAGTATATTTGGCCTTGACCACCTGAAAGTTGGACGGGTTACTTCAGTTACACATCACATCAACATAAACAGTTTAATACAATAAGTCATTAACAATATAAAATAAATGCTCTATGATTCTATAAGTAGCCAATGTAACAGTATCAGTCGATCGCGATACAGTTTATGCCAGGCGGCAATGTCAATGTTCTAATTCAATAGCCAATAAATAGTTCTCTTACCCTCTTGGAGTAAGGTTACGTCTCGCTTTGATAATCCTGAGCGTTACAGAAGACTCACTAGGGATTAACACGACATAAGTATTGGTTTAAAGAAGCACGCACTAGATACACAGTAGTATTTGTTAAAGTTCGAAAAAATTCCTAGGCAGCGGACACACACGTCCAATACGAGTATTTATTGTAAAAGTCTTGACTACGGACACACACGGTCAATACGCGTATATGTAGAAAAATTCTTGAATACGGACACACACGGTCAATACGAGTATTTGTAGAAAAATTCCTGACTACAGACACACACGGTCAATACGAGTATATATATAGAGAGGTTCGTAAAGTGTAGTGGTAGGTTATAAACACCTCACACTCGCGATGGTTTACACACGAGTGAGTTAAAGTAGGGTTAGGTTGTATACCCTTCACAGCGAACACACAAGCACAAGGTAAGCACTCGAGATGATGATACACGTATGAATGTTCAAAGCTAAACGACGCCGACGCTTAATGGTGACGAGTTTGTAAGAAGCAGTTCACAGCGAACACACACGCACAAGGTTAGCACTCGCGTTGGTTATTACACGTATGAGTTGTATTTGATTAAGATTAAAAACACTTCACAGCAGACACACACGCACAAGGTAAGCACTCGCGATGGATGACACACGTATGAAGGTTCAAAGCTAAACGACGCCGACGCTTAATGGTGACGAGTTAGTTTCTGGAGAAGAACCGACGTTGATGTTATGAATGCTCGACGGGAACTCAATATTCCCAAAATTTGGTTTTTCTTTTATAGTAAAAGTCAGAACGAAAATTTGTTCTAGAAGGTTTTAAACGTAAATAATTTCAAAAGGCCCCTGTCACGTGATAAAAATTAAATAAAATTTTTCTTAAAATCCCTATAACTGAAGTCTCCTGTACTTTTGGTTTAAAATTTTTGTATGGGGGTCTAGTACACCCCCCCACCATGATGTGGCTGTAATAATTTAATCCTCAGTGGGCACATAACAATCACACTTTTGATATGTTTTTTATGTCTCTGAAACAAGATCATTAAGAAAAAAAAATGTTTTATCAATTTGTATTTTTTTGTGGGTTTTTTCGTCCTGCCGCCGTATGGACTAAAAAGGTTGGATCAAATATACAATACATATACAGGTTGAATCAGTTTTAATGGGATAAACGCAAACGAATAATAATAATAAAATTTTGTTATATAAACATATCCTCAAAATTGCTTAGTTTGTGAGATACCAAGTGTTTTTATTTTTTATCTTTGAAACGGGAAAAGATATTTCAGTCAAATTTGGTATATGATAGTTTTGGACAAAACCACATTCATTCTTGTGCTCCTTAACATTAACACAAGATCCAGTGGCATACAAATCGGGGCCATCTGATCCCATTTTTTAAAAAAGTGGACGCGTCTGGGTTTTTTTAAAGATTTATAATAATTTTTATAATCGTTTGTCAATTCTAAGTAAATTAGGTCTCTACAAGTGTTAACCATAATGTATTTGATTTTAAGTTATTTTCCTATTTGTTATTAGAAATGTATAAAAACTTGAAACCTGGCAAGATGTTGTTTAATGGAAAATTGAATTAAATTGACGACTTATTTTAATTATAAATATAAATGTCTGTTTAGTTTAATCTTTTGACAATAAACTCTTACACCTTAATTGAATTAAAGGTTTTTAATAGATTTACGTCAAAGTTGAATACATATTAAATATAATAATGCAATAAATTCCAATAATATAGCATTCTTACAGTTGTTTTAAATATTAATAAGTTGTATCAATTTCAAAAGTCTCGCCAGTTTTCCATTAATGACGTCAAAAACGGATGGTCTCGTTATTGGTTAAAGTCCAAATAAATTCGTTCGTGCACGTGACGTCACAATACTAACCTCAAAAATATATAATTTTTACGATTTTCAAATATGCTGCTTTTATCAAAATTTCTGCTCCTGTACTATGAACTAAAATCGTGTTCAGTGCATTATTAATGAAGTTTTAATTGCCTTAATCTAATAAAATAAGATTGTTTTTGTTGGTTGGAAATCCAATCTATAATTAGCTGCCTATTTTTAATAATCTACAAAATTAAAACTGCAGGGTGTCCCGAAATAACGTGAAAACCTCTTACGGGTATTTCCTCATCAAGAAATAAATATAATCTCTTATGTACAGTAAAGTCGAGAACGGCCTCCTTGAGCCGCTAGATCTCCTCAAAAGGGGGCACCAAAAAGTGATTTGATTTTTTTTTTTTTTCGAAAGTGACTATAGCTGGCGGAATGAAATTTGGGCACGACTTTGTACTTATGGAAGGTCTTCTTAATAGGGAAAAGTTAACAGGAGTTAAATTATTATGCATATACAGGGTGTCCCGAAATTAGTGGTCATCATTTTACCAGCTTGTTAAAAAATAAGGCAAGAAGTTCCTACAAATATAGCCACAGAAAGGCTTCCTAAGGGAGCTACAACCCTTTAAAAGTGCTTCCTTGATGATGGTTTTTAGTTAATATTTCCGAAACCGGTGAAATTAAAAACATGAAATTTTGGTCAATTACTAATCATTTTATGACCAATAAGGTAGTGTAAAAATGAATCAAAAATTTCATTCAGGGGTGGGTCAAACAGGGAGGGGGTGGAGTAAAATGCCCCACAACTTTTTCGCATGTAAGTTTTTCCAAATTTTGGTAGCAAATTATGGAATACCAGAGTTCTTTCTGCAATAAAGGTATTCTAGTTGTACTTTGATATGGCGCACCGTTTTCGAGTTATTTGAGTTTCTGGAAAACAATAATCACAAAAAAATCACAACGGAACGAGTAGGATGCACAGTTCTCTAGGTACTTAGTATCTAATTAATAATAGAATTATGCTGAAATGATCGCTTCCAGGGCGCTACTGCAAAAAATAATAATAGGACAATTTTATTAGTAATTACTAATTAAATGTAAAGTTTATGTTAATAGGCCTATGACTTTGCTAGAATTAAAACAAAAAATATGAGAAGAAATTAATAGAATTCCACCTGAGATGTGTTTAGCAGTTTTTAATCACATGGAGAAGGTATTGCAGGAGTGTTTTGACCGAAATGGAAGGAGCTTCGACAATATAATTTTTAAAACATAAAATCCGCCTATATTGTGTGTATTTTTGCAGTAATAAATTTATTTTAAAACTTCAAGCAAATTTATTGTTAGCCTTTAAAAAGGGAATTCCATTCCTGGACACCATGTATAAACCACAATAGTTGAAATGTTTTATTGTGTATTTTAAGTCCCTAAAGGAGTAGTTTGTTATTTTCCTTATGTTTTATATCTTAATTCCTCTGGTTCTTATCACCCCCAATCATGATTAGGTACCACGTATCTTGGGCAATGGGAGTCAAAACAACTTCTTTTTAAGAAAATTAACCAGAATTAATCAGAACGGTATAAAACTAGTCAAAAAAATATATTTTTTAACCTTAGTTATTACATTTTCGAAAGCAAATACGTTTCTTAAGCTGTAAAACTTATTAGCAATTTAATAAAAAATAAAATGTAATATATTATATTTTATTAGTAATATATTAAAGTAATATATTAAAGTAATTTATTAAAGTGATATATTAAAATGTAATATATTACATTTTATTTTTTATTAAATTGCTAATAAGTTAGTTTTATAGCTTAAGAAACGTATTTGCTTTCGAAAATGTAATAACTAAGGTTAAAAAAATATATTTTTTTGACTAGTTTTGTACCGTTCTGATTATCTCTTCTTGGGTAATGCGAGTCAAAACAACTTACTTTTAAATTAAGAAAATTATATTTCTTTGTCATGTTTTTAATAAATTTTATAACTAAACAAACGTACTTATAAACAAATATATTTTGTTGACTCAGATTTTTACAGTTCTCCTTAACTGACCACAATTTCCTTGTCCTTCCCTACCTTACAAAAGTCATGTTCCTCATTTATCCCATTTTATTTAATATTTCGATAAGTAATATTTCATGAGTAAAACATTCAGAAACTGAATTTATATTCATATTAAAAACACGCCCTTATAATGTACGGATACAGAGGTGTCTTTGTGACCTCCGATAATGTGACAACACTGTCGGAGCCGACAACGTTATTAACGTGAGCGCTTATATATAGATTTCGGAGGTCACATAGTACTTTATGTGGTTTCCATATATGACCTCCTTAAAAGTCAAATTTCTCTTCCCCTCTTTTGAAATACAGATTCATGACCCTCTCCTCACCCCATATATGAAATTTTTTTTTCTCTAGTTAAACGGGGAGACCCGGAGGCGAGGTCGCCTCTTCCGTGTAGTGGAGGTGACAACATACCGCGTATAGATATATATATATATATATATATATATATATATATATATATATATATATATATATATATATATATATATATATATATATATATATATATATATATATATATATATATATATATATATATCTATACGCGGTATGTTGTCACCTCCACTACATGGAAGAGGCGACCTCGCCTCCGGGTCTCCCCGTTCAACTAGAGAAAAAAAAATTGCATATATGGGGTGAGGAGAGGGTCACGAATCAGTATTTCAAAAGAGGGGAAGAGAAATTTGACTTTTAAGGAGGTCATATATGGAAACCACATAAAGTACTATGTGACCTCCGAAATCTATATATAAGCGCTCACGTTAATAACGTTGTCGGCTCCGACAGTGTTGTCACATTTTCGGAGGTCACAAAGACACTTCTGTATCCGTGCTTTATAAGGACGTGTTTTTAATATGAATATAAATTCAGTTTCAGAATGTTTTACTCATGAAATATTACTTATCGAAATATTAAATAAAATGGGATAAATGAGGAACATGACTTTTGTAAGGTAGGGAAGGACAAGGAAATTGTGGTCAGTTAAGGAGAACTGTAAAAAATACAAATACAAAATATATTTGTTTATAAGTACGTTTGTTTATTAAAATTTATTAAAAACATGACAAAGAAATATAATTTTCTTAATTTAAAAGAAAGTTGTTTTGACTCGCATTACCCAAGAAGAGATAATCAGAACGGTACAAAACTAGTCAAAAAAATATATTTTTTTAACCTTAGTTTTCGAAAGCAAATACGTTTCTTAAGCTATAAAACTAACTTATTAGCAATTTAATAAAAAATAAAATGTAATATATTACATTTTAATATATCACTTTAATAAATTACTTTAATATATTACTTTAATATATTACTAATAAAATATAATATATTACATTTTATTTTTTATTAAATTGCTAATAAGTTTTATAGCTTAAGAAACGTATTTGCTTCCGAAAATGTAATAACTAAGGTTAAAGAATATATTTTTTTGACTAGTTTTATACCGTTCTGATTAATTCTGGTTAATTTTCTTAAAAAGAAGTTGTGTTGACTCCCATTGCCCAAGATACGTGGTACCTAATCATGATTGGGGGTGATAAGAACCAGAGGAATTAAGATATAAAACATAAGGAAAATAACAAACTACTCCTTTAGGGACTTAAAATACACAATAAAACATTTCAACTATTGTGGTTTATACATGGTGTCCAGGAATGGAATTCCCTTTTTAAAGGCTAATAATAAATTTGCTTGAAGTTTTAAAATAAATTTATTACTGCAAAAATACACACAATATAGGCGGATTTTATGTTTTAAAAATTATATTGTCGAAGCGCCTTCCATTTCGGTCAAAACACTCCTGCAATACCTTCTCCATGTGGTTAAAAACTGCTAAACACATCTCAGGTGAAATTCTATTAATTTCTTCTCATATTTTTTGTTTTAATTCTAGCAAAGTCATAGACCTATTAACATAAACTTTACATTTAATTAGTAATTACTAATAAAATTGTCCTATTATTATTTTTTGCAGTAGCGCCCTGGGAGCGATCATTTCAGCATAATTCTATTATTAATTAGATACTAAGAAGTACCTAGAGAACTGTGCATCCTACTCGTTCCGTTGTGATTTTTTTGTGATTATTGTTTTCCAGAAACTCAAATAACTCGAAAACGGTGCGCCATATCAAAGTACAACTAGAATACTTTTTTTTATAAATTACTTTATTTAGGCTTTATTCAAGCATAATAACAAAAACCTATCCAATTTGATATACTCATATTGATGTTTCATCTCTAAACATACAATTATTAAGTTTATTGAATCTTCTCTAATGCATGATAAAAAATTGAATAAAAAAATTACAAATTTCAAAACGTCTAAAAATTAAATTATGGCAAAAATTATTTTTAACTTACCACAAATTCATTTATTATGGCCACCAATCAAAAAACGATGTCCCTAAGAAGATGTACATGTTCTTTCGCCTATATGGCTCTTCAGAGGAACCCCAAAATCACGTTCAATTCAAATTCTACCTTTATCTTGAAAACTTATACTCAAAATTGTATTTATTGACATTAATAAAACATTTTGTAACCATAACAAACAAATTTTTTTCATTCCTTTAACTGATATGTCTTCTACTATAATTTCATATCCTTTTGTAATCTACTCTACGTTCTCTTTTGAGACGCATTGCTAATAAACAAACTTATTTAAGTTTTTTTTTATACTGGCCCTATTATAACAAAATTATCTAATATATTTATTGATGTTCCACTTCTGAACATACAAATATAAATTATGTTGAATTCAAAGAAAATCATTGAAAACATTTTAGAACGTTATTATTGTCGAATAATGTGAAAACAAAATACTCTGCAGGACTATATGTCCATACAGCATTGAATTAAATCACAAAATCCATAACATTCAAATCAAAAATAAAACATTTAAATAAAAATTATTAATATCCATAAAAAACTAATACAATCTAGTTTTAGTTCGATTATGACATTATGACGTTAAAAATTCCCTAGTTTTAATTTTATTCTGACATTGACGTTCAGTTAACGGAATGAAAAAAATTTGTTTGTTATGGTTACAAAATGTTTTATTAATGTCAATAAATACAATTTTGAGTATAAGTTTTCAAGATAAAGGTAGAATTTGAATTGAACGTGATTTTGGGGTTCCTCTGAAGAGCCATATAGGCGAAAGAACATGTACATCTTCTTAGGGACATCGTTTTTTGATTGGTGGCCATAATAAATGAATTTGTGGTAAGTTAAAAATAATTTTTGCCATAATTTAATTTTTAGACGTTTTGAAATTTGTAATTTTTTTATTCAATTTTTTATCATGCATTAGAGAAGATTCAATAAACTTAATAATTGTATGTTTAGAGATGAAACATCAATATGAGTATATCAAATTGGATAGGTTTTTGTTATTATGCTTGAATAAAGCCTAAATAAAGTCATTTATAAACAATGCATATCAAGCAAAGAAAGAGAATTGTAAAATAGAATACCTTTATTGCAGAAAAAACTCTGGTATTCCATAATTTACTACCAAAATTTGGAAAAACTTACATGCGAAAAAGTTGTGGGGCATTTTACTCCACCCCCTCCCTGTTTGACCCACCCCTGAATGAAATTTTTGATTCATTTTTACACTACCTTATTGGTCATAAAATGATTAGTAATTGACCAAAATTTCATGTTTTTAATTTCACCGGTTTCGGAAATATTAACTAAAAACCATCATCAAGGAAGCACTTTTAAAGGGTTGTAGCTCCCTTAGGAAGCCTTTCTGTGGCTATATTTGTAGGAACTTCTTGCCTTATTTTTGAACGAGCTGGTAAAATGATGACCACTAATTTCGGGACACCCTGTATATGCATAATAATTTCACTCCTGTTAACTTTTACCTATTAAGAAGACCTTCCATAAGTACAAAGTCGTGCCTATATTTCATTCCGCCAGCTGTAGTCACTTTCGAGAAAAAAAAATCAAATCACTTTTTGGTGCCCCCTTTTGAGGAGATCTAGCGGCTCAAGGAGGCAGTTCTCGACTTTACTGTACATAAGAGACTATATTTATTTCTTGATGAGGAAATACCCTTAAGAGGTTTTCACGTTATTTCGGAACACCCTGCAGTTTTAATTTTGTAGATTATTAAAAATAGGCAGCTAATTATAGGTTGGATTTCCAACCAACAAAAACAATCTTATTTTATTAGATTAAGGCAATTAAAACTTCATTAATAATGCACTGAACAAGATTTTAGTTCATAGTACAGGAGCAGAAATTTTGATAAAAGCAGCATATTTGAAAATCGTAAAAATTACATATTTTTGAGGTTAGTTTTGTGACGTCACGTGCACGAACGAATTTATTTGGACTTTAACCAATAACGAGACCGTCCGTTTTTGACGTCATTAATGGAAAACTGGCGAGACTTTTGAAATTGATACAACTTATTAATATTTAAAGCAACTGTAAGAATGATATATTATTGGAATTTATTGCATTATTATATTTAGGGTATTAGATGAGTTAACCACGGTAAAAGATCTAGGAATACTGCTTGATACTAAAATGTCGATGAATACACATGTTGAAAAAACTGTATCGAAATCTTTAAAAATGCTTGGATTCATACAACGTATTGGTTCTGATTTCTCTGTAAACAGTTTTAAGATATTGTATTGTGCTTTAGTACGTTCAACTTTGGAATATTGTTGTGTAATGTGGTGTCCAAATTATAACGTTTATATTAATTTAATTGATAAAGAAGTTTCTCAAGCATTGTGCTTTTAAGTTGGGCTTTGATAGAAATATTCATATATGCGAACAAATTCGAAATGATCTCAATATAAATACCCTAGAACACAGAAGGATCGAACAAGACTTATGTTTCCTACATGAAATAATAAATGGACAAATTCAATCTTCACCTTTAGTTAATCTGATAACACTCAATGTAAACTGTAGGAGAACTAGGAATTCTGAAATATTTCACATACCCTTTCACTTTACAAACTATGGCCAAAATGAAACAATTACTAGAATTCTACGTGTTGCAAATTCAGTTATCCACAATGTTGAAATTTTTGATACATCAACTTCATCCTTTAAAAAAATGGTTAAAAATGTGGAAATGGAATAATTTTTGTAATAATATAAATATGTTTGATTGTCTTAAGTCATTATACTGAATATGTTCATTACACAATTGTTATATATTAAGGATAATTAATTTAAGATTTGTATTGTTATTTATTTTTATTTGAAATGTAGTTATATATACCCAAGGAGACATATATCTACTTTACTCTACTGTAATGTAATGTATACCTAATAGGGCTTGTCCCGTTAATAAATAAATAAATAAATAAATATGTATTCAACTTTGACGTAAATCTATTAAAAACCTTTAATTCAATTAAGGTGTAAGAGTTTATTGTCAAAAGATTAAACTAAACAGACATTTATATTTATAATTAAAATAAGTCGTCAATTATATTTTTTATGTCTGTGAAACAAGATGCTATTATCAATTTGTGGCGAAAAAATACTTGCCGCTTGGCCTAATTGCCCAATAGACATCAAATATCAATGTCTGCAAAATAAAAAGAATCAATTTTGCCACGAAAATTTTATATTTTTCTACTTTATTTTATTAATTAAATAGGAATTTTTGAAACATGTTACGTTGCACAGATGATGACAGACATCAAAAACATGCGGTTTTCTCCGCGATCCAATTAATTATGTGAAAATCTAGGAGGCGTCAAATCAGTTTAGTCAGAAACAAAAGCATTACTATTTTAGTCTAGCCCTAGTTTTGGTGGCTACATTTTTAAGTCAAAATGGTTCTTGTTCAATCGAATAAAAAAATGGCATTATTGATTGTTATGTGGCATGTGGAACACCTTTTCATAAAATATGTTTTTTTTGTAAAAACATGATTTACCTAGTATAAAATAACAAAATAAAATGCAGAATGGTATTTCTAACCAATATGATTTTCAAGGCAACCCTGTTTTTCTTCATATTTTGCAAAAATTTATATTAGAAGAAGTTGAGCAAAAAGTTGAGCAAACATACAATACATGTACCGGGTGACCACGAAATGACGCTCGTCCCTATATCTTCTTGTTTTGACAAGATATGAATTTCAAATTAGGGCACGTCAAATAACGGTTAAATATGCATTATGTCGACTTATTTTTCATTTTCTGTCACTTCCGGTTTCACCGGAAATGTGACTAACTTTGGTTTTTTAAATGGAACACCCTATATATATTATTATTATTATTATTATTATTATTATATATTTTTACATTTTTATATTCAGGAGGTCATTTTGGAAACAGTTATGGCATATTGAGATAAAAATATTACTGGCTGACATTTTTATGAGCAAACTTAATTTTTCATCCAGGCGGCCGTGATCTCAAAAATATGTTTTATTTTGCTTCAATAATTAATCAAAAAATGCAATTATGGTATTATATCATATGAAATTTGTGTTATAAGATCTGAAATATTTTGGAAATAATTTTTTCAGGATAACTATTTTTTTTTAATGGCACCATGATGGATTTGTTCATATTATAATACATAAAAATACATAAGAATAATATAACATTTAAAAAGATATAAATGAAAAAAAAAAACCTCATATTTGTGGATCTCTAGCATCTGACCTGCTGAATAAAAAATGTGAAAATATACAGGGCGTTCCATTTAAAAATCCAATGTTAGCATAATTTCCGGTGAAACAGGAAGCAACGGAAAATGATAAATTGGTCGAATTAATAAATATTATTCAGCCGTTATTTGACGTGTCCAAATTTGAAATTCATATCTTTTAAAACCAAGAATATGACCACAAGATGTCACTTGCCTCTATCTCTTCTTGGTATTACAAGATATAAATTTCTAATGTGGGCACCTCAAATAACGGCTAAATATGCATTAATTCAACAGATTTAACATTTTTTGTCGCTTCTGGTTTCACCGGAAATAATGCTAACTTTGGAATTTTAAATGGAACACCCTGCATATATTTTTACATCTTTAGATTCAGGAGATCAAAGGCATCTACTTGATAAAGATCCACTGTTAAATATTGACTTTTTTTCATTTCTAGTTGATTGTTATTCTTATGTATATTAATGTATTACAATATAAAGATATAGTGAAGTCCTTGGTACCAAGTAATCGGTAATAAAATGCTTTATTGAAATAACGTAGTGTACCACCATGGTGCCATTAAAAAAGGATAGTTAATTTGGAGAAATGATTTCCGAAATGTTTAAGATTTTTTAACACAAATGCCATATGGCATAACGTCATAATTGTATTTTTTATTAATTACTGAAGCATAACAATAGTAATTTTCGTCACAAGTCCGGAAGGTGACTTGTTACAGTCGAGTAGATATTATGGACGAGGCGACGGCAGGAGCCGAGTCTAGAATATCTAAACGAGGCTGGAATAACACCTTACGGACGTGTGTCGAATGATATTTTATTTCATCCCGTCATTTCTTGTATATTAGCATTTTTGTATAATTTGACACTTGGTTATTTTCTTATGTCATTTGACATTTGACACTATTTTTTAATTTACGGTTGATTTTTATATGTCAAACAACTGTCAAAAGGTATAATAACAGTTTGTGATTGGTTCGTAATAAGTTTCCGGTGGTTTCCGGTACTTTGCCGGCTCTGATACCGTAATGTCTCATTTTCCGGCCTCATATGAATACTGTACTGTTGTACTTTCCGGACGGGATGAAATAAAATATTTTTTTGGGATTACGGCCGCCTAGTAAAAAATTTAATTTGCTCATAAAAATGTCAGTATTAATATTTTTATCTCAATATGCCATAACTACATATATCCAAAATGACCTCCTGAATCCAAAAATGTAAAAATCTCTAGGGTGTTCCATTTAAAAAATCAAAGTTAGTGTCATTTCCGGTGAAGCTCAAAGCGACTGAAAGTAAAAAAGCGGTCAAAATAATGCATATTTAACTATTATTTGACGTGCCCAACTTTGAAATTCATATCTTGTAAAACCAAGAAGATATAGAGACGAGCGTCATTTCGTGGTCACCTGGTATATCGTCGGAATCGGGATAATGCGTAGATTTCAAAAATATAAAAACATACAGGGTATTCCATTTAGAAAAACAAGTTAGGTTTGTATCTCCAGAACGCCCTGTATAATTGTAATTTCGATAAGTACGGTGAGATCGCGGGAAAATTTCGCACAACTTTTGTATTTACCATTATTTTCTTAGAAGAATAAAAATGTCATAAGGGGTTAATCTTTCGATAATATCCCTGTACTGGCCTGTACAGTCTGACTCGTTCTCACCCACTTTTTAGTCTTACATTACATTTTACAAAGAATCTCCAGATGTGCATGAAATTATACGTCTTAAGCTAAAAGTAAGTTATATTGTTTTATTTTTCCAAAAATATATAATATATTATACTTAATATCTATTCCAATCATATCTTGAAATATAGCTTCTTGAATTATGAAAAATTTCAAAGCTGATATATTGTATCATTCCGGTTTTCTGCAAAAATTTTCAGTATGCCACGTAAATAAAACAATAACTATAATTTAGGATGTTCAAATGACATAATTGATGACATATTTAAATTATCACTATCCAATCTCATAGGGCGAGTTGCTTTATTCACCGGTGGATCCATCAGATGTGTTTTATCTCGTTCTATGTCCGAGGTTAGAACGAGATAAAACACATCTGGTGGATCAACCCGTGAATAAAGCAACTCGCCCATAATATGCTGAAATGTCCTGCGACGTTGCCTTTTTAAGGAGGCGGGAACGCTACGCTTGTGACAAAAAATTCAGCTTTATATATCAGGAGGTGACAACGTGCTCTCATTGAATACTGAATGCGACATCAGCGCCAGCGTTATATATAGGAACTAAAATATTTATTTGTGAGTATGGAAGGTACTTTGTCGCCTCCGAACAAATTTTCGTTTTTGAACTCTAGATGTCACCTTCTTTCCAAAACCGATGAAAAATAGGAGAAACGTTGTCGCCTCCGAAATCGGAGGCCATAACGTTATATATGAGGTGACAACGTATCTTTGGTATCTACTTTGGAGGCCACAACATACCCTTTATCAATATATATATATATATATATATATATATATATATATATATATATATATATATATATATATATTTTTCTACTTTGTGAGATTTTACCACATTTCTGGGTTTCATTTCTTCACTATATTCAATGAGTAATTTTTCAACAAAAATTTTTAGATTGTAAAGTTCAGTGCACGGCCATTTTACAATCTAAAAATTTTTGTTGAAAAATTACTCATTGAATATAGTGAAGAAATGAAACCCAGAAATGTGGTAAAATCTCACAAACAAAGTAGAAAAATTATGTTCTTATTAAACTAAATGTATGATAAAAACTTTTAAAAAATTTTATAAATAAATTCTGATGAAGGCTAAGGGCCCCTAGCCGAAACGTTAATAAAGAAAAACAGTTTTTATATATGAACCTATAGTCCCAAGAAAAACTTTCCTAAAAATATATATATATATATATGTATATATATATATATATATATATATATATATATATATATATATATATATATATATATATATATATATATATATATATATATATATATACATATATATATATATATATATATATATATATATATATATATATATACATATATATATATATATATATTTTTAGGAAAGTTTTTCTTGGGACTATAGGTTCATATATAAAAACTGTTTTTCTTTATTAACGTTTCGGCTAGGGGCCCTTAGCCTTCATCAGAATTTATTTATAAAATTTTTTAAAAGTTTTTATCATACATTTAGTTTAATAAGAACATAATTTTTCTACTTTGTTTGTGAGATTTTACCACATTTCTGGGTTTCATTTCTTCACTATATTCAATGAGTAATTTTTCAACAAAAATTTTTAGATTGTAAAATGGCCGTGCACTGAACTTTACAATCTAAAAATTTTTGTTGAAAAATTACTCATTGAATATAGTGAAGAAATGAAACCCAGAAATGTGGTAAAATCTCACAAAGTAGAAAAATTATGTTCTTAGTAAACTAAATGTATGATAAAAACTTTAAAAAAATTTTATAAATAAGTTCTGATGAAGGCTAAGGGCCCCTAGCCGAAACGTTAATAAAGAAAAACAGTTTTTATATATGAACCTATAGTCCCAAGAAAAATTTTCCTAAAAATACATACATAGAGGTTCAAGAAGTTTCTACCAAAAAGAAAAAATCAATATATATATATATATATATATATATATATATATATATATATATATATATATATATATATATATATATATATATATATATATATATATATATATATATATATAAGCGCATATTGTCCCAGGGTTGGACTTCCATGCAGGTAGTTATATTTACCTCCGTGGCGATGTTGTGTTGATGCCCTGGAATTCAGGGTCTTCCGATTGAAGCCTCAAATGTGTAACTGGCTCCTGTAACTGGTTTTCCTTTGCTTCCTTCCAGTTTTTTCTAACTGATAGGTCAGAGTGGTTTGGACTGTTGCGATGAAGTGCGTCGGCATGGCGGCAATCTTGTGACAGCTGTGGTTGGGTTGAAATCCAGTGACAACTATAGTGGGTCATATTGACCTAGTGGCGGCTATAGGGGGTTTTGACTCTAAACAGGAGGAGGTTGTTGCTATTGCTGTTGTTGCTTCATCGTCGTAGTCTGTGTCATTCTGGTCAATGTCTTTCGAATTAACTGTTTCCTTTTGATACTTCTAAGTCACTTACATCCTTGAACTTAGCTACACCGTACTGATGAAGACCAATAAGTCCGAAACACGTGTCTGCGGTTGCGGGAATCCCTGTGAATTTTGTTCATTTGTTTATATATATATATATATATATATATATATATATATATATATATATATATATATATATATATATATATATTGACATGAAATTTATATATCTAAATTGAGAAAAATACAAAAATATCTAAAAGATATAAAACTGATGGCAGAATGATACTTTACCTGTAACTTAATTATGAAAACGTATATATCAATTTCAAAATCTAGAACAAAATTAATACTATTCTATACATAAAATAATCAACTGGGGTATATTTGTTGCATTTAGATAAAGGTATTAATACTTAAGCAAGATAGAAAGGAATTATGTACTTATAAAAGAAATGTGTTTAAAATAATTAAGAATGTCATTAATATAAATTAATTTAATATAGAAATAAGTAAACTAAAAACGAAATCAATACAGTTTAGAAACATTAAAAGTAAATTAGTGATATAAAATCAAGTGTAAGAAAGTGCCACATGATACTTCAGAATGACAAATTAAATTAAATCAAGAAGTTTAAATTATGAAGTTTTGGGAAATAAGAAATAAAAAATTGGATTTTGTTGATTAGTTACGAAATAGCAGGAGAGACGAGGGTTCGAGATATGGTTTTTCTGGAAAAGTAATAAAGTTTTATGCAGAAGAATAGAAACGAATCCTGTAATTTAAAGAAATAAAAGCAGTTTATATATATAAATGAACAAAGAAAGAACCAAGTTGTAAAAATAAGCAGAATAAATGAAAATGACAAATAGGACAAGTAAATTAAAAGAAAACAATTAGTAGCTACTTAAATGTTATAACAGAAGATAAGAAAGAGGAAAGAAAAGGTAAAGATATTATACAAACTAAACTAAACATAAAGGATAATCAATTTATTGAAAATAAAGAAAGGAAAGGAAATAAAATAGTTCAAAATAGACAACAGTTAAAAAGTTCAATAACTTTATAATTTAATAGTATAAGTTTTTCTGTCCAAAACATAATATGTCAGAAACTAATAGATAAGGAGGTATCATAAATAGTGATTTTGTTTGAAATATATATAAAATAAAATACTAACACTTATAAGTAAATAAAATTAGAAACAGAATCGCTATTTTTGAATAAAAATTTAGATTAATAATTGGCGATAGGTTAGATATAAGGAATTTTTGGGAAAGTTTAAACAAATTTCTTTAGTATTACATCACAGCATAACAATAGCTGTAATTGTACATCATTTATTAAAAAGTACATAATTTCAAACATAGTAATTCGTTATTTCTGGATGGGTATGCAACACCATATACACCAGTGTATTGAATAGTATAATAAATAAAATTCTACAAGTTTCTTTTTAATAGTGTTGATTTTAAAAAGTTAAAAAAGTTTAAAAGACCAAGTTTATTCCTTGAACCCTAAAGTGACCCTGAGAAGAGAGTGAATTAGATTAAAAAATTAAAAATAAAATAATAATAAAAAAAAAGGTAAGCTTTATTAAATAAAATATAATAAAATAATATTTTAATTTCTAACTTAAATATAAATAAAGATTTCAAGTCAATAAAAAAAAATAGAATCCGAATATACGACAAATTTGGCGCCCAACGCGAGGCAACGAATAGACTTGGTTTAAATAATAATAAATAATAATAATAAAAGATATTTGAGTTCAGAGAAAGTATTATTCTGGGATTTGTCTTACAGTTTTTAAGTAAAATTAAAAACTAAAAAGATTTATGGATTTGAGATCTGGTAAAGTAACTGGGGATTTAGCAAATATGTCTGATGATGAGTCTAGTGGGGATGAAGTGGCTCAGCCAACAGTCCAAGATAGGGGGGGATGAGAATGTAGAACTTATAAATCCAGGGACAGAAATGGAATGTATAATGCAATATTTAAAAAAAATGAATGGCGAGTTAAAAATTTCCAATTCTAAGTTAAATACAAAATTAGATAATTTAAATTTGAAACTAGATACAATCAATTTAGATTTAAATACTAAATTAGATGCTACAAATAAAAAAATAAATGAAATAGAAATATGTAATTTAGAAATAAATAAAAAAATTGAAAATGCTGAAGTACAACTAAATAAAAAAATTGATACAGAGGTAGAGAAAATTAGGGATGACGTTGAGCAAGTCATAAAAACTAATATTAATAAAATAGAAAATGATATAAAACAAATTGATCAAATACATGCTGTAGAGTTAAATGTGTTAAATGAAAAAATGAATAATGAAACACACGATATCAGGACCCAAATGGGTAATTTAAAATCAATGTCAAATATACAGTATGTGTATAATAGGGCATCACAGTTTGATGGTAATGTGCAATTTTATGGGGATAATAGGATACATCCAAAAATGTTTATTAAAAATTTAAAAGAAGCTTTAGAGATGGTACCAGAGGTGAATAATATAAAATCATTTATTAGAAACAGTCTTAAAAAAAATGCTGAAATTTGGTACGCGCTAATTGAAGATAAATATGAAACTTTTGATGAGTTTGCGGTATTATTTTTATCAAATTTTTGGGGAGAAAATCAACAGTCAAAAATAAGGGAGAATTTATTTAGCGGAAAATATAAAGATAATGTGGGATGTTCAAGGGAAAAATATATTTTAAAAAAATACAATTATATTAGACATTTGAACCGCGCATTCCAGATATGGAAATAGCTAATTATTTAGCAAGGCATTTTTCGGACGACATCAGGGATGTGATTCTTATACAGGGAATGGATACAATTGAGAAAATGTTGCAATATTTGAGAAGAATCGACGATGGTAGCGTGGATGGGCATGCAACAGGTAGGTTCGACGATTATCAGTATGACAATAGAACATATGGAAATGATCGTCAGAACAAGACTAACAATGAAAGAAGACAATACTATAATAGAGAAGATAGAACTTATGGAAGAGAATATAATGGACATAACAGCTATGGACAACGATATTATAATAACTATAACAGAGAAGATACAAAACATGGAAGAGAAAATAATGGGTACAATGGATATGAACAAAGAAATCAGAATAGTTACAACAGAAATGATCAAGAAAAAAATAATAACTACAGGAATCATGAACAAGGAAATTATTATTATAGGAAAAATTATACTGGAGAAAACAAGAATCAAAGAAGAGAAAATCAAATAGATGGACAACAAGAAAATAATCAAGATAAACAAGATAAAAGAAACATGAAAAATACAGAATGGAGTAGGATAGAGGAAATTACAACGGCAATGGTTGAACCAGAGCCAAAGAACAAAAATTTTTAGGTAGGTGCAAATCGGATACAAAATTAGTAAACTCGATATACGAACATCCAAAAAAGTTTATTAATATTGAACAACAAGGTAATGATTTGGTTATATTGAATACAGATTTATCCTTTATTAAAATAAATGTAAATAATATTTTGTTAACAGCATTAATTGATACGGGTTCTGAGGTTAGTTTAATAAATAAAAATTTCATAGAAGAATATGCTAAAATATTTAAAAGTGATATAATACGAATGAAAAAGATAAATTTACATACAGCAAATGGTAAGAAAATGGTAGAAGTTAATAAAATAATAAATGTAAATGTTCAAATCGGACAAGAAATAATTTCACACGAATTTGTAATAGTACCAGATCTTGTGATAGATGTAATGTTGGGAAATGATTTTTTAAAGAGTAATAATGTCATTATTGATTTTATTAATAAAAATGTAAAAATAGGTAAATGCATATTTGATATAATTGATGAGGAAAATAAGAGAAATGCCATAGATGCAAAATTAATAAATCACCTTATCAATAAAATTGATGTTCCATATCCAATAGAAGGAATGGAAAATAATTATAATACTCCAGAGGAGAAAGATAAAGAAATAATCATTTGCCCCAAAATACATATTAATGAAATAATCGATATATTATCAAAACATAAAGAATTATTTAATTATAAAGCAAGAGTCACAAATGTCTACCAACATAAATTGTATGTAAATGAATCTCTTCCATATAATGCTAAAACGTATCGAATACAATTTAAATATAGAGAACACGTATGAATTATTTGATGGTAGTAAAAATTTAATTAGGGGAAAATTTCATATTAATCTTATGTATCCGTACATGAGAAAGAAATAGGGAGAAACAAAATTTAGCAAGGGTAAATAAATGGACATAAAAGAAAAGATATTAAAACAAATTTCAAGTCAAGAGGAATAGTTATTGATATCTAAATTTACTGAGAGTAAGTCAGATATCAAAACTATTGGGGGATAATGACATGAAATTTATATATCTAAATTGAGAAAAATACAAAAATATCTAAAAGATATAAAACTGATGGCAGAATGATACTTTACCTGTAACTTAATTATGAAAACGTATATATCAATTTCAAAATCTAGAACAAAATTAATACTATTCTATACATAAAATAATCAACTGGGGTATATTTGTTGCATTTAGATAAAGGTATTAATACTTAAGCAAGATAGAAAGGAATTATGTACTTATAAAAGAAATTTGTTTAAAATAATTAAGAATGTCATTAATATAAATTAATTTAATATAGAAATAAGTAAACTAAAAACGAAATCAATACAGTTTAGAAACATTAAAAGTAAATTAGTGATATAAAATCAAGTGTAAGAAAGTGCCACATGATACTTCAGAATGACAAATTAAATTAAATCAAGAAGTTTAAATTATGAAGTTTTGGGAAATAAGAAATAAAAAATTGGATTTTGTTGATTAGTTACGAAATAGCAGGAGAGACGAGGGTTCGAGATATGGTTTTTCTGGAAAAGTAATAAAGTTTTATGCAGAAGAATAGAAACGAATCCTGTAATTTAAAGAAATAAAAGCAGTTTATATATATAAATGAACAAAGAAAGAACCAAGTTGTAAAAATAAGCAGAATAAATGAAAATGACAAATAGGACAAGTAAATTAAAAGAAAACAATTAGTAGCTACTTAAATGTTTTTTTTTTTTTTTTTAATCACTTATTTAACGTCGGCCTATTTCCACTACCGAGGCCAATCACCGACGCCAGGAGACGAGCAACCCCCAACCTGGAAATTTTGCCGAACCTCTTATCTTACTAAGAGTAGGGATTTTTTACTTGCCTAACATTTAATAGACAAGGGACCGACTGCTTTATATCCTCTCCGAAGGATGGTATATCCTCAATACACCTCTCGTCTACAGTTGTATTGCTTCTGCGATATAGCTGATATACAAGCCACTAGAAGTGGGGAAGCGAGACCGCGTCTTTCCGTGGATAGTCACCATCCAAGTACTAAACGCGGTAGCTGTTGCTTAACTTTCATATCGCTATGAAGTGAGTCAAGTCAGTCCTCCGCTCGCTGCCCTACTTAAATGTTATAACAGAAGATAAGAAAGAGGAAAGAAAAGGTAAAGATATTATACAAACTAAACTAAACATAAAGGATAATCAATTTATTGAAAATAAAGAAAGGAAAGGAAATAAAATAGTTCAAAATAGACAACAGTTAAAAAGTTCAATAACTTTATAATTTAATAGTATAAGTTTTTCTGTCCAAAACATAATATGTCAGAAACTAATAGATAAGGAGGTATCATAAATAGTGATTTTGTTTGAAATATATATAAAATAAAATACTAACACTTATAAGTAAATAAAATTAGAAACAGAATCGCTAGTTTTGAATAAAAATTTAGATTAATAATTGGCGATAGGTTAGATATAAGGAATTTTTGGGAAAGTTTAAACAAATTTCTTTAATATTACATCACAGCATAACAATAGCTGTAATTGTACATCATTTATTAAAAAGTACATAATTTCAAACATAGTAATTCGTTATTTCTAGATGGGTATGCAACACCATATACACCATTGTATTGAATAGTATAATAAATAAAATTCTACAAGTTTCTTTTTAATAGTGTTGATTTTAAAAAGTTAAAAAAGTTTAAAAGACCAAGTTTATTCCTTGAACCCTAAAGTGACCCTGAGAAGAGAGTGAATTAGATTAAAAAATTAAAAATAAAATAATAATAAAAAAAAAGGTAAGCTTTATTAAATAAAATATAATAAAATAATATTTTAATTTCTAACTTAAATATAAATAAAGATTTCAAGTCAATAAAAAAAAATAGAATCCGAATATACGACAATATATATATATATATATATATATATATATATATATATATATATATATATATATATATATATATATATATATATATATTGATATGATATATTGTAGTCGTGTAAAGATTAGAATTAAAATATTTGTATTATATTTATTTTATAATAGAAATAGGAGAATAGAAAGTTAAAATAAAATTCAATTGACAGTAAATAAAAATTATAGTAATATAGTATTAAATTTTAATATACAAGAGTTGTTATATGATTTTAAATGAAGAGAACATGAAGTTTTATGTAGAACATACTATGTTGTTGTAAATAAGAGTTAAGATAAAAGATACAGAACAAATTTTGAAGTTTCTCACAAGATGTGAAAAACATTGTAAAAGAATATAGTAAAAGGTTTGGAAAGTAAATATAATGTATCAAAAATTGTTCTGTGTTGATTAAAGAAATAATATAGAGTTAATTAATTGTAATATAAACAATGTTAAAAATGTTATATATAAAATAGTGAGGTGACATCTAAAATTTTTAATATGGAAAGTAAGCAGATAAAAGGCATATCAAAAGGAAGCTTAGAAAACAAGGATTTAGAACATAATATTAGAAAAGAGGTTTAACTTACCAGAAAGTAAAATTTTGAAAAAGAAAATATTTGTCAAACAAAATTCATCAAAATAAAGATAGCTGTGTAGGATTTGATGTCAAGAACGTGATAAATAATAATGGATGCCGTTTCCAAAACAGTCACTTGCCAACCGTTGAAAGAGACACATCGTTCCGGCGGCTGAATAATAATAGATCCTGAAAGAAAGAAGAATTTAATAAAAGAAATAAAAAGCTATTAATTAAAATATAATCCAAATTAATTATAAAGGAAATAAAAACATAATAATAAAGAATATTTAAGATAAGAAGATTTTACATACCTGGCGACATTTGAAACTTCAGAAGACAGATCAGTATAAGAAGTAGAAATTTCAAGAAAGAACTTTTCAATTAAATATTGTGAAAATTATAGAAGATTTCTATTGAGCATAACCGGTATATAAAAAGGTAATATTTTGCAAAATATTTTAAAAAAGGGTACCCGGACAAAGAGTCCATAATATAATTTATTTAATTAGAAATTTTAATATAAGAAATTAATAATTGTAACCATATTCTCTGATTTATTTCAATATAACATTTATATAACATTGAAATCAATTGAATTTTATTTTCTAAGTTTGGAAATAATAATACTAAATTTCTATTTTGAACCTACTACTGAGCAAGAGATCTTAAGGTAAATATAATAAAATATTATTTTTGATATTAGAATCATAATATCTGGCGCCCAAATAAATTAAATAAATTTTGATATCATAAAATTATTCCTAAACAGATTTACGAAAATCATTACAATATATATATATATATATATATATAATATATATATATATATATATATATATATATATATATATATATATATATAATTATATCATACCAAATGTTATAACATTTATATAGAACCAATATAAACTATTATTATAACCTAGCTGTTACTCCCACGTTATATGAATATTTAATGTTTGCTGGGTAAAAAGTTCACAGTCCTTCACAAAGATGCAACCGGAGGAGACATTGGAAATGACGAAGTAGAACACAAATCTTGTAAAATTTGGAATGTGGAAAATGAAAATTTGTTGCAAAGTAGTAAATAGTTATTTCATTAACATTAACATTTTAGGCCAGTCAATATCGACACAAGAAAAGGCAAACATCGCAAACGCGCATGTATCCACGATTATTTTATATTATATGTTATTAGGACCCCTGAGAGTAGTTTATATCCAATTTTGCAACCCTGAAAACCCTGTGCTACTCCCGTGGTGCTCGAAAAACTGCGAAATTCTGACACTTGTTGCATTTTTTTTGAAAATAATAACTTAAGGAAGCGTTTTTTGGGTATCTTCATTATACTTTTTTAAAGCAAACTAAATTTGCTACAATTTAAGCCCAACCAGAGCTCTCTAGGTCCATTGGTTGTGGAGATACAGCCAGTGAAAGATGGACAATTTTTTCTAAAAAGTGAAAATTTATCGGTAGGGTCATTTTCTATGACACGTACCGGCTAAATTAATACTCTTAGAGAAAAGTCATAAATATGAATTTGTAGAGAATTGAATTAGCCTCAATTTGATGGTGCCTCTAGGCCTCATAGTTTCCTCAATAACGAAACCATAGTATAACGTCGGATTTTGGGAAAACATTGTACTGAATAATGTTGGTATATATATTTCTTTAAAAAAACGTGCAAGAATTTGAATTTAACCTTTTAGATGTAACATTATGGCTTCAAATAAACATACACTAAACAAATACTAAACAAATACTGAAAATTCATTAAACAAACTAAATTACATACCGTTTTTCTTGTTTTATTTAAAATGAAATATGTTGAATATATATATGATTCAGTCACAGCCATTGTGGCGGGATACGTCAGCTACCTTGTCAACCGCTTTGGCAAAAACGTAGCTGTGGTTTTTGATGCCACAAGATGCAGCTATGAGGAGCACTAAATCAGCTGAATGTCTGCGACGCTCTGCTTCTCTCTCCTGCAGTGACATATTGTTTGATGAATCAACACCCATCAAAGTGCCCCAAGCAAAACTGCTCTCAAATGAATCTAGCAAACGCCGACTGATCACCATGAATTTGAGAGGCAGGGTATCGAGGTACATCAATCTCAAGAAGACGCCGATGCGGATATAGTGAGGACTGCCCTCTCCAAGAGCTCATCGTTCGACCAAGTTTTCATCATTGGAGAGGACGTCGACCTACTGATCCTTCTCAACGGCTTAAGCTCTCTACATACAAACGTGTACTTCCAGAAAGGCGGCAGATATGGGTCAGAGTGCGCCCAATATCCAGTAAATTCCTTCACATGTGGAGAAATGCAGGTACCACAGACGGTTTTGTTCCTGCATGCCATCAGTGGGTGTGACACCACCTCTGCCCTTTTCTGGCAAGGCAAGATGAAGTGGTACAACGTCTTCAAAAGAAAACCCACTGGATATACCTCGCCAGCATTTCCCTTGATCCAAACTCCAACCAGGAAGAAGGAGGAAATGCTGGCGAGAAAATCTTGATGAACCTCTACGGAGAAGATGAGGGAACGCTGAACACCCTGCGATACTCAGCATTTGTAAAATAGGCCGCCTCCCCGCCACCACAAAAGCTGCAAAATATCGTTCTTGGAGGACCTATCACCAGGTGCAAAAATGGTTGGGGGTCGATAAAAACCCGTGTGACTGGGGATGGGCTACCAGCGAACAAAGTCTCATGCTAGTCACAATGTGCCCGCTCCTAAAACCCTGCTTAAAATGGTGGCTTGCAAATGCAAGAAAGGGTGCTTAGGGCAGTGCACTTGCAGAAAGGCAGGGCTTAAGTGCTCTATCCCATGTTCCTTTTGCCAAGGTCGAAGTTGCAGCAACGCCACCCCTATCGTCCTGGACGGGGAGGACGAGGATGTGGATGACCCAACAACATATGACGACTCGCCTCCACCTCCGGAAACCCTCGTCTATCCTCCCTCTCCCACTAATCCAGACTGGATGAGACCCCGACCTTCCAAAAGGGCGAAGTTTTAAACTACTGAGGTGTTTGTGCTTGACTGTGTAAATAGTATTTTATAGTTTACATTTATGTTTACGTTGTTTATTTTATGTTTACGTTATGTTAAATTCAAGTTCTTGCAAGTTCTTTTAAAGAAATACAATCAGTACAATTTTTTCATCATTTTCCCAAAATCCGATGTTTTACTATTTTTTAGTTTCTGAGGAAACTATGAGGCCTAGAGGCACCATTTTGGGACTAAATTGAAGCTAATTCAATTTTCTACAAATTCCTTTGTCATGACTTTTCTTTAGGAGCATTAATAATAATAATAATAATAATAATAATAATAATAATATTTATTAGTCCATTCTATCATACTACATGATATATAGGATAAGTCAAGAGTTTTGCATGAAATATGCTAGTTAAAATATAAACACAAAGGTATAATAAAATATAAACATAAATGTATAACACAGTACATAGTATACAAACAAGTGTATAAAGACATAGGATTTAATCACTTAAGAAGAAATCTTCAATTTCGTAACAAATTTTATCTAACAAAAATTTCTTCAATTTTGATTTAAAAACATGTACATTCTTGGCAGATTTGATGTCATTGGTTAGAGCATTAAAAAATTTACAACCATTATAAAAGACGCTTTTTTTATATAAAACAGTTCTGTGTGATTTTGGCTGTAGTAGTTCTTTAAATCTCGTGTTGTGATTATGGTTTACCTGATGGGCAAGAAACTTATTCTGATTTTTGTAAACAAACACACAAACTTCGAAAATGTATACACTTAGTAAAACGGTACAATGTAAATTTATGGCAATCGCTTTTGGATGAAGAGCTTACTAGTTGTGGATGCAGCTACCAGCATCGCTGCAGTCGCTAGTTATATCCCACAAAGAAGTATTATATCATCCGTTCACTACTAGAGGGCAGCGAGCTTAAACTGTACAAATAGAAGAAAACCGTATTTAGTCCCGATGGGCGGGACCATTAGGTCTATTTGAGAATATTAACCAAGGGCGTGCCTAAATTTCTAGGCTAGGTATTAATATTTTCAAATAAACAACGTTAAAATTCCTAAATAATTAAAAGTTTATTAATTTTAAGTAGCATTAAAATTCCTACAATGATTTAAAGTTTAATAATTAATTATAAATAATATTATTTGGATTTCCTTAGGTATTAGAAGAGCAAAGTTGGCCATGTGCAATAGTGGTTATTTTCAATAAGTATTTCTTGATTTTGCCAGATTCCGATAGATCATATCAAGACAGCATGAGTTGTAAACTTATTTTGGTTTTATTTACAGCAAGGTAGATATTTTTAAATTTTCCAATGTTTTTTTTTTTATTGAGAGGGACGTAGAGGTACTACGAAATAACCGATTATTTTTAAAGAATACATTTTATTAAAATACTAATTTTAGTTATGACGGGGAAAATCACAAACACAAGAATCTAATAACATTGACTTTAAATTTAAAAATTGATTGAGGAAATTTTATTACTTTTGTAGTTTTTGCAGCTATTATATATATTAATAAAATATATCTCCATCGTCTGAATTCAAACATTGAATATTTCTTTGAAAATATAACATTATTTGTTAATATATAAATAAAAGTGCTATACTCATTAATCACAGCTCCCGCTATTTACATGGCTAAAAGGAGCAAAATAACATCACATTTTTTATTTATTATATTTTGTAAAACAATTTACAATGCTACATTCATTACTAGTTATTACCCCTGTATATAATAATACAATTATATTATTTTATTACATTATTACTAAAACTGCACCGCAGCGATTTGCTGCGTTGCTATGGCCCCGAGATAAGGTCGAACACAAAACAAATTCGGTATAAATAAAAAAGTTCCCCGAAAAGGCGGGCGGAGTCCCCGGACTTTCTAGTCTGGACCTGGGTGCTTTTTAATTTAGCAATAGGTTTGATTTAAGTTTTCTTTCGTGTATTTTTTATTATGTTATGCACGCCTATTTACATTTTGTAATACGATACATTATTATATTTAATATATATATTTTTTTTTTGTTAAGGAGTGTTGAATTAAAGTGTATTAGCAGTAAATAGTGAGAAAAGATAATTGAAAAATTATGAAAGTTGTACAGTATACAGACCATAGTGCACACTATACAGGGTGTATTAAGTATGAGTACCGTTCTTTTAACAGGTGATACATTGATGTAGAAGGAACAAAAAATTCTTAATAATTTTTTTTCTCTATTTAATTAAATTTCCCTATTTAATTAAATAGCGCATCTGGCAACATAGCGCAACGAGCACCTGTAACTTGTGCTAACCTACCTCAATATCCTCTACTCAGGCGACTGTAATGTGCCAAAAAAGGTGTTCTTGGCGAAATATTACATCATGTTATTGAGAAATAATCTCTGAAATAATAGTAATAATTGGGTCTCGATGAACTATGTCCAGAATTTCTTCCTCAATAACCAAATTATCCGCATGTCGGTCGTTGTGGTCCCCGGTTTTGTACACGCGAAACTACACTTCCCGTATCTAACAAACGTTGAGATGTGCGAACAAAACTTATATGAACTGACGAAAACAAAATAGTAAAACGCACTAAACATTAATTACCGACTTAAAACACTCGGACGGCGATAACAAAGGCAACTGAGTCCTTTGACTCCTTTGTGATTTGTAACAGTAGCCCACTGCCAGCCATATGATGCGACGTTGTCATATGCCTCTTTTTAAAAATGTATTAAAATACAATAAATTATTTCACCAAAACCCTCCACCGGACAAAAAATTCGCATTACAATTTTCTATTTGTATATTCGACCGGCACCTTCTCATAAACTTTTAGAACTTATTTTCTATTATTTTCCATGTAAATTTACCTTCAAAAAGCAAAGTTAAACTATTTTTTTTTGGGAAAACCATTCAATTTTCGACACATGTTGTATAAGGTTTTTTTGTTTCTTTTAGACCAATGTTTCACCCCTTAAAATAACGGTACTCATACTTAATACACCCTGTATAATAGCAAGGTATTACCTAAATACAACATGCAATTGTAATTAACTAATTAAATAAACATTAATAATTAAATCGGCTCAGTGGACATTTGTGGTTAAAGAAATAATATTCTTATCTTAAGAAAAAAAGTTATAAATAAAAACTTTGTTAAAAACTAACTATATACAAAACACATAGTTCGGCATAAACTGTGTCACTGTATAAATGGTACAATACAGAGTGGATAAATAAAATTCTGCTAAGAAAATAAGAAATTATAATATATTATTTCACACAAATAAATGTACGTAGTGGTGATGCAAAAAGAAAATGGGAGATAAAGAAGTGTCCAATAAAGCCATCTATGATTTACTCCAGAATGTCCTGAAAAAAGTCGATACTAATGCAGAAGATCTAAAACAAGAGATCCGAAATTTAAATTTAGAATTAAAACAAGAATTAGATGAACTAAAACGAGAAAACGAAGAAGTAAAAAAAGAAAATCAGAATTTGCAAACTCGTTTGCTGACTGCTGAACGGAAATTGAGGAAATATAATTTAGTATTTTATGGGATTAAAGAAGAGCAAAATAGAATTGATGAAAGCAACTTCTTACTAAATCTATTTAATGATAAACTCAATATAGATTGTCAATTCACTGATATCAGAGATTATCATAGAATAGGACCAAAAATACAAGATAAAAATCGTCCTATAGTAATTGAGTTCATCAATTACCAGCTGAAACTAGAGATATTAAACAACGCTAAAAAATTAAAAGGAACGGGGATTTTCGTTTCCAAAGATTATACCCCAGAGGACTACGAGCTGCAAAAAGTGTTGTGGAAAAATCTAAAAATCGCCAGAGAAAATAATTTCGAAGCTAAAATAAAAAATAATGTATTGATTGTTAACGGTGAAACCTATACCTATGAGGAGCTAAAAAATCAGCCGGTGACCAAGTCCGGCGGAGACACAGAACTTGAGAGGAGCAACGTAGATCCAGAAACACAAAACGTGCAAACACACCGACATCCACTTACATTGATAGCCAATCAAGCAATAGCAAACAAACAGAAGATAAAACCCTACCAAAGAAAAGTTTCAAAAATTTCATAATCCCGGAAGCAGGAACCAACAAAGAGAAGAGTACAGAACAGCCAACAAACACAGAAAATCAGTTCAAAAGATCAGCCAGACTGCGGAAACTAAGTGATGATAAACTGGCTAGTAAATTAATAAATTAAATAATAATAAAAAAAAAATATGAAAAACTAGCAAAGATAAATAATTCGTTATATTTCAACTTGTCCTCTTGTAATCCGTACGTTTGTTCATATATAATCAATTAATTTAAGTTTTAATTATATGTTTTCTAATATAATTTTTATTTATAATTAATTAAATTGTCTTAAATAAAAACAAAAAATGGATGTCTATGTTAGAGATTTTCAAATAAAAATGCTAGAAACAAAAATAGCTGAAGATGTAATGGAGTGTGAAAGTATATTAACAAAGAATGAAGTACATCATAATTTTAAAATATGTCACTTGAATATTAGAAGTATCAACAAAAATTTTGACGAGTTTAAAATTTTACTGCATCAGTTTAACTGTAATTTTGATATGATAGTTTTGTCCGAAACATGGAAAGTATATGACCTTATGTCTTTTCACATCAATGGTTATAATTTGTTGTACAATGAAGGTGATATTAACCAAAATGACGGCGTCATAGTATTCATCAAACAAAATATAACATTTGAATATGAAATTATCAATATTGGTGAACTTAAAACACTGCAAATCTGTTCTAGGCTAAATAATAAAAAAATTGTTGTCACTGCCCTTTACAGACCGCCATCTACAAGTGTCCATGAATTTAACATTAATTTAAATATATACTTAAAAAACTTAAAAAATAATTTTGATTTCTTTGTAATAGTAGGAGATGTTAACATAAATATATTGTCTAATGAAGAAATTGCACACGACTATTTAAATATATTAAATGGAGAAGGATTCATATCAGCCATAAATGAGCATACAAGGGTCCAAGTGTTGCAGCGCGAACAGACCTGAGAGGTAAAAAAAAAGAAAATAAAAAAAACGAGATGATCGCAGTTGGGTCGTCGCTGTCAGAACGATAAAAGTAAGGTTGTCAAAAAGAGAAAAACCAGTATTAAGTGTAAAGAACCCCAAGTTTATGGTATAAATCGTACTGTACGTGTTAAAAGGAACTAGCCTTGCCTAGGAGTTACCACTTACCAGCGGATGGTATATTTCCAATTTTAACGCTGCAATTCGACCCATCACTGTCAACGACATCAAAGGTAATCCTTGCATTTTCACTTATCAGGGCTCAAACGCTAATAAGTCATTTCAGTCACTATTGAAATAAAACCCAAAACGATTACTTTAACTTAGTTTGCTCAAGAAACTTGCAAGAGAAATTTAACTTATTAATAATCTCAACTTACGTAGTTAACTCTATTTCAAATTTTATTTTTAGTTATCTTACTGAATAATAATTAATATTAACGTTACTTACCTTATCTTGCATAATCTTCCCACTCGGACTTATGTAGATAACCTAAAAGAAAAGAAATAAAAATTATTATTAATTTAGTTCCTTATAACTAAATTTACCCTGATTACTTACCTGTGATCGAGGAAATATTCTAAAAAAGAATTTATTTTAGTTGAATATTAGTATCATATTTATTCTTACCTGTTTGCATACAGGGAAACCATCACTTGGAACATAGTTTTCCTAAACAAAGATGTATGGTCAATTTTTATACTTGTTATCAGTTAATGTTGAATAAACTACTTTATTTTATAAAATATCTTAATCTTTTAATAAATTTCGGGCTAAAATTTTGAGCCCTGACCTTTTTGCTAAGGGTTGAACCTGTAAAAGAATCCAAAGAGATTAAAATAAATTAGGTGCCTCTCTAAAAAGTCTGCCAGGCGTATCAATTATCAATTGACGATCCAGGCATTCGAAACTCGCTTCCACCATTAACGTGCGACACGTCGCATCCTAAAATAATAAAAAATAATAAGAGAGACCCCTTATTATGGCGAACCAACAATGTGGGGCCGTGTGTTAAGAAAAGGAAAATTAGCACGGTCAAAAATAAGAGAATTTTGAGAACCTACGAAAGAGACCAGGTGAAAACAGTGAGAAAAAGAAACATACTAAACCAAGAAATTTCTAAGTGCACTCGGATCGAGCAGGGTGTACGAAGGGATGGACGGGTTTAGTAACCAAGGAGATCGGGAAGACCTGGTAAAAAGAATGAATAACATAACGACGTTGCTGAACTTAACTCGAAATCTACTACCGGAAAACGACCTAAACGGACCAAGTGAGTCGCTAGATTTTGACTGGACTTTCAAAACAAGACCAAACCAATCCTCAGAACACTTAATGACCACGGAAATGCTTCCGAACCCTCAGTCGACGCAGACCCAAGCAGGATCGAGGAACGTAGGTAATATGGATCAACTAGGAAAACAGTTGGCAGAATCTTTCGCCCAAGCCTTGACTACAGTAATGGGAGGAGAAAGCCGAGCATCAGTATATCGATCACTGCCAGTGTACCACGGGTACGATTATGAGGATCCACACGTATTCATTACCAGATTACGGGAATATTATCGTCGAAATCGTATTGACGAAGACAATGACAAAGTATCAATAGCAGCTGAACAACTTAAGGAAGACGCGGCAAGATGGTACGAGCCGTACAGACTACTGCCCTTGACTTTCCGTAATTTTCAGGACAGGCTCTTGAATAAATTTAATTCTACATCAACTCTAGCCATGGCTAGATCAAAATTATACGGTGACAAACAAAAAGAGAACGACCAAGTGACACTATTCATAACTAGAAAAAGAGGACTGTTTGCTAGGCTGGACCCCGACGCAAGCGAACAAATCATCACGGAAACTATCATAGAGCAGCTTAGACCTGAGATACGATCTCGCTTGCGAGTATACCCATGCAATGACACCGATGACCTTATCCGCATAAGTTCACAAATTGAGATGGACCTAGAAAAGATCGCCTCGGCGACCATGAGAAAACAAAAGAATTCGAACAACACAGAAGAGCGAGAACATGACCGACAAAATGACAGACAAAACAGATCTGATACTTTCAATAACCAAAATACCGTAAATATATGTCGACGATGCCCAGACATTCACCAATTTCGAGACTGTCCAAAGAATAGACGCCAGGGAAACGGATGGAGGGCCGGGAGCCAGAACGAAGCACCCGCTGCGACGCAACCGGCCCCGTAAACAATGTGGAGCCTAGCTTATATACACAAACAACGCATACCACAATAGCCACACAAACAGATGAACCAGAAAGAGATCCATTTGCCGACATGGATGTGTCAGCCTTACTCCAGGATTCTTTTGGTCATACTAACACCGTTATCAGGGAAACCAAAAAGTCGTCAATACTACCACGGATACGAGTATCTATTAATGGGACAGAACGAGTTGCGCTTGTGGATTCGGGCGCAGCAATGAACGTGATCCGAACCACCCTCCTGCCGAAATCCACACGCCAAGCAGAGCAACAAAGTTTACAACTAGCCTGCGGGGCTCAAACCGTGAATACCCAAGGAGAGGAAAGTGTTGAAGTAAGTCTCGGAGGAGGTAAATTATCGATCATTTGCCAGATCATTCAAGAATTACACGAAGAAGTAATACTTGGCACACCCTTCTTACAGGCCCAAGAAGTGGTATTAGATTTTAAAAGAAAGTGTCTGCACTATGGAGTAGAACAGAGGAGAACCATTTACTGGGAAAGTCCAAATCAGCCGAATGATAAATCATTCCGAACATTACCGACGACCCTTAAACTACCCGAAATTTATCATGATGAATTACGACCGGTAGTACAAGATTATGGACATTTGTTCACGGATGCGCCAATGAAGCGGACTACCCTATCTACAAAACACACCATAAGACTCAAAGAAAAGAAAATCCTAAACCTTCGACCCTACCCGATGACACCCACGAAGAAAAGAATTCTATATGAACAGATTCAAGAGATGTTGAGTGCAGGAGTCATCGAAGCGTCGCAATCAGAGTACAGTTTTCCTCCTGTGATCATAGAGAGGGAAAATAAAAAGCCACGCTTTTGCGTCGATTTTCGAAAGCTAAATGAAATCACCGAGGAAGACCCTTCAGTGCTTCCAAAAATACCAGAAAATCTCAAAGACTTGGGGGGAGCCAAATTCTTTACCCTCCTCGATCTTAAAGCAGGATACTGGCAAATTCCGATGGAAGAAAATTCAAAGAGGTACACGGCTTTTTCAACCCCAGACGGATCACTTTACCAATTCACCGTGATGCCCTTTGGACTAAACGGGGCACCTGCAACATTTCAACGTCTAATGACACACGAAGTGTTGACGGGGTTCCTGCATAAGTTTTGTAAGGTATACTTAGATGACATCTTGATATATAGTCCTTCCATAGAAAACCACATCACTCACATTCGTTTAGTACTTGAAAGATTACAAACCCATAACCTTCACATCGCAGCTGACAAATGCGTATTCGCCTCCAATTCACTCGATTATCTTGGGTACCATATAGATGGAGAAATTAGTACACCCCAAGAAAAACACATCGGAACAATCAATAATTTCCCAATACCACGAAACAAAAAGCAATTGCAAAGTTTTTTGGGAACGATTAACTGGGTGAGAGAATATATCCCAAATATCTCCTACCTCACCCAGCCTCTAACCAGAATGTTGCAAAAGAACATCACTTTTAAATGGGACGAGAAATGTCAGGAAGCGTTTGACGCTTTAAAGAAAAAAGTTGCTCAACCATTAAAGCTGCACCGACCTGATTACAACAAAAAATTTATACTCCAAACAGATTCAAGTACAACAGGAATGGCCTGCGTTCTCTATCAGCAAACTGAAACTGGCGAGAAACATATCATATCCTATGCTAGTACCACCTTAAATAAAACTGAACGAAAATACCATATAAACGAATTGGAAGCGCTGTGTGTGATATGGGCGGTAAAGAAATACAGACATTTGCTCGAAGACGTACACTTTACGTTACGAACCGACAGTCGCGCCTTACTGTGGCTCCATAAACACCAAGACTCTAAGGCAAAGCTTACGAGATGGTCTCTTTTACTCCAGGAATTTCGATTCGATATTGAACACTGTCCAGGGAAGGCTAACCAGCTACCCGACTTTTTGAGCAGAAATCCGCTAGAAGACGATGACCAACATAATGAAATTGACGTAGCCCGATTATTACCACCTGAACTAGAAAAAATAGATTCGACTATACAAACTATTGATCGTCTATCAGTGTACCAAGAGATTACGCAGAATCAACAAAACTTTAGAAAACTGAGACGGGACAAACGACGATGGGAAGAAATACAACGAACAGGTCCAAACAATTCCAATGATGAAAACTTTTACCAGAATTATGAAGTCCAGGACGACCTTCTATGGAAAAAATCAAACGGAAAGAAATTGTTAATAGTTCCCCGAACCCTCACTGGAAAAATAATACATGTTCACCATGATGCAAATCATCAGTTACATCCTGGCCGTGATGAGACAATCAGACAAATCAAACAGACCTACTTCTGGCGATCCATTTATAAACAAGTAGGAAGATACGTGAAGAACTGCCTGACCTGTTCTTCTATAAAAACCAGACAAATTCAACAACCAGCCCCGCAGAAAGCTCATACCTCCACTGCTCCCTTCGAAAAGATAAGTATGGATGTACTTGGACCGTACGTTACGACCAAACAAGGGAATAAGTACATAATGATTGCGGAAGATCTGTTTACTAAATGGGTAGAGGCAAAACCTTGCCAGAAAGCCGATGGGATCACCTTAGTACGCTTTATAGAAGAAGAAATTGTAGCGCGATATGGCTGCCCTCAGACTATCATTTCAGACAATGGTTCCTGTTATATGAGTAACAGATATAAAAATTTTTGTGAGACGAACCATATTAAGACCTTTTTCTCCGCGGTTGAGCATCAACAAGCAAACCCGGTGGAACGCAAGAATCAAGAGGTAAAGAAGATGCTCAGAGCCGCCCTAGAACAGAAACCAGAACGAACATGGGATAAACACGTACATCAAGTGATGTTTACATTACGGCGAAGACAGAACGCAGCAACAAGAGAATCGCCTAGTAAAGCACTACTCGGGTACGAGATCTCCATACCAGGCAGTTGGGAAATTCCAACTTACGTGGAAGAAAGAGAAGTCACCAATCGTATACCTCGAGCGACGATAGAACAAAGACAAAGGAATTATCAACAAAAATATGCTCCACAATCCCATCCTCCAAAGATAAAACTTTATCGAGGCGATCTAGTAATGGCCAGAAGATTGAAACATGATAGTAAAAACCGAACTCATTTTGGGCCACAATGGACTGGTCCGCACGTTATTACAAAAAAGATTTCGGACGAAGTCTTTGAAATAGACAGGAACGGTAAACTTACCCATTTACATATAGACGACCTCAGACCAGCTCCTTCTGGTAATCAACTTGATGAGGCCAGCACAGGCCTCGAAAGCAGTGACGAGGAGGCATCTTCGGAAGAAGAAGACTCAGAGCCAGAGGACAAGCCCTCTGAGCCTACCCTAGCTGAGACAAGAGATATTCCCTAATCAGACCAAAAGAAGAGCACGAGTCATCATGTTGGACTAAGAACAGTGAGTTAGTGTGGTAAACCAACGCCGACGTAGTGCCAGTGTCGCGAAGTGAACATAAAAAAGAGAAGTGTTAGAGACGCTAAGTAGTAATTAAGCTAGTTTAATGTTAAAAATTTTTTTTATTAGATATAGAGCAAACTAAGTTAAAAAGTAATCTTTCGAAAGGGAGGAGGTGTTGCAGCGCGAACAGACCTGAGAGGTAAAAAAAAAGAAAATAAAAAAAACGAGATGATCGCAGTTGGGTCGTCGCTGTCAGAACGATAAAAGTAAGGTTGTCAAAAAGAGAAAAACCAGTATTAAGTGTAAAGAACCCCAAGTTTATGGTATAAATCGTACTGTACGTGTTAAAAGGAACTAGCCTTGCCTAGGAGTTACCACTTACCAGCGGATGGTATATTTCCAATTTTAACGCTGCAATTCGACCCATCACTGTCAACGACATCAAAGGTAATCCTTGCATTTTCACTTATCAGGGCTCAAACGCTAATAAGTCATTTCAGTCACTATTGAAATAAAACCCAAAACGATTACTTTAACTTAGTTTGCTCAAGAAACTTGCAAGAGAAATTTAACTTATTAATAATCTCAACTTACGTAGTTAACTCTATTTCAAATTTTATTTTTAGTTATCTTACTGAATAATAATTAATATTAACGTTACTTACCTTATCTTGCATAATCTTCCCACTCGGACTTATGTAGATAACCTAAAAGAAAAGAAATAAAAATTATTATTAATTTAGTTCCTTATAACTAAATTTACCCTGATTACTTACCTGTGATCGAGGAAATATTCTAAAAAAGAATTTATTTTAGTTGAATATTAGTATCATATTTATTCTTACCTGTTTGCATACAGGGAAACCATCACTTGGAACATAGTTTTCCTAAACAAAGATGTATGGTCAATTTTTATACTTGTTATCAGTTAATGTTGAATAAACTACTTTATTTTATAAAATATCTTAATCTTTTAATAAATTTCGGGCTAAAATTTTGAGCCCTGACCTTTTTGCTAAGGGTTGAACCTGTAAAAGAATCCAAAGAGATTAAAATAAATTAGGTGCCTCTCTAAAAAGTCTGCCAGGCGTATCAATTATCAATTGACGATCCAGGCATTCGAAACTCGCTTCCACCATTAACGTGCGACACGTCGCATCCTAAAATAATAAAAAATAATAAGAGAGACCCCTTATTACAAGGTATGTCAAAAAGTTGTATAGACCATATATTCATAAAAAGCAGAGGACAGTGTAATGATCAAATTTTTAACTCTATATTATTAAAAACTTGTATAACTGACCATTATTCAACTATAGCGCAAGTAAGTATACCTGAAAAAAAAAGAAATGTGATATTAAGCGAAAACATAGGAAATTTTTGGATAATAATAAATTAATTATAAAACTAAGTGAGGAGTCCTGGATTGATATATATGAAGTCCAAAAAATAAGTGATGCAACTGATATATTTATAAAAATATTACAAAAACACATAAATGACTCTACAAAAACTGTCAAAATAAATCCAAATAAAGTTAAAAGAAAGTCCTGGATAACTAACGGTTTGATAAATTCTATAAACAAAAAGAATGACCTTTACAAAAAACAACAAAGTCATCCTAGCCCTGAAAATGAACATGAATATAAAAAGTACAGAAATAAATTGAATGATTTAATAAAGACAACAAAAATTAAATATTATCAAAACAAAATAAGTGGCAACAAAAATGATTCGCTTAATTTATGGAAATGTGTTAAAGAAATAGCTAATCAGAGCAACGAAAAAAACGAAATCTTAGAAATTAAAAATCAAGAAGGAAATTTAACAACCGACAAAAAAGAAATAGCAAACATATTTTGCAAATATTTCACCGGAGTTGGGAAAAACTTGGCAAAAAAAATTCAGTGCGTCAATATACCTGTCAACCAGACTGTAACACCAAATTCCTTTTTCCTAGACGACACAAATGAGGATGAAGTTATTAAAACTATCCATAGCTTAAAAGACAAGAAAGCCCCTGGCCTAGATAATTTGACCCCCGAGACCTTAAAATGCATTGCTAATGTAATTGCTGAACCTTTAACCTACTTAATAAACACATGTTTTCACAAGGGAGTATGTCCCCGATCCTTCAAGGAAGCAGTTATAAAACCAGTTTTTAAGAAAGGTGATAAATTGAATGTGGAAAACTATAGACCAATCTCCCTGATCTCAAACTTAGCGAAAGTATTTGAAAAAATTTTGAAAGTTAGAATTGATAATTACTAAAATATAAAATATTATCAGATAAGCAATTTGGGTTTAGGGAGAACAAGTCAACACAAGATGCAATTGCGTAACTAACTGCAAAAATCAACAAGGCAATTGACAAAAAGAAACCGGCGCTATGCATCTTTGTCGATTTGGCAAAGGCCTTCGACACCGTTGACCACATTCAATTACTAAAAGTATTGTATAATATTGGTTTTAGGGGAAATCCATATAAACTAATGAAAAGTTATTTATATGATAGAAAGCAGTGTACCAACATTAACGATTTATTAAGTAGCGTAGAAACTGTAGAATATGGAGTTCCCCAAGGAACAGTACTAGGACCATTATTATTTAATGTTTACATAAATGATCTGTTCACTCAAAATATTATGGGAGATATTATAACTTTTGCTGACGATACTTGTATAATCTATAGTGATGAAGACTGGGGGACATTAAAAAACAAAGTAGAAGATGACCTACCACGCATCATGAATTGGTTTAGAAGTAGGCAATTAACCATTAATTATAGCAAAACTTATTACATGCCTTTACATCCTATATCAAATTTCTACCCAGTTACAGTGCATTAAATATAATAATAATAAATACACCACATGTAATTACGACCCCCTTTATCCCAGAAGGCTGAGCCTTGTGCGGGAGGGGGCTACACATTTAAAGACAAGGGACACACATCCAATATCCGTGTATAATGGAAAAATCCCTCTCGCAGTATTTTCCATTGCCACGACCGGGATTCGAACCCGGGACTTTTGGGTGAGAGGCAGATACTCTACCATCTCGACCATCAGTCATATAATAAATAATATAAAACTAGATAATGTAAATATAGAAATAAAATCCGTCTCTAGCTTCAAATATCTGGGAATATATATAGACAGCAATCTGAAATGGGATATTCATATTAATTATGTAACACGAAAGCTGAGATCATTATTATATAGATTTAAATATTTACAACATATATTCCAAATCGAACACATGAAGATATTTTATCATGCCCTTGTAGAGTCACATCTAACTTATGGCATAATAGCCTGGGGAGGTGCCACTAATAACCATCTGAATAATCTGCAAGTCGTACAGAAATTAATAATGAAAATTGTTTATAAAAAACATTGGACCTATTTCACACTAAACTTATTTACAGAAACAAAGCTATTTGATTTGCGGCAACTATTTTGTCAATCGATACTAATACGTCAACATAAATATAAATATGATTTAATAAACATTGAACATGATCACGACACCAGATACAAAAGTAATGCATCAGTTATACCAAAGGTCGAAAAAACTGTAGCCCAAAGATGCTTCACATACCTTGGACCTAAAATATATAATATGTTACCATCCACAATTAAATATTTAAATTCAGAGGGTTTGTATAAAAAAAAAGTTAAAGATTGGATTAGAAATACACCTAGGTTGAAAATCCACCAAATTTTAGACATGAAAAACGTGTATTACAATATTACTATCTAAATAATGAATTAAAAAAAAAACCTAATTAATTAAGTACTTACTTAGAGCAGTATCCATTACAGAAAATCTAATTCGTTCAATATACACTCCCCGGCACAAAATTCCGCCACCCTAAAATTTTGGTCATTTTGATGTTTTATAACTTTTTTATTTTTCATCTGATTTTCATGAATTTTTCACCAGTTTGTAGATCCATTTATTGTTTGTCTTTTTAATTATTTTAATAAGTCACATTTTTCGTTTAGGCTATGTTATACAGGGGTAAATCAAAATGTTGTTTTTTGTCGTAAACTCAAAACACCCTGTGGGAAAATTGAGGCGAATAATTTTGTTTACAAACTGTTTGATGTAATCTTAGACGTGTTTCGAACATTTTGTTTTTTAATTCATCCCATTATCTCATTTCATCTGCGAGCAGCAACATTTTAAATGAAACGCTGATTTGAAGCTTATTTTTATTAACAAAAACAAACCCTAGGTATGTCATAAAATTAATCAACAAAAACAAACATTTTAGTAACGTATATTTCCTCCTCTCGCAGCAATGACAGCTTGCATTCTTCGTGGCATCGAATGAATAAGATTATCTTACTTATTCTTTCTTGAGGAATAGCCTGATATTCTTCTGTCAGCGCCAGTCGTAAGTCTTGCTAGGTTAGTGGTTGCACAGGACGACGACGAATTGCTCTTTTAAGAAGATCCCAAAGATGTTCGATTGGGATGAGATCCGGGCTACATGCGGGCCATTCCAATCTTGGAATTTCAATCTCATCCAGATATTCGCTCACTACCCGTGCAACGTGAGGTCTAGCGTTATCATGCATTAATGTAAATTGGTTCCCAATGAAAGGAGCAAAAGGAACGACAACTTCTTGGAGGATTTCCTCTATGTAACGGTGGGTGGTTAGTGCTCCATTTTCAACAAAAACAAGATCGGTATGTGCGTCGGTAGAAATACCGGCCCAAATCATGACTAAACCGCCGTAATATTGCATTCGCTCTGATATGGTACAGTCTGCATATCTTTCATTTCTACGTCTGTATACCCGTTCACGGCCATCCGACGACCTTAAACAAATCCTGGATTCATCTGTACTGTCAAACATTTTGTTACAATAACCGCGTGCTTAGCCAACGTCGATAATTTTTAACCAAAAATACAGTAAAATTAACAGTGTTTCATTTAAAATTTTGAAATGAAATGAGATAATGGGTTGAATCAAAAACAAAATGTTCGGAATACGTCTAAGTTTACATCAAACAGTTTGTAAACAAAATTATTCGCCTCAATTTTCCCACAGGGTGTTTTGAGTTTACGACAAAAAACAACATTTTGATTTACCCCTGTATAATATTGCCTAAACGAAAAATATTACTTATTAAAATAATTGAAAAGACAAACAATAAATGGATCTACAAACTGGTGAAAAATTCATGAAAATCAGATGAAAAATAAAAAAGTTATAAAACATCAAAATTGACCAAAATTTTAGGGTGGCGGAATTTTGTGCCGGGGAGTGTATATATGTATATATGTGTGTATACATATTGTGTTTATATTTTTTGTCTTAGTCTGTTTAGTTATTTAATTTCATGCTTTATTTTACTTATTCGTTTATTTGTTTATTTATTGGTCTGTTTTCATGTATTCTATATTTTATTTATTTATTCCATGTCTGTTAATTTAAAGTATATGTACCTTTTTCAATTATATAGAGAGAGTATTACAATGACATAATCACATACGAACATAACCATCGTTATAAATAAACAAACTTAGCCCATACTCAAGGATTACCTTTCTTTGGGCCTTTGCTGTTTATTTACCTGCACATATGAATGTAACTTCTCTTTATAAATTTTGTATTATTATTGGTGAATAAATTATTATTATTATATTATTATTATTATTATTATTATTATTATTATTATTATTATTATTATATTCCTTTAGAAGTATAGATATATATCCATTAATTATAGAAATGCTGACTTTTATCTAAAATACAGACCCCTCTATATAATATTTCATTACTCATAACATAATTAGTCAAATATATTCTAAATATTTATCTTAACTGGTTCAAATGTTTATAAGCGACTAGGCCCGATCCCTTCAAATCTATTTGTAATGTATGCCCTTTTTTATGCCAACACGGCACTTCTTATTATTCTTTCTGTTAGATTTTAAAATAAAAGTCAGATATAAATTGACTGTCGATCACATCACGCGCCTATTCGTCTCCGTAATTACAATTAATATAAAATCCTTTTTAAACCCAGCAAACACGACTTGGTCGGCAAGAAGGCTAGCCGAAAGAGGCATGCCGAAATGCCTAATTCGGCCGGAAGGCATTTTGCCGCCATAAACCCTAGGCCCGCCTTCGGACCGAAGGCAAAATGTCCCACTCGACGAAAGATTTCCGCAGTGTCTTTAAAGGGGCGGTTTTACTTCGGTGTACAGCTATCTTTTATTAAACTTATTTTCTTCTTTTTAGTTGCCACAATTGGAATATTTTAAGATTCACTTTTACTGCTTTTTTAATTCGGCAATAATCCTCCATTTGGCAGGCAGTGAATTTTTTTGGTACTTATTTTCCCAGTCAGCAAACATTGATAGAATTATTGTTCAGTTAGTAATTCTAAGCAATATTGTCTATATTCAATGGGGGGGTTTTCCGATGGGTTCCATAGAAGCTGTTTTAAGCTATTTCCAGAATTGCCAAAATAAGGGAAATCATTTTTTTTAAATAATTTTCCGTTTTTCCCCTGCCAGACACATTTGCCAAAGTGTCTGGTCAAAAAGTGGACCGCGGATTTGGATCTTCTGAGACATTTTCCGCCTCAACCCATCGGAACCCCCTCCCCATTGAATATAAACAATATTGCTTAGAATTACTAACTGAACAATAATTCTATCAATGTTTGCTGACTGGGAAAATAAGTACCAAAAAAATGCACTGCCTCCTGGACTAGACTGTAAAGGCGCATTCAGATTCAAAAGTCTTTAAGTCGAGAGACTAACCACATTGCGCTGTAAAAAATAATAAATAAATAAATAATAAAATAAATAATAATCAAATTTACTTCAACAGTTTGAAAGCAATTTTTTGTGCATAATTAGATAATATAATTTGTTTTCTAAGGACTACCATTTTCTATATAACTGGATAAATTAGGAGATGCCTTTTTACAGCGCAACCCTTCCAGTGTTCACATAAAAATTTGTGACATAAAACATAAAAATGGAAGCAAGAATTAGCATTGGTAGGGTAGGTAATAAGTTAAAAAAGTATAAACACATAAAAACAAACTTTATTTTATATAAATACTAAAACATAATATATGTATACTTCATTAGAACTAAACAAACAAAATAACCAGTGGCGGGACCTCAGGAATGGTCTGCAAAATATTTGTAATATAATTTTTTTCATAATCAGGAGATGAATACAATGAGATTTTTTTAATTATGAGAAAATTAAAATGTTTCTGAAAGTTATGACCATTTGAATTTTAATTTAGTAGAAACTTTTCGTTTGCTAAACATTGTAGTACTATAACTTGTATAAAAATTCTCGGAAATAAATGTTAATCTAACCTCACATGTCTCACGTCAAGCGTATTTATTTCAGGTGTTTGATGTGTATTTTCGTGATAGTTTTCAATATAATATTACATTTAGTATATAATATTCATGGAGGGTTTTAATGATGAACAATTCATAGAACTAATCACTAATCCATCAGTTTGCGGTATTATCTGGGACAAAAAACATCATGACCATAAGAACTTTTATAAACAGATAGCAATTATTAAGACTAAGTTAGGACTAGGACTACTAAGTAAAGAAAATAAGACTAATACATTTCTAGGACATTTTTATGAACTGGCCATGACGCAGTTTGCAAGTTTATTTTTTATTTTCAAATAAAAATGATAAAAAATTTTGTTGCAAATAACGCCCTGTCCAAGCCTAGAAACGGTAAAACGTAATAGAAATTTTAATTTATTTTACAAAAAAAAATACCTTAAACCGAAATCAAAGCTATATACGAGCTTAAAAGTAAATGTAAGATGGCGGTTTAGTTTAGAATAGAAAATGTAACAGTAAAAACACATTTTGTTATGTGAAGTCTTAAAAATGAAAAATATACATATTATTTATATTACTTACATAAATTTCAAACTCCACTGATATACTCCATCCAGAATCTATATATACGCTTAAAAAGATTAATGAGAAAAATATAGGTACCAATAAAATACCTAAGTCCTAAGTATTATTTAATTCCTTCTGGTACTTTAGTTTAATAAAATAAGTATAATTAAAAAATATATTACCTACTCTAATATTTCACTACAAGCACAATTCTCCATTTTTATCAAACATCCAACGCACAGATTATATATACTAATACTAAAACTAAAAATTCAACGCAAAACTTCATGGTAAGGCGTGAGGCGTGCAAGACACAGACATGTAAAATGGCGAAGTCGGTTTAGGATTCAAGGTCCAAGGAAGATGACGATGTGACGTATCTCTTCTCTATTGGCTAAAAACAATCACATGATGCTGAATAGCGCATGGCACGGCTTTAAAACTGCAATGAGAATAATTTCCGACAAATTCCGACAAAACGGCTTAGATCATCGATATTACAGCTTCGTTATTCCACCCGCCCGACGGCGGCTACTGATTCAAAATTTACTTAATAGATGGCACTGTAATAGCAGAACTCAAACCGAAATGCCGAAAGCGGGCCGCCTTTTTACCGAAACACTGTGTTTGCTGGGAAAAGTGTCTTATAATAATTAGTGAATGCTGATTTAATTATTACTGTATTGATTGATATTTCTCCCGAGATTTCTCCACGTTTATTGTAAATGTCTGGAAACAAATGTGTATATTACGGATGTAATACATCCAAAAGACTTTTCCCAAATTTAATGTTACGATTCCCTACCAAGACGTTGGTCATTGGAGATTCAAAAAAATGGATAATAAACTGTGGTAAGTACAAAAGATTGAATTTTCACATGCAGAATACCTACGTAGATACATTTTACAATAACGTCAATATCATTGTCACCTCAAGAACTCGAAAATTTGTGTTAGCGGCCATGCGGCCTAAAATTTACAAGACGTCAACTCCCGTATCAGCAGGCTGGGCGGCTATGAAAACCTCGTAGCCGCCTACCCAGTACCCAGGAAGAAAAACGTAGAAGGTTAGCGGTGCGGGGGAATCAATCGGCTACAGATCTAAGGAGCATTGATTCACGATTATTATTCATATATACGCTAACGTGTAAAGTTCATTTTTATTTAATAAAGTTTTTTTATAATTGGCAAATCTTATTGATTACATCTCTAATCTAACATCTGGGAAATTTCGATTGGATTTCCCACTTCTTTTTAGTTGTTAAAAGCTCATTCACTTGAAATCACGCGTTTATGTGATTGCTTAAACAATGATAAAGAGGGATGATATTTGAAACGTGTCTTTAGAAAGTTTTCAAGTGCTTCTTATGATGGCAAAATAATGATATTTGATGTATTTGTTTCGGAAACATTATTTTTAATTCATATTTAATATACAGGGTGCGGCAAATATAATGAACAAATTCATTTTTATATGTAAGGTCCTTAGTCGGCAATTGGATAGTATTAGAAAAAGAAAACCTCAAATTTTCATTAAGTCGACGTTTCGACAATTATTTATTGTCTTCTTCAGGACTACAACATAATACAATCAGCCAAACAGTGCATAATTAAATGTTACGTTTTTATAGTTTTGACGATGATGATTATGTTGAGAGAAAACCACATGCCTCATTAGGTAAGCGTAAATTACCTTTTTCAAATTTTATAACGTTTTTATTTGTTTTTTATTTTAGTATGTTTGAATGTTAATATTTACAGTTGTTTGTCTTTTTACATTTTTTACATTTAATTGTACACTGTTTGGCTGATTGTATTATGTTGTAGTCCTGAAGAAGACAATAAATAATTGTCGAAACGTCGACTTAATGAAAATTTGAAGTTTTCTTTTTCTAATACCGACTAAGGACCTTACATATAATAATATTAGTGGATACGAAATTCCTGATATACAAATTCATTTTTGACGTTAATATGCATATTTATAAATCGGACCGATTTTTATTTTCAATATTTACAATTTTCAATGACTATTTCCCACAGTTATCTACATCCAATAAAATTGCTTAATTCTCGTCACATGTGACGATGAAAAACGCTTATTTGTCGTCAAAAATTTAAAAAACTCCCTTGGATTTAGTCACTAACATACATTTTTTTGCTATGTATCCATAGAAACTTTTCATTAAAAATAAATTTTTCGTTTGACGTTTTATTAAAATGAATCGTTTTGGTGAAGTGTCAATCGAAATTATCAGTAGAGAAGTCGAGAATGTCACTTCCAAAAACACAATTATAAAAGTTCTTTATTTGGGAAATATGTAGTCCGGTCAAGATAAGATCTCGTGCTTATGATTTTGCGCGAATAAATTTTTATTTACGAAAAATTCAACGAAAAATTTTCAACTTTAATACCTTATTGTATAAAAAAATAAAGGTTATACAGGGTGAATCTTAGAGTGGCGGCCATATTTTTGGGGGTAATAGTACTAGTCGTCATGAACATGAATCCGAATTTTTTTTTGTAGGTTGTAAAATGGCCGAGTTATGAATTTTTTAAAAAAATTCGCGATTCAAGTTTCCTGTAATTCCGGCGCCGCTGGGCAAGCACTTGCTGCATTACGTGTGACCTGTCGACAGTGTTGCCAAGTGTAGATGATATAAAACTCTCGCTAGCGCATTCCACTGGCGGGGTACCCAAATTCAAATAAAAAGGGTTTAAACAATATTAATTTTTCATGGCGCGAAAAAAAAAAAAAATTGTAGATTTGTGTTCCCATAGTGAACGGTGTCGCCTCCTATAAATATGGCCCCCACTCTAAGATTCACCCTGTATAGCAAAATGCTGAGACACGTCAATACTTTTTTTTCATGCTCTATTCACGTATTAATTTTGTTCCATACAACCTCACTTACCCTGTATAGGTGTGAAATTTTCTTACCGAATCCCCCACGTGCTTGAATTAATAACCAGAAATTTTTTTTTAGATACTAAAAATGTAGGTACCTATATGAATTTAATAAAGAATATGGGTAAACTGCCGTCAAACGGAATTGTACTAAAATGCTGTTAATATTTATGACGTATTCGGCACGGGTCAAAGTTATTCTAGGTTCTAGGTCTAGCTTTTTGACATTTTAAGAAACAAACGTACTTTTCGACCACAGAGACGGCCTTGAAGCCCGAGGAACGGAAAAATTTTTTGGAACTTTTGTTTCCCGACTTTCCCCCGAATCACTTAATACAATATAGAGATTTCTCTAGGTCAGTTTCCGTGTGAACGTATTTGTAGATAGAATTTGTAAATGCGTGCATGTGCATGTTAACGGCATTTTAGTACAATGCCGTTTGACGCCAGTTTACTCGCCTTTAACAATTAAATTATCACTAAATATAAAATATTAAAATATTTTTTTTTTTGGCTTTGGATACGTAGCCCGTTAGCAACAAAATATTAATATGTTTTTTTAGTACCTATAGGTATTCACAATCTACTTTTATATGTTTTGTTGTTGAAAATGATTTTTATAATAACTCTATTTTTTATACTCTCAGGTTGTTTTACTTTAAATAAAATGAGGATATAGATTTGCTTCATTTACACTGAAATTTTTATTTTTACAATAAAAAATCTAAGGTCCCATTTTAAAATATTTAATTTGTAACTACATTCCATTCCATTTAAATTGAAAGAGTGTATCTTTTCTCTCTTCTGTATCTAATAAATGAAATGTTAACATAAGCAATGAATTACTTTACTTCTCCTATAGTGTTAATTGGAAGTAAAAGGGCTCATAATATCTGAAATTAAGATTAATTAAATTAAGAATATTCATTCATCTAATTTTTTTAATGGTTTGTTTATTTTATTATTCCTCTGTTCGCACGCCTATAGTCGGCGAGAATATTAGCTCTTGTTATTGCCAATTAATAGCGCCGCCTAGTAAAATCTCCAAGAAAGCGAATAACACCTAATTTACGGAAAGTTAATATGTGAGGCTAGTGAGGATTATGGGAAATCTGACGAAAACATGCATTGGGTGACATCTTGCAAATATTCCATCAACTAAAATTCCGATTGCCTGTTTAGCCTATGTCTGCGTTCTACTATAAGAATACATATACAAGGGTTTAAGGCATAGCGAATGCATGAGTTTTGTACTTTTTGTAGCCTATTTGATAAATCCGCTGTTAGACAGGGGCCGTATACTGCGTCACAATAATTTAACCTTGAAAGCACAAGTGATTCACATAATTTAAGTTTAGCCTCTTTGGAAATATATCCTCTAACATGATAAAGACCTTTTAATCTTTTAATGCAATGTATGCAGATTGACATAAGTAGGCAACATGTTTATCATAGCACAGTTGATCATCCATTAAGAGACCTAGATTCTTGGATTCTTGACTTATATTAATAACATTATTGTCTATTTTAATGCTAGGTGCGATTTGATAACATTTCTTTATGTGTTTGTTTCCAAAAATCTTGAGTGTTTATTTTAAGTCCATTTTTTGTTGTCCAGACAAATATATTATGTAATTCCTGGTTTATGATATTTGTTGATTCGTTTAAGTCTTTTGGATGGAAGCTGTATAACATTTGAATATAATCTGCATAAAAATGTAGTGTACATTTGTTAACAACCTTGACAATGTCAGAAATAAATAAGTTGAATAGCAGTGGGCCCAATATAGAGCCTTGGGGAACTCCAGATATGATGATAGCTTCGTCCGATAGCTGTGTTCCATTCTCGTCTTTTACTTCGACTCTTTGTTTTCTATTAATTAGATAATGGTTAAACCACTCCCATGCTATGCCTTTGATACCATTATAATGTAGTTTAGACAATAGTAATTCACTGTTTATACTATCAAAAGCTTTTGACATGTCCAACAGTATCAGCACGGTGATCATACCTTTATCAGTACTAGTGATGATGTCGTCATTAATTTTTAATAAGACTGTAGTGGTACTATAGTTTTTCCTAAACCCTGATTGACTGATTGACTTGTGTAGTAGTATCTTATTTTGTTCTGCATATTCAGTTAGCTGCTGATGTACAACTTTCTCTAACATTTTAGAACCAGGTGGTAGGATAATAATAGGGCGGAGATTGTCTAATTCTTGCAGATTATCTTTTTTTTGTAATGGTATTACTTTAGCTGTCTTCCATGAGAGTGGAAGTCGGCCTATCTCCAGGGAGTAGTTTATTATGTGACATAATTCATTTCGACAAAAAGGTAGGCATAGTTTTAGCATCTGGCTTTTTATTTCTAATTTATTGATGTAAGAATGTATTAAATGTATTTACCAAAATATCTACAGGGTGTCCCACTTAAGATGTATCCACCCTCCTAAAATCTTTATTTGTTAATAACCGATTTTCGAAATCTTTTTTTTGCTGTATAGAGCTTGGAAAACTGCATTTAAGCTATACCTTACATTTCTTAAAAAGGTACATCATGACCTACTGAGACGAACTTTTTTTAGCAAATTTTCGTGAAAAACTATTAGCGATCCTTTTAGAGAAAAACTAATATCAGAAATAGATTCAGGACCTTTCAAAACAATAGTGGAGTGAATTTTGTGACATTAGGATACAGGGTGTTAAAGAAAATGGAGAGGAATTTTTAACAACGGCAAACTTTTTTTTTGTAAACAAAGGCGGTACTATTTTTAAATTATCAGTAATTTAACATTTTTTTATTTGACGACGTATTTAAGAAAAAAACGGCAGTGCCAACGACCAGGTGACAGTGATAGTGCCGAAGCTCCAATAAATGACTTAACCCAAAATCTTCAGGAGGAAATTATGTCAATAGAGGCAAACCTAAGTAGTGGAGGATCAGGTACTTTTTTATACCCACGGCTCTCTCAAATTTCCCTCTTATAGGTAATTGTAATACTATTAATAAAAATAACTGCAGCTTAGCTTTAGTTTTGTTAAATATTCAGTGTATTCGCAATAAAACTGATGAGTTAGATATTTTCTTAGATAGTCTATCTTACCCTGATATAGTGTTAATAACTGAGCATTGGCTAAAAAACAACGAACCAATTACTTTATTCAATTATTCTGTTTTATCAAGGTATAACAGAATTAATTCTATTCATGGTGGAACATTAATATTAGTAAATAATGCACTACAAAATAGACTTCTTTTTGTTAATTTTAATAAATATGACGATGCTCTGGAGGAAAAAATATTTGAGTTTTCAATAACTTATTGTAGCGCTATTAATATGTATATTTTATGTTTGTATAGATCACCCTTATCAGATGTAAATGCATTCCTAGATAAACTTGAATCATTGTTAATTCGGTTTCCTGTAAAATCTTCTATTGTGCTAGCTGGTGACTTTAACATTAATTTTAATGACAAAGAGTCGGTTGACACCCAAATGATGACCAACCTTTTAATCTCTTTAAATCTCAATATGCATGTTAATTCATGTACTAGAGTATCTCAGAACTCAGCTACCACAATTGATTATATATGTAGTAATTTAAGTGAACAAGATGTTACATGCTCAGTAATTGCAGCTGGTCTATCAGATCATGAAGCTGTATATTGTACATTACAGATAGAGTCAAATATAGTCAGCCAAAAATATAAATATGAACGTTTATATAGGCGGAATAATTATAATAAGTTTTCTCAGAATTGCATAAAAACTGACTGGACAGATCTCTTAAATACGGAAGAACCTTTCGATGCTTTTTATCGGTGTCTAACTCATGCATTTAATGATGCTTTCCCTATTCAAAATATTAAATTAAAAAATAAAAAACCATGGGTGACTAAAGGAATAAAAACTTCAGCAAAAAATTTAAGATCACTTCATTATATAAGGAAATATACAAATAATCAATTATTTTTTGATTATTTTGCCAAATATCGTACTATATACAAAAAACTTATCAAAAGGGCAAAAGAAAATCATTACAATTCTAGAATTGACATGGCAGTTAATAAGACAAAAGAGAGCTGGTCTATTATAAATGACCTTAGGGTAAAAGCAAATCAACTATTAAAAGTTCTTTAAATCCCAATATTATAAATAAGTACTATTGTTCAATCGCAGATAGATTAACCGAAGACAGAATTCCTCCAAAAGATCCCTTGAACTATTTAAATGGAACATATAATCAAAAAACCTTATATTTATATAATACAAATTTAATAGAATTAAAAGAAATTATTAGGGAGATTAAAAATAAAAAATCATCTGGTATTGACGAAATTTCTGTTAAGATAATTGAACAATTGCCTGATTCCGCTCTTTTTGTGTTGGTAGCCATAATAAATAAGTCTTTTGAATCGGGAATATTCCCGAATTGTTTAAAAACAGTAGTAATTCCGCTATATAAAGGGGGTAAATTTGATGATACATCTAACTTTCGTCCTATATCATTAATTCCCACATTAGCAAAAATAATTGAAAAACTAGTTAAAAAAAGAGTTGTAAATTTTTTGTCTTCCTGCAACTTATTAAGCGAACATCAATTTGGCTTTCAAAAAAACAATAGCACGAATGATGCAATGTTTTCACTATTAAAAAAAATGTACACAGAAATAAATAGTGGAGATGCCGCTGCAGCAATATTTTGTGATTTGTCAAAAGCCTTTGACTGTGTCCAACATGAAATATTGTTGCAAAAGCTTGAACACTATGGTTTCAGGGGCACTACCTTAAACTGGTTTCGTTCTTATTTGTCTGATCGCAGCCAAGTAGTTAAAAATCCAACTTACTCCAATAAATTAAACATAAATCATGGAGTGCCCCAGGATTCTATCCTAGGCCCTGTTTTTTTTTGCTATATTTTAATGATCTGACTGCAATTAATATTACAGGAAATTTCACCTTATTTGCTGATGACACCACTATACTGTGGCATAACAAAGATCAAAGTGCTCTTCAGAAAATAATATGCTCCGATGTAAGTAAGGTTAAAGACTGGTGTGACTCTAATCTACTTTCTTTTAATATTAATAAGACAAATATAATGACAATTCGATGTAGTCCTTTTGATATTCCATTAGGTAACCATGTCCTTGAAAATAAAACATGTTCAAAATTTCTTGGTTTGAATATCGATTGCAAGTTAAAGTTCAAAGAACATGTGATTAGCTTAAGTAACAAACTAGCATCTGGAAGCTATGCAATTAGGATTATATCCAATGAATTAGGCTACGCAGCTGCAAGGACTGCATATTTCTCATTAATAGAGTCACATTTAAGATATGGTATTTCTTTCTGGGGAGTATGTAGTGCATTTTCTTTCTGTTCTTATTTGGGATTTACGGCCACACTTCTGAACATTAATCTGATAATCTGAAAAATATTTGGATTATTTAAAAAATAACCTTTACGCCTGTGACTTTACGTCAAAGGAACAGTTAAAGGTTGGTTTTCTGACATAAAATATAATTAAAATAAAATAAAAACAATTATGTTTTGCAGACGTTTCGGAAACTTAGTCTGTTTCCTTTCTCAATGCTAAATAGTCTTTCTCTTGTGTAATTCGTGAAATTACACAATTTTAATGTTTATATTATAACCATAGATACTTACTACGCTCACAGAAAAGTTGATTAGATTAGATATTCAAGTTGCTAAGTTCTTCTTTTAGCATCGGTAACCATATTGTACAACAATCTACAGAATAATTTGATACGCATTTGTCTTCATTTAGCAAAATTATTGCAGATTCTTTAATTTTTCTCTTTTTACTGTCCGGTTCTTTTGTTAAAATTTTTGCTCCATTCCAGTAAATCCCAAATAAGAACAGAAAGAAAATACAGAAAGATGCCACAAATAACTTTTAGACAATATGTAGTGCATATCTAATGCGAATAATATTTGTAATTCAAAAGCGTGCTGTTAGATACCTATGTAAAGCCAAAATTCGCGATTCATGTAAACCTCTATTTCTGGCTCATGGTATCCTCACTGTGATATCCATTTATATTATGGAATGTCTGATTCATAAACATAAAAGTAATGTCAATATTGTTTCTTCTCATTATCTAACTCGTCAGGTTAACAATATTGCTCTACCTATTCCAAGATCCACTCTAGTCAAAGACTCTATTATTTACAATGGGTATAAGATATATAATCATTTACCCAAATATATTAAGGAGATTAACTCAGTCAACGAATTCAGAAGAGTTGTTAAATCCTTACTAATTACGAAACCCTATTACAATTTACAAGAATATTTTGACGATGCGCTTTAATGTAATATAATTGTTTTTTTTACTCTTTAATTATCTGTTGTGACTATATATTGTACCTATATGTTAATTTTACACCCTGTTTTATGTATGTATACGTGTGTATATGATGTGTGATATGTGTATATGTATTTATATTTATACTTGTTTATACTTATTTCTTGGCTTTTTTTACTTTGTCAATGATAACTTGTTGTCTGGACAATAAAGTATATTATTATTATTATTATTATTATTATCCTCGTGCGCAGCATACAACTGCTTTCCAAACACGACTTATTATTGCCTTAGGAATGATTCCTTTATTACTAATGTAACAACACTGTTGTTATTACTAATTAAAAACATGATTTCTCGTGATCCATAATGTAAAGATAAGAGGACTTATCTATCGATTGATTGAATTGGTTTCTTCATTGACAGCATATTACATTGAAAAATCACTTACTAGGAATTTGGAAACTTAAAAAAATAACACTCATACGATCGAAGTCTCATACTTCATCGTTTTAAGACTGCCGCTGGTATTTTCCATCTGCCTTTTCTCTGCCTCGGTGTCGGGAACTGTTCAATACACTTTCTGTCTGTTGTAGCAATGTACATTAATTGTTCTAAGAACGGTCCTGTATCATGCGAGTGCCGAATCGCCCGCTAGAGGCTAGATGCTAAAAACACCAGTGTATGAGACTCAGGTAATGTGTTCAGATGTGTATCTGGCAGAGCTCTCAAATTTTATTGCTTTTATATGTACAGGGTGTCCCAAATTGCTTGATTTTGGCTGGTTTTCCTATTTCCAGACCAGGTAGAGAAAAACTGACATATGAGTCTAGAGCTCGATTTTTGTGAAACGCCGATTGGTGAAAACCACATTTCGATATCTCTAACCGTTTCCGAGATATCGGCAAAAGTTGACATTTTACAGATTCCGAAAAACTTTTTTAAAGAGAAATGTGTTATATTGGCAGCAAGGATGACTAGACATATCTGGGCATATATATTTTTGGAAAGCTTTTTTTTTTTCCTATTTTCTAAAGTCAAAGCCAACTATGGTTTCCATTTGAAATAACAAAGTTAGCTTTGATATCAAACAGTCGAAAAGCGATATATTTTTTTTGACAAATGCATCTTATTCTACGTCAAAAAGTGCCTGTAGAATGTTTTACCATTTGAAAAAATATCCAAAAATAAAAAAGTTCGGAATCTGTAAAATGTCAATTTTTGCCGATATCTTGGAAACGGTTAGAGATATCGAAATGTGGTTTTCACCAATCGGCGTTTCACAAAAATCGAGCTCCAGACTCATATGTCAGTTTTTCTCTACCTGGTCTGGAAATAGGAAAACCAGCCAAAATCAAGCAATTTGGGACACCCTGTACATCATCAAGTGTAGAATTTATATCCAACAAATTTGATTGCAAAGACGGCATCAGTCGTCTCATTAAGAGAAAAACTCATTCCCATTTTTGTGGTATTGGGGGCCATCGGCTGTCCAGGGAGCATTCAGGTGCTTACAAAAATATAAGTACCACAAAGGTCCTTCGAGTAGTCGCTTCCTAGGTGGCAATCACCTTGGCCATTACATAATTTTGGTTCACGAGCCGGATTAATTACAAACAGCATACATTTTGGAGTTTGGAATCGTCAACGTTATGAGAGTGTGAGAAGGAGACAACGTGTTTGCCGGCAGCAGCCAAGTGAGAAGCGCACGCCGATTCAACAAGTAACTAGTCAGTCCGTTCCATACTTTATCTTACACATCCATTTACCATTCATTTATTCGTTTCTATTTGAATTTACGTTGCATGTTTATAAGGATGTTCAAGGGTTTCATCGACGGGGCAGAGGGGAGTAGCGGGAACTGGGAGATCCCGGGGGTGGGAGAAGACGTTAGAGGCAACACCGCACATTTCTCCTGTGCTCTCGTTTTCTTTCTGCTGGTGTTGCGACAAAGTGGGTAACCTATAAAAAATCACCTACGGTACTTTGGTCGGAACATACAAAACCCAGGGAGAAGAGCAAGCAATCAAACTGTTGCGTGGTGAATGTGATGGAAAACCACAAGTCATCAAAACAAAGAAAATATTAAAAAGCATTCTAGAGTACCTGAAAAGTTTGCCATAATATATCAAGAACTTCATTTCAACTTCACTTCGAATATTCCTAGTAGTTCTATTCTCCGATAAGAATATTTTACATTTATTGTTATGTATGAAAGTCTATTTGTTCTTGTTATCTGACATGCTTGCATGAAATACTTATATTTTGATATTTTACATAAACATGATAAAAAAAGTAAATTATTTTAATGAAAAAGTTTCAATAAATTGTTTGACGTTTGACGTTATAAATTATTTTGTATTAGGAAGGATGCGACGTTGCCGTCGTTACACTTCATAAGCGTCTGCTGAGGCACGGCATTTCCGAAAAAAATGCTGTTTATTAATCAGAATGCATTGCAACCGTTCCCTTTTTCATAGAGAAAATCTTCCTTGAAGTCTCTTCTATACGTTGCATAGTTTTCTTCCATTTTCTCTGCATTTTCTCCTCTATATTTTACTCTGAGAAAGTCTCCGAACATGGGAACATGCAATCTCCATAAGACTCCATGTTAAAATCATAGATTTCTTTTTCGATTTTCTCGATTTTCTCGAAAACTACGTAGAAGGTAATAAAAAAACAGGGACCGGTTCATTTCTATATCAAAAATAACATATTCAACTTTCAGCGACTTCTCTGCATTTTTGCGAAACCCTTGAACATCCTTAACCTTTCAATATTCAGTAGCATAATCAAATGTATTATGTACCATTTTAAATATCTACAGTTCTTAGCATAATATTCAGCCGTGCCTGCCCTGCCAAAAATGTCTCATAGAAACTCATTTAAAAGACATACACAAGAATCTATAAGATTTGTGTTGGATAGTGAAACCGTAATTTCATACAATTTCTCATTGAAGTTTACCAGTTTGTAATAGGCTTTGCATATACATCTTTAATCAGTTTAACATGGCAATTCCATGAATGATTGCTATAGGTCTGTATAAGTTAACTGATGGGCAATATGTAAAGGGTAATTATGAGATTGTATGAGGAAAAACAATGGAATTGGCTGGGATTTATGAGAGTTCATGTGCTGTCAAAATGGTATGAATGATAGTTTATCTGGAAGTTAAAACTTAAATATGGATCTATGCAATTGTATAAGTTTCGTTTTTTGGTAATTATAAGATACTGTGAGAATGTATGTGAAACCACATGGAATATATGAGGATTGATACGTTTTTAAAATGGGGCATTATCCGAATCTGTGCGACTCTATTAGTATCTTTAATGAAAATTTGAATACCTTATGAGAATATATGCGAAAACTAAAATGGAATTTGAATGGATATATGAGCCTTGACATGACCTCAAAATGGTATGTATGAGGATCAGGAAGTCTTTATGGGTTTTGATGTGTGTATTTGAAATGTGTTTTTAATGTAAATTTCCCATAAGTTGTTCATTAGTATTGGTGAGTTTCTATAGTATATGAAAATAAGAAGTCTTCATAGGTTTTTATAGGTGTTTATGCGTTTTTAATGTAAATTCCAAATATAAAGTCTATAAGTACCGATAAGTTTTTGTAGTGTAGGTAAACAAGAGTCTATAGGTTTTGATGGAGTTGATACGCGAATTCCTTATATGGGTAGTGAGGAATAAAGTGTATAGTGCCATCCCTCTGGCGGTCTTGGTACCCGACCTCCATTGGATTACACCTACAAGTCCTGATTATTGGTAAAGGCCCAATCTCATTTGTCTTTTCCTCACCACCAGCCATAGACCGATTTCGAACTTGTCACGTTCTCCTAAGTATACCATATATGGCAAACCAAATTAGTATAAGGCAACAATGAACAAGACAGAAGTGGTGAGGTATAAGTGTATCCCTCTGGTGGTCACTGCAGGATTAGAGGAAACAACTGTTAATATGTAGTGAATTAGTACCAAGGAGTTTTTGTAGTATAATACGTAAATAAAAGTTTTTATAGGTTTTGATATGTTTGATACGTGTCCTTAATGTAAATTTCCCATATGAAGACTATTAGTATTGATGAGTTTTAATAGTGTATGTATGAAGTTTTTATAGGTTTTGGTTTTGATGTGTAGGTAAGTATGTAGAATGTTTTTAATGTAAATTCCTCGTATGAAGTCTTTATGGTAGATACGACGTTTTTATAAGGCCCGATGTGTGTATTTATAACGTAAATTTTCTGTCAAGTCTATCGGTGTATTATGTATAAATTTAGGTCTTTATAGGTTTTGATGTGTTTGATAGGTACGTATTCTTAATGTAAATTTCCGATATAAAAGCAATTAATATTGATGGGTTTTAATAGTGTATATGTATGAAGTTTTTATAGGTTTTGATGTGAATGATGTGTATGTATGTAGAATATGTTTTTAATGTAAATTTCTCGTATGAAACTTAAAAAAATAACACTCATACGATCGAAGTCTCATACTTCATCGTTTTAAGACTGCCGCTGGTATTTTCCATCTGCCTTTTCTCTGCCTCGGTGTCGGGAACTGTTCAATACACTTTCTGTCTGTTGTAGCAATGTACATTAATTGTTCTAAGAACGGTCCTGTATCATGCGAGTGCCGAATCGCCCGCTAGAGGCTAGATGCTAAAAACACCAGTGTATGAGACTCAGGTAATGTGTTCAGATGTGTATCTGGCAGAGCTCTCAAATTTTATTGCTTTTATATGTACAGGGTGTCCCAAATTGCTTGATTTTGGCTGGTTTTCCTATTTCCAGACCAGGTAGAGAAAAACTGACATATGAGTCTAGAGCTCGATTTTTGTGAAACGCCGATTGGTGAAAACCACATTTCGATATCTCTAACCGTTTCCGAGATATCGGCAAAAGTTGACATTTTACAGATTCCGAAAAACTTTTTTAAAGAGAAATGTGTTATATTGGCAGCAAGGATGACTAGACATATCTGGGCATATATATTTTTGGAAAGCTTTTTTTTTTCCTATTTTCTAAAGTCAAAGCCAACTATGGTTTCCATTTGAAATAACAAAGTTAGCTTTGATATCAAACAGTCGAAAAGCGATATATTTTTTTTGACAAATGCATCTTATTCTACGTCAAAAAGTGCCTGTAGAATGTTTGAAAAAATATCCAAAAATAAAAAAGTTCGGAATCTGTAAAATGTCAATTTTTGCCGATATCTTGGAAACGGTTAGAGATATCGAAATGTGGTTTTCACCAATCGGCGTTTCACAAAAATCGAGCTCCAGACTCATATGTCAGTTTTTCTCTACCTGGTCTGGAAATAGGAAAACCAGCCAAAATCAAGCAATTTGAGACACCCTGTACATCATCAAGTGTAGAATTTATATCCAACAAATTTGATTGCAAAGACGGCATCAGTCGTCTCATTAAGAGAAAAACTCATTCCCATTTTTGTGGTATTGGGGGCCATCGGCTGTCCAGGGAGCATTCAGGTGCTTACAAAAATATAAGTACCACAAAGGTCCTTCGAGTAGTCGCTTCCTAGGTGGCAATCACCTTGGCCATTACATAATTTTGGTTCACGAGCCGGATTAATTACAAACAGCATACATTTTGGAGTTTGGAATCGTCAACGTTATGAGAGTGTGAGAAGGAGACAACGTGTTTGCCGGCAGCAGCCAAGTGAGAAGCGCACGCCGATTCAACAAGTAACTAGTCAGTCCGTTCCATACTTTATCTTACACATCCATTTACCATTCATTTATTCGTTTCTATTTGAATTTACGTTGCATGTTTATAAGGATGTTCAAGGGTTTCATCGACGGGGCAGAGGGGAGTAGCGGGAACTGGGAGATCCCGGGGGTGGGAGAAGACGTTAGAGGCAACACCGCACATTTCTCCTGTGCTCTCGTTTTCTTTCTGCTGGTGTTGCGACAAAGTGGGTAACCTATAAAAAATCACCTACGGTACTTTGGTCGGAACATACAAAACCCAGGGAGAAGAGCAAGCAATCAAACTGTTGCGTGGTGAATGTGATGGAAAACCACAAGTCATCAAAACAAAGAAAATATTAAAAAGCATTCTAGAGTACCTGAAAAGTTTGCCATAATATATCAAGAACTTCATTTCAACTTCACTTCGAATATTCCTAGTAGTTCTATTCTCCGATAAGAATATTTTACATTTATTGTTATGTATGAAAGTCTATTTGTTCTTGTTATCTGACATGCTTGCATGAAATACTTATATTTTGATATTTTACATAAACATGATAAAAAAAGTAAATTATTTTAATGAAAAAGTTTCAATAAATTGTTTGACGTTTGACGTTATAAATTATTTTGTATTAGGAAGGATGCGACGTTGCCGTCGTTACACTTCATAAGCGTCTGCTGAGGCACGGCATTTCCGAAAAAAATGCTGTTTATTAATCAGAATGCATTGCAACCGTTCCCTTTTTCATAGAGAAAATCTTCCTTGAAGTCTCTTCTATACGTTGCATAGTTTTCTTCCATTTTCTCTGCATTTTCTCCTCTATATTTTACTCTGAGAAAGTCTCCGAACATGGGAACATGCAATCTCCATAAGACTCCATGTTAAAATCATAGATTTCTTTTTCGATTTTCTCGATTTTCTCGAAAACTACGTAGAAGGTAATAAAAAAACAGGGACCGGTTCATTTCTATATCAAAAATAACATATTCAACTTTCAGCGACTTCTCTGCATTTTTGCGAAACCCTTGAACATCCTTAACCTTTCAATATTCAGTAGCATAATCAAATGTATTATGTACCATTTTAAATATCTACAGTTCTTAGCATAATATTCAGCCGTGCCTGCCCTGCCAAAAATGTCTCATAGAAACTCATTTAAAAGACATACACAAGAATCTATAAGATTTGTGTTGGATAGTGAAACCGTAATTTCATACAATTTCTCATTGAAGTTTACCAGTTTGTAATAGGCTTTGCATATACATCTTTAATCAGTTTAACATGGCAATTCCATGAATGATTGCTATAGGTCTGTATAAGTTAACTGATGGGCAATATGTAAAGGGTAATTATGAGATTGTATGAGGAAAAACAATGGAATTGGCTGGGATTTATGAGAGTTCATGTGCTGTCAAAATGGTATGAATGATAGTTTATCTGGAAGTTAAAACTTAAATATGGATCTATGCAATTGTATAAGTTTCGTTTTTTGGTAATTATAAGATACTGTGAGAATGTATGTGAAACCACATGGAATATATGAGGATTGATACGTTTTTAAAATGGGGCATTATCCGAATCTGTGCGACTCTATTAGTATCTTTAATGAAAATTTGAATACCTTATGAGAATATATGCGAAAACTAAAATGGAATTTGAATGGATATATGAGCCTTGACATGACCTCAAAATGGTATGTATGAGGATCAGGAAGTCTTTATGGGTTTTGATGTGTGTATTTGAAATGTGTTTTTAATGTAAATTTCCCATAAGATGTTCATTAGTATTGGTGAGTTTCTATAGTATATGAAAATAAGAAGTCTTCATAGGTTTTATGCGTTTTTAATGTAAATTCCAAATATAAAGTCTATAATATATCAGATTAATAATGGAGAATTAATAAAGGCAATTGAAAATTTACAGACAACGGTTAATATGTTGCAAGAAGATATAAAGGCATTAAAAAACGAGAAGAAAAAGGACAATGAAATATGCAGCGCAGAAATGATAATTAGTGAAATTTCAGAGAGGCAGAAGAGGGAGAGAAATATAATAGTTTATAAAATGGAAGAAAGCAATGATGACGTAAGTAAAGTTACGGATATAATCAAGCGCATTGCCCCTAATGTTGAAACTACAAATCTTAAAGCATTTAGGCTGGGCAGATCTCAGATTAAGAAACTTCTTCCATTGAAAGTTCAACTTTCTTCGAGAGAAGACGTCTTTAGCATACTTAAAAATAAAGCAAAATTAAGAGAACTCAACATCAACGTTATTATCTCTACAGACCAAACCAAAATGCAGCAAGATTACTATAGGAAGATTAAAAGTGAGCTTGATGGAAGGAAAGACAATGGCGAACAAAATATATACATAAAATATGTTAATGGTATACCTACTATTGTCAAATCAAAAAACGCTTAGTTACATTTAGCCACGTTAATATTCGATCTATCGTAACGAACTTTTTAAGTTTCAAACAATTCGTAGTGGAAAGTGATTATGATGCTGTAGCGGTGTCGGAAACGTGGCTAAACCCGGACTATCCTGATAAATATATAAAAATCCCAAACTACAGTTTAGTCAGAATGGATCGTCCAACACGTGGAGGTGGAGTTGCCATGTATATTAAAAGGGAGTTTAAATTTAAAGTTCTAACCTCTACAATCAGTGAAAATGGAGTTGAACAATTATGGCTATTGGTATGTATAAACAATGAGAAAATCGGATTAGGAGTTATCTATAAACCACCTAATGTGCATGTGCAATATCTAAGTGAAGTAACAGACTGTCTAGAACAAATGTATCTTGAAACACAATCAATAGTTTTAATGGGAGATATAAATGTGAATTTGTTACGTCAATCAGCTGACTCCAGATTGTTTATGTCAATTATTTCAGATTTTTCTTTAAAGCAAGTTGTAAATAAACCCACAAGAATTACAGAATTATCCGAATCTTTAATAGATGTAATTTGTATTAGTGAAAATTTAAACTTTCAATATTGCGACACATATGATTTAAATAATAAAACTGATCATTTACTAGTATTTGTTAGTTTGAAAATTGAAGGCAATAAGCCTAAACCTACATTATTTTGGTATAGAAACTATCACGATTTTGATTTAAACATGTTTGCTCGGGACGCTGTACGGATTCAGTGGGACATTATAAATAATATTGAAGATTTAAATTTACGAACAGAATGTTTGAATCAAGCAATCCTGTCCCTTTTCGATGTGCATGCTCCACTTAGTGTTATCAAAACAAAGCCTAACTATCAACCATACATAACATACAATTTAAAAATGATGATTAAACTAAAGAACAAGTCTCATAATAAATATTTAAAAACAAAAACTGTAGCTGATAGGCAATATTATATTGATATAAGAAATTACGTGAAAGAGGCCGTAAAAAGAGAAAAGGAAGCATATATGAGACATCTTCTTGAACGTAATAAACAAAATTCTAAAGCGCTTTGGAAAAATTTAAAGAACTGGGGAGTTTGCACTAAATCGAAAGGGGACAGCTTACCGATTCACCTGACTGCACCAGACGCTATAAATAATTATTTCTTAAATGTGGCAGGACCTTCCAATATTGATATAGATACACTGATACATTTCTCTGAAAGCAAACTAAACGATAATAATTTTACATTTCATGCCATAACGAACGAGGATATATTTAAAAGCTTCAATAGTATTAAAAGTGGGGCATACGGTATAGACGGAATTAATATCAAGATGATTGGTATAATTCTGCCTTATTGTATTGATATTGTGAGACATGTATTTAATGAGTCAATAAACACAGGTGTTTTTCCAGATGTATGGAAAATAGCAGACATTATACCATTACCAAAAGTTACGAACCCTGCCACATTTAATGATTTAAGGCCGATATCGATATTACCAACATTTTCAAAGATGTTTGAGAAAATTATAGGTTGGCAAGTTACCGATTATTTAGAGGAAAATCAAATATTGCCTGCGATACAGTCAGGTTTTCGTCAAAAACATAGCACTGGGTCCGCATTATTAAAAGTAGTCGATGACATAGCTATTGCTTTTGATAACTCATTTTCAACAATTCTAGTTTTATTAGATCAAAGTAAGGCTTTCGATTTGGTCTCCTTTGACCTTCTGTTAGCTAAGATGTCATATATTGGATTTGGTCATACTACCTTGTTATGGTTCTATAATTATTTGTACGGTCGAAAGCAACGGGTTAAGATAAATAATGAAATGTGCTCACAATTGTCACCAACAACCAGTGGTGTTCCCCAAGGCAGTGTCTTGGCACCGATTTTATTTTCAATTTTTACTTTCGATTTACCAAAGGCAGTAAAATATTCTCAACTGCATCTGTACGCAGATGATATGCAATTGTATAAAACTTGCTCTGATGTTAACGCTGCAGAATCCATTATTCTAATGAACACCGACTTAGACAATGTATTTCATTGGTGCGGTAATAATGGACTAAGATTAAATCCAACTAAATCTGTAGCTATATGTATTGGCCCAGAACGTCAAAAAAATACAATATGTGATGAAAATATATTAGTTAACGGAATACCAATAGAATGGGTATCCTCAGTAAAAAATCTGGGTGTATACATGGATAGCAGTTTATGCTTTAATGAACATGTTAAACACGTATACCAGTTAGGGTTTTACAAATTGAAATCGCTGTATCACTTAAAATATAATCTCAATGAGAATATAAAATTAAAGCTAATTAAATCTCTAATTTACCCACATATTGATTACTGCAGTATGGTCTATTATTATTTTTTGCCAAACTATAACCAACAAAAAATTCAGAGATTACAAAATGCGTGCATACGGTTTGTGTGCAATGTTCCTTATAGAAGTCATATAACTCCGTATATAAATAGATTGTCGGAACCTAAAATTTGTAATAGAATAATGTATATTTCATTAATTTTCCTTTATAAAATGATCATCTCTAAAATGCCTTCGTATTTGCACAGTTTGTTGATAAGAAGATCTGACATTCATAATGTCAATGTAAGGATAAATTATTTCACTATTCCGCAACATACAACTAGTAAATACGAAGGATCATTTTCATATGTAGCTCCTTCTCTTTTAAATAGAGTTTTAATGGAAATTAATTTGCCGTACCCACAATTTGTTAGACATGTTAAGGCACTAACTAACCATGTAAATATTTGATAATTATTGTAATATTTCTCTTATAGTGTGTAAGATTCATTTTTCAAAATATTTGTGAACATTTAAATATTATTTGTCATTATAGGTGGAATGGAAGAACGGCTATGCCGAATTCTCACCTTTTGTGTGATTCTCTTGTGGCACAATAAACATTTATTTATTTATTTATTTATTTATTTATTTATAAGTACCGATAAGTTTTTGTAGTGTAGGTAAACAAGAGTCTATAGGTTTTGATGGAGTTGATACGCGAATTCCTTATATGGGTAGTGAGGAATAAAGTGTATAGTGCCATCCCTCTGGCGGTCTTGGTACCCGACCTCCATTGGATTACACCTACAAGTCCTGATTATTGGTAAAGGCCCAATCTCATTTGTCTTTTCCTCACCACCAGCCATAGACCGATTTCGAACTTGTCACGTTCTCCTAAGTATACCATATATGGCAAACCAAATTAGTATAAGGCAACAATGAACAAGACAGAAGTGGTGAGGTATAAGTGTATCCCTCTGGTGGTCACTGCAGGATTAGAGGAAACAACTGTTAATATGTAGTGAATTAGTACCAAGGAGTTTTTGTAGTATAATACGTAAATAAAAGTTTTTATAGGTTTTGATATGTTTGATACGTGTCCTTAATGTAAATTTCCCATATGAAGACTATTAGTATTGATGAGTTTTAATAGTGTATGTATGAAGTTTTTATAGGTTTTGGTTTTGATGTGTAGGTAAGTATGTAGAATGTTTTTAATGTAAATTCCTCGTATGAAGTCTTTATGGTAGATACGACGTTTTTATAAGGCCCGATGTGTGTATTTATAACGTAAATTTTCTGTCAAGTCTATCGGTGTATTATGTATAAATTTAGGTCTTTATAGGTTTTGATGTGTTTGATAGGTACGTATTCTTAATGTAAATTTCCGATATAAAAGCAATTAATATTGATGGGTTTTAATAGTGTATATGTATGAAGTTTTTATAGGTTTTGATGTGAATGATGTGTATGTATGTAGAATATGTTTTTAATGTAAATTTCTCGTATGAAGTCTATAAACATTTGTATGTTTTTATGGTAGACACGAAGTTTTTATAAGGCCCGATGTGTGTATTTATAATGTAAATTTCCTGTCAAGTCTATCAGTATAAGATGTACGTTTTTACGGTAGGTATTTGAAATACTAACGAAGTTTTATAGGTTTTGATGATGATAAAATGTTTTTAATGCGAATTTCCTGTCCTGTCCGCTTCTATTGTCTAGATATATCTATAGGTATGTATCAATTGCCATTTTAGCGCGACTTCCTCTTATGAAATCTGTATAACAGAATTCCTTAATAATGTTGCAGAAGTTCAATAAAATTATAACTGAACTATATTGTAATACAATAAAATTCAATATAGGCATATGCCTAAGGTAGTACCTAAGTAGTAGTTTTTTTAAATTTATATACCTGCTATCCACATAATTTTGTTTGAAATGCCCATTATATTAGAATAATTCCCGAATTTCATTGTTCTTCAGGTCTCATAAAAACTGATAAATATTAATCCATGTAATATACCTTATTAAACGCTTTTTAATACATATCATACAATAAATCTCCATTAAATTGAACATATATATATATAAACTAAATTAACATGGCCCCGGTAAGTCATACCAAAGTAAATACCAATATATCCATATACAAATGTGTATGCATTGGCCATTGGCCTACATGCTTTAGTATGTTTCTTTAATTTCACTATTCAGATCCCATAAAAACTGACAAAATGAATCGATGGAGTATATGATCAAAACTTTTTAATATGTGTTCCTATAAATCCATATTAAATTATCATATTAACTAAACCCATCAAGTTTTACCAAAATAAATACCAACATATCCTTAAATGAATAAATTGCTTACTAGTAATATCTTGTAGTTCGTCTATTCAATTTCATTACTTTTCAGATCCTATAAAAACTCACAAAAGTATTCGATGTAATTAATTCGATGTAATGTAATTCATACTTTTTAATATGCATCCTTATACGTTCCCATTAAATTATATAAACTAAACTGATATGGACCCATATGAAGTCTTATAAAAATAAGTACAAATATATCATTATAAAAATGTATAAAAGTCTACTAGGAACTCCTTATAGTATATCTTTTCAATTTCATTACTCTTCAGATCCCATAAAAACTCACAAAAGTATTCGATGTAATACCTTATTCATACTTTTTAATATGCATCCTTATACGTTCCCATTAAATTATTATATAAACTAAACTGATATGGACCCATGATGTCTTATAAAAATAAGTACAAATATATCATCATAAAAATGTATAAAATCTCTACCTACCATGAAAATTAGAACTGTATTGTCTTACAAAAATTTGAAAATCTATAAGAATCTCATGTTTGATAAAAACTTATAGAATCCGGTAAATTAATATAATACTATAAACTACCTTCAAAACTCATCAATCTATCATAGTTTCAAATCTGATAGGATAAGAAAGAAATCGAAACTGTAGTTTCTTTTAAAATCTCGTAAATTCTTAGATATTTCTTGTGTGATAAATACTCGGAGATAACTATAAGAATTTGATCTGTGTTGTCTTATTAGAACTCATTTCTTTCCCAAAATTACTTGTCTAATAAAAACTAATAAGTTACGATACAAATTATAACTTTTAAAAATCTCATAAATTCTTAGATATTTTCTTGTGTGATAAATACTCGTAGATAACTATAAGAATTTGATTTGAGTTGTCTTATTAGAACTCATTTCTTTCCCAAAATTACTTGTCTAATAAAAACTAATAAGTTACGATACAAATTATAACTTTTAAAATCTCGTAAATTCTTAGATATTTTCTTGTGTAATAAATACTCGTAGATAACTATAAGAATTTGATCAGTGTTGTCTTATTAGAACTCATTTCTTTCCCAAAATTACTTGTCTAATAAAAACTAGTAAGTTACGATACAAATTATAACTTTTAAAATCTCGTAAATTCTTAGATCTTTTTTTGTGCGATAAATACTCGTAGATAATTATAAGAATTTGATCTGTGTTGTCTTATTAGAACCCATTTCTTTCCCAGAATTACTTGTCTAATAAAAACTAATACGTTACGATACAAATTGAAACTGAATTAACTTATTAAAACTAGTAAATCTTTAACCATTTCTAGCCTTGTAAAATCACATATAAAACGAAAGAAATTAGAACTGCAGTGTCTTATTAAAACTGATGTATTCTTAATTAGCCCTATAAACTTATCAATAATCATATAAACTCTTAGAAAGTGTACTCGGCAAAAACATCATACTTATACATTACAGATTTACGGCCGGTTCCATAATGAAATTAAAGAACCTTTAAATTTTAAAGTAGCCTTTAACTTTTAAAATTGATTTCATAATTACATTTTAAAGTAAAAGCAGACTTTATCGTTCCTTAAAGTTAAAGTCACAATTTTAATGCTTTAGTGCGTGTAAAGTGGACCTTAAGGTACCATTTGACAAATAATGTTATTGAACATAACCTCACATGCATATATAAATAAATACGTGCCTATTTAATTGTGTTTTTGAAGAAATTTATATAAAAAAAATGAATAATATTGCTTTTGATACCAGTTCAAGCTCCTCATCAGATGATAAAGTAGAAATAGTTTTGAGGAGACCGAAAGTATATAGAAAAAGGCAATATTTTTTAAACAAATATGATGATTTAGAATTTTTTCAAAGATTTAGGTTAATAAAACCTACTGTAATATTCCTTTTGGGACAAATCGAACATTTAATATCATTTCCCACAAACAGGTAAGTTTACTTAATTTATATACGTAGGTAGGGTACGATGATGACACTGAGGACTTCACTAAAGTAAAATATTTCTAATTTTTTGCAGAGGAGGGTATATTCGGCCAATGATCCAATTACTATTAACTTTGAGATTTTATGCGACAGGCAGTATGCTTATTACAGCAGGTGACTTTATGGGCGTCTCAAAAACCTCCGCATGCCGAATAGTGAAGAGAGTATCAGCAGCCATAGCATCATTGCGCCCAAGATATATAAATATGTATCATAACAATGCTGAAATGGAAAAGGCTGCCGAGGATTTTTATAGAATAGCAAGTTTTCCAAGAGTAATTGGAGCAATCGACTGTACTTTAATTAAATTAGAATCTCCCGGAGGTGAAGATGCAGAAATATTTCGTTCCAGAAAAGGCTTTTTTGCTTTAAACGTACAGACTGTTTCGGACTCTAATTTAAAGATTAGAAATATAGTAGCCCGGTGGCCTGGCTCCTCCCATGACCATACGGTTTTTAATAATAGCAGCCTAAAACGAGAATTTGAGGATGGTAGATATGGTCGATACATATTAATTGGGGACAGTGGATATAAAATTGAACCTTATCTTATGACCAAGCTACAGGAAACACACACAGAGGCAGAAAATCTATACAATGAATCGATCATTAGGACACGCAATGTAGTTGAAAAGAAATATGGTGTGTGGAAACGGAGATTTCCAATTTTAAGTCTAGGAATGAGGCTTCAGTTACAAACAGTTATGAGTATTATTGTGGCAACAGCTATTTTGCACAACATTGCTGTTGAGATGAATGACAATTTTCCCTAAGAGTGGTATGAGGATTTAGGACACGACGAGGATGAGAATTTGATACGTGGAAGAGAGGATAATATTGCCAACAACAATGGACGAAACATTAGAAGGTTATTGATTAACGAACATTTCGCAAGACTAATATGAGAAAAGAATAAACATTTCAAAAATACAACTATATTTATATAAATACACAACTGCATACACTTAATACTATTTTTTATAATAAATAACCTATTCATTAAGTCTTTTTTTTTGCTTCAGTTCCTCTTCCTTGATGAGTATATCTAACTCTAATAAACGCATTTTCTTCTGGTGTTCTTCCTCTTCCCTAGCTGTCCACAGTTTTTTTGCCAAAATTTCTCCCTCTAAGAAGAGAGCTTTTTTTCTATAATAATCCTCTTTGCAGGCAATAACGGAATTGGCTATAGAAGGTTTCAGTTTTTTTGTTATAGGCTCTTTCAACCTTCGAGGAACATAATGCCTCCAATCATCGTCAAGTCTTCTTTTACACGACTGCCCTGTTTTAGATTCTATATTTTTTTGCTGTGGTGTACCATCCACATTAACTTTTGGTGCTGCATTGTTGTTTAGTACGGGTTCAGCGAAATTTGCAATTTGAGATGTACCATTATCACTTTCAGTTTGCATCGGTACTAACTGAGAACTGCTAGCTTCATTTTTCCCTTCTATTGATGTATTTGCATCAATAATTAAAAAACTTTCATTATTTAATAAGCTACTCGTATCTGATATGATACTACTTGTTGTAGCTCCAGTAAATACACTCTCAACGATTAAGTTATCACAATCATAGAGTGATTCGAAACCAACGACCGTTTTAAAATTAATTATTTTCAGAACCGCCACCTCCAGTACCTTTACAATATGTTCGGTGATTTGCAGCCACTTTTCTGGTCTTTGTCTTCAGATTATCATATTTCGACTTGGTCGATATTCCTATTCTGGCAACTTTTTGAATTGAAATTGCTACATATTCTTCGCCATGCCATCCTACAAACAAACATTGTATTTATTATAAAATCTAGTTATACTTGTGGTACTTAAGTTATTAATACCATTATTTATAAAGTATATAAACAATGTTAATACCTACTAAATGGTCAACAAACATACCTTTTCTGTACTTGAAACTTTATTGGTTACTTTACATTCAATTAAATGTTTTTCTTTGTATATTTCATCTAAAAGCTGCAATTCTTCTTCTTTACTAAAATTAGTTCCCCTGTTCTTCTTTTTATCACACATTTTATAACTGTAGAATAAAAAACACGAGTATAAAATAAAAAAGTATTTATGAACAACTGTCAAATGTCAGAAAGTGGTTAAGAGTATACAGTGTCTATAGTAGCGCTAATTGAAATTACTTCATTTCAGTGTTGCCAATGTGATAAAAAAATGTAAAAGGAGACTTTAGCTAAATGCAATGTGAATACTCATTATGGAACATGTCTACTTTAAAACACTTTTTAAAGTAGCTTTTAAGTTAAAGCTCTTTTTAACTAAAGGCCCTTTAAGCATTGTATTATGGAACCGGCCGTTTTAGCCTATAGGTTCTTAAAGATACTTATTAGTAGTTTATATTTTTTTATGAGACTTTATCAGGCATTTTTAGCAGGGTGACCTTGAGCGCAGGTAGGATCTCTCGCGGGTTTTTTGTAGGTTTTTTATCAGTACGGCGGCAGTACAGCAGCAATATCATTTGCGCCAGACAACAGGTGCTCTTTGAATTTGATTTCTTATTTACAAATAAATACATATAAAACATTTTGCTATTTCTGGTGATTTAAAGTTGTTCATTTGCAGTTTGTTTGCAACAATTGCAACGCATAAAAATAAATCATTTTATTTATTTTATCGCTTTTAAATTTGCATTTTTTTCTTAATCAAATTACCTAATAATTGCAATTTTCAAATTGTCAGAGGCGGACTTAAAAATATTAATTAATAAATCTGTGATTTATTTTAAGCTTTAATAACTTATTAAGATTAATTATTACATACTGGTCACCTTATTCATTATTTATAATTAATTGTAGTCCTGTTACGTCTGAGGATGTGAAGCAAAATAATATTGTTCACGAAACCGGTAACGTCAAATAAAGGAATTTTATGAGTAATATTCTATTTTTCCACATTATGGACAATTACTCATATGGGATTAACCTACCTAACTTACAAAGTGCTAGTTACCCAGTAAACCATCTTGTGATATTGATATCACTGGTACATACCAATAAGAGACACAAAATGATATACACAATTACATATGCCTGAGATATACTTGGTATATAAATTGAATTACGTATCAAGGCGTATATACTGGCAACATAATTATGCCTACATTAAATGTATGTACTCATTGTTACATCATTACAATATTATAATGCCTACATTTTTTTTATATCCACACAATTACATTTAAGAGATATAACAGTTACTATACAGGGTGAATCTTAGAGTGGCGGCCATATTTTTGGGGTTAATAGTACTAGTCGTCGTGAACATGAATCCGAATTTTTTTTTTGTAGGTTGTAAAATGGCCGAGTGATGAATTTTTTTTTAAAATTCGCGATTCAAGTTTCCTGGAATTCCGGCGCCGCTGGGCAAGCACTTACTGCATTACGTGTGACCGGTCGACAGTGTTGCCAAATGTAGATAATAAAAAACTCTCGCTAGCGCATTCCACTGGCGGGGTACCCAATTTTTTTTTTTTTTTTTTTTTTTTAATCGTCTTATTTATATTAACGTCCTGGCGAAGTTTAGCTTAGAACTATTCTGACACTTAACCAGGACACACCACATACACCCATTCCCTCCGACATTGCCATCTGCCGGAGCTGGGACTCGAACCCAGGAGAGATAAGCAGTAACTAGTCGCCTTGTGCCACTCAAGGGCGATCTAGCCCGCTGCACTATCCTCGGTAATGTAATGAGATACGGTCACCCATCCATTCCCCGGCTCCGACCACCGCTGCTTTGCTCCGAAGATCGAAGACCGGCAATTGTACGCATGACCCCATCTCACTACTCGTACGAAATTCAAATAAAAAGGCTTTAAACAATATTAATTTTTCATGGCGCGAAAAAAAAAAATTGTAGATTTGTGTTCCCATAGTGAACGGTGTCGCCTCCTATAAATATGGCCCCCACTCTAAGATTCACCCTGTAACCGGCCAATTAGGGCCCTTCCTGTGTATTTTGGAAAAAAGGAGAACCAAAGTAAATATTTATTATTATTTGGTCATTTGTTTGATTATCGTCGCCGATCACAAAAATTTATTTTATAGTGCGCCTTCTGCGGCCCTGACCATTGATACTATAGGCAGCAAGGCTCACTCGCTAGCTTGGTTCATGCGGGGGTCGGGATTCGCTCCTTGATGGGTGATTTGGGGGTGTTCAGAGTGTTAGTATTAATAATATGAGGCGACGAATCGTTATAAAAAAAACCAGTTTATTAATATGTACACAATACTTACAAAAAAAATCGTACGATACCTACATCTAATTAAAACAATGGATTGCATACAATATCAGGGGAGGGCCCGCCGCCGAGTCGTGATCACGTCTAGGGACGCTGTATTTAATTAACGCTGTATTATTCTAATATTATGAGTTGATATCTAAAGTGCGTAAGATTTACAAAGTTATATGAGTGAGCTGTATAGCTTTAAGAAATTGTACCTTAAAATAATATTATTGGCTGTTACAATTTATTTCCACACTAAGATATTTTCTCGTGGTGCTTCGTAGGTTAACGTTTCAGTGGCAAATTTACTAGCAAATAAACTAAGCGGTAAGGTCTATTCTTAGTTTATTGTATAACGATACGTAACGAAAAGGTATATTGTAAATAAATAGTCTTCGGCAGGGTCGAAATCATTGTCACGCTGCTTCCAATCTTGGGAAAATCGAGGTATCACTCTTCAGTCCGTAGCTCTTATCTACAAAAATAGGTTCAACTATTAGTGTTGAAAAATCATCATGCAAAAATAGAGGGCTCACCTGATTAAGATAATGGAAGTTCGATAGTGGTTAAAAAGGGCATTTATTTACAATCGTTCCTGGATATTTTCGTTGGTGAAATCTTCCTCTGCGGTGTTTCTGCGATATCAGGGTGGTAATTGTCTCGTACTGGGTAATTATATTTCACTTGTGGCTGGTAACACCACTAGACATCGTCTGGAATGCTGCAAGATAGGATATTTATTAAATAATTTCATCTGTCAACGAGCTTTAGGGCATGCAAAATAGATACGAACATAATGCTCAACTGTACTAGCAATAACTATGTAGACTTACCTCACTTTGGCCACAGGAACGGTATTTAATTATACACTTTAGATTTGCTTGTAGCTGAAGTAAACAAACAGGTTACCTGTCATGTTCCATGTTGATAGTGTATCTCGACCGCGGTACGTTCGCTGGTTCGATATGCAGGGACTCTGTTCGTTGCGACTGTCAAACCGTGGAGTTGTAGAGATGTATTGTGAAGGGTTGATAGGGAAGCACATGTCGTGATTTTGGTGGTTTTAGTTGGGTTTGTGTGTCAGAGTTATGTAAATCACGTTTTCTGTGAGATTCATATCATTGGTTAAAATAAAACAGTACCGAATTGCTCTGGAGGTACTCTCGGGTAACTCTGAGTGGACGGCAGAACGAACTAGGGAGACGAAACCAACGCAGTTCCCCGAATTCCTGGAATCTCTTTCTTTTTGACTTGGCTTGGAAAACCGTGAACACGTGCGACTCGTGGTTTGTAAAATTTTGCAATTTTGGTGAAGTAATTGCCCTTTAGGGGATTTGTTACAAATCATTCGAGATAATCGAAATTAGTGGGACCTTTTGGTGAAGCATCCTGTAAATTCGACGGTCAATCCGGATATTTTCACATGTTCAAAGCGGTGAGTACATAAGCTGGGTTTTTTTTGGTGTCTGAAATTGACCCTCGTTTTCTTCTTCCTAGGTGTTCTTTCCGTATTCGAAATAGATAATCAAGCCACTGACGACGACAACGTCAGACACTTTCAGCCCACCCGAAACCTAAGGTATGTTCGACATCTGTTGTCACATTGCAAATTAGGCAAGGTAGGAAGTTACTAGAGTAATAATTATTTGTAGGGCTGCTACGTGACTGCTCGACGCTGCTACGTAACTGCTCGACGCTATTAAGACGCTGCTAGACGCTGTTACGACGCTGCTACAGCATTACTAAGATCTTGCTACTGCGTTACTTCTATATCATCGTTCCTGTTCCTGTTGTTATTGTTGCTCTGGGGTTCCTGTGTTGCTGTTAGGATTGCTTTGGGCCTGGCTGTGTATTATACTGGTTGCCTTGCGGTGGCCTCTGGGATTTTTTTGAGTATCGTTACTGTGCCTGCTGCTAGTCCTTGCATTCACTCTTACCTGTCAGCTGACGTTGAACTCAACATCGTTACCTGGATTGGAACTCCTTGGTGCGAAGCTGGTTAAGAAAATAATCGAACCAGAATAGTAATTGTGTGGTATTTATGTAGATAATAAGTTTGTTAGGGATTTATTAATTAAGAATTTTGGGGAAATTTAGGGGAATATTAATTAAGTGGAGATTTTAATTACGTAGGGCAACGTAAAATATCTATAAACGATATAACACCTGTGAAACCAGGCGTGTGATCACACTAACGGTCCATTTATTGAGCCTTCAGCTCTTGTAAAGATTCTGCACAAATATATGTGCATCTATATGTTGCGATCATTTTATGTGCCCGTAAATTATTAAATTGTGCTCGTAGTTGTGATTTCTTGCATTATCTTATTGCCACCAAATCACCCCATTTTTTTTAAGAAAACCCACCCCACGGACCTGACTAGTCGGCCGTGTGAGGTCTCCCTTCCATTTAAAGTGCGCTCGGAGACACTGCACGAAAAACACGAAAATTTTGTTTTGGGGTTGTACCGGGTTAATACCTGAGACCCGATATTTAGGTAAGGATTGAAACCTGCCTAGCGCACGTGGCCTATTTAGGTAAGCCGCCCCCCCCCCCCCCTATAACAATGGCGCCCAACCTACTTGATGGTGTTTGGGATTGATTTTCTTACATTTTGGAGGTAAAATATAAATTTTTAGATACAGGATGAGCACTGTACTTCAAAATTTTAACTTAATTAAGTTCAATTCAATATTGTGTCGAATTTTCGCACACATTTTACAGTTAGATATATTACAAAAGTGGTAATACGGATTAAATACATGCAATTACTTGGTTGGTTGTGATAGACAACAGTGAGCGGTAATTTGTAATAGGAATACATTTTTTTTTACAGATATTGGAGGTAGTACATGTTAATAGGTCTAGTAAATAATTGTTGCATTTTAGGTAAGATTTTTTTTTGCCGACGTTTGAGTGCTAAGGCACATTTTTATGAAGGGGGGGGGGGGGGACATTTAATTGTTTTCTTTCGCCTCTTGTGTATATTTTATGTACTGTAGATCATAATTGAGTCGAGTAGAGTAATCAAACCGGAGTCTAACTGAGCCACTGTGGAATTATATTGGGTTTTGGTTGTTGGTTTTAAAATTTATTGTACTACTGGGGATGTGTATATTTGAAATTTTAGTATTATTGTGATTGAAGTATTGATTAGAATAAGATGGACATAAATCGGTTATTGGGAGACGAACTGTCGTATGAATTAAATATAAGGGGCTTATCTTCCGAAGGTACGGTAGCTGAGAAGCGTAGTACTCTACGAGGAGTATTCAGGTGTGAGCGTTCTGGGTTTTCATCTTCATTTTTACTTCTTGGATAGGGATATTAATGGGGAGATAGAAATTTGTGGTAATAAACTGGATCAACTCGCGAATGATATAGACAATTTCGATGAATCAAATAAGAAAAATGAACATTCTCGCATTTATTCACGGTTACTTCATGTTCATAGTCGCCTCTCTAGATTAGTGGAGGGAAATGAAGAGCAGAATGTAGCGAAATCGAACTTAGTAACTCGGTGTTTGCGATTAGTGGATACATTGGAAAATTTGGTGGGAGGACAGCCTCCACGGGAAAAATTGTCGTTACAAGCTGAACCCGGACGGTCACTCGAAAATAATACGGAATATTCATTGATAGATACGGATAATCCTTTGTTGCCTCGTGTAGTACATGATTCATACTCGCATAAAACTAACTTGAATAGTCAACAGGAATCATTAGGTGAAAACCAAGCTGGTTGTAGCCAACCAGATACCGGAGACTTAATTCAAATTGAACCACGTAGGACTCGAGTAACTTTTAGTACCACTCCTCAAGTAATGTCAAGTTCACCGACATCTGATGAGAATTTAGTTCGCGAACATTCGAATGTTTTAAACCGACCCCGTGACAATACCAACATACCAGCTATTCACCAAGGTTTATCAAAGGTCAGTGGAAGTTTTTCAGAGGACTTGAGATATAGGGAAGAGTTTGATTCGGTTGCCAACCTTACCAATAGATTTCATCGCTTACAAACTACAGCGCCTTCTGGTCATGGTAGTTTTTCGGATTCGTGTGATCAGGCTTCATCTAAGCCAATAGCTATTAGTAAGTGGGACGTGTATTTTGACGGGAAAGGTAGCGTGTTTAACTTTCTAGAGAGACTGGAAGAATTACGGGTTTCTAGAGGAGCTACGAAAGCGCAATTATTAAGAGCTGCAGCAGAACTTTTTAGGGGCGATGCTTTGATTTGGTATAGGTCATTTATTAAAGATAAAGTTTGCTCTTGGGACGAATTGGTGAGGAGGCTGAAATCTGCCTTTTTGCCATATCATCACGAGAGGGAAATATGGGATGAACTGAAAAAGCGCACGCAGGGCGGTACAGAATCTGTTGTCGTATATATTGCAGTCATGGAGAATTATTTTAATCGGTTATCGCGAAAACCCGATGAGGGTGAACGGGTTCAACTAATTCGTGAGAGATTACTGCCTTATTTACAAATGCATTTGGCCTCTCAATGGGTCCGAGAACCTATCCGTAGCATTGATTCTTTGGTAAATGCCTGTTGTAACTTGGAGGAAACTTATCTTCATACGAGGAACATACCACCACCGCCAACGAACTATCGAAACTTGTTAGAACCGACCTTAGCTTTTAATTATTCACGTTCTTCGACTAGAGTCACGATATTGGGAGCCGATGTAACGGAAAATTCAGTTGCGACAGTAAATCTTTCGTCGACTCTACGCCGCGAAGTCACTTGTTGGAATTGCCAACGGAGTGGTCACGTGTCTCGCAACTGTGATCGTCCACGCCAACGGCACTGCTTTAACTGTGGTAAGGCGAATGTCACGATTTCAACTTGTCCATCGTGTTCGGGAAATGCCAACCCGAATCACAGAAGGACCGATATGTGAGTTCGGGTAAAGTAGTCTCGGTTCAACAAAGCATTAGACACGACTTAATGGTACGCACTAAACCTGTCTTAGACTTTATTTTAGGCCACACTGGTTCAGATGAATGCCCTTATTTGGATATAAAAATATTAGGTAGGGAGGTCAAAGGACTTCTAGATTCAGGGGCTTCTAGAACTGTTGCGGGTCTTGCTGGGTGGAAATTACTTCGCGAATTAGGTTTAAAAATGTTCACCAACTTGAAAACTACTCATTGCACGGTTGCGAATAATCAGTCATGTAACGTTCCTATTCAACTGATAGATAGAGTCAGGGTTATTGAGGTACTGATAGTTCCCGAAGTCAATCACTCTCTTATCTTAGGGGTGGACTTTTGGGTAGACATGGGTCTGGTGCCTAACCTAAGAAAAGGCTGTTGGACTTTCGATACGGACGAACCGTGTGTTAATATCAATTCGGTGCTATCAAAAGAAGGACTTACTCCGGCACAACAGTTAGAACTGGATTCGGTAGTCCAAGGGTATTTTAATCAGATAGGTACTAAATTGGGTCGGACTTCTCTTATTGAACATCGCATAATAACGGATTCGGAACCTATAAAGCAGAGATACTACCCGGTGTCCCCGGCGATACAAAAGCACATCGATGAGGAATTGCAGTCTATGTTAGATAATGACGTCATAGAGCGGTCTAATTCAGCGTGGTCAAGCCCGATTTTATTAGTTTCGAAGAAGGATGGAAGGTATCGATTTTGCGTCGAATATCGCAAGTTGAATCAAACTAGTAAGAAGGATGCCTATCCTATTCCTTAAGTTTCTGATATTTTAAGTAAGTTAGGGAACGCGCGATATCTTAGTTCATTAGACATTAAGTCGGCATACCATCAAGTTCCTGTAGCTCAAAACTCTCGAGAATATACGGCTTTTACAGTACCTGGTAGGGGGCTGTTTCAGTTTAAATGTATGCCATTTGGGTTAACTAATGCGCCAGCAACTTGGATGCGGCTAATCAATAAAGTCTTAGGTCCGGAACTAGAGCCGTATGTATTCGTTTATTTAGACGATATTATTGTAGTCACACCGACGTTTGAGCTGCATACCAAAATTCTGACCGAAATTTTTGACCGTCTTTTAAAAGCTGGGTTAACTCTTTCCCGTGACAAGTGTAAATTCTGCCGAGACGAACTGCGGTACTTAGGTTATGTTGTGGACAAGCAAGGTTTGCACGTCGATCCAGAGAAGGTGAGCGCGATTTTAAACGTACCTTCGCCTCTTAATGTTTCGGAAGTTCGACAAATAATTGGAACGGCTTCATGGTATCGGAGGTTTATACCGGACTTCTCTACGACGATAGCTCCAATGACAAACCTGTTGCGCAAGAATACGCGCTGGTGTTGGTCGGAAGAATGCGAACTCTCTTTTCAGGCTATTAAAAATTCGTTAGTAACGGCGCCGATTTTAAGTTGTCCGGACTTTACTCTACCCTTTTTCGTCCAAACGGATGCGTCAGCGTACGGAATTGGGGCTGTTTTATCCCAGCATCATTCGGATGGAGAACGGATAATATGCTATTTGAGTCGGACTTTAACCCGTGCCGAGCGTAACTATTCTGTCACGGAAAGGGAATGTCTTGCGGTGCTTTGGGCAGTGGAACGCTTACGTGCGTATCTACAGGGGTTTAAATTTACGGTCATGATGGACCATGCGAGTCTTCTTTGGTTAAATAATTTGAAAGAACCCACTGGGAGATTAGCGCGTTGGGCGGTCCGCCTGCAGCAATTCGACTATGATATTGTACATAGAAAAGGGAAGGACCATGTTGTCCCGGACCTTTTGTCCCATTCAGTTCCTCAAACATCCGAGGAAAACGATATTAAGGTTGATGCCTTAATAAACGAGCCGGTAGATAAGTGGTATTCTAACATGGTGAAGTCAGTTCATGATCATCCTCTAAGGTACCCACAGTGGAGAGTTGCAGACTCACAGTTGTTAAAACATTGCCCTCCAACCTACCCAGATTTGTCAGACGTTACCGAGTCTTGGAAAATTGTGATACCTAAACATAAACGTATGGGCATCATTCGTGATAATCATGATGTCGAAACTTCGGGACATGCAGGAGTGCACAAAACTTACGAAAGGGTAAAAATGCGGTATTATTGGCCGAAAATGCGCGCCGACATTGCGAAATATGTTCGAAACTGTCAGGTGTGTGTTGCCTGCAAACCTGAGAGACGAGCTCCAGCTGGTCTTATGGGTCAGCGAGCCCCGGTCACAAAACCATTTCAGGTGTTAAGTTGCGATCTCGTGGGTCCGCTACCGCGATCTGTCCAAGGTTATACTCATATCTTGACCGTGTTAGATTATTTTAGTAAGTTCCCGTTGTTATTTCCTTTGCGTAGCGCCACTGCTGCGAGTGTCACGAGACTGATTGAGGAGAATGTATTTCTCATATTCGGTGTACCAGAGTACGTTATATGCGATAATGGCGTACAATTTAGGAGTAAACTATTTACGACAATGTGCGAGTCGTACAAGACGAGAATTTCGTTCAATCCGTTATACCATGCGCAAGCGAACCCAGTTGAACGGATGCACAGCGTCCTCAAGACTATGTTGACCGCGTACGTGTCGAATAATCAAAAGCAATGGTGTAAATTGTTACCTAAAGTCGGTTGTGCAATTCGTACACAAAAACATGAAGCTACGGGAGCTACTCCATTTTTTATCACTTTTGGCAGAGAGCATATTATCTCCGGTAAGATTCATGACCATCCTCTTCGCGCAGATCAGCCGGCATCGCCGAATCGAGCAGAAGCTTTCGAAGCTCTATTCAAAGACGTAAGGAGGCGACTAGACCGTGCGTACGAACGTGCTAAACCACGTTATGATTTGCGGAGAAGACCGATACAGTTTGCGATAGGCGACAAGGTATGGCGGAGAAATCACGTTCCCTCTAATGCGGCGAACCAGTTTACCGCAAATGCTCCTAAGTTTGTAGGTCCTTTTAGGATAATCAAAAAGTTATCGTCTGTTCGTTATGAGCTACAAGACTCGGATGGTAAGAGTAGAGGCGAATGGCATATCAAGGATCTAAAGTTAGATCCTCGGGATGACGTAGCCGTTTAGGGTTGTTAGGCGATTCCGTTTTTGGTAGGTTTGATTGCATATTTTAGGGATCAGTGTCTTGGTATTCGAACTTTGCGGTAATTGTTATGGCAGATATTTGTTTTGGTATTTTTTGTTTCGTCGTTTTTTTTTTGGAACTTCGTTTTTTTGGACCTTCGTTTTTCGTGGGATTTAGCTCTGTGACAGGGGTTTGTAAATACTGTCACCGCGGCATTCACCTGCGGGAGGTAGAAGTCCTCTGTACGGCCACTATTCGTCGACAAAGAGGGACTCTGGGTGGACCAGGGGCGGCGGCATTTCGGCGGCTCACTTCAATGTGAAGCTGGCGGAGGGTGCCTGGAGCGTCGGATTGGACCAAACACACAGCAGGTCACCGGTTTGGTTAGCCAGGTCGAGGCCTGGTTAACACTGTTGTGTGTGCCGGTCCGATGTTCTGCCGTGGTCTCTTGCCAGCTGCCGTTCGGAAGGGTCGTCGTCGTGGCCGACTTAGGGAGAACTCCCGCCGTCAGCACCTTGGCTAGATGGGTAGTTCTAGGACCGGCTACCCATGCCTTTTAAGTCCAGTTTTTGTTTTGATAGCGCAATAATAGCCGGAGGCGGGTTATTATGATGCTTTTTAGCCTCATAGGATTAGGATAGGATAGCGAGTTGGCTAGTCTCTAACGCAAATTGTTTAGTTCATTCTGGAGAAAATTCCGGGGTAATTTTGTTTAGGGGAGGTGTTGTTCCAATTTATTTCCACACTAAGATATTTTCTCGTGGTGCTTCGTAGGTTAACGTTTCAGTGGCAAATTTACTAGCAAATAAACTAAGCGGTAAGGTCTATTCTTAGTTTATTGTATAACGATACGTAACGAAAAGGTATATTGTAAATAAATAGTCTTCGGCAGGGTCGAAATCATTGTCACGCTGCTTCCAATCTTGGGAAAATCGAGGTATCACTCTTCAGTCCGTAGCTCTTATCTACAAAAATAGGTTCAACTATTAGTGTTGAAAAATCATCATGCAAAAATAGAGGGCTCACCTGATTAAGATAATGGAAGTTCGATAGTGGTTAAAAAGGGCATTTATTTACAATCGTTCCTGGATATTTTCGTTGGTGAAATCTTCCTCTGCGGTGTTTCTGCGATATCAGGGTGGTAATTGTCTCGTACTGGGTAATTATATTTCACTTGTGGCTGGTAACACCACTAGACATCGTCTGGAATGCTGCAAGATAGGATATTTATTAAATAATTTCATCTGTCAACGAGCTTTAGGGCATGCAAAATAGATACGAACATAATGCTCAACTGTACTAGCAATAACTATGCAGACTTACCTCACTTTGACCACAGGAACGGTATTTAATTATACACTTTAGATTTGCTTGTAGCTGAAGTAAACAAACAGGTTACCTGTCATGTTCCATGTTGGTAGTGTATCTCGACCGCGGTACGTTCGCTGGTTCGATATGCAGGGACTCTGTTCGTTGCGACTGTCAAACCGTGGAGTTGTAGAGATGTATTGTGAAGGGTTGATAGGGAAGCACATGTCGTGATTTTGGTGGTTTTAGTTGGGTTTGTGTGTCAGAGTTATGTAAATCACGTTTTCTGTGAGATTCATATCATTGGTTAAAATAAAACAGTACCGAATTGCTCTGGAGGTACTCTCGGGTAACTCTGAGTGGACGGCAGAACGAACTAGGGAGACGAAACCAACGCAGTTCCCCGAATTCCTGGAATCTCTTTCTTTTTGACTTGGCTTGGAAAACCGTGAACACGTGCGACTCGTGGTTTGTAAAATTTTGCAATTTTGGTGAAGTAATTGCCCTTTAGGGGATTTGTTACAAATCATTCGAGATAATCGAAATTAGTGGGACCTTTTGATGAAGCATCCTGTAAATTCGACGGTCAATCCGGATATTTTCACATGTTCAAAGCGGTGAGTACATAAGCTGGGTTTTTTTTGGTGTCTGAAATTGACCCTCGTTTTCTTCTTCCTAGGTGTTCTTTCCGTATTCGAAATAGATAATCAAGCCACTGACGACGACAACGTCAGACACTTTCAGCCCGCCCGAAACCTAAGGTATGTTCGACATCTGTTGTCACATTGCAAATTAGGCAAGGTAGGAAGTTACTAGAGTAATGATTATTTGTAGGGCTGCTACGTGACTGCTCGACGCTGCTACGTGACTGCTCGACGCTATTAAGACGCTGCTAAACGCTGTTACGACGCTGCTACAGCATTACTACGATCTTGCTACTGCGTTACTTCTATATCATCGTTCCTGTTCCTGTTGTTATTGTTGCTCTGGGGTTCCTGTGTTGCTGTTAGGATTGCTTTGGGCCTGGCTGTGTATTATACTGGTTGCCTTGCGGTGGCCTCTGGGATTTTTTTGAGTATCGTTACTGTGCCTGCTGCTAGTCCTTGCATTCACTCTTACCTGTCAGCTGACGTTGAACTCAACATCGTTACCTGGATTGGAACTCCTTGGTGCGAAGCTGGTTAAGAAAATAATCGAACCAGAATAGTAATTGTGTGGTATTTATGTAGATAATAAGTTTGTTAGGGATTTATTAATTAAGAATTTTGGGGAAATTTAGGGGAATATTAATTAAGTGGAGATTTTAATTACGTAGGGCAACGTAAAATATCTATAAACGAAATAACACCTGTGAAACCAGGCGTGTGATCACACTAATGGTCCATTTATTGAGCCTTCAGCTCTGGTAAAGATTCTGCACAAATATATGTGCATCTATATGTTGCGATCATTTTATGTGCCCGTAAATTATTAAATTGTGCTCGTAGTTGTGATTTCTTGCATTATTTTATTGCCACCAAATCACCCCATTTTTTTTTAAGAAAACCCACCCCACGGACCTGACTAGTCGGCCGTGTGAGGTCTCCCTTCCATTTAAAGTGCGCTCGGAGACACTGCACGAAAAACACGAAAATTTTGTTTTGGGGTTGTACCGGGTTAATACCTGAGACCCGATATTTAGGTAAGGATTGAAACCTGCCTAGCGCACGTGGCCTATTTAGGTAAGCCGCCCCCTAACATGGCGTGACGTTATTGCCAATTATGCACAAAAGAAATTACTTGCAAATTCTTACCCAGTTATACAATAATAGTGAACAAAATTAGTAAAGTTAAATGCTAATTTAAAGTTGTAACACCGTGCGTTGCGATGCGTGACTAACTTTATTGATTGCGCAACGTCTTACGAGTTTCTGGATTCGCATAAAAAAAAAATAAAGAACAAGGAACAAGCTTACAGTCAACTGCACTTATAGGTGTGTACTAGGTGGCGACTCCTTGGCTGCAATGATGTCTCGTTGCATCCCTCGTGCGTAACATCTAATCCTACAGGTATCTGCTTGCGTAAAGTGATGATCGGCCGGGTAAACCCATCCCACGAAGGGTGGATACGGGAAACGGTAAGATTTGAACCAGCAGTAGAATCGGAAGTAGCAAATAAAAAGCCCTGCAAAGAGGTGCATGGCCTTAATTGAATGTGGCGAGTAAAACAATAATTTTGAGAATAATCTCGAATGAGCTACGATTTAAGACAAAGAGAAAATATAAAAATATGACTTACTTAACGTTGTAGATCGGCTTATAGTAGCCTCCTCGCCTCGGAGGAAAGAATAATCTTGGAATTCTGGCGGCGGCTAAGTCGGAACGACAAAAAAAATCACAACTTCATCCAGGGCAACCCTGTATCCGGGACAGGAAACACAACTCACAGACAATTCAAAAAAACACTTTCACTGTCCCTTGAGGAACTTTTCGCCACACATCCCCTATTCGGGTTAGTTATCAAAAACTATCAACGACGAAACGTCCGTTGCTTTCAAATGCCAGCCAGAAAATACTCGACGTTTTTGGAATAGAAAAACTCCAAAAAAAAGAATTAGGAAAAAACCTTATCTCCGCATTCCAAGTAGCTACATCGTGAGCCAAACGCGCCTTACCCTAGGTGAATTTATAGAGGACCAACAATACCTATGCGCCTTACTAATCGTTGCCTATTTGGATCACTCTATTTAGGTATATTTACGAGACCATTGTAACCGGCCAATTAGGGCCCTTCCTGTGTATTTTGGAAAAAAGGAGAACCAAAGTAAATATTTATTATTATTTGGTCATTTGTTTGATTATCGTCGCCGATCACAAACATTTATTTTATAGTGCGCCTTCTGCGGCCCTGACCATTGATACTATAGGCAGAAAGGCTCACTCGCTAGCTTGGTTCATGCGGGGGTCGTGATTCGCTCCTTGATGGGTGATTTGGGGGTGTTCAGAGTGTTAGTATTAATAATATGAGGCGACAAATCGTTATACAAAAAAACCAGTTTATTAATATGCACACAATACTTACAAAAAAATCGTACGATACCTACACCTAATTAAAACAATGGATTGCATATAATATCAGGGGAGGGCCCGCCGCCGAGTCGTGATCACGTCTAGGGACGCTGTATTTAATTAACGCTATATTATTCTAATATTATGAGTTGATATCTAAAGTGCGTAAGATTTACAAAGTTACAGGAGTGAGCTGTATAGCTTCAAGAAATTGTACCTTAGAAAAATATTATCGGCATGATGTATCGCCAATGTGTGTCTCGAGCAGAAGCCAGAGCAAAGGCCCCCGGCAGGGTTATTGTCGGGCCGTCCCGATGTCCGGCAACCGTGGGAGACGATATCAGTGGATATTGTAGGCCCCCTACCTAAAAGCCAGGCGGGATATATGTATATATTAAGCATTTCGGACTACTTTAGCAAATTTTGTATCTTCCATCCGCCACGCGCCATGACGGCTAAGAATATCGTCAAAATCCTTGAAGAGCATGTCTTTCTTCTGTTCGGAGTTCCCCGTCGACTGATTGTCGATAATGGAAGATAATTCATCGGCGACGTTTTTAAAAGCCTAGCCGATAAGTACGGAGTTGAAATCATTCGAACGCCCGCCTATCACCCGCAGAGCAACCCTTGTGAGAGACAACACCGAACTCTAGGGATGATGCTCAGAGCGTATATTAAAGATAACCACCGGAATTGGGAGCATAACCTGCAGAAGGTAGCTTGCGCGATACGTACGTCTAAGCACGAGAGCACGGGGCAAACGCCGTTCTTGGTGAATTTCGGTAGAGAAGCAAAGTTACACGGGGGCGATTATGTTGTTTCCGACGTCCTACCTGATACAGGTGAGGTAGATCGTCCAACCGATTTCCCGAAAATATTCGACGACGTGAGGAAAAAATTGGATAGAGCGTTTGAGCGCAGTCGACGTACCTATAATTTACGACATCGTGATGTAAGATATGAGATGGGGGAAAAGGTTTGGAGGAAAAATTATCCGCAATCCAGAGTTGGACAATAATTCACAGCTAAATTCGCACCAAAGTTTATCGGTCCGTTTGTTGTCAGTAAACGCATATCACCCTGGTCGTATGAATTAAAAGATCCAAACGGAAAACCCTCCGGCACTTGGAATGTTAAAGACTTAAAACCTGACACATCCGCAACCCATGACTAAAGCTCCGATTACCCTATTCAAGGATTGTGTAGGAAAATAATGTGTATACTTGGTTATCAGGGGGAGTATAAATCACGCCTCGAGTGGGGTGCGTAATGGGAAGGTATGACCGCCGAACACACGTGAATGTTGTACCCGTCCACGCGTGTAGCTAAAAGGAAAAAAAATTGGGAATTTTTTTTCGCGTACGTAAGGGGGGGATGTTACGGGCGGTTCCACGGCCTCGTAAATATACCTAAATAGAGTGATCCAAATAGGCAACGATTAGTAAGGCGCATAGGTATTGTTGGTCCTCTATAAATTCACCTAGGGTAAGGCGCGTTTGGCTCACGATGTAGCTACTTGGAATGCGGCGATAAGGTTTTTTCCTAATTCTTTTTTTTGGAGTTTTTCTATTCCAAAAACGTCGAGTATTTTCTGGCTGGCATTTGAAAGCAACGGACGTTTCGTCGTTGATAGTTTTTGATAACTAACCCGAATAGGGGATGTGTGGCGAAAAGTTCCTCAAGGGACAGTGAAAGTGTTTTTTTGAATTATCTGTGAGTTGTGTTTCCTGTCCCGGATACAGGGTTGCCCTGGATGAAGTTGTGATTTTTTTGTCGTTCCGACTTAGCCGCCGCCAGAATTCCAAGAATATTCTTCCCTCCGAGGCGAGGAGGCTACTATAAGCCGATCTACAACGTTAAGTAAGTCATATTTTTATATTTTCTCTTTGTCTTAAATCGTAGCTCATTCGAGATTATTCTCAAAATTATTGTTTTACTCGCCACATTCAATTAAGGCCATGCACCTCTTTGCAGGGCTTTTTATTTGCTACTTCCGATTCTACTGCTGGTTCAAATCTTACCGTTTCCCATATCCACCCTTCGTGGGATGGGTTTACCCGGCCGATCATCACTTTACGCAAGCAAATACCTGTAGGATTAGATGTTACGCACGAGGGATGCAACGAGACATCATTGCAGCCATGGAGTCGCCACCTAGTACACACCTATAAGTGCAGTTGACTGTAAGCTTGTTCCTTGTTCTTTATTTTTTTTTTATGCGAATCCAGAAACTCGTAAGACGTTGCGCAATCAATAAAGTTAGTCACGCATCGCAACGCACGGTGTTACAACTTTAAATTAGCATTTAACTTTACTAATTTTGTTCACTATTATTGTATAACTGGGTAAGAATTTGCAAGTAATTTCTTTTGTGCATAATTGGCAATAACGTCACGGCAATAATATTATTTCAAGGTACAATTTCTCAAAGCTATACAGCTCACTCATATAACTTTGTACACCTTACGCACTTTAGATATCAACTCATAATATTAGAATAATATAGCGTTAATTAAATACAGCGTCCCTAGACGTGATCACGACTCGGCGGCGGACCCTCCCCTGATATTGTATGCAATCCATTGTTTTAATTAGATGTAGGTATCGTACGATTTTTTTTGTAAGTATTGTGTGCATATTAATAAACTGGTTTTTTTTTATAACGATTCGTCGCCTCATATTATTAATACTAACACTCTGAACACTCCCAAATCACCCATCAAGGAGCGAATCACGACCCCCGCATGAACCAAGCTAGCGAGTGAGCCTTTCTGCCTATAGTATCAATGGTCAGGGCCGCGGAAGGCGCACTATAAAATAAATTTTTGTGATCGGCGACGATAATCAAACAAATGACCAAATAATAATAAATATTTACTTTGGTTCTCCTTTTTTCCAAAATACACAGGAAGGGCCCTAATTGGCCGGTTACAATATCTAGTATATATGTTCTTAGATATGTATTTTATATAACAGTTCTTGTATATATGATACGAGAGATTATTTATTTCCTTGCGATGTAATATTGTGTTAGTCCCTGTGTGACGGTATAAAATCTCACCACTGCTTCCGAGGCGAAATATAAGCACTCGTACTTAATTGTAAATATGTGTGTTAGTAATAGTTGTAGTATGTCCCTGGTTGGTGTACCTTGAGAGGTGAGGTTGGAGCTTACGAGGTTCGATTGCAAAATTTAAATATCTACGACACACACCTCTCGTCAAGTTAGTTCGGTTGTTTAATTAGTATCCAGAATGACCTTGTCTGGTGATGGTCACTTTTTTTTGTACTCCGTTTGTCCTAAGTAAAGGCTAGGATGAGTGTAGTGCACTCCATAGTAATGTTGCCTATAACGTAAAGATCATAATTTTATTTAACTTCAATTTCTTAAAGTGTTCCTACTTTTGTCTTGTTTCCAATTCAATCTTTTCCATAGTAAATATATATCTATCCACTCAGTATAAAACTTTTACATATATCTAGAAAATTTAATTCAATGTTATGGTAGCACCTCATTTTAAAATATTTTTATTAACTCAAGCAGAACAGGAATGTTGTATTTTACGTGCCTGGGTACGGTAATAATCCTTTTAAGTGCATATGCAACTTAGTTCTTTTTATTCCAAGTGCAATAATTATTGTTTATATATATCAACAATTATGTTTTTTTAAATTATGACAGTCAAATTGTCATCTGTCACTGTTAGCATAGAATATAGAAATCTGCGAGTAGAAATCTGAAGTGGGAGATTTGAAGCAGGGCAGCCAACTGTTCGGCGCATATTACTAACTGGGACGGTCTTTTATAACTTTAGATAAATTATGGAATAAATAGATTTTCAGAAACTCTTGGATTATTAATACTTTATTTACATTTAAATAGCATTAATAGGCAATATTATTATAAATTTAACAACTCTATATTATTGACTGACTAATTTGGGGAGTGGCGACATCGGTGTGGAGTTGGTTGAACTCTTACTGAACTCTCGTAGGATATTTGCAGTAGGTTCTCTTTTTGGTTTCGATATTCGCTAAGGCGGCCTTTTTTCATTATAGGATTTTTGAATTCTTATGAGAGAATCTGATAATAGCTGACAAATTTCACATTCTTTTTTCGACGTGCTAGTGGTAAGGGTCGCACTAAAGATTTACGAATTTTTATTCATCCGTTCAGGGATTAGCTTTTGTGCGAATCTATTTATTATTTTCATTGTGAGAGGAATAGATTATTGGATATTCCTGAGTATTTAATGAAAATATATCTCGTTCGAGGAGTAATTTGCCATTTAACGTCGACCACGTGTTGTCACGAGTTTCGTGAGTTTTCCATCCAACTGTTATCAGTGATCGACCAAAAACACTTCTCAATAAGGTATGTGTCTTTGTTTATCGTTAGATTTAAATGGTAATTTGTCTTTATATATATGTTATAGGTTTTTTTTTGGGGTGATAATCTTTCATTCACCAACCATTACTTTTATCTGTGGAGCCAGTTGTTTTGTGGAACGGTACACTTTTCCTGTACGCTGTTGGGGGCAAGAGGCCTACGCTGGTCCTGTACGCTGCTGTGACAAGAGGTCCGTGGCGATTCGTTCAGTTCCCTTGGAGGTACTGCGGTTATCTACGTTATCCAACTGATTGTGTGGGGTGATCTAGGCTGTCCTTCTCAAGGTATCCGAACATCCAGGACATTCCTCCACCGTAGCTGTTGGTAGCCAAGGATTCACGCAAGTGTGATAACTTAACTATCTTATTTTATCTTAGGCTATTGCTTCTAACGTTTATAATAATTAAGGATAAAACTAAAAGGTCATTCTTTGTAAATAAAATTAAACTATAATCTATAACACATCTCATGGGTTAAAGTTGTCATATTTTATTAGTTGTAATAGTGACCTAGTTAGGAGCTTGGTGAAAAGTATTAATTGCGTTTGATATTATTTTATTTAATTATACAGGGTGTACTGCGAATAGTCAAGTACCAATACGGTCGCGCTTAAGCTTAAGCCCCGCCACTATATTTATTTAGAGCCTACGATAAAACCATACATTTTAGGTGATCAATTTCCACGTTTTACTTTTTTTTATGCGCTCTCTTCCCCTAACTAAGTCACGGTTATATATTTTTGTATCATATATAAATAGGTATTTAGGGAGTTTATTAATATTTCAATTGGGGTTGTTTACCCTAATCACTCATTTAGATTGAATATATATATATAGTATCCACTTAGAATTAGTCATATGCAATAACTACTACTCAGGCATATTAAGTTGTAAATTGAATACCTAGCTGTAAATAAACCGAGAAAATAAAACTAGTTTGTCGTTATTTCTGTACAGCTCTTTTGGTAAGTTTTGGAGTTGTGCAAATTGCTGCGTATTTGGGTAACTGTTTTGGTAAATTTACCTGGCGCCCAGGATATATAGACATTTCTTTAAAATTAAATAAGAGGGACCTCGACCCGTCTCCTCTGTTCTTAGTCGGAACTTACCCAACTGTCAACATGACGGCTGGTTATTTGTAACCAAGATTTATGCTTTCTTTTGGGAGTAAATCGGAAGTTACACCTGCTACAGTCAGTTTGATACACATATATTACGACGCCAATGCCTCTAAGCCGTAGCCATATTGAAATAATAGGTTGACATTTGACAGCATTTTATTCTTGTGAATCCTGAGTGAGTGATGTACTGTAGAAGTTTTATGTTGTTTCTGGTGTATTTTATGCAGTTAAAGTGATTATGATGTAAATAAAGACGTGAAGTACTTACAGGTAGGTAGTTAAGAAACTTGGCTGTGACCTTCAGTGTTATTCTGTAAGCCATTGAAAAGTTCCCAATATTGAATAGATTCCAATTTATGTTTCAATCACATTTCCAAGGGTGTTTCCAATATTGAGAAATTTTACAATTCTGTAAACCATATTGGGAACATTCAATCTTAGTCACTAAATTTAAAACGGTTAGTACAATTATTGACAAATAGTGCGTAATAAGTTTGAAAGAAGAAGAAGATTAACCTCACTTTTGTTGTTTTTGCGCCATTCTGCGGTGTATTTTGAATTGTGATTTGTGGTCGCGAAAATTTGGTGATATGGCCCCTGCTAAAAGAACAAGTCCACAGCAATTTGCCATATATGTTCGGTATTTAAAGCAGTATCCTCTTCTATGAATGGGCAAATTCACGTCTTTGGTTGGCCCAGATGAATTAAAAATAATTTGGGGCGACAATTACAATTATCGTGCATTTGAAGTAGTTATTGTTTGATTAATTTAGAAATATTTTATTTTTAATTTATCACATTGTTTTGAATACTCACACTTCAATTATATTTTCGACTGCATTTATAATGAAAATAAATTGTCTATTCATTATGAATTACAAACGCCTTTTATCGTTGCACAAATCAGTTATTCAAAATAAACGTTTGAGGTTATGTTCTATTGGAAACTTAATAACAAGAGCAAAAATCGGTTGTTAAGATTTTCAAGTATTGATTCAATAAATTGAATTCATTGTGGTTACAGAATACGAAAATGACAATGTCATTGGAATCTTTCCAATTATTGGGAAATATCCAATATTGAATACTTTTCAATGGCTTACAGAATAACACTGAATGGCTTACAGAATAACACTGCTTTATTTAATGTGATTAGAATAAAATAAAATATTTTCATTTTCCAGGCATCATCAACGACGAAGCATATTAATTAACCGCATTAATGAACTTGATGATCTACCATCTTTCATCTTCAAGTGCAGAATGACTCAAGACACAAATTACATTTCTAGTATCATGAATGTCATCTACTATTTTAATAAAAATACTGAATCTCGAGTGAATTGTAAGTACTTAAATTATTTTAGATTTTTAATAAATATTACTTATTGTAAGACTTAAGTATAAAATCATAATTGGATCTGTTTAAGAAAGAACAATCATAGTTATATATTATTAGATTGCTTATTTGTAGTTATATCGTCACTCATTTTTTATTACATTTAAATAATTTTTAGATTAATTTTGCTTCTTACGATAAGAATAAGAAGCTAAAAACTGTTGTTGGGTATAGTGTCATTGAGTAAAAAAATAATATCCCAGCTAACCAATAATCACCTATAACGTCATATTGACATGATTTTCGTAACCTCAAAATTACGTCATAGAATTCACGTTAATTTGATGATAATATTCGGTCACACAATAATCTTTATACACAAACTGAGGAAATTATTTTTAGGTAAGAAAATTAACGTTAATATAACGTATATCTATGATGTTAATATAACGTTATGTAAATTACTTAACTTTGTTCCCTATTTTCAAGTCTTGCTCGAGTCTTAAAGTTATTAGTTATCTGAAAAAGCTTTCAGTTTGAATTTGAGAATATTTTAACTATTACCTATATATTCTGTAACACAGATAGTAGTGACGTTTCATCCCCACCTTAATGTCTCCATACACCCTATTAAAGTGACCCTTATTGTGTCTTTACATAGGGACACACAAATTTTCATTTTAAATTTTCTAATTCAAAAAACATTATTTAACCATTGAGCTATTTTTTTTAATCATTACCAATACAATCCGCTTTTTTCCATAATAACATTTTACTAAAAAGAATTTTTTTAATTTATTTGAGAAGTAAAACATTTTTTACTTAAGAACATTTATACAGATTAATATATAGTTCCCGAAGAAGACGGTTACACCAAAATATCGATATTTAGAAAAGCTCCTTTGATTTTGACCATTATGTTACGGCTATATAAGGGCCATGGCAAAATGAGTTTAGAAACCTAATCATATTTACCGCGTAAGAATGACGTCATAACTAATGGAGTCTATTGGACCAATGATTTACGAGTGTTACTAAGCGCCATCTACCAGTATTGCCGGTAACTGCTGAATTCGTGCAATTTCTCAATTTGGTCGGCCATTTTATTTATGTCGTGGCTAGTGTGGACGCTGTGGTATGATCAGGCAACGAAAGGCGTTTATTTAATTGTTTTTTAGTCTTTAGTGTCTCGTTTTCCTAGTTTTTTTTAGGAGTTATAAGAGGAGTAAGTTTTTTTAATTTGAATGGGAACAAGAATGTGCTGAAACTGAAACAGAAATAATGTTTGTTCGAGGATGACACCGTGGGCTTAGTTTGCAGTGACTGGCTTACGCCATTAAAAAAACAAGTGTATTGGCCACCATACAAGACCCAAAAAAAATTTAATAAGGCTGTTCGCAGAAATGAAAATATTGCGGCTGACTGGACTTTACAGGACATAAAAAAAATTTATTATGAATTTGGAATGTGGTACGTTTACCCGTTAACATTGAAGGAACCAGATGAGTATGCAGCTTTGTGGATTAAGCTGTTTTGTTCAATCATGTTAGTAACCCTTAACAATAGTGATAGTTATTATATAACACCCTATATAGAATGTTACCACATAGGGCTTTAAACTGTAAAATTAGAATATAGGAAGAATAACTGTAAATTATTTGAACTTAATAAATATTATTTATTTTAAAATTTGTTTTTATATGCCAACCATATTACCATTGCAATGTAACCTCCGTTAGGTTACGATGGTGATGGTTTGATATGAACTTGTGGAGCAAAGAAACACCCCTCTATAACAATGTTACAAATATATCATCATATTAACGTCATCGTTATGACGTTATAATAATGTGACTGCAATACCGTTATATCGTCGTCACTTTTATGACGTCATTATACCCCGGTCTTTTTGTCGTCATTATACCGTTAATATCACGTCATTTTAATAACGTCAGTGAGGTGATTGAGTAACGTTATTTTGACGTAAAAAAACATCTTTTGGTTAGCTGGGATATATTTAATCAATGGTATAATCCCCCTAAGCACTAACTATAAAAAAATTTGTTCTAATTTTTTTTGTTTGCTTTATTTTTTACTAGGAAACTTTTAAAATTGTGTAGCACACATTCATCAAATCCCATTTTATAAATATTGGAGAAAAAATTAATTAATGCTTAGTTATTCCAAATTTATCAACTACCTCAAACGAGGCCTCAAATCTGTTCATCTGAAATTGTATTTTTATGACACTCCAGTAGTTGATAATGTAAGATTAGCTAGTAGCGTTGATTGAAAATACTTAGAATTCAATACATCAAAATCGTGTTTAATTTTGCTGGTTATTTTTAGGAGCAGTAATTACTTCCCAACAAAGAAAATTTGAAACGGCATCTGCTGAATGGTTTCGCTATGCCAAACAGAGGTTTCAGCGAGATAAGAACTAATGAATAAATACCAAGTATCTGTAATTAACCCTTTCAGTACCGAATTTAATATTCAAGTGTAGGCATTGATTAGATTCGGTAAATGAATAGAATATGGTTAAATAAACAGAACAGATTTACTGTAAAATTAGTGACAGATCTAATAATAATAATGCAAATATTATAAGGTGTATGATATTGGACGAAACAGTGTTGATTTTTGAATATACATAGATGCACATTGCACATCCTGCAAATAAAATGTATTCTTGATTTACGTTCTGGATATTTACATCGAGAATCGAGATGCAAAAGTTTTGTCATCGATTTCTTGAAGGTGCCCAATAATATCCAGCCTCTTAGTAGACGAATATTCCACTGTAGGTTTTTACTTGGGAGGACCTGTCTGGAGTTGGGGTCCTTACTGGTCTTCGAGGCAGGACAAAAGTTTTGCTTCTGTAAGAGGCTTTTTCATATTATCCCTCCTCAACATATCAAGCAGAAAAACTATGCAATAATGAAATTTAGAAAGAAATTTAAAAAAGTAGGGTTATGTTTACCCGTTGCCAGCTACGCCTGTAAGTCACAGTGTACACTATCGTGTACGTCACTTTTGGTCCAAAAATCACGAAAATTAAACTCTTTCCTACAATTTATTTAGCGTTTATTGAAAATATGCACTATTTTGAACTAGCCAAAATTATATTTTGAAAAAATTTGAAAGACAAACCTCTAAAACACCATCTTTAGAACTGCACTAATAGTATATATTGCTCATCCGTGTTACCGAAATTTATTTTACCGATTTGTCTTAAATATTCGCACATAGATGGGGCTAGTGTACTAAAAAGTGTAGCAGATAGAAACAGAACACTGTAGTTGGCAATACAACTCAACCCAGCAGCGTTCTTTAATTGGAAATAAATCTATAAGTCGTGTACACTATGGTGTACACCATAACTGAAAGGGTTAAACCATTACTATTAACGTTAATTTACTCTGAATAAAACATTAAAAAATATTTGCTTTATTTATTTTTAGATTATTCTAAACACCCCTGTATAGCAGTGATGGCTCATGGACTTTCAGGATACAGTATTTCAAGTTTTAAGGATGTAAGGCCTACACCAAATCGTAAGAGATTTCACCCTGAATTGAAATAATTAATATTTGGTGAAAAAATTATTTCAATATCAGTTTACAAAAGAAAAGTTGAGAAAATCCCGTTCCGACCTGGATAATGACGTTTTTCTCTTATTAAAAACACTTTAGTGGATTTTATGAATCACTTTTTATTTTTGACTGCTCATTACATTATATTTGTCAACATCATTTTTAATTAAATTATTTATAAAACAAAACTTTTTCTAGAGCCACCTATACTGCCGTACATAAAAGATAAATTCAAATTGAGTTCAACAAACCACTTCAACACTTTCCCTTGTTAATGAAAGTTGAATTTAAAAAATATTAAACATGAAATCAAGAAAGAAACAATTACTTTAAAAATAACAAATAAACATCCTATTAATTGTCTATTGCCCTTTCTATTTCACATTAGTCCCATTTTCGCACATAAAATCTTCAGGCGGGTCTTTGGCAACGGCTTCGTCATAATGTCTGCTACTTGCTGCTCCGTTTTCGCTCTGTCACTTTTTCTCTGATAAAAAAATGTTTAATGGAAATGTCCTTGGTTCTGCGGTGAAACTCTGGATTTTGAGCTAGTCTCACTGCTGCACAGTTATCAACTTGGATAATGGGAATATCTTTGAGTTTGATGATTCCTCTGAAAAGTCTGCTTAGCCAAATTGCCTCTTTGGCTCCCTCGTTTGCTGCGATAATCTCTGCTTCTGTTGTTGAAGTCGCTACAACTGCTTGCCGTTGACTCATCCAGGAAATTGCTCCTTCTGATTACCTCACGACAACTCCAGAGGTTGAGCGACCTGTTGTTGTGCACCCTCCAAAATCTGCATCGCTGTAGATGTCCAAAACACCCTTGTACACGTTGCTCCGGTAAACTATTCCCAGGTTTAAAGTCCCTGCTATATACCTGAAGACTCTCTTGACTCGTACGACGTCCTCTTGAGTTGAATTTTCGAGTGTTCTAGAAATAAACCCCACACTATACGCCAGGTCTGGTCTCGTGCCAAGCATCAGATACATCAGAGCTCCAACAGCCTGTCTATAAGGACATTTTTGTGCTAGGAGACCATCATCCACGTAGATCACAAGAATGAGTTTTTGACCACTCCTCTCTCGGATGTATAGACATGGATCAGCGTCGCTGGCTTTGAATTCATGTCGTTGCAGAAAAACTCTAATACGTTTATTCCAGCATCTGGGTGCTTGCTTAAGACTGTAGAGACTTCTTTTAAGTTGGCAGACTTTACTAGTTCCGTCTTCATACCCTTGTGGCTGTCTCATAAATACTGTTTCTTCAAGCTCTCCATACAGAAAAGCCGCTGATACGTCAAATTGCATCAGATGCATCATCTCACTTGCTGCGATGCTGAAAATCGAACGAATCAATACCGTGACGCTGACTGAATCCCTTGACGACTAGTCTTCCTTTGTACTTGTCGATACTGCCGTCAGGATTTTTATTGAGTCGAAAGACCCACTTGCATGGAATCGCCTTTGCACCTGGTGGAAGATCCGTCATAATCCAGGTTTGGTTTTCATCTAAAGAGGCGATTTCACGATCCATGGCTTCCACTCAGCTGAGTTTTCGCTTCTCAAGGCATCTTCAAAAGTCGCAGGATCCTGAGTCACTTGATTTACAAACTCCTCTATTATCATGGCGTAATCTTCAAGATGTTTGGGTTTCTTCAGGGTCGATTGATCTCTTAAAACTCTTCCTGATGTCGGTTGAGAATTTTCTTCTTCATCAATGTCTTCTGACTCGTTCCCAGTTTCGTATTCTTCGTCACTTCTTGATGATTTCTTCGACTTCTGACTGTCCTCAGAATTGATCTCCAACTTCACCTCAGTGTCGATCACTCGCTCATCAGGTCTGACTTCTTCTTCAACCTGATCTTCATCCTCGATATCTTTTATAGGTAGCTGGACCTTCCTTCTACATTCATTAATTCTTTCTTGGAATTGAACGTCTCTTGACAGGACAACCTTGTGGCCGCTGGGAACGTAAATTCGGTAACGTTCATCTCCATCATATCCAACGAGGACTCCTTTCACTGCTTTCTTGTCCATCTTCTTCCTCTTCTCAGCTGGTATGTGGACGTAGCAGGAAGATCCAACAATGCGCAGATGTTTGATTCTTGGTTTCTTGCCCATCCACAGTTTATAGGGACTGACTCCTTCTTTTGACGACTTTCCTGTCCTATTTAGAATGTAGATGGCTGAAGTCACTAACTCTGCCCATATCGCATCTGGAAATTCAACTTCACTGTTCGAATACTTGAAGGTCCTTGCCATCTCAACTATAGTGCGATTTTCGCGCTCACTGCCGCCATTCTGCTCTGGCGTGTATGGCGCTGTCAGTCTCTGCGTAATTCCACTTTCTGATAAAATACATTTCACCTCTTCACAGTCGAATTCTCCTCCGTTGTCACTGAGTAGCTCTTCAATGTTGTGCCCAAGTGTTTTTGCATGTGCTAAAAACTGTTTTAACACTACTTTGACATCTGATTTTTGTTTTATCACAAAGCCATAGCGGAACTTCGTGTAACTATCTTTAAATACAACTAGAAATCGCTTTTTGTTGAATGATTCACAAAACGGGCCTACAACATCAGTTGAAAACAGTTCTCCTGGTTTCTTTGCCTTTAGTCTAGTGCCAAAAGGTAATCGATGTGCTTTCCCAAAAACACAGGGCTTACAAATGTCTCTTACCAGCTTCACACTGATACCCAACTCTCTCTTGAGCATCTCTCTTACGTGTTGCTTGTCTTGATGACCACATCTCTCGTGATACAGCTGTAGTGTCAAATTATCTGCTTCTGCAATGCTGACTCTTTCTTCTTTCTCTGGTATGACTGGTTCGATGGCTGCCTTGTACAGGGTTCCACTTTTGACACGACTCCCGCCCAGCACCACTTTTCCATTGACTTCTAAATAGCACTCAGTTGCCGTTGAGTGGAATCTGCTGTTTTCATTTCTGTCTTGGGCTGCTAGAACAGAAAATAAATTTTTCGAAATCTTTGGAACAAACCAGGCATCGTTTAAAGGCATCTTCAAGGTGTTATCTTCAGTGATGGACCAAATCTTAATAGTTCCTTTCCAGATGGCCTTAAGAGCTTCTTGTCCAGCGGCCTTAATGACGCAGGGTTTTTGAAACTCTTGGAACTCGACGAATAGATCCGGAGAATTTGTTACGTGCTTCGTGGCTCCGTTGTCTATCCACCATCCTGATGAATTCGTCTCCACCTGAAGAGTATCTTCGCTAATGGCACTTAGAGCTATGTTGGTATCCAGGGAGTTGCTCTGAGGACTGTTCTTCTGCGGTCGTCCGTCATTAATCCACTTGTAACACGTTTTTACCCAATGCCCTTTCTTCTTACAGTAGTTGCATATGTCATTCTCTTTAGAGTTTTTCGACTTCTGTTTTCCGCTTTTTACGAGAAAAGCGTCTCTTGTGCTCTCTGTGAACTTTCTGAAATTTCTTTTGTACATGCATAATTGAGTGATTAATTCTTCAAAAATCTTTTCTTAATTTTTCGACAATAGCATCCAACTGGATCTAAAATTTTCGAAGTCACTCGGTAGAATTTGCAAAGCTTTGCAAACTAAAATTAAATCTGGAAGTGCATTTTCATTTTTGGCTTTTAATCCATTATTTAGCTCAAACCACAGATTTTTCAATTTCGCGACATGAGTCGAAACATCCTCTCCATTAATCCAACTGAATGCAAAAAACTCGGTACATATTTTGAACAGCTGATCTTTGGATGACGCCTCGAAATTCGACTTTAATGCTCCCCATGCTTCATGAGCTGTATCCATTATTTTTTGATAAACCGCAAGATAAAATTGCGATGATTTGAGTTAAGTTTTTAAAAAACACTAATAAAACTTTTTATTAATTATTCTTTATTTTTCACAGTTACAAAGTGTTAGCTTGGTTGACAGAATAGATCTGGTCCTTATTTCTAGAGAACCTATATTTATAATTTTGCTTATCGCAGTTGCTGCATTGCATTACTACACGTGCTACGCATAGTCATCATTATTACACGTGCTACGCATAGTCAGCATTCTGATTAATATTATCTACAATACTAGGAATTATAACTCCTCCGGCCTTAGAGTAAAATTATACTGAAAGGGTAATTTTTCGAAAATAATTATTTAAACTATAATCTCATTGGTAGGGGGAGTTTTACATTTTTTCCTTTTTCTTTAAATATTTCAGGTAACAAACATACAAAGAATACACAATTTTTGTTAGTACATAGCTATTTGTTCTTAAAGCTACAAATTTTGTTTTGGGTAATAATAATTGGTAAGTATAATTCAATTGTACAAGTAATGTATATAATTCGAAAAATTGAAATTTTGTATTTTCAATTAAAGGAATTTCTAAAATGAAAACCACTGTAAAATCTTTAGAGTATCCTTTGATATTAATGATTTTTTCGTATTTAAGTATATTACTGATTTCAGGTTCAAAGGGTAATTGAGTATTACTTAAGAGGTTTTGTATATCTCTAATTTCTTGTAGAAGTTCTACTAGATTTATAATTGAATTATGCAAGGCATATAACTTGGCAAAGGTTGAGGCTGTTCCTATTTTTTCTAATATATCATAGATATTTTGGTACAAAAATGTTAATTGTGTTAGCAATGAATACGTCAAGAAGTATTGATAGTGTTCAGCTTCATAATTTGCAAAATAGTCTAGATTCTAGAAGTATTTGATTGTGAGATAAATTTTGGGCTGTTTCATTAAAATTCTTAATAGTCGAATTTAGAATAGTTATCTGATTTATTGTCGATTCTGTAGAGGTGGTGAAGATCGTACAGCATCTGTAACAGGTTTACGAAGTTCTTTTAAATGAATTACTATTACTTTATTGTTTTTTGGATTTTTAATTTTTGCTTTATTAAATTCTAATAATTCGGTAATTATATAGGGTCCTGCGAATTTATTTTTTGCTTTTGATCTTTCATCTAATTTCTTATATACCGTTTGATTTATTTTAAATTCGTGTTGTATGTCGCCTTTAGTATTTCGTTTTTCAAGCACTTTTTGTTTTTGAACAATTTCTTTGTTATTGATAGTTTGATATAGATTTTCGGTACGATTTTTGTGGGCTAATGCATAATCGGTATAAAATGTAGTTTCAATAAGTTCTAAGGGATTCTGTGAATTCGTGTGTCCGAATGTAATTTCAAAAGGAGATAATTTTAAATTTGATTGAATTGCTGTATTATAGGCAATAATAGCATAAGGCATTAATTTAGTAATTGAAGAATTAGGCTCTTTTTCCTTTAATATACGTAGGTGTTCAATTAGAGTGGAATGAAATCTTTCAACTGGGCTATTACTTTCGTGATGTTTTGGTGTTCCAAAATGAACATTAATTTTATGGCTTTTTAATAATTCTTGTATATTTTGGTTTTTAAATTCCGTTCCGCTATCTGAAACAATAGTTTCTGGTGTTCCGTAAAATGAAAAGTATTTGATTAAGTTATCATGAATTGAAATAGAATCTTTTGTAGCGGGAAAGGTTTGTCCTAATTTTGAAAATTTATCAATAATCGTTAAAAATGATAAGTTTTCAATAGTAAACATATCTATGTGGAGTACTTGGAAAGGTTTTGATGGAGTTTCGGTCATTACCAGAGGGGTATATGGTTTGTGTCTAGCGTATTTGGCTCTTTTGCAAATTTCACAATCATTTAAATACGAGGTGATGTCTGATTTTTGGTTTTTCCAATAATAATTATTTTTTAATTTAGAATAAGTTTCATCAATTCCTCTATGGTTAGATTTTCCTTCGTGATATATTCTTATAAGAGTTAATCGTTCGTCCTTGTCTCTAACAGTATTAATAAGTTTTGTACATATTGAAAGTTTTAAGTTGTCAAATTTAGAATTCTGAGTGGTTGTAAAAATGGGAATTAATTGTCTGTCATGAAAATAGATATAATTGGATTTTGTTGGATTTGTATGGTCTCTAAGAAGTTCAGTAACTAATTCTATAGAATGCAAAGGAACTTTGACATTTTTTATAACATGTCCGTCTATAGTTTCGGTGTCTACTCGTAATTCATGGTGGGGGTTTCTTTGTATTAAAAACTGAATAGGTTTATTATTTATTATTTCGTCTAAAATTGGTATTCCATAATTATCAGGTTGTCTTGAGGTATGAACAGTATTTACTTCATCGTCATCGTTTTCTATTATTTCGGGTATTTCAAAATTTGGATTTTCAGGTATTATAGGTATATTTTGAATAATTTTTATTTCAGGATTTCTATTATGAGATAAATTTTTATTAGTCTCGTCCGGTTTAGGATTTAACTCAGGGTGAGATATTGGGTTTTCAGAAAGTTCTCTCAGATATTGCGTAATATCTTCATTTATATTTCCGGGTTGGTTTATTACAGATTCTGTTTCTAGGGCATTTAATTGGATACGACTTAACGCGTCGGCGTTGGTATTTAATTTTCCTTTTTTATACATTATAGTATAATCATATTCTTCTAATTGGAGTCTCTAGCGTACTAATTTTGAACTGGGGTCTTTCATGTTAAATAACCAAACAAGGGGTCTATGGACAGTATATATCGTGAATTTTCTTCCATATAAATAAGGTCTAAACATTTTTACTGCCCAAACTACCGATAAACATTCTTTAAGTACTGTCGAGTAGTTAATTTCATGCTTATTTAATGTTCTGGAAATATATGCTATAGGTTTATCATTTGGGAACTGTCTGTGGTTAGTATAAACGGTTTGGAAAAATCTGGATACTGTAATATCGGTGCGTTAATTAATACATTTTTTAACTGATTAAAAGATTCAATAAACTGGGGTGTATGCATGATTTTTTCATCTTTCTTTAATGATTTAGTTAAAGGTTTGGCTATTTTAGCAAAGTCTTTTATGAATTTTCTATAATAACCAGCTAATCCTAGGAAAGATTTGATTTCCTTGGCTGTTTTTGGTATTGGAAAATTTTTTACTGCTGCAATTTTATTAGGATTTGGTTTTATCCCGCCAGGTGTAATTACGTGTCCTAAATATTCTACATTTTGTTTTAAAAATTCAGATTTGTCTAATTGTATTTTAAAATTGCTTTCACGTAATCTTTGGAATATTTTTCTAAGTCGTTCTATATGTTCTTGTAGACTTGTTGAAAAAATAATTATGTCATCTAAATATACTGCGCAAATTTCATTCTGTAATCCTTGAAGGATATTATTCATAACACGTTGGAATGTACTTGGTGCGTTTTTTACTCCGAAAGGCATCCTTTAAATTCATAATGTCCGGTCTCTGTAGAAAATGCTGTTTTAGGTATATCTTCAGTTGTCATTTCAATTTGATGAAAGCCGTTAGCTAAATCTAATGTCGTGAAATAATTACATTTTCCTAGTTTATCAAGTGTTTCAGATATATTTGGTAAGGGATATTTTTCGTCAATTGTTTTTTGGTTAAGTTTTCGATAATCAATAACCATTCTCCATTTAGTTTTGCCTGAAGCATCTAATTTTTTTGGTACAATCCAAATTGGAGATGACCATGGGGAATTTGAATGTTGTATGATTTTTGAGTCTAACATTTTAGATATTTGCGAACTAACTTCAGCTTTATGGACATGTGGGTAACGATAAGACTTAGTAAAAATAGGGGTTTCGTCAGTAAGTTTGATTGTGTGTTTGATAGCGTTAGTGAAAGTTAATGGAATATTTTCCGAATGAAAAATATCTCGATATTCAAAGCATAATTTTCTAATCGCTTTATTTTCTTCTTGATTACAATGTTTAAGTCTAAGATTTTTTAAATTTTCTTTATATATTTTATCTAATTCAATATTACTTAGAGTATTTTCAGAATTTTCGATGAAATTTATTTCGTTCTGGTCAAAAGGTTCAGTTTCCAAAAAGTCTATTAATGTCAATTCAATAGCATTATCTGTTTTATTAATTAAAGTTGTCAATGCAAAATTGTCTTCGATATTTACAATAGCAGTAGGTGTTTCTAGTTCGTTAAATTGCATATGATTAAGAATAGCTGTACCTGATTTTTGAAATGTAGGTAACATAACTATTTGTTCAGTTCTTGATGGAATTACTAATGAATATGGTTGTTTCAAACGTACTTTAGGATATTCTTTAGTCTTTTGAGTCGAATTTTTAAAGTATAAAGGAATCTTAATTTGTGGGAATTCTAGTACTTTTTCATCAATGTCGATTTTAGCTTTTAATTCACTAATAAAATCTATACCTATTAATCCTTGAAAGTTTTCAGAAAAATCGAATAAATAAAAGGTATGACATTTATTTATATTAAAGTCTGCTAAAAGTATTAAATCAATAATTTCGTTGTGATAAGAGATTCCATGTGCAGTTCTTACTTCAAATGTTTTTTGTTGAATAGAATTAGAAAAGTGCTGTTGAATTAATTGGGGATTTAAGAAACTTTTTGTACTACCTGTGTCTATTAAAATTTTTGCTTTAAGTGTTGGAATATATATGTATTTGTTTTGTCCAAAATAATTAAGACTTATTATGTCGGGAATTTCATAATCTGAGTTGTTGGAAAATTTATTTGTGAAAAGTCAGTTGGTTCAGTTCCGATATATTGTTGTTGATCATATTGTTGATTACATTGATGTGGTATAGTATCATCATCATAAGAATAGAAAGTTGAATCTGGATATTGTTGCTCTAAATTATCATTAGATTGGTTATCATATTGATCGTCAAATTGATAATATTGGTTTTCATTTTGAGTTTCAAAATTACTTTCATTATGATCTTGGCTAGTGGAGTCGGGTAAATCACATACAAATTGGTTATGTAATCGAGTTGAAAAGGGTTTAGTTGTTCGACTATGGCCAGATGTAGTGTCCATAGGGGTAGGTTTTGGTAAGAATTTATGTACTTGGGACTGTGGTTTAAAAACGTTTGTTTGTGGAAGTCTTTGGAAATTATTGTTATGAGAATTGCTATGATTAAAGATATTTTGTCTCATTGGGTAATTTTGAAAACTTGGTAAAAGGCGATTATTATTTTGACTTGGATTAAATGTAGGGCGGTAATTATTTTGATTAGGGTTAAAATTATAATTTTTTAGGATTATATTGTGGTCTTGATTGAGTTTGCGAATTTCTAAAATTAGGTCTATTTTGATAAGATATTTGATTATTAGTAATATTGCTTGAACTATTTTTATTTCTATATTCCATAAAATTTTGTTCTTCTACTGTGAAATTCATGGCTTGTTCTAAACTATCGGGATTTTTAACTCTGATAGCTAATTGCATATGGTAAGGTAAACAGGTTATATATGTTTTTAAAGATAATTCATCATAGTGTTTAATTTTAATCAGTTTCGTCTCGATGTTTTCAAAACCTTGATTTAATTTTGTAATTAATAAACTGCGTATGTCTTGAATACGACTTGCAAATTCTAACAATGGTTCGTTCTTATTTGGCTTTAAAGATATTAAATCTTTGAATAAGCAATCTGTTGACCTTTGATCAGCAAAGCTTGCTATAAGTACGTCCTTGACCGCATTCCAGTTATTAAGTTCACTACGTGGACATATTAAATCACTGGCTCGACCTCTTAATTTGCTATATATTGTATCTAATAAACACGTATTAATAGGTGGTGTCGGATTAGCAACATTTTGAAAAGCTTTAATGAGATTTTCACTTGCAATTATAAATCTTTGTAGAGTTTTGGGATTACCGTCAAAATGTGGGACATTATCAGCTTGATATCGTAAAAGAGTGTAATTAGTTTCAGCCATTTCTTTTTTATTTAAATTTTCAGTTAAAATTTCAGGATTGGTATTTTTAGTTTTTACAGTTAGATTTTCAAATTTAACTAGAATATCTTCTAGTATTTCGTCTATCATTTAATGTCAAATTGAATGAGTTTTATTATTTTAATTTTTCGAATTGATCCAAATTAAATTTCTTAGAATTATTATAACTTTTCTTTGAGTTTCTCTTTAAAGAAAATATGACTTTTCCTTTGCTAATGTAACGAAGGACTTTATATTAGCGATGCTAAGGGGTGCTCTATTACACAGACTAGGTATAAAATTGTATGAAATTTTGAGTAACTCAAAAAAATAAGTTAAAATTAAAATTAACGTAAAATAAGATTAAATGTGATTTTAATCGGTACAATGATTTTGATTAAATGAACTTACATTAGGAGAATCGTTTCGATGTGGATTTTCTGAATTTTCATTTCTTTCTTGAGTGTCGTTTTCTGCTTCTTTCTTGTTTCTTGAGCGTTGTTTTCTGCTTCTTTCTTGTTTCTTGAGCGTTGTTTTCTGTTTCTTTCTTGTTTCCGCTTCGTTTGTTCCTTTTAACCTCTAGGCGTCGAGGGAGTCTATCTTCTTCCGCTGCTTTTTTCAGGAGTTGATTCCAGGATAAATCTGGTCCGGTCGGAAAGTGACAATCTTCTCCGTCGTTTTGTAATGGAAACAGATTCCAGGATAAATCTGGTCCGGTCTGAAAGTGACAATCTGCTTCTAACTCTTTCTTCTTTGTTCTACCCTTTTGTTCTGCTTTTAGGCTACTTGTTTCACCTAATGGAAGTTCGGTTTCTTCGTGATGAAGTGTTGTACACAAAGCTCTTTCTTAGATCAGGAATACACGATAAATGTGCTCTAACCCTGGGGCGTTCACTGATTTTCAACTAATTTTGAAGCCTTCACGAATCCGTTACGACTGCGCCAGATAAAATTGCGATGATTTGAGTCAAGTTTTTAAAAAACACTAATAAAACTTTTTATTAATTATTCTTTATTTTTCACAGTTACAAAGTGTTAGCTTGGTTGACAGAATAGATCTGGTCCTTATTTCTAGAGAACCTATATTTATAATTTTGCTTATCGCAGTTGCTGCATTGCATTACTACACGTGCTACGCATAGTCATCATTATTACACGTGCTACGCATAGTCAGCATTCTGATTAATATTATCTACAATACTAGGAATTATAACTCGCATCAGTCACTGAACTCGAAATCATGGATTTTGCATAACTGTTTGCCTTTCGAAAAAAATCGCTCTTAGTCTTGTGCTCTTTAATTTCATTATCCTTAGCACCAGCTTGCAATGGCTCAGGTTTCACTAACCTCCCGTCAATGACATCTAGGGCTCCCTCGTGGTAATCCATCAAGTCCCGAATCTTTCTTTTCCAAATCGGCCAATCTTTCTCACCAGCCAGGGGCTTTATGTGTTTCGCCAGCTCCATATCTTCGAAAAATGCTGAGACTGCAAAACTCCACAATAAAATTGCTCTCGACGTAATTAGCGAGAAAAAAAAACTCTTTGTTTACTTTCTCGCGCAAGATTGTCTTTTTACTTTACTTTAGTGATTCGCGTATTCTGGGTCCATAACCTATTGAAGTTTTTCTCTTAATAAAAACACTTTAATGGATTTTATGAATCACTTTTTATTTTTGACTGCTCATTACATTATATTTGTCAACATCATTTTTAATTAAATTATTTATAAAACAAAACTTTTTCTAGAGCCACCTATACTGCCGTACTATCGCGGCCGAAAAAAAGTAATCGATTTTTTATCAAGTAGTATGTTTTTTCGAAAAATTTTCCTTCGTAAATGGGAGTTTTTACATCAGTTATGTCATTTAAATTATTTTGACAAGAAATCATTGGTGGGGTCGTATTTATTAAAAAAAAACTAATAAGAAATAAAGTTGTTAATATTTTTTAATTATAAGAAAACAATTAATTAGTAGGGATTTGAGAGAAGCAGAAAAAGGCTACATCATCGCCAAACTTGGAGAAGGGTCGTCTTAACAACACATAGCAAGTGCAGGAAAGGCACAATTCAAAAACTAAACAAAAAGACAGAATACCTTCCGCTATTATCTGTTTTGTGCAAATTCTTCATAAACTTATGACCCCTGGGGCGGTAAACTCGCTGTTGACAATTGTAGCAGGAACTGAAATATCTTTTCGTCGGAAAAGACCACCCAATAACTATCGTTTTCATTAATAAAAGTATTTGCAAATTGCATTCTTGCCTCTTTATAGTTAGTCGGGGCTTTTTAGCAGTGGCACAGTTAAATAGACCTTGCTCTCGCAACCGCGCGTTTTCTTGCTGTCCTAACAGATGCTGGGAAGTTGGTTTGCCCTTTGGCTTCAATAGAATTAGAAAATGGGTTTAAATTCACATAGTTAATACCAGGGTATTGTCGTTTTCTAGAGTACTCTTTCTTGGCCGCCCAGAACCCACTGCCCTGATCAGATCATGAGTTTCTATCCACTTTTTGTTTAGTTTTTGAATCGTGTGCTTTTGATGCAATTAATTTCACTTGCTATGCGTTGTTGAGACCACCCTTCCCCAAGTTTGGCGATGATGTAGCCTTTTCTTCTTCACTCAAAACATGATAAGGCATAGTTAAGTAATAAAAAATTTATTTTTGCTTAATATGACAATGACAGTGACACTAATAAAAATATATTGGGATTGATGCGACACTGAATAGAACCATAGTTACAACGGGAAAATCAGTCGATTACTTTTTTTCGGCCGCGATAGTACATAAAAGATAAATTCAAATTGAGTTCAACAAACCACTTCAACACTGGAAAGTGTTGAAAATCGTTGTTTTAATTATTTCTCTAATACCAGCCTAATCTACGATAAAATATATGTCCTCCCTTTTTTCTTTTAAAAATCATTAATTTTTGTGAAAGTATAGGCATTTGAAACTTTGTACATATTTTGATCTCAAGAAATTTCAAATGTCGTATTTCCAAAAAATCGATATTTCTTCAAACTAAAAAAAAAAAGGAGCATGTATTATCACATCACGGATTATGTTGGTATTTTTTGAAATTATTGAAACAACGATTTCCAACATATTTCTTGGTCGGTTGAGGGTTTCACAGTTTTTTTTTTTGCAAACTGAAAATTTTTTCCACCAATATTATCAATTCGATTGGTGGTGAAAGCTTTTACGATTTGGTGTAGGTCCCATATCTTTAAAACTTGAAATATATGTAATCGTTAGTATGTCTCATGTACAGTCGGCGCCACCCAAATGTGAACGGCAAAATTGTATAGTGTAATTTGCACTTTAAATCATAGTCGCCGTAAAATTTGAAAATAGTTGTCAAATATATTTGTCATAATTTGTCAAAAGTAAAAGTAAAGATAACTATGCCAAGACATTTACCTGAAGCGCAAAAAGCGAGGGCTATAGCTAAATTGGAAGAAAATAAGTCTTTGAGTGAAGTGGCTGCTGATTTAAATGTTGGTAAAAGTTGTATACTTTATATAAAAAAAGCGCTGGCAAGAAGAACAAAGACTGCAAAGATCTATAAGGCAAGGTATAGGGAAGGTCTCCAATGAGAATAAAGACAATGCTCTGGTCGAATTTATCCATCATCAGAATTCTTTCGAAACCGCTGTCAAAACTCAAGAAGAAACATTATTCCCAGGGTCTTTCAGAATAGCACAAAGACGTCTTAAGCTGTCTGGCCTGACGAATTGCTGATTTTTAAATATAGAGATTAGTTTTTACCATTTTCATTTTATTAATGTTTTTCTGAATTATGAATTATTAGGTATGTGTTGAAATCATAGAGAATATAATATCTCTATGGTTGAAATATATTAATTATTGTTAATACGCTTAGTTTGTTTCATTTTATTTCTCACAATCGTTATACATGAATGAATTAAAGGAATAATTAATACCTATTAACCTTCTTCCACTAACATGTAGGTAATTATTTTGCTAACTTCTTTTATATTATTCGTGTCGGCCTTCGTCCTTCCAATTATTATGGTAACAGAAAATAATAAAAGTAATATTATTTACTGTCAATATATCCTCTCTGTGTTACGCCACTAAACAAAGTCTGACTTACTACAATGAAATTCAGAAGAAAATTCCATGACAACCAAAATGCGTTCACATTTGGGTGGCGCCGACTGTACGAGCACAAAAGTACATTGGAAGTATATACCCTATAATATATTATAGAGATAAAGTAAAGTTATATGCCAGTGCTGTCGTGATGTAATATTCTATGAGAATACTCACTGGTATGTACCTAGAATGTAACATGGCCTATATACTTAGTACGTAACATTTAAGTGTACATGCGGAGGACATTAAGAGGTACTATCGCGGCCGAAAAAAAGTAATCGACTGATTTTCCCGTTGTAACTATGGTTCTATTCAGTGTCGCATCAATCTCAATATTTTTTTTATTAGTGTCAACGTCATTGTCATATTAAACAAAAATATTTTTTTTATTAATCATGCCTTATCATGTTTTGAGTGAAGAAGAAAAAGGCTACATCATCGCCAAACTTGGAGAAGGGTGGTCTCAACAACGCATAGCAAGTGAAATTAATTGCAGCAAAAGCACGATTCAAAAACTAAACAAAAAGTGGATAGAAACTCATGATCTGAGCAAGGCAGTGGGTTCTGGGAAGAGTACCCTAGAAAACGACAATACCCTGGTTAACTATGTGAATTTAAACCCATTTTCTAATTCTATTGAAGCCAAAGAGAAAACCAACTTATCAGCGTCTGTTACGACTGTGCCAGTTTAGTTTTTCAATTGTGCCTTTGCAGCAATTAATTTCACTTGCTATGCGTTGTTAAGACCACCCTTCTCCAAATTTGGCGATGATGTAGCCTTTTTCTGCTTCTCTGAAAACCATACTAATTAATTGTTTTCTTATAATTAAAAAATATTAACAACTTATTTCTTATTAGTTTTTTTTTAATAAATACGACCCCACCAATGGTTTCTTGTCAAAATAATTTAATTGACATAACTGATGTAAAAACTCCCATTTACAAAGGAAAATTTTTCGATAAAACATACTACTTGATAAAAAATCGATTACTTTTTTTCGGCCGCCATAGTACCATGTACAGACATGCGACATACATGGTACATTGCCTGCAACTTCTAAGTCAGATTGTTATATACCAAGTATATGTCTGGTACGTGCATGTGTTTACTGGGTAGTGTGAGAGAAATGCCTCAAGCCGCCTCTGGTGATATCATCTGCTCCGTCAGTACTTGGTCGGGCGTCGAGTGTTTATTTTATGAATACAGACATAATATATTATATTATGAATACAGACATATATTATTATTAAAAACGGTTACTAAGCAATACATCTAAAAAGATATACCTATATAGATTTTAGTTTTGGGAATAGAATTAAACTTGTGTATTTTTAATTAAAATAAACCCAACGTTGTTGTACTTTGGTGTTCTGTTTAAATCCCTACGTCCAACAATTGTCAGAAGTGGGATTGATTTGCGAGTTTGTGCATCGTCTTCATCATGCATCACAGAGAGCTTGTTGCCACTACGCCGTCGTCGTCGCAAAGCAGGGACCAGGGTGCCGACGTTCAGCGGCTATTGCAATGGGAACGCGGTGCTGGGCCTGAAGCGATTCCAGCAGAGCGCGATTCGACGACACCGCCGTTATCGCTAGAGCACCGGGTTGAGTTGCTTCAGAAACAGATAAGTACTTTGACGGGCGTTCAGGTAAGTGGAAACATGTCCTTTACTTGGACGAATCTTCCGGATTTTGATCCCAATAGACATAATATATACAGATTAATAAGTGGATTAGACTGGTTGACGAAAATGCTTACTTTTCGCGTTACAACGTTCGGGTACGTCGTTTCAAAACTGCTGGGCCGTGCTCGCGAGTGGTATCTTACTACAGACAATTTCTTTGGTAAATGGTCGGTTTTAAAATCTGCTTTAAAAGAAACCTTTGGCATTGACTCGTCAATGACGGGTAAAATTTTCCAAGAGGCAGCTAATTTTACTTGCCTACACAAAAAATTGACCGACTATTACTCTTTAAAATTAAATAAACTACAAAAGTTAAATTGGGACATTCCGGTCAAAAACAAAATTAATATAATTATTGTGCACGGAATTTCAAACAAGGAAATTCGACAAATTGCTTTGTCTAATAATTGACAGTCTGGAAGATTTGTTTACGCATTTACGCAGTTGTGATCAGCATTTTGGGCCTTCTACCTTACAGTTTCAGAAAAGTAAAACAGATACTTTTCAAATACGGTGCTATCAGTGTAACGAAAAGGGACACAGAAAAATTAATTGTCCCCAGAATCATTTTAGCGATTTTAAATATAAGAAGAATAATAAAAAAACCTGTGACTTTTGTCAAAAGAGAGGTCATATACAGTCGGAGTGTCGTAAAAAGAAGAAAACTAACGAACATAAATCAGTAAAGTTTTATTTGCAGGCAGTATGTGAATTTGTAGTTTAAAGACGTTGTGGTAAATACAACTAATTTAGTAGGTATTATTGATACAGGTAGTGAATGTTCCTTAATTCGAGCAAGTGCAGCAGCTAATCAGTCCGAAAAAATTTGTAAGCGAAAATCGCGGTTTTTTTAATCTTTTTCGGGAGATTGTTACGAAACTAATTCGGCTATTACCTGCAGGGTTACCATTGACTCAGTGTGTGCTGAAATTGACATTTGGGTGGTACCAAATTACATGTGTCCTGCAGATATTTTGATTGGAAATGATTTCCTGGCACAGCCACAAGTTGCATTTTACAAAAATGGGTTAGATATTAAATTTTTGACTTGTTCAACTGTCTGCTCAGGTACTGAATTACTGTCCCCTATCACTTGCGACATGCTAACTACTAATAAAAAAGTAAAGGAAGTGGTTACGTAAGTGCGTTGCTACAAACTTAGGCGAAATTGGTAAAACATCGAGCTGTGAGATGTCAATAAGGCTGACAAGTTCAAATCCAGTAGTTTACAATCCATACAGACTTCCGGTTAGCCACCGTATGAAATTACGAGAAATGATTGATGAATTACTTAAAAACAAAATAATTCGGGAGTCAGTGTCCGCTTATGCTAGCCCAATTGTTTTGGTTCCTAAACCAAATGGTGACTTAAGGTTGTGTACAGATTTTCGCAAGTTAAATGCAATAACAGTTAAAAAAAAATTTCCTTTACCATTGATCGACGATCAAATTGATAAGTTGTTGAATTATAAATACTTTACTACTCTGGATTTCTTTTCAGGGTATTATCAAATTCCAATGGCAACCGATTCGGTTGAGAAAACCGCGTTCATAACTCCTGATGGGAAATACGAGTACTTAAGAATGAGTTTTGATTTATGTTAGATAGATAGATAGATAATACGTTTATTTAGCCCTTGGCTATACAACAACAATACATAACACAAAAAAAAAACTCAGATTTACATTGTAGATATTATTATATATGACTAACATAAAAATAAAGTAAAATAATGTAATAACAACTATTCACTAACAAATTATATACATATACACTACTATATCATGTTTTCCAGCATGTTATGTTTGAGCAGTCTTTTAAAAGTATTCGAGTTTGTACTGCGCAACTCTGTACTCAATCTGTTATACTCTACTACACCTTTATAAAAGATGGAACAATGCGTAGCTGCTTTATTGGCTTGCTTAATTACAAAACTGTCTTTACCGCGCGTATTATATTCATGTACATCTCGTAATTTAACCAAAATAGTTTTTAAATAATCTGGGACAATACCTATATTTATTTTATGTATAAATATGAGAACGTTATAGTTAAGAAAATCCCCTATATTCATCCAGTTTAGACATTTTAACATGTCCTCTATTCTAGTATATACACTACATTTCAAGATAACCCTCATGGCTCTATTTTGTAATTTTTGTAACCGTCCTATATCCGTCAGATTCGCCATATATAATATTGTGCTGCAGTAGTTAAAATGTGGTAATACTATAGTGTTATATACAATCTTAGCTTAGCTTAGCTGACACGTTTAAGAACGCCAATTTTTTTAGATATTTTTTTGCATATAAAGTCCACATGGCTTTTAAAATTTAAGTTGCAATCTATGATAACTCCTAGATATTTAATTTCTGAAATCAACGTCAAATTTACTGCTTGAAGGGTGAAACTCATATTTCTATCTTTAAAAGTTTTTAAATTCTGTTGATTACTTATAAGCATACTTTTTATTTTTGTTATGTTTAGTTTTAATTTATTTACTTCCAGCCAATTTGACACAAGTTCCAAATCATAATTTATTTTCCTTACCAACTCCCCAGGGTCATTTTCATCAATGTAAATAATAGTATCATCGGCAAAAAAGTGATATTTACAATATTTAAATATTCTTGACATATCGTTAATATATATTACAAAAAGCAAAGGACCTAGTATACTTCCTTGCGGCACGCACATCAATGTTTCTTTCACTCGACACTATATTTTCACACCTTACTCTTTGTCTCCTATTTTTTAAGTAACTCTCAAACCACTTCCATACTACTCCATTAATTCCATACTGTCGTAGCTTATCTAATAAAATATTCCTATCAACAGTCTCGAATGCTCTTTTTAAATCTAAGAATATTACCCCCGTCATACGCCCTTTATTCTTGCCTTCCTTCCACTCATTTATAAGATATTGCAACGCACTTTCACAGCTGTAGCCTTCTCTAAAACCTGACTGAAATTTACTATGTATTTGGTTTTGTAAAGTAAACTCTAAAAATTGCAGATACACTACTTTTTCTAATATTTTTTCGAATGCTGGTAACATATTTATAGGTCTACACTCCTCCGCCTTAATAGTTTTAGTCTTGACCTGTTTGGTTTCGAGTATAAAGAAAAACAGCTACACCCGTCGAGGTCTCCTACGTGTTGTCTACAAGTTATTATTATCACCTATATGCGAAATTTGGACATACAGAATTTCAGGTTTTATTATTGCTTATTATTTATTACTGTTCTGATTACCACTCTTAGCAAATGTTCTATATTATTAATGTATACTATACCTAAAATATGTGATGTGACTAACGATTTATGTAAATGTGACTCGCACGTCTAATGTAATGCAGCTTCAGCTGTTCCTAAGAACCATTGGTTATATAATTTTCCCCTTTTTGTGCACAGACGGCGGACAATTTCTAACAACCTTATTTTACCATTAATTTACTACATTCGGGCGAGATGTTATTTTATCCTGAAAGTTGGTAGTGCATTTTATATTTTGTGTTAGATATATTATTAATTATTAATAAGAAATGGTATAATATTGTGTATATAATTGGGATGTTTGGTTTGCCAATTATTAGTAATAACAATCTAAGTTAATTAGTCGCATCCATTATTAGTCACTTAGAGTCATTCATTATCTTGTTGCCATAATTAATTTATACATTAAAGAGTGGTCATTGTCGATTAATAATCGAGTTGTTTTTTTTTTGTTCATCCTTCCTTCGCCTCAAGCCACAGATATATTCTTCCCCACAAAGAAAAACACCCGAACTTACCACGACCATTTTCCCGGCTAAAACCAAAAGAGCTAGCGAGTGGGCCTTTCGCTTCTTGCGGCCACGAAAGGCACACTATAAAACTAAATATTTTCTTTTGTAACCACACTCTGTGGAGGCATATAACTCGGACCTCCGCCTTAATCACCGGCTGCTACTTTATTAATTATTATAATAGTAGCAACCCATTCTTTTTTTCAGGCCCAACAACGAATTGTACGCGTAACACATCTCTTCCAAATCTATTTTTCAGACTCTCAATAACTTGGTCATACTTAGCACCTACGGGTGGGAAACTGCCAACTAGCTCACTTGCTTTTGAATCTGGAAGTGTGTGTTGGGAAAGATAATAGAATTTGTCTTCTTTACTCATATTAGCGTCCTCGTGAATCTTTTTAAATTGACCCCAGAAGTGAAGCCACTCTTTCAAATCTCCTCCATATTTTTTTAACTGAATCTTCGGTAATGTATAGTTTCGTCTAGGTTCATGTTGATTACTTTGAGTAACATCTATCTCTTTTCTATCATTTATTGCTGCTGCGTCCACCTCAGCCTGTATAAATCTTGTTTTATACTCATCGACTTTCTCAATCTCTAGGTTAACTTCTGCTTCAACTGCATCTGTCTCAATCATTATGTCAAATATTTTTTGATTGAGCACTTCGAGTTCTCTAGCTTTATCTTCTAATAAACTGAAAGCTATATTTACTTCCCTCAATACAATCGGTTCCTTATTGCATTCGTTAACAAATTGAGTGTGTACCGTCGTAAACGCAGAACGCGTGTAAATGCGTGCTTTCTTAAATTTCTCCATTTTTAGATTGACTTGTGTTTCCAATTAGTGTCCTGTCACGGTCGCCAAATATTGATTTGCTACTAAAGATTGGTGACTATATAGGATTAAATAATAGCTTCTATTTACTGGATTGATCTTTTCTTTATTATCAAAAATACGTTACTCATATAAAATTGTTAATAAACATAACTGTCAGTTCTTAATAATGACAACTGGTTCAAAAATTACATTGGAAAAACAAAAATGTTTAAGTACCACTAAATTATCAAGACACTTACTATAAATATAAGAAATTAGTTCAAAATACGTTTATCTTTGCAACACCTTTTGTAGCATTCCGCACAGCGCACCTGATGGGTCCGATGCAATGCAGCCTATAAGTCTGAGAAATCTGGACAGATGGCGATACTGTACGGATGCTTTAGAATGCACTTTCTAGTTTTCAAATGCTACCTTTCTATTACATTATTTTAAAACAAAAAACATGAAAATTCATAAAATAATTTGTTGTATCCAGAAAAGTTGTTAATTTCTCTCGTTAACTTTTAAAACTCTAGATACCTATATTTGATCGTGGCGAAAAATATGATTTTGACTTTCCGCGAAACTAGATTTATTTCTAAAAAATTGGTGCTAACCGCATCGAACGTTTTTTAAGGAAGTTATTTGAAAACTCGTTTTGGAATATGTAGAAAGGCCTCTTAATTTAATTCCACTTGGCTACATAATAATTTTAACTCTGCTATGTAAAAGAAAAAACGTTTATTTCATCCCGTCCGGAAAGTACAACAGTACAGTATTCATATGCGGCCGGAAAATGATACATTACGGTATCAGAGCCGGTAAAGTACCGGAAACCACCGGAAACTTATTGCGAACCAATCACAAACTGTTATTATACCTTTTGACAGTTGTTTGACATATAAAAATCAACCGTAAATTAAAAAATAGTCTCAAATATCAAATGACATGAGAAAATAACCAAGTGTCAAATTATACAAATATACTAATATACAAGAAATGACGGGATGAAATAAAATATCATTCGACACACGTCCGTAAGGTGTTGTTCCAGCCTCGTTTAGATATTCGGCTGTAACAAGTCACCTTCCGGACTTGTGACGAAAATTACTATTTCGGTACTCTACAAGTTGTGTTATGCTGAAATATATTTTAGTAATATGGGAAAGCAAGTCCTTTGTGCCATAATAGAAGTAAAATCATAATGGTAGTAACTCTAAATTTATAAGCTATTGATTAAATATAATTTTTATGAAATAGTTATTTATGCAACAAGTGCGTAAGGTGAGATTTTTTCACGAATGGGAATTTTGTCGCATGAGCCGTAGGCGAATGCGACAATCCCATGAGTGAAAAAAGCTCACTTTTCGCACGAATTGCATACAATATTTTTTCTACTACCGAAATGCATCTAAATTCTCTAATAATAATGTGAAACGTCAAAACATACCTATTACGTCAAAACTTCATATGTCATTTAAAAATCACAATACTTATAGCCCACTTAATTTTAAATGAGTGAAATTAATCAATGTCTATTATTTCTTTGTCTAATGTCAATGTCAAGAATATAAATGAAACTTCAAAATTCAATCATTATTGTTAAAGAATACTGAAAATTAGGTGGTATGTTTTATAATAATACCGTGATATTAAATAAATGGACTACTTAAAATTAAATAACCACATTTAACGTTTTTAAAATAAGGCATGATTATTATAGGTATGCAACTGTTTAGTATGTTACTTTTTCACGCACTAGTGCGTAAGGTAAAAACTCTTTACGCACTAGTGCGTAAAGTTTAACTTTACGCACTCTAAAGCGTGCGGAAAGTTAGTACTTTAGTAATTTTAATATTAGGCCTATAGTAATAGAGCTATTATTGAGCTGGAAAAATAATACTGGCGCAAAACTAGTCCAGAAATTGCTTCTGCATCAAATATACCAAAACAGTGTTTATAAAGAACAAACAGCTGAAAAATGTTAAAAGTTGAGTTAAAAATAAAATATTTGTAATTTAAGATCTACAGGTGCCAATTGAAATAAAATTCAAAGACAGTCTGATATAGATATTAACCTTTGAAGTTTACAATTACAAAAGGAATAACATGTTTGACATCATTAAAGTAGTTTATCTCTACAGTTTAAATACATATTTTAGATTTAGATTTAGATTTAGATTTAGATTTAATAGATTTATTTCCAACAGGTATAGAACCCAATTACAGGAAAAATTACATAAAACAAAGCAGTATTAAGAATTATAAATTATAAAGTAGCAAAATACATTAAAAAAAAAAGTATAAACAGTAGCTCAGTGCCTACTAGTAAAGAATACAGAAATAAAAGTAAAAATTCTGCAGGACATAATAGGCATGATAGTTATGAAATTAGGAATTATTTCTAAGATATAAATTAATTATACTACCTAAGCTGTCATAATTAATGTCACATTCATCAGAAATGGAATTAATAAATAAATTACAGATATTGAAAATTGGTGCGACCAAAAGGACAATAAAAACATTCACTTTCACGAGAATTTAACCGGGGAACCAAAAAGCAAAGCTTATTAACAAGACACGGACAATCAATATTATTATGCATCAGATTATATAAAAAGGAAATAGCTATACAACTCCTTCTCTCCTTTAGTGAAATTATGTTAAATGTTTGTAATAAAAATTCATTGTCTGTTCCTCGCTGTGGATAAAATCTATATGATTTATAAAACAAATATTTTAAAAATTTTCTTTGCACAGATTCAATCAAAACAATGAAATTTTGGTATATAGGAAACCATATAAGGGCAGCGTATTCTAGTTTGGATCTAATGTATGAAAAATATAATATTTTTAAACTATCAACGTGTGAGAAACAGCTCCAATTTCTAACAAAGAAACCGAGCAACTTAGAGGCTGCTTTTGTCATTTGATTAATATGACTGGAGAAACTAAGTTTACAATCAAATAATACCCCGAGGTCCTTATATTCAGAACAGCGTTGAAGTGGAAAATTATCGATATTGTAATAAAATTGTATAGAATTTTGCCGACGAGTAAAGGTCATGATCTTGCATTTAGAAGTATTTAGTTTTAGGTAGTTGTTGGAACACCATACAGAAACATGATCAATTTCAGCTTGTAATTGAACACAATCGTTTAAACTGTTTATACTCATATAAATTTTAAGATCATCAGCAAAAAGTAGCTGGTGACAACCTATTATTGACGTAATATCATTTATAAAAATTAAAAACAGTAGGAGTAGAGAAGTAATACCGGATCCGAGACACCCCCCACCACTTTTGCGCCCCCCACCACTTTTTCTGGGGTGGGGGGCAATTATAGTGGGGGGAGGTAATTTGTAATTGCAATAAATGTAATTAGAATAATTAGATTGGGAGGTAATTTGTAATTGCGTAATTAGTAATTTGTAATTGCGTAATTAGTAATTTGTAATTGTGTAATTGGATTATTTCGCTGTAATTAGACTAGTATAATTGCAATATATCTAATAAATGTAATTAGTCTGGAGGGGGGATAATTAAAACCCAATTGTCGCGAGAAATGAAAGTAATTGGATTATTGCGCTGAGAAATGAAAGTAATTGAATTATTGCGCTGTAATGTAATGTAATTGCGTAATTAGTAATTTGTAAATGTGTAATTAGACTATTTGCGCGTTAATTACACTATTTTATATAGTCTGGAGGGGGTTAATTAAAAACCCAATTGTTGCGAGAAATGAAAGTAATTGGATTATTGCAATTAAACTAGTATAATTGCAATATATAAACAAAAGATACGTCGATTTTTACAAAACAAAGCCACACAATTACCTGAAATTTTAAACTTAAAAATAACAGGTGAGAGTGTGATTCGAATAGGATAGAAGGTTTAGAACTGCCTACTATAAAGAAGTCATTCAATGCCGTTAACTTAGGGTGGCAATATATTAGCTTATTAAAGATAGATATTGTCATAGTTTTAAAACATTTTCTATACGAGATAGTGGAGTACCTAACTAAGAAGCTAATGTAGATACATAAATAATGTTCTTTTATTTTTATTGCCATATTTATTACATCAAATATTGTATGTATTATGTAGTTATGATGGTATATTTTATATTATATTATAAGGTTAAATAAATGAAATACACATTAAAAGATTACATTAATTTTATTTCCTATTTTTTATTACACAACTAAAAACAGCCATAGTATAATTAAAACAGTTTTATTTTAAATACACAATTACATTTTTGAGAAAATAAACATAGACACTTAGTAGATCAAACTTTATGGTGTGATAAACTACCAAAATAATATGAAAAAAGTTCATATGTAAATGTGGGCCGGAAACACATAGTTCCGAGATACAGGGTGTTAAAGAAACATGCAAAATTTTGTTGTTGTTTGAAACACTGAAATGATGGCACACTATATTGCGCTCTAATTAGACTAGGTGCAATTTCTCGAAATTCTATGGTTTATTACCTTATAGAAAAGCAGTATATCTTAAGATATATTTACAGATCAGTATACATCCAACTTGACGGCGTTTTAACAAAAGCAAGCGGAAACGATGACTACTTTGATAATGCATTAAAATGCAATATTTTAACGGAAATTACAGCGATGCTTTAATAAAGCTCTGGAAATGTTTAATACAGGAAATTCATATCAACGGAAAAAAATTAAAAGCCTCCTATTATGTTGCAGAAATTATTGATTTAATCATGAATATCGGTTCAAATAAAATGCAACTAGTTACCGTATCCAAAGATTAGATATAAATAAAGTTTCTTTTAAAGTTTTTGCATGACGGGTGCATTTACGGTATACATTGTTCATTGATGGTACTAAGTCGAAAACAACATGCAATTCCCACTTTACCGATAAAAAAAAAGTCAATTAATGCTGCTAACAAGAATTTAACAAAAGGACACGGTCAAGATCTTTCAACTTAAATAAACAATAATAAAATTTTCATTGATTTACAAATTTTAACATACAGGGTGCCCCGAATTGTACAGATCAAACACATGTTCTAAAAAAATATATATGGGGTGTTCCATTAAAAGACACACTTTCTATACTTTCCAATGTTGCTCTATAAAGAACTACTGATAATAATTGCAGGTAATTGATGTGTATATTGATGCAATGTACGTACAGATTGACATATTAGATATAGAAATAAGTGTGAGATCATAATTAGAAGCATGAGTTACTCCTACTAAATAAAAGTCAAGTTCTATGATGAAAACGACAGACTTGTTAATGAAAAAGTTATTGAGCGTTATAAATTTCGATGTATTAAGGAAACATTTAATCTAACAAATATAAACCATTCTTACTATAAAATATCAGGATGTTTTGTGGAGTACCTATTTAAGAATATTATTGAAAAAATATCAACAACAATATGACCTATATAATATTCATTTTATTTTTTATTGTCATATTTATTACACCAACTATTTTATGTATATGTAGTAAACAATAGTTAATTTTTCATAAATGAAATACACATTAAAAGTTTACATTCAATTTATTTCCTATTTTTATTACATAGCTAAAAATACCTTATTATAATTAGATTTCTGTAATTGCAATGTATACGCTTGTATACTAAAATATAAGGGCAGGTAGTTACACCATTCAACAAAGCATCAATGTTTGTTAACTGTATAATAAATAGGCGAAATAAATCCACAAAAATCACCTGTTAGTACAAGGCCCATAAAATATTTTTTCTTTTGTAAAAGGGACATTAAGGAAGACATTATAGTCAGTAAATATTGATTGTTATCAAATGGAATCCCTGTCTTTCGATCGACCTTTCCCACGAGATTGATTAGATAAGAAAGATACGTTAAGATACATTTATATCGGTATTTGTTTAACGATCAGATCATTTTTTTGCAAAACTAGTAATGTCTTACAAATATCATAAAAGGAAAACACAAGATTGACTAGTAAAATCAATTGTCTCGCCATTTAGATTCCCGGTCGTGGAATTAGTTGCTAGATTGATTATTTGTTACAACACTGAAAATGAAGAAGTATTAGAATGGGACTCATGATATAGTTGAGGCGATAAGAATTAACAAGCGCCTAGGTACGGGTTTCAACTTATAGTAATTGTATTTGTATATATGAACCAAACTTTACGATGTGATAGAACTTTAGAAAATATGAAAAAAAAAAAAGTTCCTGTAAACTTGGGCCAGGAAAACGCTTAGTTTCCGAACAAAACACAAAATACTAGGGTCATATTGATGTGGCATTCTGTGATGGAGGTAATTGGAGTGGTATAATGCAATTAAGTCATTCTGAACCGAGCCATCTAATGCGTTATAAGTTAAATATGCATCATCATGTCTGCATGTGTGAACTTTTAACAAATCTACAATGTTTTACGTTATTACATTACAAATAAGTTTATAATAAATTTTAAAGTGAAATTTTAATATATTACTTACCTTGTAAATAGTATTATTATGTTATGTCCTTTGTAATGTTAAAACATGTTTTTATTCGTATTTATTTCTTTGTAATTTCACAGTCAACTATTTTACATACATATTATGTGGAAAAGGCTTGTTTATTTGTGATTTCGATTTTATATATTCTTTGTTTTGTGTTAATCTTTTGGCAAATGAACCATTATTATTATTATTATTATATAGAACGATTTAATTCGTTTATTGCTAGAACTAGATGAATTAATATGGTTTGTTATAAACTTTACTCTTAAAATGTATCGCTTCCAATAATACAGAATATTTTAAAACTTCTCTTTGTAACTTTAGACATAACTTTTAAATTTTAAATTCCGTAAAGAAAAACTTTGTGAGTCACTCATATTGTCTAAATTAAATTACTGTATTGTCGCTTTATCACATTCAGATTTCATAAAGTAAATAAACTAGAGTACTACTAATAGAAAAATACACAAAAGCAATATTGCATAAAAGTAATCTTTATTTCAGGGTAAAATGAGGATAATATAAGGATAAAGCAATAAGCAAGGATAAAACAAGGATAAAGTAAGGATAAAGTACGGATAAAGTATGGATAAAGGATAAAGTAAGGATAAAGGAAGGATAAAGGAAGGATAAAGGAAGGATGATGTAAGGATAAAGTAAGGAAGTAAGGAAGTAAGGATAAAGTAAGGATAAAGTACGGATAAAGTACGGATAAAGTACGGATAAAGGATAAAGTAATGATAAAGGAAGGATAAAGGAAGGATAAAGGAAGGATAATGTAAGGAAGTAAGGATAAAGTAAGGATAAAGTAAGGATAAAGGAGGGATAAAGTAAGGATAAAGTAAGGTTAAAGTAAGGTTAAAGTAAGGATAAAGTATGGATAATGTAAGGATAAAGTAAGGAAGTAAGGATAAAGTAAGGATAAAGTAAGGAAGTAAGGATAAAGTAAGGATAAAGTAAGGATAAAGTAAGGATAATGTAAGGATAAAGTAAGGATAATGTAAGGATAATGTAAGGATAAAGTAAGGATAAAGTAAGGATAAAGTAAGGATAAAGTAAGGATAATGTAAGGATAAAGTAAGGATAAAGTAAGGTTAAAGTAAGGATAAAGTAAGGATAATGTAAGTATAAAGGATAAAGTAAGGATAAAGGAAGGATAAAGTATGGATAAAGTAAGGATAAAGTAAGGAAGTAAGGATAAAGTAAGGATAAAGTAAGGAAGTAAGGATAAAGTAAGGATAAAGTAAGGATAAAGTAAGGATAATGTAAGGATAATGTAAGGATAAAGTAAGGATAATGTAAGGATAATGTAAGGATAAAGTAAGGATAAAGTAATAATAAAGTAAGGATAAAGTAAGGATAATGTAAGGATAAAGTAAGGATAAAGTAAGGTTAAAGTAAGGATAAAGTAAGGATAATGTAAGTATAAAGGATAAAGTAAGGATAAAGGAAGGATAAAGTATGGATAAAGTAAGGATAAAGTAAGGATAATGTAAGGATAATGTAAGGATAAAGTAAGGATAAAGTAAGGAAGTAAGGATAAAGTAAGGATAAAGTAAGGATAAAGTAAGGATAAAGTAAGGAAGTAAGGATAAAGTAAGGATAAAGTAAGGATAAAGTAAGGATAAAGTAAGGATAATGTAAGGATAATGTAAGGATAAAGTAAGGATAAAGTAAGGATAAAGTAAGGATAAAGTAAGGATAAAGTAAGGATAATGTAAGGATAAAGTAAGGATAAAGTAAGGTTAAAGTAAGGATAAAGTAAGGATAATGTAAGTATAAAGGATAAAGGAAGGATAAAGTATGGATAAAGTAAGGATAAAGTAAGGATAATGTAAGGATAATGTAAGGATAAAGTAAGGATAAAGTAAGGAAGTAAGGATAAAGTATGGATAAAGTAAGGATAAAGTAAGGAAGTAAGGATAAAGTAAGGATAAAGTAAGGATAAAGTAAGGATAAAGTAAGGATAAAGTAAGGATAAAGTAAGGATAAAGTAAGGATAAAGTAAGGATAAAGTAGGGATAATGTAAGGATAAAGTAAGGATAAAGTAAGGATAATGTAAGGATAAAGTAAGGATAAAGTAAGGATAAAGTAAGGATAATGTAAGGATAAAGTAAGGATAAAGTAAGGATAATGTAAGGATAAAGTAAGGATAAAGTAAGGATAAAGTAAGGATAAAGTAATGATAAAGTAAGGATAATGTAAGGATAAAGTAAGGATAAAGTAAGGATAAAGTAAGGATAAAGTAAGGATAATGTAAGTATAAAGGATAAAGTAAGGATAAAGGAAGGATAAAGTATGGATAAAGTAAGGATAAAGTAAGGATAATGTAAGGATAATGTAAGGATAAAGTAAGGATAAAGTAAGGAAGTAAGGATAAAGTAAGGATAAAGTAAGGATAAAGTAAGGATAAAGTAAGGATAAAGTAAGGATAAAGTAAGGAAGTAAGGATAAAGTAAGGATAAAGTAAGGATAAAGTAAGGATAAAGTAAGGATAATGTAAGGATAATGTAAGGATAAAGTAAGGATAAAGTAAGGATAAAGTAAGGATAAAGTAAGGATAATGTAAGGATAAAGTAAGGATAAAGTAAGGTTAAAGTAAGGATAAAGTAAGGATAATGTAAGTATAAAGGATAAAGGAAGGATAAAGTATGGATAAAGTAAGGATAAAGTAAGGATAATGTAAGGATAATGTAAGGATAAAGTAAGGATAAAGTAAGGAAGTAAGGATAAAGTATGGATAAAGTAAGGATAAAGTAAGGAAGTAAGGATAAAGTAAGGATAAAGTAAGGATAAAGTAAGGATAAAGTAAGGATAAAGTAAGGATAAAGTAAGGATAATGTAAGGATAAAGTAGGGATAATGTAAGGATAAAGTAAGGATAAAGTAAGGATAATGTAAGGATAAAGTAAGGATAAAGTAAGGATAAAGTAAGGATAATGTAAGGATAAAGTAAGGATAAAGTAAGGATAATGTAAGGATAAAGTAAGGATAAAGTAAGGATAAAGTAAGGATAAAGTAAGGATAAAGTAAGGATAATGTAAGGATAATGTAAGGATAAAGTAAGGATAAAGTAAGGAAGTAAGGATAAAGTATGGATAAAGTAAGGATAAAGTAAGGAAGTAAGGATAAAGTAAGGATAAAGTAAGGATAAAGTAAGGATAAAGTAAGGATAAAGTAAGGATAAAGTAAGGATAATGTAAGGATAAAGTAGGGATAATGTAAGGATAAAGTAAGGATAAAGTAAGGATAATGTAAGGATAAAGTAAGGATAAAGTAAGGATAAAGTAAGGATAATGTAAGGATAAAGTAAGGATAAAGTAAGGATAATGTAAGGATAAAGTAAGGATAAAGTAAGGATAAAGTAAGGATAAAGTAAGGATAAAGTAAGGATAATGTAAGGATAAAGTAAGGATAAAGTAAGGATAAAGTAAGGATAAAGTATGGATAAAGTAAGGATAAAGTAAGGTTAAAGTAAGGATAAAGTAAGGATAAAGTAAGGATAAAGTAAGGATAATGTAAGGATAAAGTAAGGATAAAGTAAGGTTAAAGTAAGGATAAAGTAAGGATAAAGTAAGGATAAAGTGAGGTTAAAGTAAGGATAAAGTAAGGATAATGTAAGGATAAAGTAAGGTTAAAGTAAGGAAGTAAGGATAAAGTATGGATAAAGTAAGGATAAAGTAAGGAAGTAAGGATAAAGTAAGGATAATGTAAGGATAAAGTAAGGATAAAGTCCTTAATTACCCTTAATTATATTTTAATTATCCTTAATTATTCATAATGATACAATAATATATTTTTTAGACAGTGACATATATTTTAATTATCCTTAATTATTCATAATGATACAATAATATATTTTCTAGACAGTGACAATAGGGACCTTGCATATAATTTCTTTTACTTCCAAAAATGTAATAAAGCACATCTTTTAGTAAATTTAAGAGTCTCTTCGCATATATTTTTGAAAAGAAAAGAGAATTTCCAGTCTAATTTTCCATTTAAAATTCAAACACAGATCTTTAAATTGACGTCACACGAAAACGCCTCGCCATTGGTGGTGATGTCATGAAGCAGGTCGCCATATACGTTTTTGATGCTTCTCGTCTAATGGCACTTTAATAAATGTTTTTTTTTTTTGCTGGTGTGGAAATCGTAGTACTTTTACAATCGGGTACCATGCAATATCGATAAACCATTGTCTTTCAATATGACGCTCTATGAGGATTACACAGCTCAATTGCATTCAAGAAAATTAAGAAAATAAAACAACGTGCAAACCGTCCAGTGTAAACAATCAACACCTCCTAAAACACGCAAGGACTCAGCGCTCATTATTATGCATCATTACATCTTGGCTGAATATGACTCAGCGCTCATTATTATGCATCATTACATCTTGGCTGAATATTTGTTTACTTTAAAGGATAACCTGAATTGAAAGAAGCGGCAGCTCGTTTTAATAAAAAACAGATATTGGTACAAGATATTTATTCATATATAAAATACATTTTTGTTAAATATTTATATTAAAGTGCTCCTTCGTAATCGGGAAGTAGATCGAGAAGTTCATCACTTACAAGTCCAGACAGATGTTCTTTTAATAGATCATGCAGCTCCAATTGGTTCATCGAAGTACAAAATTTATCTAGCGTAATATAGTGCCAGATATAAAGATCACAATATTTTATTCCCATTTTATTCAGATAGGTACGGCGATTTTCATCAAGTGGATTAGTATATAGTTGCAGGCTTTGACTCAAAATAAAACGGAGCGAATCAATTGCTTCTGCAATAAGATGTGGAGAGCTTTCTTTTTCTATTAAGTCAACCTCATCATCGCCGATATATTTATTATAGAGTACCTCATCAGTTATAAACTTGGAAACATATTGCTTTAATTGTTCATGAAGACCACATTTTACCATTGAATCACAAAAGTTATTCAGCGTAATATAATCACTGATATAAAGTTCACAATAATTTATGCCCAGACTATATTTGTCTTTATGTAGTTCACCACCTAAGCTACATTTTAATGAAGTAAGCAGCATATCGACAGCTTCTTTTAGCGATGTTGGTACTGATGAGTCACACATGATGTTTTTACGTATTTTTTTTTTTTAATTTAGCATAAACAGATACTTTCTACGTTGAACAATTCTAATTATGCACTTGAGCAGTAAAATTGACGAGCAAACTGCTAGGTAGTAAAACAAGACTTCAAGTGTGACATCTGAAGGAGAAAACGAGGTAGTTTAGTAAATTACTTTGATAGTTTTGGTGATTTACCCCCACCTATAGAATTAGTTACATATTTCAATAACGATTCAAGGAGGGGCAACCAAATATTCTATAACTACAAACGTGTACAGAATTTTAACACAGTGTGGTGTGGACATTTGTGTTTAAAGTTTCTCTCTACAAAAGAAATATAAAACGCCATGGAGCTGAAAACTATAACCCCAGCAATGGATCGAGAGGATATCAAGCGAATGGGCCACTCACTAATTGCATTCTCCCGTTTGCGTAGTCTATTGAAGATGAGCAAACAACAACTTGCTGATATGCCCAAAGAAGTGATGATTGGGTTGGCTTCACATGAAATTGCATTGGTATGGGATAAGCTACCTACACATCTTCAGAACGATGTCGATATAATAAAATATCAATACTGTACAGAACATTACCTTAACGATCATGAAGGCAGTTTTGATGCTAATGACGGTCCAATACCTCGAAAAATGTTTTGCTGCTATTGTAAGGTAAACGATGTAAATGTGGCATCCAATAACAATGTTGATATATCACCATCAACTTCAAAGAAGAGGAAATTATACCATTATTGCTGTAATCCACAATAAATTTGGTAATGCAATTTAATTACATCAATCATGTCGTACACGTTCACACTAGCGAGCCGCTAAATGTAATTGTGTATTTAAAATAAAACTGTTTTAATTATACTATGGTTGTTTTTAGTTGTGTAATAAAAAAATAGGAAATAAAATTAATGTAATCTTTTAATGTGTATTTCATTTATTTAACCTTATAATATAATATAAAATATACCATCATAACTACATAATACATACAATATTTGATGTAATAAATATGGTAATAAAAATAAAAGAACATTATTTATGTATCTACATTAGCTTCTTTGTCAGATTGGTTGATATTTTTCAACGAACTAGGGAATAAATAATAAAAAAACGTATTTTTGGTATCAAATTTTGACAGACGAGTAATGTTGTTTGTTTACATTAGTGTATTTAAACTGATAAAAAATATAATAAAATGGATCGTGATTAACTAAGTCATAATTATCGTAGCTTCTTTATGGAACTGAATTTTTAACTAGGTTTCATTAAATAGTTTTACAGACGGTTGAAGAGAGCCACCCCCATTATTCAGTAAAACAGATTAAAAGAGGCATATAATTATTTAGATTTGTTTGAATTGAAATCGATAAAATAAAGTAGGGGTTATTTACGAAACCTTGTATTATTTGTGTTTAATGTTCATCTCAAATCTCAGGGCCGTAGAGAGCCACACCAATCATATAATTTCAATATTTTGTAATAAAAGAATATGACCATTAACTGCATATGAAGATAACCATTTTTTTTTTTTAGTTTTAAAACTATATCAATATCTACCTTTGATACGCTAATATATTGCCAAAACCTTGTTAGTAGCATTAATTGACTTTTTTTTTTATCGGTAAAGTGGGAATTGCATGTTGTTTTCGACTTAGTACCATCAATGAACAATGTATACCGTAAATGCACCCGTCATGCAAAAACTTTAAAAGAAACTTTATTTATATCTAATCTTTGGATACGGTAACTAGTTGCATTTTATTTGAACCGATATTCATGATTAAATCAATAATTTCTGCAACATAATAGGAGGCTTTTAATTTTTTTCCGTTGATATGAATTTCCTGTATTAAACATTTCCAGAGCTTTATTAAAGCATCGCTGTAATTTCCGTTAAAATATTGCATTTTAATGCATTATCAAAGTAGTCATCGTTTCCGCTTGCTTTTGTTAAAACGCCGTCAAGTTGGATGTATACTGATCTGTAAATATATCTTAAGATATACTGCTTTTCTATAAGGTAATAAACCATAGAATTTCGAGAAATTGCACCTAGTCTAATTAGAGCGCAATATAGTGTGTCATCATTTCAGTGTTTCAAACAACAAAAAAATTTTGCATGTTTCTTTAACACCCTGTATCTCGGAACTATGTGTTCCCGGCCCACATTTACATATGAACTTTTTTCATATTATTTTGGTAGTTTATCACACCATAAAGTTTGATCTACTAAGTGTCTATGTTTATTTTCTCAAAAATGTAATTGTGTATTTAAAATAAAACTGTTTTAATTATACTATGGCTGTTTTTAGTTGTGTAATAAAAAATAGGAAATAAAATTAATGTAATCTTTTAATGTGTATTTCATTTATTTAACCTTATAATATAATATAACAGGTGATTTTTGTGGATTTATTTCGCCTATTTATTATACAGTTAACAAACATTGATGCTTTGTTGAATGGTGTAACTACCTGCCCTTATATTTTAGTATACAAGCGTATACATTGCAATTACAGAAATCTAATTATAATAAGGTATTTTTAGCTATGTAATAAAAATAGGAAATAAATTGAATGTAAACTTTTAATGTGTATTTCATTTATGAAAAATTAACTATTGTTTACTACATATACATAAAATAGTTGGTGTAATAAATATGACAATAAAAAATAAAATGAATATTATATATGTCATATTGTTGTTGATATTTTTTCAATAATATTCTTAAATAGGTACTCCACAAAACATCCTGATATTTTATAGTAAGAATGGTTCATATTTGTTAGATTAAATGTTTCTTTAATACATCGAAATTTATAACGCTCAATAACTTTTTCATTAACAAGTCTGTCGTTTTCATCATAGAACTTGACTTTTATTTAGTAGGAGTAACTCATGCTTCTAATTATGATCTCACACTTATTTCTATATCTAATATGTCAATCTGTACGTACATTGCATCAATATACACATCAATTACCTGCAATTATTATCAGTAGTTCTTTATAGAGCAACATTGGAAAGTATAGAAAGTGTGTCTTTTAATGGAACACCCCATATATATTTTTTTAGAACATGTGTTTGATCTGTACAATTCGGGGCACCCTGTATGTTAAAATTTGTAAATCAATGAAAATTTTATTATTGTTTATTTAAGTTGAAAGATCTTGACCGTGTCCTTTCGTTAAATTCTTGTTAGCAGAATTAATTGACTTTTTTTTTTATCGGTAAAGTGGGAATTGCATGTTGTTTTCGACTTAGTACCATCAATGAACAATGTATACCGTAAATGCACCCGTCATGCAAAAACTTTAAAAGAAACTTTATTTATATCTAATCTTTGGATACGGTAACTAGTTGCATTTTATTTGAACCGATATTCATGATTAAATCAATAATTTCTGCAACATAATAGGAGGCTTTTAATTTTTTTCCGTTGATATGAATTTCCTGTATTAAACATTTCCAGAGCTTTATTAAAGCATCGCTGTAATTTCCGTTAAAATATTGCATTTTAATGCATTATCAAAGTAGTCATCGTTTCCGCTTGCTTTTGTTAAAACGCCGTCAAGTTGGATGTATACTGATCTGTAAATATATCTTAAGATATACTGCTTTTCTATAAGGTAATAAACCATAGAATTTCGAGAAATTGCACCTAGTCTAATTAGAGCGCAATATAGTGTGCCATCATTTCAGTGTTTCAAACAACAACAAAATTTTGCATGTTTCTTTAACACCCTGTATCTCGGAACTATGTGTTCCCGGCCCACATTTACATATGAACTTTTTTCATATTATTTTGGTAGTTTATCACACCATAAAGTTTGATCTACTAAGTGTCTATGTTTATTTTCTCAAAAATGTAATTGTGTATTTAAAATAAAACTGTTTTAATTATACTATGGCTGTTTTTAGTTGTGTAATAAAAAATAGGAAATAAAATTAATGTAATCTTTTAATGTGTATTTCATTTATTTAACCTTATAATATAATATAAAATATACCATCATAACTACATAATACATACAATATTTGATGTAATAAATATGGCAATAAAAATAAAAGAACATTATTTATGTATCTACATTAGCTTCTTAGTTAGGTACTCCACTATCTCGTATAGAAAATGTTTTAAAACTATGACAATATCTATCTTTAATAAGCTAATATATTGCCACCCTAAGTTAACGGCATTGAATGACTTCTTTATAGTAGGCAGTTCTAAACCTTCTATCCTATTCGAATCACACTCACCTGTTATTTTTAAGTTTAAAATTTCAGGTAATTGTGTGGCTTTGTTTTGTAAAAATCGACGTATCTTTTGTTTAGATAGGAGATGGCTAATCTTTTGTGCAATATATTTGTCCTTAGAAAAATGAATGCATTTCGACTAGAAATTAAATACCAAATTGTGTTATTGACGGTTTTAAGTCGACCGCCCTAATGGCATTACCTCGATTTCAGATAGGTACCGTTCGCGCGAGCCACCTGGCCTACGTAGCTGTGTCCTTTATGCAGACCTATTGTCTGTCGAGCAAATGGGAGCTATAAATTTAACCAACTATTTTGTTTCGAGATATGCGACAGTAAAAACTAAAAAGCTGATTTAATCTTTGATCATTAGAAAATAAATGCGATGTCGCTTGTTCTTTTACCCCTAGAAAATAAATGCATTTCTGCTAATATACCAGATCCCTTGTTAGCGATATTGACAGACATATATTTTTGACAATTAAGAGCGCATAATTTAGCAATTGATGCACTAATTAATATACAACAATTGCTCCAATTCAATTAGTGTAATTAATGTGCAAATAGTCCAACTACTTTCATTTCTCGCGGCAATTGGGTTTTAATTATCCCCCCACCAGACTGCAAATATACTTTGTGATCGAGTTGGTAATTTATATTTAATAGTGAATTAGCTCCTTGCTCTAAAACCTTCATATTCTAAATTATAATCAAATTAAGCTCTAATAAATCGATCACTAAATCGCCATAATAATAAAAAAATAGAATCAACGTCGGAAAGTATAGAAAGTGTGCCTTTTTTAATGGAATACTGGTCGAAGACTACCTACAATTTGGAATTTTAATAATTTGTAAAGGCACAGTGACAGTAGGGTATGTGAAATACGAGTGGTTTGATTTTCAGATAGGCACCTGTTTCGAGAAATTATGCGGCAGTAAATAACGTTGTCAGTGGCAATGAATGACTCCTTTAGTATGCGGTTCAAACCTTTTGTCCTATTCGAATCGCATAAAAGCTGACTTTGGTTACCAGATCCCTTGTTAGCTATATTGAATGACATATATTTTTGACAATTAAGAGCGCATAATTTAGCAATTGATGCACTAATTAATATACAATTGTACCAATTCAATTAGATATATTGCAATTATACTAGTCTAATTACAGCGTAATAAACTTTCATTTCTCCAATTGATGTACTAATTAATATATAATTGTACCAATTCAATTAGATATATTGCAATTATACTAGTTTAATTGCAATAATCCAATTACTTTCATTTCTCGCAACAATTGGGTTTTTAATTAACCCCCTCCAGACTATATAAAATAGTGTAATTAACGCGCAAATAGTCTAATTACACATTTACAAATTACTAATTACGCAATTACATTACATTACAGCGCAATAATTCAATTACTTTCATTTCTCAGCGCAATAATCCAATTACTTTCATTTCTCGCGACAATTGGGTTTTAATTATCCCCCCTCCAGACTAATTACATTTATTAGATATATTGCAATTATACTAGTCTAATTACAGCGAAATAATCCAATTACACAATTACAAATTACTAATTACGCAATTACAAATTACTAATTACGCAATTACAAATTACCTCCCAATCTAATTATTCTAATTACATTTATTGCAATTACAAATTACCTCCCCCCACTATAATTGCCCCCCACCCCAGAAAAAGTGGTGGGGGGCGCAAAAGTGGTGGGGGGTGTCTCGGATCCGGTATTACTTCTCTACTAGTAGGGGTCCCAAATTAGACCCCTGCGGAACACCTGATGTTGCTATGTAGTTTCGAGACCTGTGACCACCGTGTTCTACAAATTGCTCTCTAGAAAGCAGGTAAGATGTGAAAAGTAAGATCAAGGTATCTGAAAATCCAAAAGACTCTAATTTAGACAGTAATAAGTAGTGATCTATCTGATCAAAAGCCTTTTGGATATCTGTATATATAACATCCACCTGTCCTCCTGCATCCAAGCTGTCTGATATAAATTGAGTTATACAAGCAAGGTTTGTCACTGTTGACCTTTGTGCCATGAAACCATGTTGAGCTAATGATATGGATGGTTTAACTGCACTGTAGATATAGGTATATAAAATAATAATAATAAATACACCACATGTAATTACAAAATGATTTCAAAAGTTTTAGCAAACTTACATAAAATTGCGATTGGCCTGTAATTGTTTATAGAAGATGGATCCCAGTTTTCAAAATTGGACAGATTCTAGTGATTTTCCAGATATCCGGAAACTTGGACGCAGTAAGGATCATGTTAAAAATAATGCACAATATTGATATAAGAATATATTTATTCATATATAAAATATAATTAAATCTTTCATTAACACGTAGAGTGCCACCATGTAAGTGATATGAAGTGTGCCCTACTGGCCGAATGTAATTATTTTCTTTTTCTGACCGAATAACAGTAAGTGTGTGAACATTAAACTTCCATTTGGCCAAATATTGAATTTGAGGCCAAAAAACGTATTTTGTTCTTGGTGAGTTACGTTCATCCACCGCGGCCCTAATCACATGGAAAAGCCATAAAAAAAGGGGGGGGGGGGTCAAATACGCCCACCGGATAATATTTGTGTTTGATGTGTTTTTTTAGTCACAATGCTAATTTGAATGTTTGAAGCTTATTTTTTGTTTGTGTTCGTTTCTGATTGTGTTTTAGTCCTAATAAATAAATACCTACAACATTTTTCTTCCTGATCCGTGGTGGGATACATATATCCACCAAATCAAAGGCCAGCACCGGTAGTATTTTGCTAAAACAATTGGAAATGCCTTGCATTGTTCATTGATGAGATAAAAATTTCTTCCAATCAGATCGAAAACCTTGGTCACCTTTGTTTCCAGATAACTTTACACAAGACATCAAAATCATATGAAATCCCCATCGAAACAAATTTGCACTTTGATTTATTTACTTTATATCGTTGTTCACCAATCACTATATGTCCCGAGGTATTATAAGCTTCATTCTTAAATTCAGGTAAACTTGACAGTGGGTCTAGTTGAGACAGATATTTAGAAAATATTTTTAAAGGTGCTGACGTTTTGCGAAGACGAATATATTTTAGTTATACCTATGTTGTGACTTTCAAATTATTTTAATTGTGTGTATTTGATTCAATACATTACATAGGTTCAGATTTTGATCCCCTTAAAAGTTGAATTTACACCCTAGAAACAAATTTGTACTTTGATTTATTTACTTTATATCGTTGTTCACCAATCACTATATGTTCCGAGGTATTATAAGCTTCATTTTTAAATTTAGGTACACTTGACGGTGGGTCTAGTTGAGACAGATATTTAGAAAATATATTTAAATGTGCTGGCATTTTGAAGACAAATATACACTGACGATCAATTGAAGTGACCCAAAAAAATTTACATCAACTTCCAACTCATATATCTTTTGATGCGAGAATTCCAGAGACATAAATCTTTTTAGGTATTATAGATATACGCCTCAAGAATATGTGACACATTTTGCTTGTCCTTGTCTCGTTTATTTTTGGAGATACGGTGATGAACGTTGAGTTATGTTTTTCTGCCAAAGTTTGAGGTCGTGCATGGAGTGTCCCAAACCGTTTTCGGATATCAAAATATAGTCATTTTGTACCCTCATTCATTACGTTCATTTTCATTTTTGATTGATTGTGCTAACTTAATTGTTGTTGATTTTTTGAGAATTTTTATACAACTAGACATTTTTTGACTTTAAATGCTTACTTTGTTTAATGTTTACAATTAAATCTTACACGTACATAATACACAAATAATATTTCTTAACATTAAATGTCAATAACGAGTTGGCCCACCTCTTGCTCCTATAACAGCTTGATACCGTCTGGGCATACCTACTGACAATGCAATTATTATTATATAATTTGCTAATCCACAAGAGGCCATTCCTCTGAAACCACAACAGCATGTTCTTCCAAATTGATAGCTGGTACCATTCAATTGCGAAGGCGTCTTCCAAGTATGCCCCAGACATCTCGATAGGGTTAAGATTCGGCGAGCAGGAAGGCCATACCATTCTTGTGATATGTTCTTCGAAAAAATTGTTTACTACTCGAGCACGATGTGGTCTTGCATATATGTATAGAAATTCAGGGTCTCTTTGATTCGCAAAAGGCAATACAATAGGCCGCAAAATTTGATGGAGGTACCTATCCCGCGCATTCACAGTTTCATTTGCGAAAATTATCAATTCAGTTCTCCCCCCCTGTCAAAAAATCAAAAAATGTACTGTTGTATAGAAATCCTCAAAAAATCAACAACAATTAAGTTAGCACAATCAATCAAAAATGAAAATGAACACAATGAATGAGGGTACAAAATGACTATATTGTGATATCCGAAAACGGTTTGGGACACCCCATGCACTACCTCAAACTTTGGCAGAAAAACATAGCTCAACGTTCATCACCGTATCTCCAAAAATAAACGAGACAAGGACAAGCAAAATGTGTCACATATTCTTGAGGCGTATATCTATAATACCTAAAAAGATTTATGTATCTGCGATTCTTGTATCAAAAGATATATGAGTTGGAAGTTGATGCTAATTTTTCTTGGGTCACTTCAATTGATCGTCAGTGTATTTTAGTTATACCTATTTAGTGACTTTCAATTATTTTAATTGTGTGTATTTGATTCAATACATTACATAGGTTCAGATTTTGATCCCCTTAAAAGCTGAATACCCTATATAATTTTTACTTCAGAAGAGTAATAAAATAAATGTGAAGTTATTGGCCTCTCTAGTGTTAAACGTTTGCTGTGGTTCGCATTACATATGGAATTTTTGCAAGCATAATTGTTTAATTGCCATTTCTGGTACATTTCACACTATATCACGTATTGGCAAATATTGTTTTTTGAAACGTAGACTTTATGCAGGAAGTTACATTCTGTTTCCATTCATTCATTGAACTATTACCTAACAATTAAATAGTGTGTTTACGTTCGCTTCTGTTTTGCAAAGCGATAAGGAATTCACGGGCGGAGTTTAGTTTCATTTACCGTATTAAATTACTTAAGTCTAACTCAACTATGAATTATTACATATACTGGGTGTACCACGACCCAGGTCCAGTTAAGCTTATTAAAAAAATATATACAGAATTGTTCCCATGCCATTGCTCTATGTTACCTGAGCACATTAATTTGACACCGCCGGATGTGTAACCCTATATGTAACACGTGTGCATTAACCGCACCTTGAACACGAACATGAACATGAACACAACTGAACGCGCAGCTCTGTCATTACTTATTTACATCTACATCTACATTGACCTATGTAATCCGATATGTGACACGTGTGCATTAATTTGATACCTCCGGATGTGTTGTAACAACAAAGTAGCTACTTACCTTCGCCGTTACACACTAAGTTTGCAAGACGGCTAGCCAAGGTTGAGTGGAATTTGGGCCTGGGTTCGTTTATTTATATTTTCTATTATGGGCGCCACTCACCCCTATTTATAGGCTGACTAATCCCCGGGATAAGAAAAGGTTGATAAGTAATAAGCTCGGTAATAAGATAGTAGCTCGGTTTAAATAGTGCATATATTACATTAAAATTGTGGTTAGTTTGTTATAGCCAATTAAACAAAAGAATAGAAATATTTTACGCAAGCGCTACAATATCCTTACAAACTATTTGTTTTAAAATGGTGCGGTAGGGTAGGTGGCCAGGATAAATATTGCTCACGTAATCGTAGTGTTAAATGTAAATAATGGACCTCTAGGTAATTTATAAAAAAAGGTTACCAAAAACTATTATTATGAGGTAGTAGCCTGAATAGATATGTACTCAATAAATTTCAGGTAAACGCTAATATAACTAATACAAACAGAAAGCGGTTACCAGGTAGATTTCAATGCAGCGTGTTCCAAGATACGCCTTGTAAGTTTTCATCCCGATCTTGCCTTTCGTGTCTGCCACCAAACATACACCAGTCAGTTACTCCACGAAGGGCCTTGATACTGACACCTTCTTCGCCTAAATGAATTTAAAAAATTAATTAAAAATATTTCTGCCCACGATTTATATGAATTTTGACTCAAAAATCACTGTTACGTATTTATATAATAAAAAAAAAATGAATTGGGCGCCAGCAACAGTGGATTACGTCAAGGAGACAGACGGATTGATAGACGCTCCAGGGTACTATTGATGCTCAGGGTCGCGTGAATCTAGTAAGATAAACAGAGTTCTGGCACTTGATGTCGAATGTTTGAGTAATTGAATATTTTGAAGTTCTGTCACTGAGTTCACTACTGGCTCTAATTATAATTAATTACAAGCAAGTCCTCGCCAGGGCGCTTGTGAAGTGGCCTGCTGGAGGGACAATTTACAAGACGGTTAGGTGACAAGAGTTCTCATTTAGAATACAAGTCAATTGAACTTTTTGAGCCTCGTTAATTTTAATAATATGTAAGCACTGAAAGTTTAAATATAGTCAAGAATGCTCACACTTTTAGACAATAGTTTATTCAAACAGGGTTCAAACAGGGTCAGCAAAAATCACAACAGTCACTGGTAATCAAGTCTTACCCGCCAGGGGATAGGGCAGCGATTTTTCAAGTAATCCAAATGGCATCACACAACAACAAGGGTTCACGAGGAGCACGGTGAGTAATAATTCAACGCAGCTCTTAACACGGAATTAATCAAATACGTATAATTACAACGGATAAACTAGGTAAGTACCTATTTAATTTTGATTAAGTAAGATACACTAAATAAAAATGAATGTTGATACACTAAATGATATCCAGGCTGCACATAACGTGAGCTGGAGTGGATGAGAAAAGAAATGAACTACCGGACTTGTTCGCGGAGCTAATTGACCATACGTGGCCGAAATGCCAACACTCGACAGGCTGGACCGGGACTCTGACTGCAACTAACTGCTGCACGCATGATATAATAAATAAGAGATAAGATATCGCGCAGCTCGTGACGTCAGTCGGTGAGCTAGGACGCCATTAAACGCGCGGCTGTCAGGAGTGTCAGGTATAGAATTGTCAAGTTGTTGCGGATATTTTTGTATTTAAAAGTTAAAAATTCGTCGAAAATGAGATGTGCTGTGTACGCTTGTGATGTTGATAATCAATCAAGAGATTCTACGCACGATATAAAGTTTTTTAGTTCCCTGAAAAAAAAAAATGCAGGGTGTATGGAAACGCGGTTTCAGAAAAAATAGTAGGTATGTGTATTATCGTGGTAAAAACATATTTCTGAACTCCGTGTTGCTTGCGCCTCGATAAGCAATCTGCACTGTCGTCCGGGAATGTTAAGTTTGTCCTACTAAGCACACAATGTACTTGAATGTACTATATATAGCATCATTTCTCTATAACTAGAAAATTTTTAGAGAAAGTTTATTTACATTTTTTACCTTAATTATTATCATTTTGATATTTTTTAACTTCCTACATATTAAAGGTAAAATTTGACGTCAAAACTGGTTTTTCTTAGTATACTTAACTTTCGACAAGAAACAATTTTTGAGAAATTAATTATAAATAAGTTTTCTATTATGCTGCATACTGCTGGCGATCGCAGTGTATTTTTACGTAAAAACATTCCTCAAAATTCTTAAATATCAAATATATTGAATGTATATATGGTTAATTTATCCTTTTTTACATTTGTCTTGCCATTTTTGTAATTTCGAAAGCTTCGAATAACAAGAACCCCAAAATTATTAATTTTAGGGCCAGACATATTCAACAATTACAAATCGAAATACATGCCTACGAAAAATATAAATTGGGAGTTAATTTCGTATTATTATACCTAATATTCACGTATAATATAGAAATATCTGCATAAAAAAAATCAAATATAATAATCGTTGTTATCTCTAGGCTCTAAGAAATTTCATCTAAAATGTAATAATTTAAATAGCCGTCATTAACTTAGTATTACACTCGGTATTACACTACAAGCAGTGAACCCATATTATGAATAAAAGCCATAAAACAGAGTTCCAACTATCAAAAATTGATATTATATTCGAAAGCGCGACATAGATTTTAAAAATTACTCACCGGCATGCGCAAACCGGACGAAATTTGAACGCTTTGATATCATATCTTGTGTTGTTGTATCATGTGCTGCACGGAATTTCGTTGTATATTTATGCTATAATTTGGGCGCCGCCCCCTGACGTGGGTTCGGGCCAATGAGCGCAAAGCGCTGGGGTATACCCTCGACGTTTAACAACGCCTCTCTTCTCTCGTTTTTGATTTTTTGTTGATTTTGGGATGCGACTCGCGCACGTTTTTATTTTATTTTTTTATTTGATTTCCCTTTTTGTACGTTGAAAACCTACCTTGCTAAGTTTCGTATTTATTTTTTTTTAACGAAGAGAACGCGTTGATTTTAATGTATTAATTTTCTGTGATAATTTTTTAGGAATTATTAATTTCTTTGTTTTTTGTTACCGGCTAGCTCTTTCTACTCTACTCTTTTTCAGTTATTTCACTTGACAATAATTTATTTTTGAATTATTAATTTTAATGTTTGTTTTTATTTCAGCTCACCACATCCCCTATGAGATGCAGCTTTCGGGTAAGTATTTTTTCTCTAACTTTTTGTTTTTTTATTTAGGTATAAAGTTCGTAATGATGATTTTCAAAAGATATTTATTATTTCGTGATCCCATGTCTTGTTTGAATTTTTTTAGACTAAAGTGCCTGGACTATAACAAACTTTTTTGGGGAAGATATATATATATATTTCTTAATAATATTTTTTCTCTACAACGCCTCACTGATTAGAGGTCGCTGTGGTATTTTTCCCTATTTCAAATAGGCAATTAAAAGCTCAAACTTTGTTTAATAATGTAACCTTTGGTTCAGTAAAAGTAAAAAACAATCTATTACTATTGTAGTTCAATAACTAACACCATAAAAGTATAACGGCATATATTTAAAAAAATTACAGATAAAATGTTTATTTACAGTCAATAACAGAAATATAAAGATTCGCAATTTATATTTTAATAATGATAAAACAACAAAAGTTCACGTTCATAAACACAGTGTAAGAAAAGGTAAATATTAACAAATTAAATTAGTTTCCTATTTAATTCAGGTACGAAACATAAACAAATCGATTTAATCGATATAAAATCTCAGACACAACTTAAAAAATTCACTAATCACACTTCATAAATAATTAGGTTGAGGAAATGTACAAGTATAAAATAAAAATTTTGTGGCTCACCCTATAATCTAAAACTAAAATAAGTATTTTATTTTTTCCAGGTTATAAAGACAAGATATGGTTCGTTATGAATAAAATGAGAATTAACTGGGTGTCCAGCGACTTTCGGGTAAATATATACAATTTAATGATTTTTCTAACTTTTATATGACCAACAAATGGAAAAAAGCAACGTTATACTTTCAGGAAAAATAATATTTGGCGTTTGAGCTCCTAATAAGTATTTAAATCAGAGTTACCTTATTATTCTGTCCGGTTTCGAACTCACTAACAATTTTCACTTTATTCTAAGATTTTTTTATAAACAAAATTATTGCCCCCAATGAAAGAACTGAGTATTATTCTAGAATTTTTTGTTTCAAAAATGTTTTCTATAATTTATTAGCGCGGCTTAGCAAGATGGGCTATGTTATTTTAATTTATTTCGTCACTGTTAATTTTTTGTTTTTATCTTAGGGCAATGTCTGTAAAGAAGACGGCCTAAGCTTGATTATTATTAACGTTTTTAGAGTGTAAGGAACTCCGTTGATTATTATAACAAATATCCCACTTGTCGCGCACTACAATTAACTTGAACTTGACTGGAACTTGGCTCGAACTAACTTAGACTTGCTGACTTCGCGTAACGCGTTTACTTTTATGCTAATCTAGCCTTGAGGCTCCTCCCACTGGACCAAGCGTCGGCCAATCGCCTGCGCGCTTTGAAGGCCTCTGTTACTATATAATAAACTTATTTTCATCACAGCGGCTTAGTGAAGCTAGGCTCTGTGTCACCTCCTCCCTTTGAAATAGTTGCTTTTTTCATTTGTTTTGGTCTCCCTAATATTTTACAGATTAAGTTATAGATACCTATTTACAATAACATCAGTCTTGATCTGACTTATACTAAATACTTAAGTATTTGACTTACTACTACTATTTACAATAAAGTTACTTACGGCGGCGATTTACAATTGAGTAATGCGATCAAGCATAACGAGGCGCGCACGTCGGCGTCTTCTTCTAACTTGGGGTCCCCGTATTGGTCCCATTTCCTCGCCTGGCGTTTCGTCAAGGTTGTGCATGTCTAATCCTGGTCTTATTCTGATTTCGGGAATTTCTATTCTTGGGTTTTGGTCAATTTCGGGTAATTCATGATCCTCAGCTGCTGAATCTGGAGCCTCGGGCTTGCTGTTCCAATATTCCTTTCCTCCTGTGGTGGGCGCTCTTGCCCGCCTCCGGGTCTAGGTTCTTCTAAACCAGGTAAGTCATTTGGATTGGTCATATTAGAATCAAGGGCACTTGCAGCTACAGCTTCGGATGGCGTAGTTTTATCTAATTGAGGTAATTGGGATGAGGGCTCTTCCTCATCCTCCGAACGATCCTCATCTGAGGAGTCGTCCTCGGTTTCCACTTCGGTGTCTGTATCCGGCAGTCCTTCTGCATCCCCTATGGTGTCGTTAGACGCATTGGGAAGCGCTTCTTTCTTTATTGTCAAGGTTAAACATTGGTATGTGCGGGCTGGTCCTGGATCTGGTTCGTCGTCTGGTGTAGGATTTTTCTTTTTGACGGTGTTTTGTATGGGGTAATTGTATTAATTTTGGCAATTGCTCGAAATCCACGGGGTGGATTCGAGTCGTAGCGGTTGCAAGGTCCCTACTGGCACGTCTATCGTATTCTTCCTTCCATTCTCTATAACTAGATTTTGCATCATCCGGGGGATTGTCATAGGTTTTTTGAATCTCTATCACTACTGCTTCTTTTTTTCTGGTAACTGGGTTTCTGGGCTAATTTGGTCGGATGTGCCAGGATTTTCTCGGTTAGAGGAAGTATTAGTTCTCTGTTCAGGGAAGTTCAGATCTTCTCAGAAAATTACTCTTTGAGGTGCGGGTCCATAGATCATACATCCATTTCTGAAATCTAGGATACCTCCTTGATCCTGTAAGAAGGGTGTCCCCAGGATAAGCTCTTCATTCAACTCCTGAATCACCTGACACATGATCGGCAACTCATTTCCCCCAATCTCCACGAGTATATTTTCCTGGCCCTGAGATTTGATGGTGGCGGTGCCACATGCCAATTGCAGATTTTGTTGATGATTTGGCCGGTCTCTGTTTGGTAAGATGTCGGCTCTAACAACATTTATGGCTGCCCCTGAGTCAATCAAGGCGGAACGAATTTGATTATTTATTTTGATTTTTATGCGTGGTAGTCTGCTCTGCGGTTGAATTCGATTTATGTCTTCTATTTCGGTAGGATTCAGCGAAGGTACATTCATGTTACGGAATGGGTCTTCTTCCTGTTCATCGGTCTGGGTATGTTGCGTAGTGTAATTCCGAGGCGCTAGCTGACTTATTGGGCCGGTAATGACGCTTACGTTCGTTGGGCGTCGGCCCGCCTCTCGTTTCCCGGCCTCTGTCGTATTGGACAGTCTTGGAATAAGTGTCGGTCGGTACATCTTCGACACCAATTTTGATTCGTATTTCTGGAGTTAGTGTTTTGAGTAGCTCTCGAGGTTTGTTCTCGCTGTCGGTTTTCCTCAGCCTTTTGCTTTCGATTATTGGCGTTGGTGATCTTTTCTAGGTCCGCTTCGATTTGTGAGCTTATTTGCACTAGGTGATCGGTATCCAAATATATGCCTGCCCGGAGTCGTGACCTGATCTCGGGTCTTAGTTGTTCCATGATTATTTCAGTAATTTGGTGTTCCTCGATCTGGGGGTCTAACCTGTAGAATAGGCCCCTCTTTTTTGTAATGAACAATACGACGGGCTCCGTCTCCTTTTGCTTTTTCCCATATAATTTCGCCCGGGCCGCAGCCAAGACGGATGTTGAGTTGAAACGGGTAAGCATTCTGTCATGGAAGCTTTTATAAGTCATAGGTAGTAAATGGTATGGTTCAAACCAAGCCGCTGCTTCGTCTTGGAGTTGGTTGACCGCAATCAAAATTTTTTCTCGGTCATCCTCGATACGGTTTTTTGTGAAAAATTCTTCAAGTATTCGAAGGAATGTAACCGGATCTTCATATTCTTGTGCGTGAAAGTATGGTAGAATTCTTCTATTTTGGTTGGAATTCGAAGTCAAACTTCCTATGGCTTGTTGCAGTGTGCGAGCTAACATTTCGGCAAGTTTCTGTTTCATATTTGGCGGTTCTGGTATTGCAGTGCGTCCTGGATTTATTTCGCTGGCCATGGAATTTTGTGTCGTCGATTGTTGATATCTTTCATCTATTGTGGGATCCGGTTCTTGATTTCGATTTGGCTGGACTCGATTTGGATACCTGAACGACCATTCAGTATTTATAGATTCTTCCGCTTGGCGGCGCATTTCTTCTTCTCTTATTATTCGAGATCGATTAATTAAGTCTGTTATTTCATCCATCCTGGAGGCCAGGACTTCCTCTTTATTCTGCATTTCTGCACCGAACGGTTCGATCTTTGCTAAAAGCCTACTTAGTTCAGCCCTTCGCTAGGATTTCACCTTTGTTCAGTTTTTTCTTTCTTCGCTTTTATCTTCACCTGGTTCTTCGCGGATCTTAATCTCCCTTGATTAATAGCCTATTATTATTTCTTAAGCTAAGCTAATTTAAGCCAAGCCCCACGTTGGGCGCCATAACAACGCCTCTCTTCTCTCGTTTTTGATTTTTTGTTGATTTTGGGATGCGACTCGCGCACGTTTTTATTTTATTTTTTTATTTGATTTCCCTTTTTGTACGTTGAAAACCTACCTTGCTAAGTTTCGTATTTATTTTTTAACGAAGAGAACGCGTTGATTTTAATTTATTAATTTTCTGTAATAATTTTTTAGGAATTATTAATTTCTTTGTTTTTTGTTACCGGCTAGCTCTTTCTACTCTACTCTTTTTCAGTTATTTCACTGGACAGTAATTTATTTTTGATTTATTAATCTTAATGTTTGTTTTTATTTCAGCTCACCACATCCCCTATGAGAGGTAGCTTTCGGGTAAGTATTTTTTCTCTAACTTTTTGTTTTTTATTTAGGTATAAGGTTCGTAATTATGTTTTTCAAAAGATATTTATTATTTCGTGATCCCCTGCCTTGTTTGAGTTTTTTTTAGACTAAAGTGACTGGACTATAACAAACTTTTTTGGGGAAGATATATAGATATTTCTTAATATTTTTTCTCTACAATAATATTTTTTCTCACTGATTAGAGGTCGCTGTGGTATTTTTCCCTATTTTAAATAGGCAATTAAAAGCTCAAACTTTGTTTAATAATGTAACCTTTGGTTCAGTAAAAATAAAAAACAATCTATTACTATTGTAGTTCAATAACTAACACCATAAAAGTATAACTACGTATATTTAAAAAATTTACAGATAAAATTTTTATTTACAGTCAATAACAGAAATATAAAGATTCGCAATATATATTTTAATAAAGATAAAACAACAAAAGTTCACGTTCATAAACACAGTGTAAGAAAAGGTAAATGCTAACAAATTTGATTAGTTTCCTATTTAATTCAGGTACGAAACATAAACAAATCGATTCAATCGATATGAAATCTCTGACACAACTTAAAAAATCTACTAATCACACTTCATAAATAATTAGGTCGAGAAAATGTACAAGTATAAAATAAGATTTTGTGGCTCACCCTATAATCTAAAACTAAAATAAGTATTTTATTTTTTTTCCAGGTTATAAAGACAAGATATGGTTCGTTACGAATAAAATGAGAATTAACTGGGTGTCCAGCGACTTCCGGGTAAGTATATACAATTTAATGATTTTTCTAACTTTTATATGACCAACAAATGGAAAAAAGCAACGTTATACTTTCAGGAAAAATAATATTTGGCGTTTGAGCTCCTAATAATTATTTAAATCAGAGTTACCTTATTAATGTCCAGTTTCGAACTCACTAACAATTTTCACTTTATTCTAAGATATTTTTTATGAACAAAATTATTGCCCCCAATGAAAGAACTGAGTATTATTCTAGAATTTTTTGTTTCAAAAATGTTTTCTATAATTTATTAGCGCGGCTTAGCAAGATGGGCTATGTTATTTTAATTTATTTCGTCACTGTTAATTTTTTGTTTTTATCTTAGGGCAATGTCTGTAAAGAAGACGGCCTAACCTTGATTATTATTAACGTTTTTAGAGTGTAAGGAACTCCGTTGACTATTATAACAAATATCCCACTTGTCGCGCACTACAATTAACTTGAACTTGAACTTGACTGGAACTAGGCTCGAACTCTCGAACTAACTTAGACTTGCTGACAATGCTGACTTCGCGTAACGCGTTTACTTTTATGCTAATCTAGCCTTGAGGCTCCTCCCACTGGACCAAGCGTCGGCCAATCGCCTGCGCGCTTTGAAGGCCTCTGTTACTATTATAATAAACTTATTTTCATCACAGCGGCTTAGTGAAGCTAGGCTCTGTGTCACGTTGTCGATCGCGAACCACATTTGGATCTTACTCTGCACTCCGATATGCACGCGCTTCAAAACCGCTAATGCTACAATTAATTTAATAATTAGCGCAACTCCTTGTTATCATGTCTGCCTTTTAATTGAGGGTCCCTCAACACAAGGGTAGGTTAACAGGGCTCCGGTAGAACTTATTTTTCCCAATAGGTACTCTCACATCGACATCAGATAAAGTCCATACAGCATTTAATTTCCCATTAGATATTCCCTCATTGACACAGATAACGTCCATACAAATATTGTTCTATGGTAAGTATCTATGGAAATGATATAAACAATTTTTATTTTATGCCGTGTTATTCTACACGTTACATAAAAATCTAAAGCTTAAACTTTGAAAAAGGAAACGGATATAGTTTCCGAAACGTCAGCGCAGTATTTTTGTATTAATTTAATTCCTATTAGTTGTCAAAAAACACCCTCTAACTGATCCTCTGACATTACGTCAAAGGCGTAGAGGTTATTTCCCAGTTTTAAACTGGTTAATTTGAATTTTTTTTAGATAAATCGAATTTTTTGGATAGGAATCTCGAGGAATGTGGTAATAAATTCCAAAAAAGAAAAGGAAAGAAATATTCCATACAAAATTTAACTCTCCAGTAAATATGCTCACATCGGCATCAGATAAAGTCCATACAGCATTTAATTTCCCATTAGATATTCCCTCATTGACACAGATAACGTCCATACAAAATTTAAAGTTCCATTAGGTTTTCAGCGTCACGTTAAAAACCTGTAGATATAATGTAGTAAATACCTAGTTATATCTCTAGCTATTGAAATGATTAAAAGAAGAAAAGTTTCAAAATTGCAAAATTGATTTGATAAATACCTGATGTTGTTAGGTTTTACACTTATCACCAGCACGTTGTTGGAAGAAAGCTGGGACCAAAATGGCCTCGAATTCTCGACTACTCTAGAATTTTTTTTCAGATTTTCACAAAAAAACTCTTTCCTGTTAACCTAGGCTGACAGACGCATGCTCATTGTCCAAAGTTAAAATTTACTAGAGAAACCAGGAGTACCAACTCACACGGGTTTTACAAGATTGAAAATCGAAACTATAATCAATATGCGTAAAATAACACCTAAGAATTTAATCATGGAATCTCGAATATAGAATTTAATGAAGTTAACGTAAGAATATAAAAAAGAAAATAATTTGGATATCGACAGATTATGTTATAGGGAATTACGAATGGTTGTATGTTGGGTTGCATACACGAAGATTAATTAACTGAGATATTTACGGAGGATTTGTGAAATGACAAGAAATTATCGGGAATAAAAACTTACAGGCGCATACAAGGTTGTCCAAAATTTACTCCTGCGGAATTTTTTGGCTATTTAAACGTTACAAATACCCCCTTCCTGTGAAAAAAATATATAACATATATTTTTATAAATACAAACATTTTGAAATTAAACATCAGCAGTCTGATACTGCTAAGCTAAAAACTGGAGGTTCTCGGAAGTCCAAATATAGTTTTGGCAAGACTGAAACTGAAAACTGAAGGTTTACAGGAACTAATTTTTTACTACAAAAACATAGGATACTCCACAAGTGTGGAAGTCGCCAGATCCTTTCCCAACAGCCGAATGGGGCTGAGGTGAGCATCAGTAGTGAGACCTAGTGCTTGATGACAGCGTGCCTAGACAAGACTGCCCGACCAAATTCACCCCCCAGTGCAGACCCTCCCATCCAACCTGTCTTTAAAAACTGTTGGAGTGAGTTCTGTCGTTCCTTACACCTTCGAGGTCCTTTTATACAACAAAATTAAAATTGGTTACCATCTTGGCCACCCGATGCTATGGTTAGTTATGAGGGTTTCAGCCTCATGAGCAACTCCATAACCAAAACAAACAAGGGAAATGAAATAATAATATATGTACAGTATTATATACAACCGGTCGCACTAGAGAAAGGACAAAATTTGGTAATAAACAAGTAAACATCTTAACTAATCTATACATTACTAGTTACTGATAATCCAGATAGCTACGCATACCAAACGCCTAAATTTAGGTACCATAAATAGGGAAGGACATAATCGGTTCAAGTCATAATAGTGTATAAAGACAAAATCGGTAAGGTCTATTATCAATACTAGAAATTTTTTATAAAACGAGAAGGTTTACTATACCAGTAGATACTCTAGTTTCTTTCTGGTTCAATAAACTACGACGCTTATAACTATATTTAAAATGTACATAACAAGACTAGCCTAAATATACTAATTTTCTCCTCAGTGATCGTCATCACTGGAAGCCTTTCCTATAAACTTACGAGTTTAAAAAAATATATAACGTACTACAAACGTTTAAAATGCACAAACTAAACGTAGACAAAAGTTAGTCTGAATGACTTCCTTCTGATGCATCTGACAAATCAGACATCGAACCTAGATAGGGTTTCAAATCTTTAATGTGGTAATTACCAGCCTCTGAGCCGTCTAGATTTTGCAACTGATACACTAATCGAGATAATTTTTTATGTACGGTACATAGGACATATTTCGGTGCCAACTTTGCTGAAAAATTTCGAACCGCATCCGAGAGGACTCTATTCTTTTTCCAAACTCGATCACCTACAAAAAATTCAAAGTCCCTTTTACGCAAATTATATTGTTTGGCACTTCGTTGATAAGCGGAATTTAATCTTTTTTGAACGATACGATAGATATCAGGCATTTTATTCAGTTCGGCAGCATAGGTTTGGATTTCTTCCGGATTTAGATTCAAATCTGATAGGGAGGAAGCATTTCCGTAATAGTCACCAGAAATAGGAACTTTACGAGCAAAAGTTAGAAATACGGGACTGAACCCAGTGATTTCATGAGTGGCTGTTCTTAACGCGTGAGTTATTTTAGGTATTTCTTTATCCCAATCTTTATGATTTTTACCTTTAATGAAACTTCGTATAGCCGTGTTTAAAGTACGATTTACACGTTCTACTTGGTTGAATTGTGGGTGGTATCGGGCATTAAAGATAATCTTTTGAACTTTATAATTATCACAGAGTTTTCTAAAAACACTACCTGCAAAATTTTGTGCGTTGTCTACTGTGATATACTGTGGAACACCATAAACGAGAAAAATTTCATTCTCCACATAATTCACAATAGCCTACGCAGTTGCCTGACGTAATGGTTTTAACCAAACATACTTCGTGAAATAATCGCTAGCTACTAAAAAAAACATATTGCCGTGCTTTGAGCGTGTAAAAGGTCCTACAATATCTAGACATAAATACTGAAACGGGAAAAATGCTTTTTTCGGAGCTACATATAAACCGAACCGAGGATGATTTGGAATTTTCTGACAAATTTTGCACTTACGAACAAACTTTAAAACATCTCTGCGCATTTTAGGCCAGTAGTAGTCTTCAGCTACCTTATGCATAGTTTTGTAATAACCTAAATGTGCAGAGGTTGGTACAGAATGACACAAATCTATTATCTTGTGACGCTGAAATTTTGGAACTACTAGTTTCAATTCCGAGTTATTAGTATTTATAGGTATTCGAGGAGGTAAATGTTTATAAACAAAACCATCTTTTACTGACCAATGAGGATATGAGTCTGGATTTTTCAAAATGTCTTCTTGCATTTTTAGGTACCATGAGTCGAGATTTTCAAGCTCTACATTAAGGAAGTTTAATTCAATAGATGTATCTGATGGATTAGGTAGAGAGGCTCTAGAAAGCGCGTCTGGCACTACGTGGAATTTACCTTTTCTGTGTACAATGTCGAAGTCATGTTCTTGTAACTTTACTGCCCATCTTGCAAGTTTTCCAGATGAAGATTTCATACGAGACAACCAGAGCAAAGAGTAGTGGTCGGTAATCACTGTAAAACGTTGACCTTATAAATGGACGGAATTTTTCGATCCCATATAACACACCTAAAATTTCACGCAAAGTCGTACTGTAGTTTTGTTCTGCTCTTGACAGGCTTCTACTAGCAAAGGCTATAACTTTCTCTTCATCGTTCTGTAACTGAGTCAATACAACCCCAAGTCCGGTACTTGACGCATCGGTCTGCAAGACAAAAGGTAAGGAGAAGTCTGGGCTGGATAACACTGGAGCTGACACCAACGCTTCTTTGATCTTCCTAAACGCTTCTTTAGCAGCATTGTTCCATGAGATTTGTTCTTTTTTCTGCTTGCCCTTGATAAGATCATTCAAAGGTGATACCAATGTGGCAAAATGCGGGATAAACCTTCTATACCATGAACACATGCCCAGGAAACGTTTGACCTCCGTACTAGTACGAGGCTGAGGATAATTTACCATTGCTTCCACTTTATCGGGATTTGTCCTTAAACCCTCTCCATCTACTACAAAACCAAGATAATTAAGTGATTCTCTAAAAAATTTGCATTTAATTTTAAGTTAATTGTCAAATTTGAGTTTTTGAGACGTTTTTGTACTTCATCCAGTAGTTTTATATGTTCTTCAAAAGTATTCGACACGATGATTATATCATCAAGATAGACGAAGATATTTGGTTCTAGTTCTGGACCAAAAGTGGCATCCATAAGTCTCTGCATACATTGAGCGCTATTTGAAAGACCAAAAGGTAAAACATTGAAATGAAATAGGCCTCGGCCTGGGACTGCGAAAGCTGTCTTTTCCTTACTTTCCTCAGTTAAAGGAATTTGCCAAAACGCGGATTTTAAATCAACGGAACTAATAAATTTTGCTTGTCGTAACATAGATAATATACGGTCGACTGCCGGTAATGGAAAAGAGTCAGATTTGGTCAATGAGTTGAGCTTTCTACCGTCGAAGCAGAAGCGATATTCCCCACTGGATTTTTTTACTAATAATACTGGTGAACACCAGCTACTAAATGATGGTTCTACAACTCCTAATCTTAACATTTCATCGAGCTCGGAATTCAAGTGGTTAAGCATATAAGGTGACATTTGATACTGTTTCTGTTTAACAGGTCTTGCCTCGCCGGTATCTATATAATGCGACATTTTATTTGTGCGGCCTAACTTTCCATCTAAACTACTAATTTCATTAAAAGATTCTATCATTAAATTCATCTGTTTAAGTTGAGATTCCGAAAAACTTTTTAAAGCATGGATACCTTCATTGTTACTTATCGTAGAAACGTCGGAAATGGTTATTAAATCGGAACTTATAAGATTACTATGAACTTGCCAAGTATTGTTACAAGAATTAACTATAACCGAGAATTCGGTACAAAAATCGCTACCTAATATGAATGATTGAGAGAGTGACGGTATTATAAGCACAGGTAATAGCTTACATTGGTCTTCGATGCAGATAGGTAAGTGTACGACACCCTTCACTTTCTGTCGGTTACCATCAGCCGTAGATACAAAGTTTAATCTACTTCTTTGTAATTTTAAATTAAATTTTTCTATTAAAAACATCCCTTGTTTACCAATAATTAATTGACTTGTTTGTTCCGGAATCTCTAAAAGTGCTACAACGTCGGTACCATATACTTTGACTGAAACATAAGGTCTATTATCACACAGTTTTTTAACAAAAACAGGTAATGCTTGAATTGACTGATTATTATAACTTTCAAAATAATTTTTAACAAAATTCAGTAACTTCTTTCTCTCAGACAAAATTGTTTTCTGCGATGGCTTGAAACTAACACAATCAGAGTGATTGTTTTTAAATTTTGTGTGACCTTTATTTTTAACAGATGCTACTTCATATACCTTAGGAAAATTACACTTTTTAATTTGGCTTGACTTCGAATTAGGTACAAAAACGCCAAGATTCGGCACCTTCCTAACTACACCTTTTCCAATTGTAATTGAGAAAGCGTCAAATGTAATTGAGAATAGTCAAATGTAATTCAGAATGCGTTAATTGTAATTGAGAATAGTCAAATGTAGTTGAGAAACCGTCAAATGTAATTGAGAATAGTCAAATGTAATTGAGAAAGCATCAAATGTAATTGAGAATAGACAAATGTAATTGAGAATGCGTTAATTGTAATTGAGAAAGCGTTAAATGTAATTCAGAAAGCGTCAAATAATATTGAGAATAGGTCAAATGCGAAATTGAGATCATGAAAATTTGAAGATGACATATACAGGGAGTCACAAATTACATAGTGAGAATATATAGGGATATCGGAAGCCGTAAGAGATCTTTACTCGACAAATTGCACAGTTGTCTTTTAGTTCCATGTTTGAAACTGTTTTTCAAATTAAGGACACCAACTTTTACGAAATTCAAATTGACATTTTAAATTTTATACAAAATACATTTGTAAACTTAACCCGTAAAAGTCACTTGTGACTGTCATCATAAACAATAATGACAGTTGAATGGCCGGTATTTTTTTTTCACAGAATTATCGATTTCAAGCATAAACTATGTATTTGTGTAAAAGTTTCGAATTTTGTATTATCTCAATTTCAATTGACCCATTCTGAATTCCATTTGATGCTTTCCGAATTACATTTAACGCTTTCTCAATTACATTTGATGCTTTCTCAATTACATTTGACTATTCACAATTTCATTTGACGCTTTCTGAATTACATTTGACTATTCTCAATTACAATTAACGCATTCTAAATTACATTTGACTATTCTCAATTACATTTGACGGTTTCTGAAATACATCTAACCGTTTCTCAATTACAACTGGAATAGGTGTAGTTTTTTGGATGCTTACTACAAGTAGGACAAGTTTTAGTGGTGTAGTTTGGTTTACCACAGTGGAAACAAAACATTTTTGGTTTAATTCTGCATTCCCTAAAAGTGTGATTTGGTTTATTGCAATTCTAACAAGTAATTTGAGAAACTTTATTTGTTCTTTTTTTTTCGAAAAAAGGTTTATGAGAATTAGAGGCATAATTATGAGAACGTGGACTATTATTGTATGAACTATTAAAATGGTGGTTTGAAGTACTAGGTTGAGGCTCAGAATCTCCAATATATGCTAAGTCAGGTTCAACGGTATGAGAATATTTACCTGGTGTTACATATTTTTTTTTATTTATATCAGCTTCCTCAATTCTTTTACAGAGTTTAGCAAGTTCACTGGTACCAGTTACATCAGTTAAAACAAGTTTATCTAAATACATAGGCAGTAAATTTTGTTTTATTATTCTAAGTTTAGTGGTTTCCGCAGGTTGGTGGGATAGTCTACTAAAAAGTGATTCTATTATAGCTATAAAAATATTAACAGGTTCTTTTGGACCTTGACATCGACCTTTAGTTTCATCCCAGAGTTTATCGAATTTAATGGCAAAAATTCACTACGAAGTAACGCAGTTAATGAATCCCAGTTATCCACATTATTACGTACTGCACGGAACCAAATCAAAGCATTTCCTACAAACAGATGGCTTGTTGAAAAAGTTTAAATTTACTAACATTACGTGCAGCCATTAGTTCCTCGACACGAGTTATAAATGAATTCACGCTAGTTGATGTTCCGTCAAATTGTATTCCCCATTTGTAAACGTCTACCGATTTAGAATTAGAAGGTACAGTAGGTGAAACAAAATTAATGCTATTGTTAGCTTGAGAGGTACCGGGATTATCAGAACTATCTAAATTTTCAGATAACGTAACTTTTTCGTGGAATTCAGCATCTAACTCTACGCACGTAGCATACGACTCTTCTTTAAATTCATTGACAGCCTCTATTCCATCATCTGGGATAGGTATTCTACAAACCCTATTAGTAATGTGCTCTAATCTAGATTCGGTACGCTTATACATGGAATCAGTTGCTGAACCCTCACATTCTAGTATTAACTATTTAACTGACTCTAAAGTCTCATTTATTACCAATTTTTCATTTTCGAATTTAAAATTTGGATCCACGTACTCTAAAATATTATGATCTTTATCTTTTTCAAGTAAGCGATGTAACATTTTTCTTTTTTGAACGGCATCTTTTCTGCCTGCAGTACAACCTCTAATAATAAGTTCGTAATCTACCTCATTTACCTTTAACATATTTGGTTTCATTGTTACAGCCATTTTAAAGAAGTTATCAAATCTATACTAATCTAAATTTCAAATTCAGTTACCTAATCAATTTTTAATAATTACTACAGTGGCCACCTAACTTAAACTAAATGAATAACTAAACCTTTCTTTTAATGCAATACATAAACTTCAAGCCCGCACGTTGACAGCGCCATAACTTATTATGTGTAACAACAAAGTAGCTACTTACCTTCGCCGTTACACACTAAGTTTGCAAGACGGCTAGCCAAGGTTGAGTGGAATTTGGGCCTGGGTTCGTTTATTTATATTTTCTATTATGGGCGCCACTCACCCCTATTTATAGGCTGACTAATCCCCGGGATAAGAAAAGGTTGATAAGTAATAAGATAGTAGCTCGGTTTAAATAGTGTATATATTACATTAAAATTGTGGTTAGTTTGTTATATCCAATTAAACAAAAGAATAGAAATATTTTACGCAAGCGCTACAATGTCCTTACAAACTATTTGTTTTAAAATGTTGCGGTAGGGTAGGTGGCCAGGATAAATATTGCTCACGAAATCGTAGTGTTAAATGTAAATAATGGACCTCTAGGTAATTTATAAAAAAAGGTTACCAAAAACTATTATTATGAGGTAGTAGCCTGAATAGATATGTACTCAATAAATTTCAGGTAAACGCTATGTTACGGGGCGCGGCTTACCTATATAGGCCACGTGCGCTAGGCAGGGTTCAATCCCCACCTAAATATTATTTAAAAAAAAAAAAAATAATTTTAAGGGTCTTAACCCTGTACAACCCCAAAACAAAATTTTAATGTTTTTCGTGCAGTGTCTCCGAGCGCACTTTAAATTGAAGGGAGACCTCACACGGCCGACTAGTCAGGTCCGTGGGGTGGGTTTTCCTAAAAATGGGGGTGATTTGGAGGCAATAAAATAATGCAATGAGTCAACTACGAGCACAATTTAATAATTTTACGGGCACAGAAAATGGTCGAAACCTATAGATGCACATGCAAGAGTGCAGGATCTTTACAGGAGCTGAATGCTCAATAAAAGGACCGTTAGTGTGATCACACGCCTGGTTTCACAGGTGTTATTTAGTTTATATACATCTTACATTGCCCTAAGTAATTGAAATCTCATTTAATTAATATACCCCAAAATTCTTAATTATTAAATCCCTAATAAGCTTAATCTCTACATGAATACCACACAATTACTATTCTGGTTGATTTTCTTAACCAGCTTCGCACCAAGGAGTTCCAATCCAGGTAGTGATGTTGAGTTCAACGTCAGCTGACAGGTAAGAGTGAAGGCAAGGACTAGCAGCAGGCACCGCAACGATACTCAAAAAATCCCAGAGGCCACCGCAAGGCAACCAGTATAATACACAGCCAGGCCCAAAGCAATCCTAACAGCAACACAGGAACCCCAGAGCAACAATACTAACAGGAACAGGAACGATGATATAGAAGTAACGCAGTAGCCAGATCGTAGTAATGCTGTAGGAGCGTCGTAACAGCGTCTAGCAGCGTCTTAATAGCGTCTAGCAGCGACTAGCAGCCCTTAGGTTTCGGGTGGGCTGAAAGTGTCTGACGTTGTCATCGTCAGTGGCTTGATTATCTGTTTCGAATATGAAAGAACACCGCTTTGAACATGTGAAAATATCCGGATTAACCGTCGAATTTACAGAATGCTTCACCAAAAGGTCCCACTAATTTCGATTATCTCGAATGATTTGTAACAAATCCCCCAAAGGGCAATTACTTCACCAAAATTGCTAAATTTTACAAACCACGAGTCGCACGTGTTCACGGTTTTCCAAGCCAAGCCAAAAAGAAAGAGATTCCAGGAATTCGGGGAACTGCGTTGGTTTCGTCTCCCTAGTTGGTTCTGCCGTCCACTCAGAGTTACCCGAGAGTACCTCCAGAGCAATTCGGTACTGTTTTATTTTAACCAATGATATTAATCTCACAGAAAACGTGATTTCCACAACCCTGACACACAAACCCAACTAAAACCACCAAAATCACGACATGTGCTTCCCTGTCAACCCTTCACAATACATCTCTACGACTCCACGGTTTGACAGTCGCAACGAACAGAGTCCCTGCATATCGAACCAGCGAACGTACCGCGGTCGAGATACACTACCAACATGAAACATGACAGGTAACCTGTTTGTTTACTTCAGCTACAAGCAAACCTAAAGTGTATAATAAATACTGCTCCGATGGCCAAAGTGAGGTAAGTCTACATAGTTATTGCTAGTACAGTTGCGCATTATGTTCGTATCTATTTTGCATGCCCTGAAGCTCGTTGACAGATGAAGTTATTTATGAAATATCCTATCTTGCAGTATTCCAGACGATGTCTTCCAGGAACGACTAAATAAATGCCCTTTTTAACCACTATCGAACTTTCATTATCCTAATCAGGTGAGCCCTCTATTTTTGCAAGATGATTTTCCAATACTAATAGTTGAACCTATTTTTGTAGATAAGAGCTACGGACTGAAGAGTGATACCTCTATTTTCCCAAGATTGGAAGCAGCGTGGCAATGATTTCGACCCTGCCGAAGACTATTTATTTACAATATACCTTTTCGTTACGTATCGTTATACAATAAACTAAGAATAGACCTTACCGCTTAGTTTATTTGCTAGTAAATTTGCCACTGAACCGTTAACCTACGAAGCACCACGAAAAAATATTTTAGTGTGGAATTAAATAATTGTAACAGCTAATACAACTAATACAAACAGAAAGCGGTTACCAGGTAGATTTCAATGCAGCGTGTTCCAAGATACGTCTTGTAAGTTTTCATCCCGATCTTGCCTTTCGTGTCTGCCACCAAACATACACCAGTCAGCTACTCCACGAAGGGCCTTGATACCAAAGGTAGGTTAACAGGGCTCCGGTAGAACTTATTTTTCCCAATAGGTACTCTCACATCGACATCAGATAAAGTCCATACAGCATTTAATTTCCCTTTAGATATTCCCTCATTGACACAGATAACGTCCATACAAAATTTAACTCTCCAGTAAATATGCTCACATCGGCATCAGATAAAGTCCATACAGCATTTAATTTCCCATTAGATATTGACACAGATAACGTCCATACAAAATTTAAAGTTCCATTAGGTTTTCAGCGTCACGTTAAAAACCTGTAGATATAATGTAGTAAATCCCTAGTTATATCTCTAGCTATTGAAATGATTAAAAGAAGAAAAGTTTGAAAATTGCAAAATTGATTTGATAAATACCTGATGTTGTTAGGTTTTACACTTATCACCAGCACGTTGTTGGAAGAAAGCTGGGACCAAAATGGCCTCGGATTCTCGACTACTCTAGAATTTGTTCTCAGATTTTCAAAAAAACTCTTTCCTGTTAACCCGTCGGCAGTGTGGTGGGAAATTATGCATTATTACGTGTTGTGGGGTTTGACATACCCCATTTTTTTTTTTTTTTTTTAAATTTAATTATTGAAAATTAAACATTTTAAGGTAAATTATATCAAGCTTTGTCATATCAATATCGATTATTAACATTATTATAATGGTTTTGTCATTAAATATAAAGAAAAATTAGAAATCCAAAAAACACAAATTTTTATTGTCATTTTTTTCATTATTCAATTTTTAACGTAAAAGAAAAATATTTTATAAGTTTGCAACAAATCGAGTTGAGTATTCTATAAAAAACAGATAACCTAACAAAAAAAAACTAAAAAAGATCATAGAATAGGTAGACATAACAAGCTACTCGTCATCAGCACTAACGCAATTTTGACTACATACTAAATTGGCATGTTCTAAACAAAGTGGAACACGGCATTTGGAACATGTATAAAATGTTTTTCTGTCTTTGTTCCTTGGACAAACACTGCATCTTCTACTTGTCCTTTGCCTTTTGGATTGATTTTCAACAGGAACTGGATGATATTGCCGTAAATCTCTTAGTATTCGAGGGTTGCGTTCACGATCATTTTTGTGATCAGCCAGTAATTGCATACCTAGCTCCTTGAGAAAGTCACGTCGTTTTATATTGGGGTTTTTGATATTTGCCCTATAAATAACATGGCAATTTACAGCTGCGGTATTTAGATAAGAAAAAAATAAGGTAAGCGGCCATCGACGACTATTTCGCGCAACACTGTAGTTTGCAGATAGTTCATCAAGTACATCTACACCACCTTTTGTGCTATTGTAAAAATTATTTATTTCCGACAAGGATTTGCCTTTATGCTCAATCATTGTATCATCATGGTGCAATGTGGAAAATAAAATTACATTTTTATTTTTTTTTGGAACAACGGATACTACTGTGATATCTTCTTGAAATGCAAATAATGTACTTGGCACTTCTCTCCTGCGTACATCGAGAAAGGCAACCGGAATTTCCTTCTTGTTTTTTCTGACAGTTCCTACTGAAGTTAGTTGGTGATTGCTCAACAAATTTTTCATCAAGGGAAAGCTGGTGAACCAGTTGTCGAATGTGATGTTGCGTCTTGTTCCAGAAATCGGCTGGATAAGGCGAATTACTAAATCATCTGGCTTGTTGCTCAGCCTATATGGACCTTCTGGTTGTATTCCCACATATACCTCAAAATTTAAACAGTAAAAAGTTTTCGCATCGACAAGTGCAAACACCTTTAGGCCGTATTTGGCAGGCTTATTAGGCATATACTGTCTAAAGCCACACCGACCTCTGAATGACTCTAGTTTCTCATCTATAGTCAAGTATTCACTTGGAGAATAATGGACCTTACAGTTGTCAATAAATTGGTCAGTTATAGACCTGATTGGTGCTAGTTTATCCAATTGCCTCCTTGCAGCCCTGTTTGTAATATTATCGAAACGCAAACACTTCAGCAAAATCAAAAATCTCTGATAGCTCATTGTTCTCCGAAAAATGTCTATACCGCATCCATCAGTTGCCCAAAGATCCTTTACGTTTTGGCGATTGGCTTTGTAAAGCCCACTGAGATACAGCAAACCAATCAAAGCCTTGATTTCTTGGGCTGTTGTCGGATTTACTAGATACTGATGTTCAGCATTGTACTTTGCAGCTAGTGTTGCTATTTTTATGTTTGTGTATTTCGCGATATCGTTCACCATATTATCTGTGATGAACAAAGACCAGCAATCCACCGGCGTATTTTTATCTCGTGCTGATGCTCGAACACAAGGTAAATGGATAATGATATTGTCAGCTCTTGTTCTGACTCGTTTGTTTTTTGGCATTTTATTCCACCTCGTTCTGTCCTTTCCCCAAAAAATATTAGAGTTGTTTTCCTCCCAAGTTTGTTCACTTGACTCTTCTATTGGCACTTCCTCTTCACTTTCTTCTTCATCACTTTCTACATCATCATTGCTTCGTCTTTCATTTTGATTATTGCTTTCGAAATTGTCCATTTCTTCTATCTCGCCTTCCGATTCTGAATCAATAAAATCACTCTCGGATCCGACTTCCTCATATAATTTTTGCAATTTTCTCTGTTCTTCTTCATACGACATAATGGAAGATTTAATGCGTGTATTCTAATACTGTCAAAATAAAAAACCTATTTAGAATGCAAGCACGTTTGACAAAATGCTGTACTTACCAATTATTCGAAACACTATTAATTTCCGTGTGGTGGGGTATGTGATACCCCAGGCGACTTTACGAGACAATAGTTCACGAACGGCGTTTGATGCACTACTGCCACTGCTTGTATGAAGTGAGAGATGCCTAATTAGAAGCTATCTGGCGCCAGAGGGCTCTAAGTGTCATAGAATAAATTTTATCACTAGAGTTATACCTCGTTGGGTATGTTATACCCCACCACACTGCCGACGGGTTAACCTAGGCTGACAGACGCATGCTCATTGTCCAAAGTAAGACAGGAAACCTCAAAGTTAAAATTTACTAGAGAAACCAGGAGTACCAACTCACACGGGTTTTACAAGATTGAAAATCGAAACTATAATCAATATGCGTAAAATAACACCTAAGAATTTAATCATGGAATCTCGAATATAGAATTTAATGAAGTTAACGTAAGAATATAAAAAAGAAATTAATTTGGATATCGACAGATTATGTTATAGGGAATTACGAATGGTTGTATGTTGGGTTGCATACGCGAAGATTAATTAACTGAGATATTTACGGAGGATTTGTGAAATGACAAGAAATTATCGGGAATAAAAACTTACAGGCGCATACAAGGTTGTCCAAAATTTACCCCTACGAAATTTTTGGGCTATTTAAACGTTACAGTGTAACCCTATATGTGCATTAATTTGACACCGCCTGATCTGTGTCATTGACCTATGTAACCCGAGCACATTAATTTGACCCCCGCCGGATGTGTAACCCTATTTGTGCATTAATTTGACACCACCGGAAACACGATATGAGTCATTGATCTATGTAACTCGATATAGACAAGTAGTTGATTGGGTTAGGGATGTGAGGGGGCTGGCTTTTGAGGAGGTGGTTTTTGAGGGGGTAGAGGGGGTGACCTTGCACTTGGATTTATTTAGCTTATATTTTTTCTCACCAATTTTGGAGTATTAATTTGACATAACCCTATATGCAATAATTTGATACCACCGGAAACATGATATGTGCCATTGACCTATGTAACCCAAGCACATTAATTTGACACCGCCGGATGTGTAACCCTATATGTAACACGTGTGCATTAACCGCACCTTGAACACGAACATGAACATGAACACAACTGAACGCGCAGCTCTGTCATTACTTATCTACTAGCCTCAATATAATTTATTTATAGAAAAAAAAATTACATTAATTCGTTTCAATTTATCTATATACAAATTGTTGTAACCTTCCCTCGTTCCGCGAAGGTTCTTAGATGGTTATTTTGACGCCTGAGGTGCGGCGCGGCGGTGTTATCTGGACGGTGTATCTCGAGCACTAGTTTCCATTTTAAAATGCAGAAACACAATTTTCTTCTATTAGCAGGATAATAGACACTTGGTAGCTGTAGTGAAGAAACTGTATAACAGGTTTTATTCAGGAATTCTTAACAATTTAACACAATAAATCACTTTTCGCTACGGTTAAATAAAGCACAGGTATATACAGGAAACTTAAAGCAGGCAGCTATATAGGACAAATATTAAAAGCAGCAAATTTCCACTTATTTTTCGGCAATTGGAATAGTTCTCCTTTAACATAAAAATCATCATCCAAAAAATGCTTCGAACATATTTTAGCGTTAGGTATTAATATTAAAATCGTACATTTGATAGCACTTTTGAATCCATAAACAAATTTCTTTAGCAGCAGGAAAACTAAAGTATCGCAACTAGACGAATAGGTAGCTTTTACTTTTTCTATTATTGTTACTGGTACAACCCCACTGCACAGTAAACCATTGTTTATATTATATTAAATAAACCAAAACACAGAGCCACAACTGATCAAAATAACTAATACACTACTCAAAATGAAAAAGGAGCCACTGTTAAAAATGTGGATATTTTGTTTCTGGAATAACTTTTTATTACAAATATATTGGACTGTTCTCTAAAAAATTTTTTATTTTTTTTTTTTTAATAAAACACACCACAGAAATTAGACAACCCCCAAATCCAAAGCCAAAGGCTGTCCGGAAGGGGGCTACACATTTGAAAAAACGCAGACAAACATCCATACCCACCGACATTGCCATTTGCCGGTGCCCGGTCTCGAACTGGGACTCGATAGGCAGTGTAGCCAGAGCCATGTCTATCACTCACGCTTTAGCCCACTGCGCCACCGAATAATCGAAATAAACAAACTAAAATGCGTACATTTAAGACTTTAAACTATGACAGCCCTCGAAAAATTTAAAAATTTGTCATAGAATGACGTCAGCGGTAACACGTCATGCACGTGAGCTTATCTGTACGGTTTTAGTATCATGGTATGTATGTATGTATGTATGTATGTATGTATGTATTTATTTATTTATTTATATATTTATTATGCTTGTAATTTACTTGTTCGCATTCTTAATGGATATTCATATTTATAATTATTATACTTACTTATATTGCCTGTTTATTTTTAAAGTAATAGTTCATGCTGTATGTATTGTTTATTTATTTTATTTCATCCCGTCCGGAAAGTACAACATTACAGTACTCATATGCGGCCGGAAAGTGAGGTATTACGGTACTATAGATACTGTAAAGTACCGGAAGCCACCGGGAATTCATTACGAACCAATCACAAACTGTTATTATACCTTTTGGCAGTTACCTATTTGAAAAATTTACCTTAAATTAAAAATAGTGTCAAAACTGTCAAATGTCAAATGATCTAAAAAAGTAAACAAGTTTCAAATTATACAAATAGACAATTAATGACGGGATGAAATAAAATATCATTCGATACATGTCCGTTAGGTGTTGTTCCAGTCCCGTTTAGGTACTCGACTGTAACAATTCACCTTCCGGACTTGTAACGAAAATTACTATAGTACTACTAAATTTTGACGTATTCTATCCAATCAATGTAATTGGTACAAAGAATTTAATAAATCTATATATCTATTTATCTATATATTTGGAAGTCATCTGCGTACAGGGTGTTCAACGTAACTTGCTACCCCCCATAATTTCCTTATTTTATAAGGTAATAAAAAAATTGAAAATTTCATCTTATTGCATTTTTCACGTACTTTTTAAATATGTTATCGAATCATATCCATGTCAGAAAATATACAGTGGGTGCGAAAAAATGTGTTTTTCTTTAATGGAACACCCTATATATTTTTACATATTTGGATTTGCCTACTTTTTCTGATTTCAAAAAGGTATAATACTTGTATATTTCGATTAATATTAAGGAAGTTATTAATAAAAAACCGTTTGCAATAACGCAGATAAATTATATTTATTTTATCTTTACAACAATCATTATTTGAAGAAGACGAGATATGATCTGATAACATATTTAAAAAGTATGTGAAAAATGCAATAAGATAAAATTTTTAATTTTTTTATTATCTTATAAATAAGGAAGTTATGGGGGTAGCAAGTTACATTGACTACCTTGCTATCCCCATAATTTCCTTATTTATAAGGTAATAAAAAAATTAAAAATTTCATCTTATTGCATTTTTCACATACTTTTCAAATATGTTATCAGATCATATCTCGTCTTCTTCAAAATAATGATTGTTATAAAGATAAAATAAATGTAATTTATCTACGTTATTGCAAACGGTTTTTTATTAATAACTTCCTTAATATTAATCGAAATATACAAGTATTATACCTTTTTGAAATCAGAAAATGTAGGCAAATCCGAATATGTAAAAATATATAGGGTGTTCCATTAAAGAAAAACACATTTTTTCGCACCCCCTGTATATTTTCTGACATGGATATGATTCGATAACATATTTAAAAAGTACGTGAAAAATGCAATAAGATGAAATTTTCTATTTTTTTATTACCTTATAAAATAAGGATATTATGGGGGGTAGCAAGTTACGTTGAACACCCTGTACATATGTAATTCGCAACGATTAACATTCTCCCGTGTATCAAATGTGAAGGCGTTGAATAAGAGTGGACCTAAGATTGATCCTTGCGGTACTCCAGTCGCTACAGTGAATGGTTTGGAAAGCAGTTTAACATTGTCTTTTTGAATTCTAGTGATGACCTTTCTATTTTGGAGAAGATTTTGGAACCAGCTATGGCAAATTTCTCTGATTCCATAATATTGCAGTTTTTTCAATAGTAGTTAAAAGTCCACAGAGACAAAAGATTTTGACATATCGATCAGAACTAATGCAGTTGCCTTGCTGTGATCTTTGGCTGTAATGATATCATCAACAATATTGGACAATGCCGTTGCTGTACTATAATTTTCTCTAAAGCCTGATTGATTAGCCGGGAACAAATTATATCTTATAAAATGTGCATGGAGTTGATCATAAACAACCTTTTCAAGTATTTTGGACTCCACAGGCAATATATTTATAGGGAGAAGATCACTGAAAATTACTAAAAAAATTGATTTCTTTTCCAGAATTGCTAATGACCTCTCAACATATAGTGAAATTACTGTTTATAATACGATCAATAAACCACATTTTAAGTATTGAACGTATTGTATCTTTTGGATCTTAACAAAATATCCAGTCTACAGATATTATAAAATAGGGGAATGAGAATCATATTAAAATGCAATAGATATACTCCAATTGTATCAATGTTGTCTACTTTACAATGGCTATCAGTATCAAATCCTTTATTTTTTTGTAGCATGCCATTTATTTTTAAAATTGTAAGCAACTTACTACCTTCATATTTTAATAAATTTATAGTGTATAATAATCAGGTTCATCATTATTTCATTCGTAATAGAAATAACTTGTATTTGATTAGAACTAATACTAGAATGGGTATGAATACTCTGTTTTTTAAAGGCATTGATCAATTCAATAAGCTTCCACTGACGATAAAAATCTTGATAAACAATGTATTTATTTAAAAAAAGATTATTAGAACATAGTAAAAATTCATGAACTATTATGTATGATCTTAAGATGATACTCTAGTTGTCATTAGTTTATTATTTATACTAAATTCATCTTGACACTGTACTACTGTTATAGCTGTTTTACATTTGTCAATTTATTCATGAATTTATTCATGAAGAAATTTATGAACTTTGTCGTCAGTTTCTTCACAACAAGTAGTTGTTTTACATTACCCTGAATTTTACTGTCACGAGTGTAATATCTCAGTGTGTACAACCTACCAATAATAGTAAGACAGTAATATCTCCTCTATGCTAATATAATAGTTATAATTCTAAATATTCTAGCCACAATATTATTATAAAATTACCTTTTCACGGCCCATGTCTTTGAATCTTCTGCCATTGAAGGACACAGGATCTTAACCTTCCTTTCAATTAGTTTCTTGCGATTGGTATGACTGAAATTCACGCAAATATTGACGGAAATTAGAACATGTTCTAATTGTGTGAAGAAATTCACGACAACGTCCTTGAATTTATTTGAAGTCAATGTTTTATATTACACTTATCAAATTTCGTCGTGAAGCTACTTCGTGAATAAATTCATGAAGAAATTGACAAATGTAAAACAGCTATTAAATATATATATACACTATTGGCAAGTATTAATTTTGGAGTGCGAAATCTGTAATGCAACTAAGAGAGAAGGTACATAGAGGCAAAGCCTTCAGTTAACAAGAGACGCCTAACCATTCCTACACTCCTACTAAAGAGGGGATGTGTGCGACGACAGCCATCGGTTCAGCTTACGGCCGTGAGATATTTTTACGATGTTTTCATTCTTTTATCATGTTCATCGCTGTTGCATTTGACAATACAACAGCGGTTTAAGAGTTGATGTTATTTATTAGCCTTAAACCTAAAAACGAAATAAAAACTTGTATTTTAAAAATAACAGTTTGTACTTCGCAGGAGGAAGGCTTATTGATGAATAACTTTGTTGGGCGCGACTCGCGGCCGGACGACACATTTGGCCGATTCCGTTGTCCCCTTCGACTGCGTGTTGTAAAGAATGGAAGGTGGGAGGTAGGGGATACCGCGTTGTCTGTTTAATTTGTAAATGCTTTAAGTTATCTCCGTCTGATGCATTTATATCGGCCTCCCAGATTCGTCCTTACCAATAGTGTACATATATATATATATATATATATATATATATATATATATATATATATATATATATATATATATATATATATATATATATATATATATATATATATATATATATATATATATATATATATATATATATATATATATATATATATATATATATATATATATATATATATATATATATATATATATATATATATATATATACATATATATATATATATGTATATATATATATATATATATATATATATACACTATTGGTAAGGACGAATTTGGGAGGCCGATATAAATGCATCAGACGGAGATAACTTAAAGCATTTACAAATTAAACAGACAACGCGGTATCCCCTACCTCCCACCTTCCATTCTTTACAACACGCAGTCGAAGGGGACAACGGAATCGGCCAAATGTGTCGTCCGGCCGCGAGTCGCGCCCAACAAAGTTATTCATCAATAAGCCTTCCTCCTGCGAAGTACAAACTGTTATTTTTAAAATACAAGTTTTTATTTCGTTTTTAGGTTTAAGGCTAATAAATAACATCAACTCTTAAACCGCTGTTGTATTGTCAAATGCAACAGCGATGAACATGATAAAAGAATGAAAACATCGTAAAAATATCTCACGGCCGTAAGCTGAACCGATGGCTGTCGTCGCACACATCCCCTCTTTAGTAGGAGTGTAGGAATGGTTAGGCGTCTCTTGTTAACTGAAGGCTTTGCCTCTATGTACCTTCTCTCTTAGTTGCATTACAGATTTCGCACTCCAAAATTAATACTTGCCAATAGTGTATATATATATTTAATAGCTGTTTTACATTTGTCAATTTCTTCATGAATTTATTCACGAAGTAGCTTCACGACGAAATTTGATAAGTGTAATATAAAACATTGACTTCAAATAAATTCAAGGACGTTGTCGTGAATTTCTTCACACAATTAGAACATGTTCTAATTTCCGTCAATATTTGCGTGAATTTCAGTCATACCAATCGCAAGAAACTAATTGAAAGGAAGGTTAAGATCCTGTGTCCTTCAATGGCAGAAGATTCAAAGACATGGGCCGTGAAAAGGTAATTTTATAATAATATTGTGGCTAGAATATTTAGAATTATAACTATTATATTAGCATAGAGGAGATATTACTGTCTTACTATTATTGGTAGGTTGTACACACTGAGATATTACACTCGTGACAGTAAAATTCAGGGTAATGTAAAACAACTACTTGTTGTGAAGAAACTGACGACAAAGTTCATAAATTTCTTCATGAATAAATTCATGAATAAATTGACAAATGTAAAACAGCTATAACAGTAGTACAGTGTCAAGATGAATTTAGTATAAATAATAAACTAATGACAACTAGAGTATCATCTTAAGATCATACATAATAGTTCATGAATTTTTACTATGTTCTAATAATCTTTTTTTAAATAAATACATTGTTTATCAAGATTTTTATCGTCAGTGGAAGCTTATTGAATTGATCAATGCCTTTAAAAAACAGAGTATTCATACCCATTCTAGTATTAGTTCTAATCAAATACAAGTTATTTCTATTACGAATGAAATAATGATGAACCTGATTATTATACACTATAAATTTATTAAAATATGAAGGTAGTAAGTTGCTTACAATTTTAAAAATAAATGGCATGCTACAAAAAAATAAAGGATTTGATACTGATAGCCATTGTAAAGTAGACAACATTGATACAATTGGAGTATATCTATTGCATTTTAATATGATTCTCATTCCCCTATTTTATAATATCTGTAGACTGGATATTTTGTTAAGATCCAAAAGATACAATACGTTCAATACTTAAAATGTGGTTTATTGATCGTATTATAAACAGTAATTTCACTATATGTTGAGAGGTCATTAGCAATTCTGGAAAAGAAATCAATTTTTTTAGTAATTTTCAGTGATCTTCTCCCTATAAATATATTGCCTGTGGAGTCCAAAATACTTGAAAAGGTTGTTTATGATCAACTCCATGCACATTTTATAAGATATAATTTGTTCCCGGCTAATCAATCAGGCTTTAGAGAAAATTATAGTACAGCAACGGCATTGTCCAATATTGTTGATGATATCATTACAGCCAAAGATCACAGCAAGGCAACTGCATTAGTTCTGATCGATATGTCAAAATCTTTTGTCTCTGTGGACTTTTAACTACTATTGAAAAAACTGCAATATTATGGAATCAGAGAAATTTGCCATAGCTGGTTCCAAAATCTTCTCCAAAATAGAAAGGTCATCACTAGAATTCAAAAAGACAATGTTAAACTGCTTTCCAAACCATTCACTGTAGCGACTGGAGTACCGCAAGGATCAATCTTAGGTCCACTCTTATTCAACGCCTTCACATTTGATACACGGGAGAATGTTAATCGTTGCAAATTACATATGTACAGGGTGTTCAACGTAACTTGCTACCCCCCATAATATCCTTATTTTATAAGGTAATAAAAAAATAGAAAATTTCATCTTATTGCATTTTTCACGTACTTTTTAAATATGTTATCGAATCATATCCATGTCAGAAAATATACAGTGGGTGCGAAAAAATGTGTTTTTCTTTAATGGAACACCCTATATATTTTTACATATTCGGATTTGCCTACATTTTCTGATTTCAAAAAGGTATAATACTTGTATATTTCGATTAATATTAAGGAAGTTATTAATAAAAAACCGTTTGCAATAACGTAGATAAATTACATTTATTTTATCTTTATAACAATCATTATTTTGAAGAAGACGAGATATGATCTGATAACATATTTGAAAAGTATGTGAAAAATGCAATAAGATGAAATTTTTAATTTTTTTATTACCTTATAAATAAGGAAATTATGGGGATAGCAAGGTAGTCAATGTAACTTGCTACCCCCATAACTTGCTATGATATGTAGTCTCAATGATAAATTAAAACATAATAAATAATGATAAATGCAAAATAAATAAAAATGGTTAAGATTAAATGTTGGGTTTAAATAAAAACAGGCGACTTGAAACGGAAATACAATATACTGAAATAAATTGTCACAAAACCGATTAAAGTTAACTCAGGGGAGCGGTATAACGTTACAGGTGTTCATACTTATCTACGATATAAATTAAATAGGTTGTCTGAAGTAGTTGTAGTTCACTAAATTTGTAACAATATTGTAAAGTAGAGTTTTAAAGTAATCGTACCATAAACAATGTATTGAAAAATGTTCTCCAGTAGAATAATGTAGTAGTAAGTTAACATCAGAACCAGCGTGGGGTAGAAATACAACCATCCAAGGAGCAGGAGTAGCTTGTAGAAGTCTAAAAGAAAAAGGAAACAAGAAATTTCAAAATCCAGCATGACGATGAAAGAATAAACGCAGAAGAAAGAAAATTTATAAAGGGACTTACCAAATGTGAGTGTGCGAAGGAAAGTAGACACCCTAGTGCTTCGTTGGTACAAGTTGGTGAACGTGAAACGTCCTTAGTTAAGTCACGGTACGCCAAAATGTAATAAAACCATATGCTAAAAAGAAAATCATGTAAAATACTAAATTACAGTAAGTTGAATTGTTAATAGGTAAGAAATACAGAATAGAGTTGATTTGTATAAGTTATAGATAGTTAAAATAGGTAAATAATAGAATAGTAGTGTAAAATGTTATAAAATTCGCCTCGGTCACCGCCTGGCGGATTTAGTCAGAACCCTCGCCGTGTACCGCAGTTTACTGGTTTTTAAGTGTTCTTAAAGAAAATAGGTAGCAAAGACGTTGAATTTAATACTGGAATTAGATATTTTAAAAACTACTCACGTTATTTATACGTTGAAATGACGATTGCGCATAAAAAATTGCATTTTTGTAATAACAAACTTTGAAAACCAGGAAACTGCGGTACACGGCGAGGGTTCTGACTAAATCCGCCAGGCGGTGACCGAGGCGAATAGGGAAATTTTGAAAAGTGACAAAATTAGTTCAGAATTAAGAATATGAGGTATCAATAGAATCGGGGGAAAATGGAGAATAAGAATCTTAAAGGAAAAGACATGCGTAAAGTAAAATAACTCCAATAAATTTAAAATAAAATAATTTATTTGTCAAAATAAAAATCTAGAATGTAAAAATGTCAAGAAATGTCAGATTTTGACACAATTTGCTCTCAAAAGCACATAATTCAGTCTGTTTCCAACCTTACTAGAGTAAAGACGCATTAATTTCTCCAAATTACATAACCTCAATTCTTATATCCTAGCAACGAATTTTGAAACTGCCAAGAATAATTTGAAGTTGTATTGACATGTTATGGAAAGTAAACATTGGAAAAGTTAATTGAAGTTTAATTAATATAATTGTAAAAAAGAAAATTAAAATTATTAAATCCAAAGTAGAAAATTACAAAATACAAAATAAATCTATTGCAATCCATACTTACCCATTGCAAAATATCCAGTACATGGAAGGAGATAAACTGGAAACAAGGCACGTGTAGCACAAATAAAAAGCTTAGATCATTTAAATAATAACCATAAAGTATACAAGAACATAAACACTGTATTGAGGCGGCCATTTATAACGTGATTAGGCAGTGAATATACCGAAGTGAAGGCAGGAGCTGTGAGGTCACAGAGATAGGCAGCATAGACGACCCCAACCAGAAAGAACACGGAACTACTCCTGCACAGAACACATTTCTACCGCAGGCATTTTAGTAAATTAAGTATTAAATTCAAAATTAAATTTTAGGGACCATAATAATTACTGCAGAGAAACTATTTAAATAAATGTTGCGCCTTTGAACCCGCCACCCTCAGGTGAGAGTAGCCGAAGAGAGAAAGTAAGTAAATTGTATTTTCATAAAAGTCATAAATCTAACCTAACACTTTCTTAACAAAATTATTTATTGCTGGGGCTTATAAAATTATAAAAAGCAAGAGCAAAAATAACATTGCATTAAAATTTGGCACCAAAACGTGGAGACTTAGATAAAACAAATATAAACCATTGCAATATATACGGTAATCATACAATCCTGAGCCAGTGATAGTAACTCGAACGCACAATCCTGAGCCATATATGTGGTTCAGGATTGCTCACTATGTTAAAAAGCTTGAGGCGCATCTGGAGGACATTCTGTGAAATTATTGAAATGGCATAGGTTTGATAGAAATCTCTAAAATTTAGTTCACCATTTTGTCGCCTGGGGGCGCTGGCATTGGACCATTTGTATATGTGTATATGTGTATTTTCCATACAATCCTGAACCAGAACATTATGGCAACACTGTAACCATAATATTCGTTTGTCTTCTCATTCTGGTACTATATATAGTCGCGGCATAATCTGTTTTGACCTAGACATTTTGACTACCGAGCTGAATTTTTCAGAATATGTAGTTTTTGATATGTATAATAACATACTAAAAGTCCCGAAGAATCCGAATTGAGCGTTAGCCGCCATGTTAAAAAAATGGCTTGCGCGCGCAGTCGTAGAAAATATTTCTTCCTTGCCTTATTTATTAACCGATTTTAATTTTCTAAAAAAACAATTGTAACCAAAGAATGAGGCTATAATATATATTTTATGCATTTTACTAAACTCAGTCTAAGTGATAAAAAATTTACTTCAAATGAAAAAGTTTGTTTTGAAAATTTTTATTTATCCAATTAAAGAGAAAACTGTGGGTTTTATGAAAATATTTGTTAAATAAAAGTTGTAGGCCATAAAAAATCAAACAGAATTGTTTTTTGAATTATTTTGTAGCTCTAAAAATAACGGAGATGAGCAATTTTATTATATAAAATCATATGTTAGGATCGTTAGAATCTGAATTGAAAAGGTAGGATGTGCATTTCAATCACGACGCAATCAACCACAACAAATGTTATTTCCCAGATAAGTTTTCAGAGGGTGCGTGAGTTAATAATTATAATAATAATGAAAGAAAAATTTATAAAAATAATAGTCTAATAAAATAAAATAATAGCCTACGCTGGCACTGCTCTCGACATCAAAGACCACTTTGGCCTGCCAAAAGTCGGCAGAGTATCCGTCTACCTAGGTCACACGACTCTGGAATCTACAGTCACTATACCTACAATATATGGGGAGTATACATTCGGAGGCTATGGGAGGAACTATCCATTATCAAGAATTCGAAAATAATGATAAGCTTTCAAATTCACTCCAACAGTAAAAACAATTGAAAAATTCCACGGTTATGTTTAACTTCATCTCTATAATATTTATCAAAGCGGAAACTTTTGGCATAACATATTTTAACATGTACGTGATGTAAAATATTTATGGATTTGTGATAACATAACCTAACCGTGATGAAAGTAGGGGATGGACATCGCCTAACCGCAGCCTGGAATTTTGCAATAGTAGCTGCATTTTTCACCTGATTAATTAATAGTAATACTACCTGAATGGAAACATATTTTCCGATTTCCACATCTACAAAATGTTAAAAAAATAAGTAACTATATGTATTATTATTAAAAGATTTCATGTAGTTATTGGTTACGACTTTCACACGTAAAAAGTTGAACTTTTTCACGATTTTATTATTTAGTGCTGCATTTATTCTTGGTATCATCAAATAGAAAATTAATGTTTGTTAAATACTATATAATATTTTCTAATTCAACTAAGAGCAGCAAAAAATTAATAATTTGTAAAACCTATTAACCTTTGCTGAAGTTTGATTAATATCTATAGTTAATTGCTTGTAGAGTTGGATAAATCCTATTTTTCTTCATTTTCACTTAATTCCTTAAAAGTTTTGATTGCTTACATTATTTATTATAGTTGTATGTTTCTAAATAACTTGAATAGGTGTGTTTCACTTCCCTCGCAAGGGAGTATTGTAATCGTGAAAAAATCACCCTCCAAGATTTTTGCGGATTTTCGCGTTTCATATGGCTGAATTTTAAAGTGGCTTGATTCCGTCGGTCTGTTTGTCTGTTAGCGCGAAATATAAAAACTATTTGACGGAGAAGAACTCTGAGAGAAATAATATTTGGCACATAATAATTTACGCTATTACCAAGGAAGAAACCGAATATATTTTCAGTAAAAAATATGGGCACCCTGAAAAAAATGTTAAATTTAAAAATCTCGAATTTTTATGTTTTAGATGAATCTATGTCATCTAAAACATAAAAATGAAAATTATGCTGAATTAGAAACTTGATATACTTTTAGGCAAAAAATGTATAGGGTGTGCACCCTAAAAAAATATTGAACTTAAAAAATTCGGATTTTCACGTTATATATGAAATGGAGTAGAGAAAGTTTAGTTGGGTTAGAAATGGGATATACTTTTAGGAAAAAAATATACAGGGCGGCCATCCTAAAATAAATGCTGAACTTAAAGACTTCGGATTTTCACGTTTTAGATGTCGTAGATTACGGAAATTAAACTGGATTACAAACCGGATATTCTTTTAGGGAAAAAAATATATTTTTATTCACATATTCTGAGGGGAAAAGAATCACAAGCAATTTGTACAGAGAATTTATTGCATGACAAAAAATTCAATTGGCGAAACGTTGGCCTTTAAATTGAATTTTTTGTCATGCAATAAATTCTCTGTTCAAATTGCTTGTGATTCTTTTCCCCTCGGAAAAAAATATACAGGGTAAACACTGTAAACAAATGTTGATCTTAGAAACCTCGGATTTTCACGTTTTATATGACGTAGATTATAAGAATTAAATTGGATTACTTTTAGGAAAAGAATACACAGGGTGGACACCCTAAAATAAATGTTGACCTTAAAAATTATTACGTTTTAGTTGACGTAATTTACGAAAATGAAGCTGAATTATAACCTGACATACTTTTAGGAAAAAATATACAGAGGCCGGTCACCCTAAACAACTGTTGACTTAAAAACTTCGGATATTTGTGTTCTAGATGACGTAGATTATGAAAGTTAAGCTGGATTAGAAGGGAAGTTTTGTGTAAATACATTTACAGATTTTTATCTAACTGATATATCAAGATATATCACTTAATCTCAGTTGTCGCTCGCTTTCTCTCTCATTATTAACAAGTTTTATTCACTTCAGCGAATTAAAATTTACTGATATTTTATTGGTGAAGAAAACGCACCTAATATTATGAAATTGATTAAAATTTAGAAACGTACAACTACAGCGTGTTCTATTTTGCTTGGAACCATCCCCATTAAAGTTAATTTTGAGTCCGATCTGGACCACGTTTTTTTTATTATGTACACTGTACAGCTTAAAAATGCATATACGTAGTCTATTAGATGTTATAAGGTATAAAAGCACGGCCTGCTACGATTTTTATACGGGGTAAAAAATTAAGAAATCTTATCAGCAATCTTTTTATTTCAAATCAGAGTATACAGTGTGTTCACGGATGGAGTTACAAAGAGGGAAAACTTTTTTATTATTGACTATTAAAAGCCATTCTTTATAAAAAATTTTGCTCATCATAAAAATTGTAATACCATAAAAAAATCGAGATCTGATATACGAGGTGTTCAAAAATTAAGAAAACTTGAAATGGTTCAAGAGAGAAGTACATTTAGGATTAGAGCCTCGAAATACCATAGTGAAAAAAATATGCAGGTTGGACACCCTGACAAAATTTAGAACCTAAAAACTTCGAACTTCACACGTTTTAGATGACGCAAATCATGAAAATTAAGCTGGCATGTAAACCGAATATACACTTAGAAAAAATATACACAAGGTAGACACCCTAAAAATAAATTCGCTCTGTCAGCGAGGGAAGTTTTGTGTAAATACGTTTACAGATTTTTTAATAAAAAAATTTTCCCTCTTGGTAACTTCATCCATGGACACACTGTATAACGATAATCAGAACCGCCTCAAATACATTTGTACCGAATTTTAGATCAAATTATACACTACAAAAACTATTTAGTCATTTAGTCATTTGAGTTGTTTTACGACACCCTAGCTATCTAAAGAAAATATAATTAAATATAAAACCTAAACGAGAAATATCAATGTGTTAAATATAGAACCTAAAAGAGAAGTATAGTGCGACAAGAAAGCTAGGCGGGTGAAGCAATCTTCGCTCACTGTTGCACACTGGTTAGTATCTACAAAGATAATTTCATATACTAGATAGTCAAAGCCATTGTTTATTTCATCGCCCCATCTTCTCTCTCTAACACATGCAAAATTGGATGCCAAATATAAGAGAAGTATTGCAGTATCATGAGTTAAAGTGAGATGAAGCTTAAGTTGAGGTCCATTTATGAGCGATAAAATTAAACAATAGGTCTGACTATCTAGTGTATACATGATCTTTGGTATCTATAAGATAGTATCTATAGGATAAAATGCCCACATTCACCCGCCTAGCTATTCTTGACGCACTCTACCAATGCATTAGAATAACGCCTAAAAGAGAGGTTATCAAAGTCCTAAAATAAAACATCTGATACAATCTACAGTGTGTCTCACTTCTCGCCTACACACCCTCGTATCTTTCTTAGATATTTTCAGATCAATTTCAAATTTTTGCGAGTTGTGCTGTGCAATCAACAAAATTGAATGTTTATGTTGCCAAAAAAAAATTTTTTTTCGTCGATCACGGCCTTCTGAGAACAGTTTAAAAATATGAGAATTTAATAAAACATATTAGGCTATGTTTAATAGAAAAACAGCATTTGTCTGGATTTAAGCCATTAACTTACGTAAATTTCATTATAGTCATTATAGAAGGTTGTGACAGACGGAGAAGCAGGCAGACAGAATAGTGAGAAAAACATTGTTACCTTTGCACTCTTCTGGTACGGAATCCTATAAATATATCTGATATCTTCGTTTTTATTTAACATGATTATAGAAAACTAGGTATGTACAATGTACATTTAGACGCATAAGTAATGTCAGAAATGTCAAAACATTTGAAAATTTTTTGGCAAACTGTAAAGTACTTCTGACTAGATGGCAGTTCCCTAATTTAGTAAATAGGTACACTAATTTTCTGAGGCACACAAAAGTTCAAGTTTCCTTTTCCTTGTTTTATAAAAGCAGAAATAGTTTTGACAGTTGTGACATTACTTTTGAGTTTATAATATGTACTGTAACGGTTCAAAATATGTACACGTAGGCAACCTGCAATACGTCTCAGCGAAGAATAAGTTGCGTGGTTAATTAATTACTTTCGTAAACCTCTGGCGAGCAAATCGTAATGATTCTCCACAATTCTCAACTGCAGCAATTCTTCATAGCCTTAGACCCTTGCCATGTAGTCCAGTTGAATAGCTACAACAAAATGCGGGATTAGTATCTCAACAATAAAATCTTTAATCAAACTTACCTGATTGTCCTATGCCCGGTGTGTAATTGTATTTTTACAGGAAAAGTTTTAATAAACAGCCCTGTGTACCACAAAACTATGTTGCGGAGTGTCTAAAATAAACAAACGACGTTAGGAAATGCAATAACAAGTTAAGTAAAGTTAAAAGTTAAAACACATCTGAAGCTACCTGAGTGCTACTTACTATTTTGAGGAATATAGAAAAAAAAAGAAAATAATGTTGTCTAAGATTTTAATCTGTCTTTAATTACCTTGTTTCAAATCATTTAAATATCAGTTAGGGATTTTTATATGTAGGAAAGATAAGTTGACATAAAATCTATGAGTTTTTATAAAAGTAAAAAAAAGATTAAATCGAAAAAATTCAGACATGTTGGAAAAGGCAAATGGTTAAGGTGCTTTCCAACATCTAGTGGAAGAATTATAAAAATTTGAAGCCTAATAAGATCTAAGGTTAGTAAAATAATATTTGCTATATTGTTCTGCATATTTCCTAAGTAAAATTCATTTACCTGATGTCAAAACTAGAAATCTTAGACGATTGAAATTTTCAGGTTTTATCCTACGTTCTTCCCTACAGCCTGTCCTACGCTCTTTATAAGAAGAATATTTATTCTTGCTTTTGTCTGGCTGGTAGAGCCGTAATTAATCATAAAGAGCTGATAAAGGTCAAGACACAGATTAAGCCGTTGGTGATAGTACTAGTCATAAGGTATAATCGTACAGATATTGGTAGCACTCATAGTGGATGATGAGCGACTGAAGGTGCTTTGTATTAGCAGAAGCCCTGCACTCTTGTCGTGCTTACATTCAGCCCATGGTTTGGTTGGACGTGGATTTTTTGCCCTCGTTTTGTCATTGCTGTTCGTTCAGGTCATAGTACAGCCGTTGATCATATGCCAGTGATAATTAAGTAATTAATAGACTGAACCTGAAGGTAAAGAAGGCCCAGAACTGTGAGTACTTTTGTTTATTTTGATCCTAACCATTCGAGGAACACCTAAAAGAAAAAAGTACGAGACGTACAAGTAGGAAGCCTGTGTAGTGTGTATCGAACGTTACTGTTTTTATCATTAAGCTCCAGAGCTAACTGGAGAGCTGTATTTATTTTGTCTTTAGTAACAATATATTATATGGTGTTAACTGTAAACTCAAAACAGCTGTTTCGAGGTTGGTGTTTTAGCCAGGTAAATTGCCTGCTACAATATTATTATATCAAGTAATTGTGTTCTTATGTGGTGCATTCTAAGCTTACCTACCTGTGTGTCTAAATATACGGAAATAAATCCATTGTATGAGCTTAATGCACTCACAAAAACTCCTTCTTAGCTCTGTTCTTGGCGCCATCGCGTACGTACAGGTTATGTTATAACTATAATTTTCTAATCACAGAGCAAGAAAGAATAGAACTACAGAACACACCCGCCATATTAGGATAACACAGAATATATAAATTACCACCTGGCGCAGGCCATTGTTTTTCTTCTGTTCTAAATTCGTTATTAGTAATATTGGAAATATCATATATCATAACACAAACTGTTGTTAGCAGATTTTATTTTTTATTAGAATTCTTTAAAACTATTGTTCGTTTATTGTATATCAAATATATTTACATTTTAGTATTAAATTGTCCATTTACACCAGGTCTCATTGTTTTCATTTTGAATTCGTCCCCCCTTTTCTCGTCGCTAACTTTAGCGACTGGCGCCCGCTAGCTTACAAGGTCGCTAACATCTGTGACAAATAAAAACATCTTCATTAATCAATAAACTAAATATTAAAACCTAAAAACATAAACAACCCACGCCCACTGCCTCCAGGCTATAGAGCTGCCGCGCAAAAAGTAACGGTTAGAAAAATCTAAAGAAAAGGCGTTACAGTACTTGTACAGGGTCATTCAAACTCGATGTCTCGTTAATATTCCGTGAAAACGGAAAAAGAAAATCCAAAACTGTTTTAAGAATATTAAATGGAACCAATCAAAGAACATTTTTTGATGAAAATCTTTGGCTCCCAACCCTGACAAGAAATATTATTTTCCCAGAAACATAGCAATATTTTTCCACGGTTGGAAAGGCCATTCTTTTTCCTATCTATTTCATGTAGCAATATTTTTGTATCTTTTTTAGTTTAAGGTAGCCGTCATTCTTATAGAACTTCAGAACATTTTATTGTGTGTGTGTGTGAGAAAGAGGTTTGGCTTCGGAAGTATCCATTAGCCACAGAAGATGACATTTTATTGTGTTTATAACTATGTATAAATTGAATGGTCGCATTTAACTAAATTGTTTATAGAACGTAAGCCGGAGTAAATCACGGAAATATTTTAATTAAAAATGTTTATTAATTATGATATGACAAATTGTTCTTTTATTTTTACAGGTTTCATATTCTCATTCAGCGGAAATATATATGTATGTTAAATTTCTAGATTATTCTTCTAGCACGAGAATAACCCAACAAATTGTCAGTGAGCATACAATCGCTCTATGCACATTATTTTTATTAACGTCCTGGCGAAGTTTAGGTTAGAGCTATTCTAACACTTAACCAGGACACACCACATACACCCATTCCCTCCGACATTGCCATCTGCCGGAGCTGGGACTCGAACCCAGGAGAGATAGGCAGTAACTAGTCGCCTTGTGCCACTCAAGGGCGATCTAGCCCGCTGCACTATCCTCGGTAATGTAATGAGATACGGTCACCCATCCAAACCCCGGCTTCGACAAACGCTGCTTTACTCCGTTGATCGAAGACCGGCAATTGTACGCATGACCCCATCTCACTACGAACGTTATTATTATCTCACATAAACGTAAATACTGCTCAACTGACGCCATAATTATATTCAATAAATCTGACAACATCGCAGTGGCTCAGAATAGTGCATTCGTTTTTATATTCTTGTATATTTTGGCTTAACTTTGTTAGAAAAATGGTGGGGTTCAGGATTGTACTATTCGAATGTAAAAATAGTGTCATATACATCTTCCTGGTTTTAACATATTTCAAGGCTACAAAAGTCCTGGTTGGATGAAAATAATATATATATATATATATATATATATATATATATATATATATATATATATATATATATATATATATATATATATATATATATATATATATATATATATATATATATATATATATATATAATATATATATATATATATATATATATATATATATATATATATATATATTATATATATATATATTATATATATATATATATATATATATATATATATATATATATATATATTATATATATATATATTATATATATATATATATATATATATATATATATATATATATATATATAACCTACTTCCCTCCGATTTCGGAGGGAACAACGTTTTGCGTTAAATTTAACTTTAAACGATTATTCAACTTCCCTCCTAACGGTTGGCGAAAAATTGCCTGGAGGGTACTTTGTACATATATATCTTAAAAATGGGCGGTTTAGTTCGACTTTTTATCGGCGGCGCTGCAATCGTATTGTAGATTATGAACTTCGTTCTATGTTCCCTCCATAATGTTTTATAAGATTGCAATTTAAATTGTCAATCTTATTCCCTCCGAAATTCGGCAACTCTCTGGATGTTTAGTGTTTTCTGTGTAGTACAGGGTAATTCACGCAAGAATTGAACCCATCTAGATCCCTCTCCTTTGACACAATTTTAAAAATAAAAATTTATTCCTTAACAAGTTTTGCGTAGTTTTCAAATATGTCCATAATTATTGTTTAAATGTTATTTGTGGCATTTCATAAATTATTTCTTTCCTTTTCTTTTTTGGGATTTATTACCACATTCCTCGAGATTCCTATCCAAAAAATTTGATTTATCTAAAAAATATTTAAATTAACCAGTTTAAAACTGGGAAATAACCTCTACGCCTTTGACGTAATGTCAGAGGATCAGTTAGAGGGTGTTTTTTGACAACTAATAGGAATTAAATTAAGACAAAAATACTGCGCTGACGTTTCGGAAACTATATCCGTTTCCTTTTTCAAAGTTTAAGCTTTAGATTTTTATGTAACGTGTAGAATAACACGGCATAAAATAAAAATTGTTTATATCATTTCCATAGATACTTACCATAGAAATGTTGAAAAATATACTAAATAATATTAATTTTATTGAGTTCTTCTCTCAACATTGGTAACCAAGTTGAACAAAATTCTACCGAACAATTTCATACGCATTTATCTTCATTAAGTAAAATTATTGCAGATTCTTTGATTTTTCTTTTTTTGCTGTCTGCTTCTTTGGTTAAAATTTTTGCTGAATCCCATTTTATCCTGTGATCGTTTTCCCAAGCATGTTCACAAATTTTAGATTTTGCAAAATCACCTTTTCTAATATAACTTTTGTGCTCGCCTAATCGTACATTAAGTGGTCTAGATGATTCACCCACATAATGTTTATTACACTCGCACGGGATACTGTATATACAATTTTTTGAATTTTGTTCAGGATTTAATGGTTTCGTTTTTGTCAAAATGGATCTTAAAGTATTATTTGTTTGAAAAATTGGTCTAACGCCAAATTTTTTACCGACACGACGTAATTTCTCAGATAAACCTTTTATATATGGAATTAATGTCGAATAATGATATTTTACTATACTTATCATATACAGAATATTGCATAATTTTTTTTCTTTGTTGTTCTTTGAAGTTATTTTTAAAGTTTTTCAAGAATACTCAAATTATATACAGCGTGTCCCCGGATAGGTGAAACGACTCTTGTAAAAGATAAAAAATTTTTTGGGCCCTGCTTGGTTAAAAACTAATTTCTAAAATGGGTAATTTTAGTTTTGGGAAATCAAGTATGCCTTGGAAATTTTCAAAAAATCAATTTTTCTGTAGAGTGGTTTATATGGAAAATACGACAAAAATTAAAAAAAAAATCGTTTAGAATCGGCATCTAGACCCCTATAACAAATTTTAAAATTATTGGCCAACAATGATTTTCCATTTTATTTCCAAGATAATTCTAAACAACTTTTCTTAATAACTTTTTGTTGTTTTTGCCACATAAAAAACACTTTATAGTCGAGGTCAGTAGTCGGAAGGGGTACCTTTTTTTGCCAGAGCGCCAATCTAGAGACCCCCCGTTTTCGAGGTCGCTGAACACGATGGTGGGGGTCCCAAAATTTTTCTTCCTTGGCAACCCCTTCAAATTGGCCAAAATCCACCCCCCAAATCGCCCTCCCGCATACAAATGATTTTCGAATCCCTTTTTTGGCCTGGTTAAGTCTTCCTCGAGTACAGAGGTTCGGTCTTCCAGGCAGATGAGCCAAACCACCACCACCCCCTGATTTCCACCCCCTACGAAGGGCTGGAAAATGTTTTTTTTTTCATGAAGAAAACCTTTTCACTAGTAATTATTAAGTAAACCGGCCTCGTGTTTGTACGATTTCTCTTGTATTTTTATATATACCGGGTGTAAACGATTAGTGGGCCACCCATGTAACTTCCTCGTTTTTAAAGATATCGGGATAAAATTTTGTATGGTGAAATTAGGTAAGATTTCCAACTTTTTGAGACTTATCCGCCATATTTGTCACTTCCGGTTTCACCGGAAATGACCCCAATAGTCTTTTCTAAATGGACCACTCTATATGTTTTTACATTTTTTAAATAAAGATTACATTTTGGATACATTTATGCTATTTTGAACAATTTACCTATAGAGGGTTGCAAGTAAAATAATTCGAATTTTAGTTGTCAATCTAGATGGCTGCGAATATGTTAAAATTATTTTTGTTCCAATGTAATTCATATAAAAAATACGAAAACGTCGATATGTCCAATAATCTATCATACAGGGTGCTCTATAAACTCATAAAAATCACATTTTTCAAAATAACTCTTTTTCTTTAATATTATAATATGGGCCACCCGGATACTCAGAAAGCTCTATTTAGTAGGGGTTAAACGGTACAAAAAGTTGCGTAATGTGTAATCGGCAGGAATAACAATTTCTTAAGAAGTTTACGATTTATACCTAACTTCAATTAAATTTTGATTAACCCTGTATATTTGTGTTAATATTTTATGATATAAATCATAAATTTTTTAAGAAAAATTGTCATTCCTGCCGGTAACGATTATACAGTACGAGTAAGAGATAGGTATTATAAAAAATAGACATATTTGGAAATACTTATAACATCAAATTGAATGATTTCTTAGGGAAATTTAATAGATACACTGAAGGCCTTGTTCGGTATATAGAAATAAATGATGATGAGATAAGGAAACTTACAAAATGTCTAGTCGCTTCTTATATTGTAAATGAAATTTTCAAAAAAATGCCAAATAAAAACTTGAAATTTGTTCAGGTTAGTGACAATAGTTACAGTGAGAGTGGTAGTAAAACGGCTCCTGTAATTGACTTGACTGAAGCATCACAAAAGGAATTTGTAACCAGTGACATGAACTTAAGTAGTAGAGGACAAATTTTAGCAGAATTTTTTTTATACCCACGCCTATCTGAGATATCCCTACTGGAAGTGAAAATAAACATACTAATAGTAATATTACTTCTAATATGGGATCAGTTGGTAACTCTGTCAAATCAAAAAGCCTAAATCAAGGTATTAAATTATTACATTTAAATATTCAATGTATTTCAAATAAGATTAATGAATTTGATGCATTTCTGTTAGAAAATGACAATAATTTTGATATTATGTTTGAATGAGCATTGGATATTATGAGATGACATTCTCGGTGTAAGATTGATAAATTACAATCTTATATCATATTTCACTAGGGCAGTTGCTATACATGGTGGTGTCGCGATATATGCCCAAAAAAAATCACTGTACTGCATTAAATCAAATTATCCGTAGAAATTCATTGCGAACTATGTGCTGTGGAATTCTTTGATCTAATCATTATGATAGTTTATCGATCGCCAAATGGAGGTATGAATATTTTCATAGAAAAACTCGAATGCGTTAGATATTCTAATGAGAAAAAAATAAAAAACTAATAGCTACCGGTGACTTTAATGTTCATTTTAACACCTATCAATATAATGTGCATCTCCTGCTTAACACATTTAGCTCTTTTAGTATGACTGCACTAAATTCAGAAAAAAACTAGGAAAATAACTGTCCAGATATTTACTGGCATTGATGCAAGTATGTGTAATGTGAGAGTAATTAACACTAGGTTATCAGACCATCAGGGCCGGTTTTTCAATGTTGAGTTAACTCTAACTAAAGGATAATATCCAAGGAGACCATTGTTACAATAATTGTTTCCTTCGATATTATCCTCTAGTTAGAGTTAACTCAACATTGAAAAACTGGGCCCTAGGTATTAAATTAGATTATAAACCAGCTACTGTTAAAGGCAATAACATAAGAATAAACTGTAAACCTATAACTGATGCGGGCTTATTAGTTTTACATAATAGACTGAGTAGTGTTCGTTGGGGGTTAAAGAACGTAATATGTGTATCAATGACAAATTCGGAAATTTTCTGGGTATTTTAACACAAGCAATTGAAGTTTCATTTCCTGAAAAATCTAAATTAATAAATACAAAGTCATCATTTAGAATAAATTGGTTTACTGACGAATTAAAACAGAAAAGAACTACAATACATCTGTTGCAAGACTGTTATGACAGCACTCCAACTGAAAATCTACGTAATATTATAAAACAACATAAATATACTTACCATAATGACTTGATAAATGCAAAGAAACTGGCTCATGATAATTTTATCCCGAATTCTAATAATCATCAAAGTGCATTGTGGAAAATAATAAACAACAATAATATAAAAAAAAATTCAGAAATTAATATTCCTCCAAATGAATTGACAAAATACTTCACAAACGTTGCTAGTAATATAGTGTGCAAAATTCCCTCTTGTCAAGTAAAAATCTCAAAAGTTATACCAATACATAAAAAGAATTCAAAGGATGATCCCGCTAACTATCGCCCAATTGTTACCATTCCTTTCTTGGCGAAAATTTTCGAAGTTGCATTAAAAGACCAAATCACTGAACAGTTTGAATGAAATAATCTATTTAACCTATATCAATTCAGCTTTAGAGCCAAACAATCTACGACGTTAGCTATAAATTCCTTAATTGAGCGTATCAACCAAAGTTTTGAAGATGGTTTGATAACTGACTGTGTATTGTTATGTGCCCACTGAGGATTAAATTATTACAGCCACATCATGGTGGGGGGGTGTACTAGACCCCCATACAAAAAATTTAAACAAAAAGTACAGGAGACTTCAGTTATAGGGATTTTAAGAAAAATTTTATTTAATTTTTGTCACGTGACAGGGGCCTTTTGAAATTATTTACTTTTAAACCTTCTAGAACAAAATTTCGTTCTGATTTTTACTATAAAAGAAAAATCAAATTTTGGGAATATTGAGTTCCCGCCGAGCATTCATAACATCAACGTCGGTTCTTCTCCCGAAACTAACTCGTCACCAGTAAGCGTCGGCGTAGTAGTTCCGAAACTTCATACGTGTGTCATCCATCGCGAGTGCTTACCTTGTGCGTGTGTGTCTGCTGTGAAGTGTTTCTAATCTTAATCAAATACAACTCATACGTGTAATAACCAACGCGAGTGCTAACCTTGTGCGTGTGTGTTCGCTGTGAAGTGCTTCTTACAAACTCGTCACCATTAAGCGTCGGCGTAGTTTAGCTTTGAACATTCATACGTGTATCATCATCTCGAGTGCTTACCTTGTGCTTGTGTGTTCGCTGTGAAGGGTATACAACATAACCCTACTTTAACTCATTCGTGTGTAAACCATCGCGAGTGTGAGGTGTTAATAGCCTACAACTACACTTTACGAACCTTTCTATATATATACTCGTATTGACCGTGTGTGTCCGTAGTCAGGAATTTTTCTACATATACCTGTATTGACCGTGTGTGTCCGTAGTCAGGAATTTTTCTATATATACGCGTATTGACCGTGTGTGTCCGTAGTCAGGAATTTTTCTACATATACGCGTATTGACCGTGTGTGTCCGTAGTCAAGACTTTTTCAATAAATACTCGTATTGGACGTGTGTGTCCGCTGCCGAGGATTTTTTCGAACTTTAACAAATACTACTGTGTATCTAGTGCGTGCTTCTTTAAACCAATACTTATGTCGTGTTAAGCCCTAGTGAGTCTTCTGTAACGCTCAGGATTATCAAAGCGAGACGTAACCTTACTCCCAGAGGGTAAGAGAACTATTTATTGGCTATTGAACTAGAACATTGACATTGCCGCCTGGCATAAACTGTATCGCGATCGACTGATACTATTACATTGGCTACTCATAGAATCATAGAGCATTTATTTTATATTGTTAATGACTTAGTGTATTAAACTGTTTATGTTGATGTGATGTGTAACTGAAGTAACCCGTCCAACTTTCAGGTGGTCAAGGCCAAATATACTAACATCAAACAGAGCTAGGAATTTATTCCAATATTTTTTACTAGTCCAGTCATTAATGGTGAACCCTTCCGGTTACACCGGTTGCAATTCATATAAAGCTCAAGTGCCAGTGCTATTATTTTTTAAGTTCACCTTAGACCTTCATTATAAGGTAAGTGCAAGTACTATAACTCCTTTGTTGATTAAGCAACACACCCTGAGATCAATCACATTAAGTACGACCCGGGATCGAGATCTAGTTAACACGCTGCCACTGGCGCCCAACAACTTTTTTTTAATATACAAATTTGTGGTGGTCACTTAACTAACCCCAGCCAGTATCCAGGCACCTTCGGGGAATTTTTCCAAACATTTTCAAATCTCGTACCCCTAAGGCGTTGTCAGTATCACATGGCATATTAATTAAATCTTTATCTTAGTAACCGTTATCAATTTGTAGTTTGTAAGCATTTAAAATCAAATCTTCTTCCAATAAATTATGGAGTACCCCAAGGATCAGTGTTGGGTCCGACACTTTTCTTAACATATATAAATGATTAGCCAAATGTTACAACAGATGCAAAAACTTTGTTTCATTTGCTGACGATACAACTGTGTCAAAATGCTCCAAAAACATTACTAAGTTAATTATTGATAGGAATTTGACACAAACCACTGTTCAAAATTGGTTTATATCTAATAAATTGGCGCAAAATGACTCTAAAACTAAAAATATGATCTTTACTTTAAGGAATATAGATGGTGCTGACGTAAATCTTAGTAAGGAGGTAAAATTTAGTTTTTTTTACCCAAAGAAAAGCAATAGGTAAGAATAATTGCTGGTCTTAATTATAGTTAAGTATTCTCACATTACCATGCGCATATATCCTCAAATGTTTATTATATGTAAAAGAAAATGAGGAGAATTTCACAACACATAGTCAATTGCACAGTTATTCCACAAGAAACTGTGATAAAATAAATATAAATTTTTTAAGGCTAAGGCGGACACATGTAGGTACAAATTATTACAGTACAATGTTTTATAATGTATTGCCGCCCCATATAAAGCAACTGAATCTAATCAAGTTCAAAATTTCTGTCAAAACATTTTTACTCGGAAATGCCTTTTATTCATTTGAGGAATTCTTGGTGGCTGATTTTAATGATTTTAATGTGTGACAATTACTAATGTAATTTTTATATCTTTTTTATTTTTAGCATTCGTTAACTGATTTTATGTTGTGTTTACTATACAGGGTGGAACAAAACTATCAAATAATGGCTTTAACTTTGTTATTTGCAAAGTTATAAAAAAATGTTCAATATAAAAGTTGTTTGGTTCTTTACCGTGCATGTTTTGAGTTTTTTACTTTGTTGATATCTTCTTCCGGTTTGTTCCTATGGCAACCAACTTTTTCTTTTTAAATGGCACCCATAATATTTTTTTGTCAATTTGAAACAAGCATATTTTTCTCTATTCAGTCATAAAATTTTGCAATATTTGGAAAAAAAAATAAGCGTGAAAAAAATATTTATTACGGCTCAATCGGAACTAAATGAATTAATTTCACACATCACAACACTAAAATTTAGTTGTTTGTTTGTAAAAATTTAATTGTCAAACTTCCATGACATTCTTTATCAAAAGTAATGCTTGTGTTTTATAACTGCATGACATTTTCCATAGCATCCTTTATTAAGAGGCGACGAGTGAGTCGTAATAAATGTTTTTTTCTCGCTTATTTTTTTTCGAAAAATTTCAAAATTTTGTGACTTAATAGAGGAAAATATGCTTGTTTCAAATTAATAAAAAAAATTATGGGTGCCATTTAAAAAGAAAAAGTTAGTTGCCATAGGAACAAACCAGAAGAAGATATTAACAAACTAAAAAACTCAAAACATGCATGGTAAAGAACCAAACAACTTTCATATTCAACATTTTTTTGTAACTTTGCAAATAACAAAGTTAAAGCCATTATTTGATACTTTTGTTCCACCCTGTATGTAATATGTTGGTAGTATTTATCTCATCCATTTATAAGTTTTATTGTTTGTAATTTATTCCTATTCATATTTCTTTGTAAAACTTGACCTGTGTAAATATTTTAAGTATAAAGCACCAATAAATTATATTAGGGACCTACTACCTCTTTGCCATCAGCGAAAACCTAATTTAATTGCAGCATGAAAGAATATAAGGAAACAATAATAATAAAGCAACACGTAGCTCCCTCCACAACCTGGCAACTGCGCTAGAGGGAAGTACGAGTAATTATTAATTATAAAATATATAGATTAGGAGGGAACTAACAATGAATAATATCTTTAAAATATATAAAATATATACAAATTTTATTGGTACAATTCTTTACCCCTCTCTTGTGAGACGTGTAAAGACTCATCTTCTAAATATGTTTATACAAGGTCATCCATATATACGTAATAAAACTACCGGAGGTTGGTCCGCCTAGTGTTTATCACGGAGGGAACAACGATGTGTTTATACATATATATATATATATATATATATATATATATATATATATATATATATATATATATATATATATATATATATATATATATATATATATATATATATATATATATATATATATATATATATATATATATATATTTTGAGGAGTTAGCTTGACTGGCTAAGTTAAAGATGAAAATTTTAATTAAAATTGGGGTAGCAGTCTAAGGCAAGAAGTAAAGAAAACTCTTTATTTCAGTTCTAGCTTTCGAGGCTTTATTGTCTCTTCATCAGGAACGCTACAATTTTTAATAAATTAATAGGCTATATAAAAATCTAAGTTAGTACTTACGAAAAATTGAGGTTAAACTGAAGTAGCACATGTGAAACAGCAAAATACAAAAATATGCACCAAAATCATGGTTAAACACAAGTCTATTATTAAAACTATATTAAAATAGTCATGATTATTTAAAATTTTTACATTCAACATGTTTTTAATCTGTGTTTAGTTTTATCATTTTAAATAATCATGACTATTTTAATATAGTTTTAATAATAGACTTGTGTTTAACCATGATTTTGGTGCATATTTTTGTATTTTGCTGTTTCACATGTGCTACTTCAGTTTAACCTCAATTTTTCGTAAGTACTAACTTAGATTTTTATATAGCCTATTAATTTATTAAAAATTGTAGCGTTCCTGATGAAGAGACAATAAAGCCTCGAAAGCTAGAACTGAAATAAAGAGTTTTCTTTACTTCTTGCCTTAGACTGCTACCCCAATTTTAATTAAAATTTTCATATATATATATATATATATATATATATATATATATATATATATATATATATATAATATATATATATATATATATATATATATATATATATATATATATATATATATACGGTAATCATACAATCCTGAGCCAGTGATAGTAACTCGAACGCACAATCCTGAGCCAGCTTCGCAATCCTGAGCCATATATGTGGTTCAGGATTGCTCACTATGTTAAAACGCTTGAGGCGCATCTGGAGGACATTCTGTGAAATTATTGAAATGGCTTAGGTTTGATAGAAATTTCTAAAATTTAGTTCACCATTTTGTCGCCTGGGGGCGCTGGCATTGGACCATTTGTATATGTGTATATGTGTATTTTCCATACAATCCTGAACCAGAACATTATGGCAACAATGTAACCATAATATTCGTTTGTCTTCTCATTCTGGTACTATACAGGGTGATTCACGTTGACCGCCTATTAGAAGTATCTCGAGAAAGAAAAAAGATATTGATTTGAAATTTTGGTTATGGTCCTAAGTGGGTAGGATCTATTTAATGAAAATATTTTCAAAATGGTGGCATTTCCGGTTATACCGGAAGTTGACCCTAACTTTGTTATTTTAAATGAGATGCTCCCATTTTCAATTTTTTTATAGATTCCTCGGAAAATTTAAAGGTTACTTCATTAAAGGTTCCCTATGTCTAAAATGAATATTTTCTGATATATTAATTTTTTTCCAAAAATATTGACGGAATAGTTGTATAATGTAAAAATCAATATCTCAGTAACAATTAATGATAAGACGTTCAATTTTTTATTGAGGTAAGACAAGGTATTGGAGCTATCCATCATGTAATAAAATTGTCAAAATCTCAACTGCAAAGTTTCTAGAATTAACGATATCTATCGACCTCATAGAAACAGCAATAAGTCATTTTTTTTTAATGGAACCATATCTAATTAAATACACCAATCGATAGCGAGAAAAAATGCGCATCTAAACATGTATCATGTTCCTATACCCAAAATGTATGATTCTTTAGATATTTGCGATTTTCTATTTGATCGATGAAAATTGAAGAATATGCTTTGACTTTGACTGTGGACGAAACAAAATACAACAAATTAAACAAATGTGACAGCTAATACGTAAGTCGTGTTATTGTTTTTCATTATAAATATTCTGTATTGTGTCTTATTGTGGAGAAAATGGCAAATAATTACTCAAACTCAGATGTTTTTCATTTATTTTACATTCATGGACAATGTGACAGAATAATTAGCAGAACATGCAGAACATTTAATGAAATGTATCCTGAATTACCATCAATAAACCCAAAACAACACGAGTTACATATTAGCTGTCACAATTTGTTGAATTTGTTGTATTTTGTTTCGTCCACAGTCAAAGTCAAAGCATACTCTTCAATTTTCATACGGCACTCTTCAAGTTTCATCGATCAAATTAGAAAATCGCAAATATCTAAAGAATCATACATTTTGGGTATAGGAACATGATACATGCTTAGATGCGCATTTTTTCTCGCTATCGATTAGTGTATTTAATTAGATATGGTTCCGTTTAAAAAAATTGACTTATTGCTGTTTCTATGATGTCGATAGATATCGTTAATTTTAAAAACTTTGCAGTTGAGATTTTGACAATTTTATTACATGATGGATAGTTCCAATACCTTGTCTTGCCTCAATAAAAAATTGAACGTCTTATCATTAATTGTTACTGAGATATTGATTTCTACATTATACAACTATTCCGTCAATATTTTGGGAAAAAAATTAATATCTCAGAAAATATTCATTTTAGACATAGGGAACCTTTATGAAGTGACCTTTAAATTTTCCGAGGAATCTAAAAAAAAATTGAAAATGGGGCATCTCATTTAAAATAACAAAGTTAGGGTCAACTTCCGGTATAACCGGAAATGCCACCATTTTGAAAATATTTTCATTAAATAGATCCTACCCACTTAGGACCATAACCAAAATTTCAAATCGATATATTTTTTCTTTCTCGAGATACTTCTAATAGGCGGTCAACGTGAATCACCCTGTATATAGTCGCGGCACAATCTGTTTTGACCTAGACATTTTGACTATCGAGCTGAATTTTTCAAAATATGTAGTTTTTGATATGTATAATAACATACTAAAAGTCCCGAAGAATCCGAATTGAGCGTTAGCCGCCATGTTAAAAAAATGGCTTGCGCGCGCAGTCGTAGAAAATATTTCTTCCTTGCCTTATTTATTAACCGATTTTAATTTTCTAAAAAAACAATTATAACCAAAGATTGAGGCTATAATATATATTTAATGCATTTTACTAAAATCAGTCTAAGTGATAAAAAATTTACTTCAAATGAAAAAGTTTGTTTTGAAAATTTTTATTTATCCAATTAAAGAGAAAACTGTGGGTTTTATGAAAATATTTGTTAAATAAAAGTTGTAGGCCATAAGAAATCAAACAGAATTGTTTTTTGAGTTATTTTGTAGCTCTAAAAATAACGGAGATAGAGCAATTTTATTATATAAAATCATATGTTAGGATCGTTAGAATCAGAATTGAAAAGGTAGGATGTGCATTTCAATCACGACGCAATCAACCACAACAAATGTTATTTCCCAGATAAGTTTTCAGAGGGTGCGTGAGTTAATAATTATAATAATAATGAAAGAAAAATTTATAAAAATAATAGTCTAATAAAATAAAATAATAGCCTACGCTGGCACTACTCTCGACATCAAAGACCACTTTGGCCTGCCGAAAGTCGGCAGAGTATCCGTCTACCTAGGTCACACGACTCTGGAATCTACAGTCACTATACCTACAATATATGGGGAGTATACATTCGGAGGCTATGGGAGGAACTATCCATTATCGAGAATTCGAAAATAATAATAAGCTTTCAAATTCACTCCAACAATAAAAACAATTGAAAAATTCCACGGTTATGTTTAACTTCATCTCTATAATATTTATCAAAGCGGAAACTTTTGGCATTACATATTTTAACATGTACGTGGTGGAAAATATTTATGGATTTGTGATAACATAACCTAACCGTGATGAAAGTAGGGGATGGACATCGCCTAACCGCAGCCTGGAATTTTGCAATAGTAGCTGCATTTTTCACCTGATTAATTAATAATAATACTACCTGAATGGAAACATATTTTCCGATTTCCACATCTACAAAATGTTAAAAAAATAAGTAACTATATGTATTATTATTAAAAGATTTCATGTAGTTATTGGTTACGACTTTCACACGTAAAAAGTTGAACTTTTTCACGATTTTATTATTTAGTGCTGCATTTATTCTTGGTATCATCAAACAGAAAATTAATGTTTGCTAAATACTATATAATATTTTCTAATTCAACTAAGAGCAGCAAAAAATTAATAATTTGTAAAACCTATTAACCTTTGCTGAAGTTTGATTAATACCTATAGTTTATTGCTTGTAGAGTTGGATAAATCCTATTTTTCTTCATTTTCACTTAATTCCTTAAAAGTTTTGATTGCTTACATTATTTATTATAGTTGTATGTTTCTAAATAACTTGAATAGGTGTGTTTCACTTCCCTCGCAAGGGAGTATTGTAATCGTGAAAAAATCACCCTCCAAGATTTTTGCGGATTTTCGCGTTTCATATGGCTGAATTTTGAAGTGGCTTGATTCCGTCGGTCTGTTTGTCTGTTAGCGCGAAATATAAAAACTATTTGACGGAGAAGAACTCTGAGAGAAATAATATTTGGCACATAATAATTTACGCTATTGCCAAGGAAGAAACCGAATATATTTTCAGTAAAAAATATGGACACCCTGAAAAAAATGTTAAATTTAAAAATCTCGAATTTTTATGTTTTAGATGAATCTATGTCATCTAAAACATAAAAATGAAAATTATGCTGAATTAGAAACTTGATATACTTTTAGGCAAAAAATGTATAGGGTGTGCACCCTAAAAAAAATATTGAACTTAAAAAATTCGGATTTTCACGTTATATATGAAATGGAGTAGAGAAACTTTAGTTGGGTTAGAAATGGGATATACTTTTAGGAAAAAAATATACAGGGCGGCCATCCTAAAATAAATGCTGAAATTAAAGACTTCGGATTTTCACGTTTTAGATGTCGTAGATTACGGAAATTAAACTGGATTACAAACCGGATATTCTTTTAGGGAAAAAAATATATTTTTATTCACATCCAAAACATATTCTGAGGGGAAAAGAATCACAAGCAATTTGAACAGAGAATTTATTGCATGACAAAAAATTCAATTGGCGAACCGTTGGCCTTTAAATTGAATTTTTTGTCATGCAATAAATTCTCTGTTCAAATTGCTTGTGATTCTTTTCCCCTCGGAAAAAAATATACAGGGTAAACACTGTAAACAAATGTTGATCTTAGAAACCTCGGATTTTCACGTTTTATATGACGTAGATTATAAGAATTAAATTGGATTACTTTTAGGAAAAGAATACACAGGGTGGACACCCTAAAATAAATGTTGACCTTAAAAATTATTACGTTTTAGTTGACGTAATTTACGAAAATGAAGCTGAATTATAACCTGATATACTTTTAGGAAAAAATATACAGAGGCCGGTCACCCTAAACAACTGTTAAAAACTTCGGATGTTTGTGTTCTAGATGACGTAGATTATGAAAGTTAAGCTGGATTAGAAGGGAAGTTTTGTGTAAATACATTTACAGATTTTTATCTAACTGATATATCAAGATATATCACTTAATCTCAGTTGTGTCCTATTTTGCTTGGAACCATCCCCATTAAAGTTAATTTTAAGTCCGATCTGGACCACGTTTTTTTTATTATGTACACTGTACAGCTTAAAAATGCATCTACGTAGTCTATTAGATGTTATAAGGTATAAAAGCACGGCCTGCTACGATTTTTATACGGGGTAAAAAATTAAGAAATCTTATCAGCAATCTTTTTATTTCAAATCAGAGTATACAGTGTGTTCACGGATGGAGTTACAAAGAGGGAAAACTTTTTTATTATTGACTATTAAAAGCCATTCTTTATAAAAAATTTTGCTCGTCATAAAAATTGTAATACCATAAAAAAATAGAGATCTGATATACGAGGTGTTCAAAAATTAAGAAAACTTGAAATGGTTCAAGAGAGAAGTACATTTATTTCTGATTTTAGAGAAATAAGTCATAAGTAAAACTAAATACAAAATTTGATATCCATCTAAATTATTAAAATTACGCGAAAACAATGTGCAATAAAAATAAAAGTACTTTCGCTTGAACCATTTTCAAGTTTTCTTAATTTTTGAATACCTCGTATATTAGATCTCAATTTTTTATGGTATTACAATTTTTTTTACGCAAAATTTTTTATAAAGAATGACTACTTCCCTCACGGAAAGTATTGTATTCGTGAAAAAATCACCCTCCGAGATTTTTGCGAATTTTCACGTTTCAGATGATGTAGATTAAGAATTTTGAAGTGGCTTAATTCCGTCGGTCTGTCTGTCTATCTGTTGGCGCTATATCTTAAAAACTATTTGTTGGATGAAAATAATATATATATATATATATATATATATATATATATATATATATATATATATATATATATATATATATATATATATATATATATATATATATATATATATATATATATATATATATATATATATATATATATATATATATATATATATATATATATATATATATATATATATATATATATACGGTAATCATACAATCCTGAGCCAGTGATAGTAACTTGAACGCACAATCCTGAGCCAGCTTCGCAATCTTGAGCCATATATGTGGTTCAGGATTGCTCACTATGTTAAAACGCTTGAGGCGCATCTGGAGGACAGTTTGTGAAATTATTGAAATGGCTTAGGTTTGATAGAAATCTCTAAAATTTAGTTCACCATTTTGTCGCCTGGGGGCGCTCGCGTTGGACCATTTGTATATGTGTATATGTGTATTTTCCATACAATCCTGAACCAGAACATTGTGGCAACACTGTAACCATAATATTCGTTTGTCTTCTCATTCTGGTACTATAGTCGCGGCACAATCTGTTTTGACCTAGACATTTTGACTACCGAGCTGAATTTTTCAGAATATGTAGTTTTTGATATGTATAATAACATACTAAAAGTCCCGAAGAATCCGAATTGAGCGTTAGCCGCCATGTTAAAAAAATGGCTTGCGCGCGCAGTCGTAGAAAATATATTTTCCTTGCCTTATTTATTAACCGATTTTAATTTTCTAAAAAAAAAAATTGTAACCAAAGAATGAGGCTATAATATATATTTTACTAAACTCAGTCTAAGTGATAAAAAATTTACTTCTAATGAAAAAGTTTGTTTTGAAAATTTTTATTTATGCAATTAAAGAGTAACCTGTGGGTTTTATGAAAATATTTGTTAAATAAAAGTTGTAGGCCATAAAAAATCAAACAGAATTGTTTTTTGAATTATTTTGTAGCTCTAAAAATAACGGAGCAATTTTATTATATAAAATCATATGTTAGGATCTTTAGAATCAGAATTAAAAAGGTAGGATGTGCATTTCAATCACGACGCAATCAACCACAACAAATGTTATTTCCCAGATAAGTTTTCACAGGGTGCGTGAGTTAATAATTATAATAATAATGAAAGAAAAATTTATAAAAATAATAGTCTAACAAAATAAAATAATAGCCTACGCTGCTCTCGACATCAAAAACCACTTTGGCCTGCCGAAAGTCGGCAGAGTATCCGTCTACCTAGGTCACACCACTCTGGAATCTACAGTCACTATACCTACAATATATGGGGAGTATACATTCGGAGGCTATGGGAGGAAATATCCATTATCGAGAATTCGAAAATAATGATAACCTTTCAAATTCACTCCAACAATAAAAACAATTGAATTCCACGGTTATGTTTAACTTCATCTCTATAATATTTATCAAAGCGGAAACTTTTGGCATTACATATTTTAACATGTACGTGATGTAAAATATTTATGGATTTGTGATAACATAACCTAACCGTGATGAAAGTAGGGGATGGACATCGCCTAACCGCAGCCTGGAATTTTGCAATAGTAGCTGCATTTTTCACCTGTTTAATTAATAATAATACTACCTGAATGGAAACATATTTTCCGATTTCCACATCTACAAAATGTTAAAAAAATAAGTAACTATATTATTATTAAAAGCTTTCATGTAGTTATTGGTTACGGCTTTCACACGTAAAAAGTTGAACTTTTTCACGATTTTATTATTCAGTGCTGCATTTATTCTTGGTATCATCAAACAGAAAATTAATGTTTGCTAAATACTATATAATATTTTCTAATTCAACTAAGAACAGCAAAAAATTAATAATTTGTAAAACCTATTAACCTTTGCTGAAGTTTGATTAATACCTATAGTTTATTGCTTGTAGAGTTGGATAAATCCTATTTTTCTTCATTTTCACTTAATTCCTTAAAAGTGTTGATTGCTTACATTTTATTATAGTTGTATGTTTCTAAATAACTTGAATAGGTGTGTTTCACTTCCCTCGCAAGGGAGTATTGTAATCGTGAAAAAATCACCCTCCAAGATTTTTGCGGATTTTCGCGTTTTATATGACGTAGATTAAGAATTTTAAAGTGGCTTGATTCCGTCGGTCTGTTTGTCTGTTAGCGCGAAATATAAAAACTATTTGACGGAGAAGAACTCTGAGAAAAATAATATTTGGCGCATTATAATTTACGCTATTACCAAGGAAGAAACCGAATATATTTTCAGTAAAAAATATGGACACCCTGAAAAAAATGTTAAATTTAAAAATCTCGAATTTTTATATTTTAGATGACATAGATTATGAAAATTATGCTGAATTAGAAACTTGAGATACTTTTAGGCAAAAAATGTACAGGGTGTGCACCCTAAAAAAAATATTGAACTTAAAAAAATCGGATTTTCACGTTATATATGAAATAGAGTAGAGAAAATTTAGTTGGGTTAGAAATAGGATATACTTTTAGGAAAAAAATATACAGGGCGGACATCCTAAAATAAATGCTGAAATTAAAGACTTCGGATTTTCACGTTTTAGATGTCGTAGATTACGGAAATTAAACTGGATTAGAAACCGGATATTCTTTTAGGGAAAAAAATATTATATTTTTATTCACATCCAAAACATATTCTGAGGGGGAAAAAATCACAAGCAATTTGAACAGAGAATTTATTGCATGACAAAAAATTCAATTGGCGAAACGTTGGCCTTTAAATTGAATTTTTTGTCATGCAATAAATTCTCTGTTCAAATTGCTTGTGATTCTTTTCCCGTCGGAAAAAAATATACAGGGTAAACACTGTAAACAAATGTTGATCTTAGAAACCTCGGATTTTCACGTTTTATATGACGTAGATTATAAGAATTAAATTGGATTACTTTTAGGAAAAGAATACACAGGGTGGACACCCTAAAATAAATGTTGACCTTAAAAATTATTACGTTTTAGTTGACGTAATTTACGAAAATGAAGCTGAATTATAACCTGATATACTTTTAGGAAAAAATACACAGAGGCTGGTCACCTTAAACAACTGATGACTTAAAAACTTCGGATTTTTGTGTTCTAGATGACGTAGATTATGAGAGTTAAGCTGGATTAGAAGGGAAGTTTTGTGTAAATACATTTCCAGATTTTTATCTAACTGATATATCAAGATATATCACTTAATCTCAGTTGTTGCTCTCTTTCTCTCCCATTATTAACAAGTTTTATTCACTTCAGCGAATTAAAATTTACTGATATTTTATTGGTGAAAAAAACGCACCTAATATTATGAAATTGATTAAAATTTAGAAACGTACAACTACAGCGTGTCCTATTTTGCTTGGAACCATCCCCATTAAAGTTAATTTTGAGTCCGATCTGGACCACGTTTTTTTTATTATGTACACTGTACTGCTTAAAAATGCATCTGCGGAGTCTATTAGATGTTATAAGGTATAAAAGCACGGCCTGCTACGATTTTTATACGGGGTAAAAAATTAAGAAATCTTATCAACAATCTTTTTATTTCAAATCAGAGTATACAGTGTGTTCACGGATGGAGTTACAAAGAGGGAAAACTTTTTTATTATTGACTTTATAAAAAACCATTCTTTATAAAAAATTTTGCTCGTCATAAAAATTGTAATACCATAAAAAAATCGAGATCTGATATACGAGGTGTTCAAAAATTAAGAAAACTTGAAATGGTTCAAGAGAAAAGTACATTTATTTCTGATTTTAGAGAAATAAGTCATAAGTAAAACTAAATACAAAATTTGATATCCATCTAAATTATTAAAATTACGCGAAAACAATGTCCAATAAAAATAAAAGTACTTTCTCTTGAACCATTTTCAAGTTTTCTTAATTTTTGAATACCTCGTATATCAGATCTCGATTTTTTTTATGGTATTACTTACAATTTTTTTTTACGCAAATTTTTTTATAAAGAATGACTACTTCCCTCACGGAGATTTTTGCGAAATTTCACGTTTCAGATGACGTAGATTAAGAATTTTGAAGTGGCTTAATTCCGTCGGTCTGTCTGTCTATCTGTTGGCGCTATATCTTAAAAACTATTTGTCGGATGAAAATAATATTTGGCACGCAGTTCACACTATTACCAAGGAAGAAGAGCATATACTGTGAGTAAAAAATATACAAGGTGGACACACTAAAAAAAATGTTGATCTAAAAATTTCGGATTCTCACGTTTTTAGATTACGTAGGTTACAAGAATTAAGCTGGATTAGCAACCGGATATACTTTTTGGAAAAAAATATATAAAAAAATTTTGCACCTAGAAACCTATGAAAAAGATTATAAAAATTAAGCTGAATTAGAAGCCGAAAATACTTTTAGGAAAAAATATACAGGGTGGACACCCTAAAAAAAATTGAACTTAAACATGTCGGATCTTCATGTTTTAGATGATGCAAGTTTACGAAATAAGGCTGAATTAAAAACCGGATATGGTACCTACTTTTAGAAAAAAAATATACAGTTTGGACACCTCAAAAAATATGTTGAACTCAAATAGGTACTTGGAATTTTTATGTTTTACATGCCGTAGGCTACGAAAATTGAGCAGGATTAGAGCCTCGAAATACCATAGTGAAAAAAATATGCAGGTTGGACACCCTGACAAAATTTAGAACCTAAAAACTTCGAACTTCACACGTTTTAGATGACGCAAATCATGAAAATTAAGCTGGCATGTAAACCGGATATACACTCAGAAAAAACATACACAGGGTAGACACCCTAAAAATAAATTCGCTCTGTCAGCGAGGGAAGTTTTGTGTAAATACGTTTACAGATTTTTTAATAAAAAAAATTTCCCTCTTGGTAACTTCATCCATGGACACACTGTATAATGATAATCAGAACCGCCTCAAATACATTTGTACCGAATTTTAGATCAAATTATACACTACAAAAACTATTTAGTCATTTAGTCATTTGAGTTGTTTTGCGACTCCCTAGCTATCTACAAAAAATGTAATTAAATATAAAACCTAAACGAGAAATATCAATGTGTTAAATATAGAACCTAAAAGAGAAGTATAGTGCGACAAGAATAGCTAGGCGGGTGAAGCAATCTTCGCTCACTGTTTCACACTGGTTAGTATCTATAAGATAGTAAAGGATAGAATGCCCATATTCAGCCGCCTAGCTATTCTTGCCGCACTCTACCAATGCATTAGAATAACACCTAAAAGAGAGGTTATCAAAGTCCTAAAATAAAACATCTGATACAATCTACAGTGTGTCTCACCTCTCGCCTACACACCCTCGTATCTTTCTTAGATATTTTCAGAACAACTTCAAATTTTTGCGAGTTGTGCTGTGCAATCAACAAAATTGAATGTTTATGTTGCCAAAAAAAATTTTTTTCGTCGATCACGGCCTACTGAGAACAGTTTAAAAATATGAGAATTTAATAAAACATATTAGGCTATGTTTAATAGAAAAACAGCATTTGTCTGGATTTAAGCCATTAACTTATATAAATTTCATTATAGTCTAGGAGCTAGAAGGTTGTGACAGACGGAGAAGCAGGCAGACAGAATAGTGAGAAAAATAGGGTTACGTTTGCACTCTTCTGGTACGGAATCCTATAAATATATCTGATATCTTCGTTTTTATTTAACATGATTATAGCAAACTAGGTATGTACAATGTACTATCGCGGCCGAAAAAAAAAGTAGTCGATTTTTTATCAAGTAGTATGTTTTTTCGAAAAATTTTCTTTTGTAAATGGGAGTGTTTACATCAGTTATGTCAATTAAATTATTTTGACAAGAAATCATTGGTGGAGTCGTATTTATTAAAAAAAAAACTAATAAGAAATAAGTTGTTAATATTTTTTAATTATAAGAAAACAATTAATTAGTATGGTTTTGAGAGAAGCAGAAAAAAGCTACATCATCACCACACTTGTAGAAGGGTGGTCTTAACAACGAATGGCAAGTCAAATTAATTGCAGCAAAGGCTCAATTCAAAAACTAAACAAAAAGACAGACCTTCCGCTATTATTTGTTTTGTACAAATATTCTTCATCAAACTTATGACCCCTGGGACGGTAAACTCGCAGTTGACCATTGTAGCAGGACTGAAATATCTTTTCGTCGGAAAGACCACTCTCTCCCAGTAACGATCTTATTCATTAATAAAAGTATTTGCAAACTGCATTCTTGCCTCTTTATTATCATCTGTTAGTCGGTGTTTTTTAGCACTGGCACAGTTAAATAGACCTTGATCTCCCAACCGTTTTCTTGCTGTCCTAACAGACGCTGGGAAGTTGGTTTGCTCTTTGGCTTCAATAGAATTAGAAAATGGGTTTAAATTCACATAGTTAACCAGGGGTATTGTCGTTTTCTAGATAACTCTTTCTTGGTCGCCCAGAACCTATTGCCCTGCTCAGATCATGAGTTTCTTTCCACTTTTTGTTTCGTTTTTAAATCGCGCTTTTGCTGCAATTAATTTCACCTGCTATTCGTTGTTGAGACCACCCTTCTCCAAGTTTGGCGATGATGTAGCCCTCGATGTAGCCTTTTTCTTCTTCACTCAAAACATGATAAGGCATGATTATTATAATACAAAATTTATTTTGCGACACTGAATAGAACCATAATTACAACGGGAAAATCAGTCGATTACTTTTTTTCGGCCGCGATAGTACATTTAGACGCATAAGTAATGTCAGAAATGTCAAAACATTTGAAAACTTTTTGGCAAAATGTAAAGTACTTCTGACTAGATGGCAGTTCCCTAAGTTAGTAAATAGGTACACTAATTTTCTGAGGCACACAAAAGTTCAAGTTTCCTTTTCCATGTTTTATAAAAGCAGAAATAGTTTTGACAGTTGTTGTGACATTACTTTTGAGTTTATATGTACTATCGCGGCCGAAAAAAAGTAATCGACTGATTTTCCCGTTGTAACTATGGTTCTATTCAGTGTCGCATCAATCCCAATTTTTTATTAGTGTCAACGTCATTTGTCATATTAAGCAAAAATAAATTTTGTATTACTTAATCATGCCTTATCTTGTTTTGAGTGAAGAAGAAAAAGGCTACATCATCTCCAAACTTGGAGAAGGGTGGTCTCAACAACGCATAGCAAGTGAAATTAATTGCAGTAAAAGCACGATTCAAAAACTAAACAAAAAGTGAAAAGAAACTCATGATCTGAGCAAGGCAGTGGGTTCTGGGCGGCCAAGAAAGAGTTCTCTAGAAAACGACAATACCCTGGTTAACTATGTGAATTTAATCCCATTTTCTAATTCTATTGAAGCCAATGAGCAAACCAACTTCCCAGCGTCTGTTAGAAAACGGTTGCGAGAGCAAGGTCTATTTAACTGTGCCAGTGCTAAAAATTACCGACTAACAGATGATAATAAAGAGGCAAGAATGCAGTTTGCAAATACTTTTATTAATGAATAAGATCGTTACAGGGAGAGAGTGGTCTTTTCCGACGAAGAGATATTTCAGTCCTACTACAATGGTCAACTACGAGTTTACCGTCCCAGGGGTCATAAGTTTGATGAAGAATATTTGTACAAAACAGATTAGCGGAAGGTCTGTCTTTTTGTTTAGTTTTTGAATTGTGCCTTTGCTGCAATTAATTTGACTTGCCATGCGTTGTTAAGACCACCCTTCTCCAAGTGTGATGATGCTGTAGCTTTTTTCTGCTTCTCTCAAAACCATACTAATTAATTGTTTTCTTATAATAAAAAAATATTAACAACTTATTTCTTATTAGTTTTTTTCAAATAAATACAACCCCACCAATGATTTCTTGTCAAAATAATTTAATTGACATAACTGATGTAAACACAAATAAAAATTTTTCGAATAAACATACTACTTGATAAAAAATCGATTACTTTTTTTCGGCCGCGATAGTACATTCAAACTCGATGTCTCGTTAATATTCCGCGAAAACGGAAAAAGAAAATCCAAAACTGTTTTAAGAATATTAAATGGAACCAATCAAAGAATATTTTTTGATGAAAATCTTTGCCTCCCAACCCTGACAAGAAATATTATTTTCCCAGAAACATAGCCATATTTTTCCACGGTTGGAAAGACCATTCTTTTTCCTATCTGTTTCATGTAGCAATATTTTTGTATCTTTTTTAGTTTAAGGTAGCCGTCATTCTTATAGAACTTCAGAACATTTTATTGTGTTTATAACTATGTATAAATTGAATGGTCGCATTTAACTAAATTGTTTATAGAACGTAAGCCGGAGTAAATCACGGAAATATTTTAATTAAAAATGTTTATTAATTATGATATGTCGAATTGTTCTTTTATTTTTACAGGTTTCATATTCTCATTCAGCGGAAATATATATGTATGTTAAATTTCTAGATTCTTCTTCTAGCACGAGAATAACCCAACAAATTGTCAGTTAGCAAACAATCGCTCTATACACATTATTTTTATTAACGTCCTGGCGAAGTTTAGATTAGAGCTATTCTAACACTTAACCAGGACACACCACATACACCCATTCCCTCCGACATTGCCATCTGCCGGAGCTGGGACTCGAACCCAGGAGAGATAGGCAGTAACTAGTCGCCTTGTGCCACTCAAGGGCGATCTATCCCGCTGCACTATCCTCGGTAATGTAATGAGATACGGTCACCCATCCAAACCCCGGCTTCGACAAACGCTGCTTTACTCCGTTGATCGAAGACCGGCAATTGTACGCATGACCCCATCTCACTACGAACGTTATTATTATCTCATATAAACGTAAATACTGCTCAACTGACGCCATAATTATATTCAATAAATCTGACAACATCGCATTGGCTCAGAATAGTGCATTCGTTTTTATATTCTTGTATATTTTGACTTAACTTTGTTAGAAATATGGTGGGGTTCAGGATTGTACTATTCGAATGTAAAAATAGTGACATATACATCTTCCTTGTTTTAACATATTTCGAGTGTATATGTATCTTCAAGGCTAAAAAAGTCCTTAGCTAATGAATATATGTCGCCAGTAGTTTGCTAACTGTATTATTTAAGGGTGGTTCAGGATTGTATGAACTTCCAATTGGCTTGGGATTGGAAGTAGATATAATTAAATTTTTGGAATGTATCAATTCCTTTTTTATCATTAAGCAATGGGAACTTCAGAGGGGTAAACATTTTTAATATTTTTTACAAACATGCAGAGATAAATTGAACGTATCAACTGGCCTCCGTTTGTGAACCTGACGTACATGCCTCCATTTGTATAAAATTTATAAATTTGATCGCCGCTTAGGCCTCCCAACAGTGTTGCCGTGTAAAATATAGACCAATTCAAGCAAATTACAAATTATAGCCGCATTATGTGTAACACCTTTGAATGAAACAAGTTTACTTTAAAATGGATTTAGCAAACTATAAATTTTCAAATATTGATGTAATATACAGTGTGTCCACGGATGGAGTTGCCTATAGGAAAAACTTTTTTATTTTGGAAGCAAAAAACTTATTCTTCATAATAAATTCTGCTTGTCTTAAAACCCTTAAATAACCAATCAAATTTAAGATTATATACATGGTGTCCCCAGGGGAAGTTATTATTTTTTAGTGAATTATGAAAAAAAATCTGTGTCTATTAAAATATCCTCCAATATCTCCAATAAGTATAAAAAACTTAGTTTATTGACGCGGTGCCCCACGAATTGAGCCTAGAATTTTTCTTAGCGGATTTTGCGCCAAATTTTTTTTTTATAATAATCCTGTTTCCAGTCCAACTCGGCACTGAAATTTTATTTTAAGACAGGGTGGATAAAAATAATAAACTTAATTGTTTATAGGAAATATATTTACTAATATTAACAATACTAATATTAACAATCCATTTAACTAAATAAAACTAACAAATATAATTAATGAATTGAGTGTAAAATAATGTACTACACTGGGCACATTAATTTCGTTTATTGCATCCTTTATTCTTTGCTTTAATTCCTCTACGTTGTAAAATGGATTATTAATGTTATTAGTAAATAGATTTCCTATAAGCAATTAGAATGCTTATGGTATATTTCTTGGGCATATCGGTCATATATATTAAAACAAATTTATTTTTTTCCAACGTTTCGGTTTATTAAAACCATCATCAGGGAATTTTTTTTTTTTTTTTTTTTTTTGTTTGTTTGAAATTAAAATGTATTACACATATTGTATAAAGTAGATGTTATTCTTTGAGAGTCTTAAAAGCAACTGCAATAAACCGAAACGTTGGAAAAAAATAAATTTGTTTTAATATATATGACCGATATGCCCAAGAAATATACCATAAGCATTTGAATTTCAACGGTCAAGAAATAAAAAACTAAAACTATATATAAGCAATTAGTATTTTATTTTTATCCATCTTGTGTAAAATGAAATTTTAGTAGCGATTTGAAGATTTTATGAGAAACAGGATTATTAAAAAAAAAAAATCCGCAAACAAATATTTTAGAGTCACTTCTTGGGCACCTTGTCAATAAACCAACTTTTTTTTATACTTATTGGAAGTCTTTGTGATGCAGCTTTTTTAATAGACAGATTTTTTCATAATTCACAAACCAAAAAAATAATAACCATTTAAGGGTTTTAAGGTTTTTCCTATAGGCAACTCCATCCGTGGACACACTGTATATGTAAATGGGTATATTTTGTTTAATGCATTTAGACCTTTTTATGAAATAAGTGTTTAATCTGTAACTGTGTAGTGTGTATAAACAATAAACAAACAACGAAGGATTGAAAAATTTCGATTATGTTATGAGTTATTATGAATAACGATAAGTTATGAATGATTGTGTATTAGAAATCCAAATTAACGTTCAAAAACCTAATCTAAAAAGTAAAATTTGAGTCTTAGCGTTAATTTCCCTTCCGTTAATTTTATTTCATGTGTATAAAGAGTGCACAATCGTAGCTGCACCAGTTTCATCTTTTGGGGTATATGGCACGATTTGGTTTCTTATTTATTTATATTTGACCCCACGAATCCTATCTAAAAATATATATACTCGTACACCCTTATGAAAAACGCTGTATTTTTTATATTTGAAATAATTACTAATTTTTCATTACGGCAGTTCATTAGCCTAGAAGAGAGCTTTGAAATCATGTATTCGGTTTTAGAATTTTATTTATAGGATGTTCATAATTTTGTGTTGAACCCGAATATTTAAAAACTTTAATACCTTTATTATTTAAAATGGAACACCCTGTATATTACTTCATATTCAATTAAACAATTTCAAGAAATTTCCGATATTTATTTGAAATGGTTTTGAAGATATACTTGTCAAAATTTAAAAAAAAACTGCCTAGGATGCGATTATCTAAACGAGAATAAGTTCGTGATGGTCAAATGCTATAAGAATTGTTTAGTTGCTTCCCGATTTAAATAGATTTGCGATTTGTTCTTGTATCGGAAGTATAATTTATTTAAATTAATTACAGATATTATTTTTAAATTATTTTTGCAATAATACTAACCAAGTAATTCAAATACATTTATCATTATTTAACAAGGCACATTTTATATTGTATTTCATAGTATATACATAGCGAACAATTTTAGAATCAAAGAGTACTGGCAATATTTTGTAAAAAAATTTAAATACCGCATAGACCTTCATATTTTGGCTTCAATTTTATATATATTTTAATACTACTATTATAATAGACAAGGTGTTCCATTTAAAATAAGGAATCTTAAGCAATTTGATTTTTGAAAATTAGCTATGCATTGTACAGTTTTCATAAATTTTCACTTCTTCATGGAATACTTTATGGTCCGCTAATAATATGAGAAAAATTGCTCAGCCTAATCATTTTTGGTGTCTCAATTACATATATGTTTCTTAAAATTGGTATTCAACTCTCAGTTCTTTCTTTCAAAAGCTGTCAACATCTCAAATACTTTGGAGATATGTTACCTAATACACACATACAACATCTTATATGTATAATGGAAAATAATTATTTGTACGCTACGCATAATTTGACATTCAACAACCGTTATGCTTAGAATTTTTCCGTATCTCCTGTAGTCAAGTTAGTCAAAAGTTACCTGGAAAATAGGCCAAACACTTAGTGAACCATGAATTATACATATAGTATATACTTAATACAAAACAAAATCCGTTGCACGTCATCACCGACCAAGAATTATAAATGAAGAGCATAGCCTATATCGGCATATGTTTTGGCCTTAAGGTCAACAGTTGGGAAGTCAACCATGGTGATGTCCCAACAGTTGACCTTAAGGTCAAAATATATGCCGATGTAGGCTATACTCTTCGTTAATAATTCTTGGTCGGTGATGACGTGCAACGGATTTTGCTTTGTATTAAGTATATGATTGGGTGCCCCAAAGTACAGGGTGTTTCAATTAAAATTATACTCCCACTTATTTCTGTAAATATTTATTGACTAAAATATCTTTGGCTGAAAAGATAAACGAGGTAAATACAAACATTATAATTTTTTAAACGGACATCCTGTTTATGTTTTATATGTTTGAATTCGTCGAGTTCTTCTGATTACGATGGCATATAATACTTATACAGAGTGTCCCACTTAAGATGTATCCACCCTCCTAAAATCTTTATTTGTGAACCAATTTTCGAAATCTTCTTTTTGCTGGATAGGACTTGGAAAACTACATTTAAGCTATACCTTACATTTTTAAAAAAGGTACATCCTGAGACGTCTTTTTTTAGCGTAATTTCGAGAAAAACTATTAGCGATTTTTTTAGAGAGAAACTAATACCAGAATTAGATTCAGGACCTTTTAAAACCTAAGTGGTGTGAATTTTGCGACATTAGGATACAGAGTGCTAAAGAAAATGGAGAGGAATTTTTAACAACGGCAAACTTTTTTTGTAAACAAAATCCGTACTATTTTGAAATTATCAGTAATTTAACATTTTTCACAATTCTCTGGTTTATTTGAAGATGTATTAAGAAAAAATCGACAGTGGTAACGATTAAAAATGGTATCTAATTTCTGTTGATACGGTTATTGAATACAAAAAAAACAATACATTAGTTATTAAAGCTAGTTAAAGTATTCACTGGAAAAATATTTGTAATAATCCTTTGAAAAAAACACGGTTTTGAAATATGCATAAGGGCGAATGGTTGATTCATTGAGAATAGTTCAATTTAATTATTAGTTGATTAATTTGATTATTTTTAGGAACCTTGTTCTTTTAATAATTTTGTCGTAGTTTTGTTACCAGTAAATCTTAATAAATTATTTGTTTATTTGTTGTTTTTATTTTTACGATTTGTTTTTTCAAAGGATTATTATAATATTTTTTCCAGTGAATTGTTTAATTAGCTTTAATAACTAATGTAATGTTTTATTTGTTTTCAATAACCGTATCAACAGCATTAGATACCATTTTTAGGCGTTACCGCACTGTTGATTTTTTCTTAATACGTCTTCAAATAAACCAGAGAATTGTGAAAAATGTTAAATTACTGATAATTTCAATAGTACCGATTTTGTTTACAAAAAAAGTTTGCCGTTATTAAAAATTTCTCTCCATTTTCTTTAACAACCTGTATCCTAATGTAGAAAAATTCACACCACTTATGTTTTAAAAGGTCCTGAATCTAATTCTGGTATTAGTTTTTCTCTAAAAAAATCGCTAATAGTTTTCTCGAAATTTCGCTAAAAGAAATACGTCTCAGTAGGTCATGATGTACCTTTTTAAGAAATATAAGGTATAGCTTAAATGCAGTTTTCCAAGCCCTATCCAGTAAAAAAAAGATTTCGAAAATCGGTAGGAGGAGGGATACATCTTAAGTGGGACACCCTGTATATTTAAGAATGTTTGTAGTATAAATCTGAGGATAAGTAATAAAAATTGATGTCAAAAAAGGAAATTGTAATTATTATAATTAAATCAACATACAGAAATAATAATTATTATTTATATCACAAGTTAATAATGCAGAAAATGGGCACACATTAAAAAATATGTTAAAGCAAATTTTTTCTGAATCTTCCATTTCAAACTTCGTTTTTAGAGAAACGGTAAAATATTTTGTTGGAAATATTTACGTCAATTTTTAAAAAAACATACAAGTATTATATACCATCGTAATAAGAAAGACGCGATGTAAATAAAAAAGTACAGGTGTTCCATTTAAAAAAATTTAAGTTTCTATGCGCCTCGTATATCTTTTAAGATAAAAAAAAGTAATGATATACTACATAGAACTAGTTTTTGAAAAATTTTATTTAATAATAATTAATAAAAAAACATGAGGGTATGGTTTCAAACGAAACATCCTGTACAGATTTGAGCTTTATACTTTTTAGCATTTATGTAAATGAAATACTTACTACAAATTCCATGAGAAAGATAATATCCTATGATCTTACCACAATTTTTTATACATGGAAACCTGAAAGATCTGAAAAATAGTATTGAGGAGGACTTGAAACCTGAATAGTGTATAATTGCTTATCCCGTTTAAGAATTTATAGACTTTGAAAAAAATACTTCTGTCGGCGTGGGGGACATATTATTATGTTGAGCTTATAATAATTTGTACATTATTAAAATAGAACAATCCGTATTTTTCAGTGTTTACTCTTCAATGTATTTCTGTTTGTGGAGACAAACTAGAGCATTTTCGGCGCAATCATTTAAAAATACTCATCTTTGAGATAGTATATAAGAGAGCAACGTTTGCGCCTCCTCTAAACGATGTGCGACGTTGCCAGTTATACGGAGGTGTGTACATACGGCCGACTATGCGGAGGCCTATTCGGCTTATCCGTATATATAAAATTATATGCCTCCACTCTAGCGCTAGGAAGCGGAATTTTGCTGAACTAATCTGTATAACTGTATATGTGTATAGGTCGTATAGACCTCCAGCAAAAATTTTGTCAGAGCACTCATGATGACATCACATACATTCTGTGAAATTTTTATTAGGGAAACGTAAGTGCCTCCGAATTTACGATCTCGCCTCCGATTTCGGAGGCGTAAACAACAGTCAGATATCATTTCGGAGGTGTATATATATATATATATATATATATTTGCCAGGCATACCTACACACCTCCGAAATGATATCTGACTGTTGTTTACGCCTCCGAAATCGGAGGCGAGAACGAAAATTCGGAGGCACTTACGTTTCCCTATTAAAAATTTCACAGAATGTATGTGATGTCATCATGAGTGCTCTGACAAAATTTTTGGTGGAGGCCTATACGACCTATACACACATACAGTTATACAGATTAGTTCAGCAAAATTCCGCTTTCTAGCGCTAGAGTAGAGGCATATAATTTTATGTTTACGGGTAAGTCGAATAGGCCTCCGCATAGTCAACCGTACGTACACAACTCCGTATAACTGGCGACGTCGCACATCGTTTAGAGGAGGCGCAAACGTTGCTCTCTTATATACTATCTCAAAGATGAGTATCTTTAAATGATTGCGCCGAAAATGTTCTAGTTTGTCTCCACAAACAGAAATACATTGAAGAGTGAAGTCTATAAATTCCTAAACGGGATAAGCAATTATACACTATTCAGGTTTCAGGTCCTCCTCAATACTATTTTTCAGATCTTTCAGGTTTGCATGTATAAAAAATTGTGGTAAGATCATAGGATATTATCTTTCTCATAGAATTTGTGTTTACATAAATGCTAAAAAGTATAAGGCTCAAATCTATACAGGATGTTTCGTAAATAATAAACTATACCCTCATGTTTTTTACAAGCTTTTATTTAACTTGCAATGTTTGTATGTTAGTTTGTTTTTTTGTTAGTTTGTTTTTTTGTTAGTTTGTTTGTTTAGGTCAAATCTTGCAACTGAATTTTAAAATTGTCATCCCCAACCGATTGAGCTGAAATTTTGCATACACGTTTAGTTTGGATGACAATTGCATGTTTAGCTAAGTGACGTCATTCTAAATCCAATATGGTGGACTCCAAAAGATGGCGGACTAGTTATTTCTTATGCACCCCCATGATATGGGTATCAATTAAAAGGGTTTGATGAGAAGAATAGGAAAAATAAAATGACGTCACATTAAATTCAATATGGCGGACTAGTTATTTTTTATGCACCCCCATAATATGGGTATCAATTTAAAGGGTTTGCTGAGAAGAATGGGTAAAATAAAATGACTTCACACTAAATTCAATATGGCGGGCGCCCCAAGATGGCGGACAAAATTTTCTTATCTACCATCATAAAATGGGTATCAAATGAAAGGGTTTGCCTAGAAGTATACGAAAAGAATACGAAAAAAACTAAAAAATAAATTAATAGTAAAAAAACATTTTTATAAACAAGCTTTTATTTAAATGCTCTAAAAAGTAGAAAATAAACTTTAAATTAATTCAAATCCATCAATTTATTACATTATACAATTTATATGATATAAAAGTTTGTCGCGAGATTTTCCTGGGTAAATAAACAAGAATACAATATTAAACTCTCGCGACAAGCTTTTATATCATATATATTGTATAATGTAGTAAATTGATGGGTTTGATTTAATTTAAAGTTTATTTTCTTCTTTTTAGAGCATTTAAATAAAAGCTTGTTATTAAAAATGTTTTGTTACTATTAATTTTTTATTAATTATTATTCAATAAAATTTTTCAAAAACTAGTTCTATGTAGTATGTCATTACTTTTTTTATATTAATAGATATACGAGGTGCATAGAAAATTTTAATTTTTTTAAATGGAACACCTGTACTTTTTTATATATTTATATCTACATCGCGTCTTTCTTATTACGATGGTATATAACACTTGTATATTTATTTCAAAATTGATGTAAATATTTTCAACAAAATATCTTACCGTTTCTCCAAAAACGAAGTTTGCAATGGAAGATTCAGAAAAAATTTGCTTTAATATATTTTTTAATGTATGCCCATTTTGTGTTATAAATAATAATAATTATTTCTTTATATTTATTTAATTATAATAATTATAGTTTCCTTTTTTGACATCAATTTTTATTACTTCTCCTCAGATTTATGCTATAAACATTTTTAAATATATAAGTGTTATATGCCATCGTAATCAGAAGAACTCGACGAATTCAAACATATAAAACATATACAGGATGTCCGTTTAAAAAATTATAATTTTTCTATTTACCTCGTTTATCTTTTAAGCCAAAGAAATTTTAGTCATAAATATTTACAGAAATAAGTGGGAGTATAATTTTAAGGGAAACACCCTGTACTTTGGGGCACCCTATCGTATACTTAATTCAAAACAAAATCCGTTGCACGTTACCACCGACCAAGAATTATAAACGAAAAGTATATATATTTTGACCTTAAGGTCAACTGTTGGGACGTCACCATGGTTGACTTGCCAACTGTTGACCTTAAGGCCAAAACATATGCCGATATATGCTGTGCTCTTCATTTATTGCTCTTCATTTATAATTCTTGGTGGGTGATGACGTGCAACGGATTTTGTTTTGTGTTAAGTATACAGGGTGTCCCAGATTTAAACGGACATAGTGAAATGGGAGATAGAGCACACTTTGCTGAGTTCAAAATACCGCCACACTTACCCTTTAAAGTGAATGGTTTTCGAGATACGGTGTTTTATGGTTCTTGGCCAATTATTTATACCGCCATATTTTCGGAATGGCCGCACATATCGGGAAAAAATTTGGTGCAAATATTACACTCTTTTAGTTCAATTAAAAACAATTTATTTTTGAAAAATTCCAGGGCTGGACTCGTTTTTTTTAACGTTGCTATCAGTGCTTCGAACAACACCCTGTATATCATTTATTGGAAAATGTTAGTAAACATTGAAAAAGACAATGGATCAGTGTATAAAATAATGTCATAATATTTGATGGCACACTTACTGTTATGTTTTAATAAATTTTTGAAATTGTCGTTTGACCAAATATTAAATTCTACAAATAAAGTAGTCAGCAAACTATAGTTTGCTAATTTCACTGAAATAGCCTACAATAGACCTTATTATTTGTGTTTCTGTACATAAACCGTATTTAAGCTTTTTTCAGCTTAAATTTCCATTCAAAATAACACAATCCATTTCACTCATAGAAAAAATTAAAATTAGCTATAAGTAGGCTTGTACTAATATGTACGATTAAAATTAGTTACGTTAATACATTTTTGACGTTTAAGGAATAATAATTTTTTTAAAAAAACAACAAACTTTACATTAGGTACGCGTATCTTAAATTTTGAGTTAGATGTTTTATTAACTACTATTAAAAATCCTAAGTAGGCGTTTGTCTAATATGTCACTAAATGAAAAACTGGTGTTTTCCCAACGCAGATTTAATATTAATGTGTGGTGTGGAATTTATAATAACAATTTAATAGGGCCTCACATATTTGAAGGAAGGTTAACTGGTGAAGTTTATTTCTTTTATTTTCTATGAGATATTTATTGAGAGAGATCGATACCAAGAATATGTTTCAGCATGATGGTGCTGGTCCTCATTTTGCTTTAGTGGTCAGAGATCATCTCAATCTGCTTACCCCAACAGATGGATTGGTCGAGAAGGTACAGTAAACTGACCACCGAGATCTCCTGATCTTACACCTTTAGACTACTTTCTATGGGGTCACCTTAAAGTCAGAGGTGTACAATGAAGAATTCGACACACGGGAACGGTTATTAGAAATGTATGTTATTGTATTAAAAATAACCCGCAAATGATTAATAATCAATAAGAAACATATTAAAACGTTCCCAAGCATGCATTAACGCTGGAGGCGTTCATTTTGAGAATCTATTGTAATTTTAATTAATTTTATTACCTATTTTTCTTCTTCTTTTCTTTTTCTAATATTACTTAATAAATTATTTGTTTGTGTGTATTTCTGCCCTTATGTTATAAAATTCATTGTTTTAATATTATTTTCTAAAGTCTTTAGTTACTGATTTTAATAGTACATATTAGTACAAGCCCACTTATAGCTAATTTAAATTTTTTCTATGAGTGAAATGGATTGTGTTATTTTGAATGGAAATTTAAGCTCAAAAAAGCTTAAATACGGTTCATGTACAGAAAAACAAATAATAAGGTCTATTGTAGGCTATTTCAGTGAAATTAGCAATATAATGACTATAAGTTTGCTGACTACTTTATTTGTAGATTTTAATATTTGGTCAAATGACAATTTCAAAAATTTATTAAAACATAACAGTACGTGTGCCATCAAATATTATGACATTATTTTATACACTGATCCATTGTCTTTTTCAATGTTTACTAACAGTTTCCAATAAATGATATACAGGGTGTTGTTCGAAGCACTGATAGCAACATTAAAAAAAACGAGTCCGGTCCTGGAATTTTTCAAAAATAAATTATGCTTTTAATTGAACTAAAAGAGTATAATATTTGTACCAAATTTTATCCCGATATGTGCGACCATTCCGAAAATATGGCGGTATGAATAATTGGCCAAGAACCATAAAACACCCCGTATCTCGAAAACCATTCACTTTCAAAGGTAAGTGTGGGGGTGTTTTGAACTCAGCAAAGTGTGCTTTATCTCCCATTTCACTGTGTCCGTTTAAATCTGGGACACCCGTATATTATATAGGTAATTCATGGTTTGGCCTATTTTCCAGATAACTTTTGACTAACTTCAGTCGCTGAGATCAATCTGATTTATGTTTTGAAGAAGTTAAGAATATGACACAATGCCAAGGGCCTTCACTAGGTCTAAGAAGATACTTATAGCGAGAGCTTCAATTTGTCAACACAGCTGTCTTAACTTAATGGTAAATTTTTATTGCGTCACTTATTGACTTTTTTCTTAAAATCCATACTGAGATTCTGTTATTAGGAGGAATGCTCATATGGCGAATTATTTGCCTGGGAACAATATTTGAAAATAAAATAATCCACGTCGGTTGTACGAAAAAAATGCTAGGGCACTTTTTTGTTGAAAATTTCGTCCCCAATAAGATGCATATAATAAGATTTGTCTTAAATACATTTTAAGACCTTTAAAAGGAATATTGACGATACAAAACATGTACAAAATCAGGAAAACGCGCCCCGTTCTAGAGACTACAATTTTTTAAATATCTGATTATTTTTTTTTAAACTGAAGAGTAAAAATACTAAAAAGTGACCAATGGTTTTTTGAAAATTTTATCTAGAAGTACAAGTAAATAATGTTTTAAAAACCATTAATGTAAGTGATTACAAAATATATTATTTATTATGGGATTTAAAAAACCGTTGGTCACTTTAGAGTATTTTTACTCCTCTTTACTTTAAAAAAGATATTGATCAGGTATTTAAAAAATTGTAGTCTCTAGAGCGTAGCGCGTTTTCCTGATTTTGTACATGTTTTATATCGTCAACATTCCTTTTGAAGGTCTTAAAATTTATTTAAGACAAATCTTATTATATGCATCTTATTGGGGACAAAATTTGCAACAAAAAAGGGCCCTTGCATTTTTTTCGCAAGACCGACGTTATTTAATTTTCAAATATTGTTTACAGGGCAAATAATTCGCGATATTAGGGGAATACGTGCAAACATTCCTCTTAACTCGCATTTTTTTATATGACGTCACTCTAGTTTTTATAATTTTTTCTAATATTTTTATAGAAAAAATTATAAAAACTAGAGATACGTCATATAAAAAATACAAGTTAATAAGAGAATCTCAGTACGGATTTCAAGAAAAAAGTCAGTAATCTTTATAAAAATAAAGATTTGAAATTGATCTCTAATTTTCTACATTAAGCTCATTTCCACTTTTAAAAATCGGTGTAACAACGGCGTCTAAAAGGCTCTGGATATAGTCCAGTTTCAAAAATAGTGTTGTGGATGCAAATGAGAGGTTTTGCTTATATATGGTTCTAAATAATTTGGCTGATCTTTTTTTGGTGCCTTTTTGTTTTTTAAGTTTTCATTATATATTTTTTTTAATTTCAGGTTAATTTGTGATAGTCAAAAAGAAGTTGTGTAGTATATTAGAATTTATGTATATTAGAATTTATAGGAGTAGTTATGCATTTTAATTTTACCGGCTAAAGATTTTCCTACAACTATGTAATAGCTATTAAATTCATTACTTATATTTTTTATATTTGTAACATTTTGTTTGTTTCTTTAATAAAATTTCTCTAATATAAATACACCACATGTAATTACGACCCCCTTTATCCCAGAAGGCTCTCGAAGAGCCTTGTGCGGGAGGGGGCTACACATTTAAAGACAAGGGACACACATCCAATATCCGTGTATAATGGAAAAATCCCTCTCACAGTATTTTCCATTGCCACGACCGGGAATCGAACCCGGGACTTTTGGGTGAGAGACAGGTACGCTACCATCTCGACCATCAGTCAATAATACTAAAATGTTGTTTTTTATTATAAATATGAAAGTCACAGAATAAATATGTGGATTTGACCTACTCTAGTCATACTAAACTAAAAACACAAAATGTATATTCATGAACAATCAATCAAAGCGGCCACAATTTATTATTATCATTTTTCTTTAAACTAGCTGTAGACATTTAAAAAGAATTAAATAAAAATGCGATTTCATTCGGTGTTTACACATAATGCGGCTATAATTTGTAATTTGGTTGAATTGGTATATACTTTACACGGCAACACTGTTCGGAGGCCTAAGCGGCGATCAAATTTATAAATTTTATACAAATGGAGGCATGTACGTCAGGTTCACAAACGGAGTCCATTTGATACGTCCAATTTATCTCTGCATGTTTATAAAAAATATTAAAAATGTTTACCCCTCTGAAGTTCCCATTGTTTAATGATAGAAAGGGAATTGATACATTCCAAAAATTTAATTATATCTACTTCCAATATGCCGGAGGCCTGAGTGTCTGTTTGGTAGTCGGAGGCGAAATAGATAGCTGGGCGGGTATATATATATATATATATATATATATATATATATATATATATATATATATATATATATATATATATATATATATATATATATAAGTGTATATAAGTGTTTCCATTCTTAATGGGTCACCCTGTATATATATATATATATATATATATATATATATATATATATATATATATATACAGGGTGACCCATTAAGAATGGAAACACTCGCGTACCAAACTTGTTTGTGGACCAAATTGAACGGGATTTTTTTTAAAGATAGATCTTGTAAAGCTCTATCTTAGTGCAATATTTGAAGACGAACTAGTTTTTGAAAAATTTTATTTAATAATAATTAATAAAAAAACATGAGGGTATGGTTTCAAACGAAACATCCTGTACAGATTTGAGCTTTATACTTTTTAGCAATTATGTAAATGAAATACTTACTACAAATTCCATGAGAAAGATAATATCCTATGATCTTACCACAATTTTTTATACATGGAAACCTGAAAGATCTGAAAAATAGTATTGAGGAGGACTTGAAACCTGAATAGTGTATAATTGCTTATCCCGTTTAAGAATTTATAGACTTTGAAAAAAATACTCCTGTCGGCGTGGGGGACATATTATTATGTTGAGCTTATAATAACTTGTACATTATTAAAATAGAACAATCCGTATTTTTCAGTGTTTACTCTTCAATGTATTTCTGTTTGTGGAGACAAACTAGAGCATTTTCGGCGCAATCATTTAAAAATACTCATCTTTGAGATAGTATATAAGAGAGAAACGTTTGCGCCTCCTCTAAACGATGTGCGACGTTGCCAGTTATACGGAGGTGTATACATACTGCCGACTATGCGGAGGCCTATTCGGCTTATCCGTATATATAAAATTATATGCCTCCACTCTAGCGCTAGGAAGCGGAATTTTGCTGAACTAATCTGTATAACTGTATATGTGTATAGGTCGTATAGACCTCCAGCAAAAATTTTGTCAGAGCACTCATGATGACATCACATACATTCTGTGAAATTTTTATTAGGGAAACGTAAGTGCCTCCGAATTTACGATCTCGCCTCCGATTTCGGAGGCGTAAACAACAGTCAGATATCATTTCGGAGGTGTGTAGGTATGCCAGGCAAATATATATATATATATATATATATATATATATATATATATATATATATATATATATATATATATATATATATATATATATATATATATAAACAATGAAATAACCTAATAGAAACTAATTTACAAAAAGAAATGAAATTATCCAGTGTTATCTGTGATATGACTTAATATATTGCTTAGACTATTACAATTTATATCGCAAAGATGGGATATTCTATTAAAATTGTTACACATCACGTAAATTGGAGATTTAATCATGACATTTGTCCTATAGTTATCACAATAAAAAGTTGTGTCGTATCTGGCTGCGAGTCTAGGTATTAGAAAGTTGATTTTACCCAACAATAAAGGGCAGTCAATATTATTATGTATTAAATTATATAAATATTTTATTGAGATGATTATACGGCGAGTTTCTAATGATTCCATGGTAAAGCGACTAGTTAAAACGGATGTACTAACTCCTAGGTGGGTAAATACCATCTTCCTTAAATGTCAAATATTTTAAAAACTTTCTTTGAATAGCTTCAATATTATTTTTATGACATTCATACCAAGGGTACCATAGTACTGCTCCATATTCTAATTTTGAGCGAATATATGCATAAAATAATAATTTAAGACTAAAAGTGTTGGAAAAACATTTACAGTTTCTTAATAAAAATCCTAACATTTTGTGTGAGCTTGATACAATATTATTAATGTGAGTTCTATATGTTAAGTTGGGGTCAAAGAAGATACCTAAATCCTTAGTTTCTTCACATCTAGCTATACTTACTGAATTGATTTTATAATCATAAATTATAAATTGCTTTTTTCGACAAAATGTGAGGGCGTTACATTTTTTAATATTTACAGACAGGTGGTTAACTTCACACCAGTGTGAAATAACTGCAACATCACTTTGCAGCAGTATGCAGTCAGTTATCGAGTTTATCTCTGTAAAAATTTTTAAATCATCTGCAAACATTAATTTGGAACAGCTGATATTAATATTAATAAAATCAAAAAAAAGATACAGATACATAAAACTAATATTTAAAAGTATTACAAAATAAAAAATAATATTTTAGAGTAGTACAAAAAATATATATATATTTATGTTGTTGTATTTTTGCTTTGTTGTTAAATTTTTATTTATTTATTTTTTTATTTGATTTGTTTGGGCGCCAGGTAGTTATAGAAAAAAAAACTACCAACTTACAACATCTATAGCATGAGATTTTTAAAACTGTGACACCTGCAGTTGACTCTCCTCAGGTAAAAGCCGGTTCAATGCTCTATTTATTAGGACAATTATATATAAAATAAAACTTACTCTCAGTTTAACAATTATTTGATATATTCAGAAATATAAAAGTTTTGGAATGGTATTGAAATACTACATTTTATGTCTACTTAACAATTATTAATACACAAAGAGTACCTTGGCCTTGGTATTAGACAAACAAATTTATTTCATAAAACATAACGTAATTCTATACGCACCATGGATTTTTTTAAATTTAAATTGATTTTAATTGCAATTTGTAAAAGCTTTTACCTTTTTTCTTCGTTGCGCTACATCGGTTCTGACCAATGGTTGTGACCACCGGTTACTGGTTTGAAATCTGCTTCTCGCTCACTTCATATGACATAGATGTTCTGTGATCTATGAGTACTAACAGCAACAACTACACTTTTGTATTCTGTGGTAACGACACAAACAGCTGATCGATAGTGAATCAATCTCCTTCTGATGTGGACTTTTTTAATTTCTACACTTAGTGAAACACTAGCCTTTATCTTCTTTGATTTTATAATACTGGTAAGTTTTACTTCACTTAAATTATTTATACCTTTTGCTAATATTTTCCATATGATTAAATTTTTGTTTACTTCATTTATAATATTTGTTTACAATTTTCAAAATCTACGACTTCAGATCAATTATAATTATTTTTCTTTCTAAATCTTGTCACTTTGACAATCAGCAATCACTTTGACGTCTAAAATTTAACCTTTTTTCATTTACTATAAAAGTAGGGTTATCTTGAATAGAAAATTTTACGAGCGTCTTGCTTCGATGCAATTTTACTACCGATATCAATTTTTTAATTTCTTATTGGTTTGAATCTGACACCTTTCAAAAATTTTACCTTCTTGATTTTTATTTTTTTAATTAAAATTTTTGTAATTTCTCTTTTTCTAGGTTGTATTTGAATAAATCTTGATTTTACTTATTGAATATTATTTGTATTTTTATTCTGTATATTTCGATATGCTTTACGAGTAAAATTTTTGAATATTTTTAATTTTTCTGAACTCGTCGACTTTTCTTAATTTTTCTCATTTAAAACGTCCTATATTAATAAATACCATTCCAAATCAAAATTAACATTACATATCATAATTCTATGGATAATTTATATGCTAACAAACATATTTTATACATTTTTTATATCAATGTTCCTTTTTTAGGTGTCTTGTTCAGAAACGTTGAAGTTTGACTACCTTAAAATAACTAAATCTAATGAACATTGGTTTTAAACTAATCACTAACTTATTCTTTACCACCCTAGTATGAATATTAACTATGAACAAGGTTCCTGGGAGGAATATGGTTAAATATAGACAAAAACCTCTTAGACGTTGTCGCCTTTATAAGTATTTGGCCCCTTCAAACCACAAAACTTAGAGTACCTTAACGTAGTTTAAAAGTAAGTATTTATCTTTGTTTTTATACTAAATTTGTTTAGTTACGATATGTAAAAGTTTTGAAATTTGATAAAGTTTTGGTAGGATTAAGTGAAACTATATTTTTTTGTTAAAATTATCCTATGCTATAGGCATAGACCGTTGTTTTACACAACCCCCATGTTCATGAGCACTTAATAATATTGTTTTATTTAATCTTCCATTATTTACAGTTATATTTTAATTTTTGTTTATCATTTTTATTTGTTTTAGCTTCTTCGCCTCGATGTCACAATTTTGTGGACTTATGTTGTTTTACGACTGAAATCTACTGCACTATGGTCTATATCCACTACCGTATGAGGTCTTCGATGAACTTTTTGCCACTTTTTTTTATAATGAGTGTCCATGCACGAAAATCTGGTATGGTTTTTCAGATCTTAATTATTACAAGTACCCTTATTTTATTTAACAATTTATTAAATTTTTATTTATAAATTTAAACTGATAATGAGCTTCATTCTGTCCTTACTATATGTAGATACTGACTTGAATCAAATAATGTATCACAGAATCTCATTTATCTTTTATAACGATTAATATTTTGTGTCGAATAAAATTTTATTAATATTAAATGTAAATTTTTTTTTATTTTTATTAACTTTATTTATAGGTAGTGAATGTCATAGCAATATATGTATATATATATATATATATATATATATATATATATATATATATATATATATATATATATATATATATATATATATATATATATATATATATATATATATATATACAGGGTGACCCATTAAGAATGGAAACACTCGCGTACCAAACTTGTTTGTGGACCGAATTGAACGGGATTTTTTTTAAAAGATAGATCTTGTAAAGCTCTATCTTGGTGCAAAATTTTAAGACGAAATTTTGATGCCCAAGGCCTACTATGAATTTTTTTTTAAGTGAAAAATAGCAAAATTTTGTTAGCGATTTTTTTATAAAAAATCTGACTACACCACTGGATTTAGGAGCCCCTCAAATGCATCTGTCCCAATTTTTGCAAAAAAATTGTCATCCCTAAAAAAGTTATAACAATATCAGCATTATCAGCCTTTGCCGTTGTCGGTAAACTTATTCCTTCATAAAAACCGGATAGAACCCAAACACTGGTGTAATTATTAACAAGAACCATTGTGTAAACCAGTATACACAAAACAACCAACAATAATTACTCTAATGTACACAACAACTAATAAAAAATAACGATTAAAACATTACAAATTAAAAAAAGAAAAAGGAGTCAAATTAATTCATATTAACCATTAAATTTAAATTTTTGTAGCTTCCACTAATCCTCCGTTTAATGCTATACATTTTTCATAACGTTTTTTTACATTTTTTTTGTTTCTGTTTGGGTTCTATCCGGTTTTTATGAAGGAATAAGTTTACCGACAACGGCAAACGCTGATAATGCTGATATTGTTATAACTTTTTTAGGGATGACAATTTTTTTGCAAAAATTGGGACAGACGCATTTGAGGGGCTCCTAAATCCAGTGGTGACGTCAGATTTTTTATAAAAAAATCGCTAACAAAACATTGCTATTTTTCACTTAAAAAAAAAATTCATAGTAGGCCTTGAACATCAAAATTTCGTCTTCAAATATTGCACTAAGATAGAGCTTTACAAGATCTATCTTTAAAAAAAATCCCGTTCAATTTGGTCCACAAACAAGTTTGGTACGCGAGTGTTTCCATTCTTAATGGGTCACCCTGTATATATATATATATATATATATATATATATATATATATATATATATATACATATATTGCTATGACATTCACTACCTATAAATAAAGTTAATAAAAATAAAAAAAATTTACATTTAATATTAATAAAATTTTATTCGACACAAAATATTAATCGTTATAAAAGATAAATGAGATTCTGTGATACATTATTTGATTCAAGTCAGTATCTACATATAGTAAGGACAGAATGAAGCTCATTATCAGTTTAAATTTATAAATAAAAATTTAATAAATTGTTAAATAAAATAAGGGTACTTGTAATAATTAAGATCTGAAAAACCATACCAGATTTTCGTGCATGGACACTCATTATAAAAAAAAGTGGCAAAAAGTTCATCGAAGACCTCATACGGTAGTGGATATAGACCATAGTGCAGTAGATTTCAGTCGTAAAACAACATAAGTCCACAAAATTGTGACATCGAGGCGAAGAAGCTAAAACAAATAAAAATGATAAACAAAAATTAAAATATAACTGTAAATAATGGAGGATTAAATAAAACAATATTATTAAGTGCTCATGAACATGGGGGTTGAGTAAAACAACGGTCTATGCCTATAGCATAGGATAATTTTAACAAAAAAATATAGTTTCACTTAATCCTACCAAAACTTTATCAAATTTCAAAACTTTTACATATCGTAACTAAACAAATTTAGTATAAAAACAAAGATAAATACTTACTTTTAAACTACGCTAAGGTACTCTAAGTTTTGTGGTTTGAAGGGGCCAAATACTTATAAAGGCGACAACGTCTAAGAGGTTTTTGTCTATATTTAACCATATTCCTCCCAGGAACCTTGTTCATAGTTAATATTCATACTGGGGTGGTAAAGAATAAGTTAGTGATTAGTTTAAAACCAATGTTCATTAGATTTAGTTATTTTAAGGTAGTCAAACTTCAACGTTTCTGAACAAGACACCTAAAAAAGGAACATTGATATAAAAAATGTATAAAATATGTTTGTTAGCATATAAATTATCCATAGAATTATGATATGTAATGTTAATTTTGATTTGGAATGGTATTTATTAATATAGGACGTTTTAAATGAGAAAAATTAAGAAAAGTCGACGAGTTCAGAAAAATTAAAAATATTCAAAAATTTTACTCGTAAAGCATATCGAAAGATACAGAATAAAAATACAAATAATATTCAATAAGTAAAATCAAGATTTATTCAAATACAACCTAGAAAAAGAGAAATTACAAAAATTTTAATTAAAAAAATAAAAATCAAGAAGGTAAAATTTTTGAAAGGTGTCAGATTCAAACCAATAAGAAATTAAAAAATTGATATCGGTAGTAAAATTGCATCGAAGCAAGACGCTCGTAAAATTTTCTATTCAAGATAACCCTACTTTTATAGTAAATGAAAAAAGGTTAAATTTTAGACGTCAAAGTGATTGCTGATTGTCAAAGTGACAAGATTTAGAAAGAAAAATAATTATAATTGATCTGAAGTCGTAGATTTTGAAAATTGTAAACAAATATTATAAATGAAGTAAACAAAAATTTAATCATATGGAAAATATTAGCAAAAGGTATAAATAATTTAAGTGAAGTAAAACTTACCAGTATTATAAAATCAAAGAAGATAAAGGCTAGTGTTTCACTAAGTGTAGAAATTAAAAAAGTCCACATCAGAAGGAGATTGATTCACTATCGATCAGCTGTTTGTGTCGTTACCACAGAATACAAAAGTGTAGTTGTTGCTGTTAGTACTCATAGATCACAGAACATCTATGTCATATGAAGTGAGCGAGAAGCAGATTTCAAACCAGTAACCGGTGGTCACAACCATTGGTCAGAACCGATGTAGCGCAACGAAGAAAAAAGGTAAAAGCTTTTACAAATTGCAATTAAAATCAATTTAAATTTAAAAAAATCCATGGTGCGTATAGAATTACGTTATGTTTTATGAAATAAATTTGTTTGTCTAATACCAAGGCCAAGGTACTCTTTGTGTATTAATAATTGTTAAGTAGACATAAAATGTAGTATTTCAATACCATTCCAAAACTTTTATATTTCTGAATATATCAAATAATTGTTAAACTGAGAGTAAGTTTTATTTTATATATAATTGTCCTAATAAATAGAGCATTGAACCGGCTTTTACCTGAGGAGAGTCAACTGCAGGTGTCACAGTTTTAAAAATCTCATGCTATAGATGTTGTAAGTTGGTAGTTTTTTTTTCTATAACTACCTGGCGCCCAAACAAATCAAATAAAAAAATAAATAAATAAAAATTTAACAACAAAGCAAAAATACAACAACATAAATATATATATATTTTTTGTACTACTCTAAAATATTATTTTTTATTTTGTAATACTTTTAAATATTAGTTTTATGTATCTGTATCTTTTTTTTGATTTTATTAATATTAATATCAGCTGTTCCAAATTAATGTTTGCAGATGATTTAAAAATTTTTACAGAGATAAACTCGATAACTGACTGCATACTGCTGCAAAGTGATGTTGCAGTTATTTCACACTGGTGTGAAGTTAACCACCTGTCTGTAAATATTAAAAAATGTAACGCCCTCACATTTTGTCGAAAAAAGCAATTTATAATTTATGATTATAAAATCAATTCAGTAAGTATAGCTAGATGTGAAGAAACTAAGGATTTAGGTATCTTCTTTGACCCCAACTTAACATATAGAACTCACATTAATAATATTGTATCAAGCTCACACAAAATGTTAGGATTTTTATTAAGAAACTGTAAATGTTTTTCCAACACTTTTAGTCTTAAATTATTATTTTATGCATATATTCGCTCAAAATTAGAATATGGAGCAGTACTATGGTACCCTTGGTATGAATGTCATAAAAATAATATTGAAGCTATTCAAAGAAAGTTTTTAAAATATTTGACATTTAAGGAAGATGGTATTTACCCACCTAGGAGTTAGTACATCCGTTTTAACTAGTCGCTTTACCATGGAATCATTAGAAACTCGCCGTATAATCATCTCAATAAAATATTTATATAATTTAATACATAATAATATTGACTGCCCTTTATTGTTGGGTAAAATCAACTTTCTAATACCTAGACTCGCAGCCAGATACGACACAACTTTTTATTGTGATAACTATAGGACAAATGTCATGATTAAATCTCCAATTTACGTGATGTGTAACAATTTTAATAGAATATCCCATCTTTGCGATATAAATTGTAATAGTCTAAGCAATATATTAAGTCATATCACAGATAACACTGGATAATTTCATTTCTTTTTGTAAATTAGTTTCTATTAGGTTATTTCATTGTTTATATATATATATATATATATATATATATATATATATATATATATATATATATATATACATATAAACCGGCATTATCAGTCCCAAAATTGTATGTTTTTAGAGTATACTAAGCCCGACACCTACTTACGAAGCCCGACTCCGGGCTTGGTAAAAATTTACGTGTATATTTAAGTGGTTAAGCTTGGTAGGGCTAATGGAACGTCCTCCCAAAATTTTTGATGGGCTTGGTAAGGTCGGTATTTCTCTCAAAATATACAGAATTAATTCCGAAAATTTCATACAGAGGGCGCACAACTTGATCAGTATATACAATGATAATATATGACCGATTTAGCGAAGCCCAGTATTTTATTCGTATGATGCATAGCCCGAAAACTTGCCAACATCGCATCAGGTAAAGTAGCTGTCTCTTCTAATTAAACAATTGGAAGTTACCCTGAATAAATTCATTTTATTAAGAAATACACCAATAGTTCAATCATTAGAGACATAAAAAAGGTGTTTTGGTGCAAAAGGTTGAGGAGTGAAACTTGGCAGGAGTGTAGACTTGGGTGCCCTAAGTATGACTCTAAGTATGCGACCTCGAGCGACCGCCGCTCGCGCCGCCATCTTGAAAGAATGGCGCTCAATTTGGCATGCAACTCCGTTCCTGTAAGTTTTAGAGAAAAAATTTCTGATTGAAAGTTGGAGAGGACAAAATTTGCAACAAAATTTCTTGTGTACATTTTTTCCTCAGATTTATACTTTCCGAGTTACAGGGCCGAACAGTAAGGCCAATTTCTTTAAATCGCAGAAACGCGGCATTAGCGCGGTACTTTTTACCAATTATCTGCCAATTAGCATATCACCTCCCGTCTCTACTAATACCCATTCCAACGAATCAAGGACGTCATCAGCTTCATATGGGTCCTTGGGGTCTGAATCCGCTACCAAATCTGAAAAGTTTTCACATTCTGTCCCATTACAAAAGAGACACAGCATGCAGATGCAATTAGTGGTTGTGACACCACCTCTGCTTTCTTTAACCAAGGAAAATTGAAGTTCCTCAGTCTGCTGGATAAAAACGACTCGTTGCTTGACAGTATAGCAATCTTCCAGAACCTCGAAGCGGATGTGGATGCTCTTGCTGCAGCTGGTGAAGCGGTCTTATTGGCAATGTACGGCGGCTCGTCTGCAAAGGACACATTAAGCCGGGTACAGACCAAGTTCGCGAGCTGTTCTAGAACAGTTCTCGAATAGCTAGTGAACTCAGTGTAGACGTTTGTTCGGTAGTAGTTCCAGAGCAGCTCGCAAACTCGTATCGGGTTCGGTGTTGAAGCGGTACATCAAAGAGTTTGTTAGCGAACATGTGTCGAACTTCTAGCCGGTCTGGACGCGGCGAAAATTGCCACGACTTGTTTGTGTTTATTTTGAGGCAAATTTTGTTAAGATGGGCTAGTCAAAAGAGGAAATAGTGAATTTAACAAAAACAATTTAAATGTCATTTAGTAAATTTGTTCCACCATATTTGGTGCGATTTTGATACACAATTCAAGAAAGACACGAACTTTTGACGAACGTGCCAAAAAATCGTCGAGCTGCTCGCAAACAAAATACTTTTTTTTGGTGTAGACAAAGAGGTCGCGAGCTGCTCGCTAGCTACTCGCGAATTGCTCGCTCGCTTTAAATTCACTTCGCTACCAAAATTTTGTGAAGCCTGTGTCTAAGAACAAATTTAATCTCTTGTCCCTGCCACCCACAAGAGATGCTGCAAGATAGCATTGCCTGCGAGTGTACCACCAAGTCGCAGTAAAAAAGATCCTGAGCAAAATATCAGAAAACGAGGCATTGGCTAGATGCTGTTCGCGCTACGTCAGAAGCAGATCCGGACCGGACACCATTTTAAAATCGGTATACTGTAAATGTAAGAAAGGCTGTGCAGAAGCGAGTGGATGTCGGAAAACCGGCTTAAAGTGTTCGGTGCTGTGTCTATTGTAATGGGTCAGCATGTGAAAACATTCCAGATTTGGTAGAGGATTCAGACCCCGAAGACCCATATGAGGCTGATGACGTTCTTGAACCGTTGGAGTGGGTATTGGAGGAGACGGGAGGTGAACAGGATTCTAAAGTAGTGAACATAGTGAACCAGGGACATCGCGTAGTTCAAAACGACAGAAAACGTGCATGTAAGTTTGGAGTGTGGATTAGGCCTACCGGAATACCACGTTTAAAAACGCGCGCCCATCATAGGTGGTGTGGAAACGAGTTGATAGATGCATTGATTTTTATTACTTTACTGCATGAAACTACTGTTGGTACGATAATTGGCAGATAATTGGTAAAAAGTAATGCATTAATGCCGCTTTTCTGAAATTTAAAGAAATTGGCCTTACTGTTCGGCCCTGTAACTCGGAAAGTATTAGTCTAAAGAAAAAAATGTATAGGGGAAATTTTGTAGTAAATTTTTTCCTCTCCAACTTTCAATCAGAAACTTTTTCTCTAAAACCTACAGGAACGGAGTTACATGTAAAAAACTAGTTTCGGGCGCCATTCTTCCAAGATGGAGGCGCGAGCGGCGGTCGCAAGAGGTCACCAACTTAGAGTCATACTTAGGGTCCCCCAAGTCTACAATCCTACCAAATTTCAAAACTCCTCAACCTCTTGCACCACAAAAGTACCTAATGATGGGACTACAATTAAAAAACTGAAAGTAGTCAGTACTATGACAATGTTCACTAATAATTGTCAAGTACAGTATTGTTTATAAAAATAAAAGCCAATAAATTTTTAACGGGTTCATTTTAGGTGGATTACTCTATAAATAATCACGAAACTCGAACCGTCATTATTTTTAAATTAGTCGATCTCAATTTTAATTCTCTTTTAATTTATGATTATATGCAGTTTATTCAACTGTTAAAGCTGTTTATCCATTTAAGTTTTGCATAAGAAAGCAACTAAATCAAATAAGAGAAAATTAGAGTTAGAATTAGAACATTATGTTTTTTTTTTCTAAACGGTATTACTGATTAAAAAATTATAAAGTGTTTGGAATTTAAGAATAGTCTATTATCTAAAGAGAAAAATACAGTGGGGCCCAGGATCAGGTAACGCACTCTTGTAAACTATTTTATTTTTGATTTGCCGAGAAAAAGTCATTCGTTGTAAAAAGTTTTGCTTGTCTTAGGAAGCCATAAGCAGCCGTCAAACTTGAGATAATTTTACAGGGTATTCTAAAATTGCTTTATGGCATTAGTATTTCGACATGCAGCCAGTCACTTAAGGGGATAATAGCACCCAACATATTTTTGAAAATTCATATTTCCGTTACTATTCATCGGAATCGTTTCAAATTTTTATGGATGATATAGAATTATGTAATCTAGGGCTGTGTGCATGCATATTTGAATCGGCCGAAAAAAATTTAAAAAAAAATCGAAAAAATGTGAATTTTTATAAACCCATGCACATGCATCTAGAAAATGTAATTCTAAATACGGTGCTAAAATTCAAAACATTTAGCTGCTGTCGTTTGCGTATAATGAATTTTCAAAATTCGTGGCATTTTGCGTTTCAGGTACAAAATGCCATGAGTTTTGAAAATTTATTATACGCAAACGACAGCAGGTAAATAATTTGAATTTTAGCACCGTATTTAGAATTACATTTTCTAGATGCATGTGCATGGGTTTGGAAAAATTCACATTTGTTCGATTTTTTTTTAAATTTTTTTCGGCCGATTCAAATATGCATGCACACAGCCCTAGATTACATAATTCTATATCATCCATAAAAATTTGAAACGATTCCGATAAATAGTAACGGAAATATGAATTTTCAAAAATATGTTGGGTGCTATTATCCCCTTAATTCTAAAAATTAGAATATATTAAATCGACTTTAAGCAAACATTTCTTACGTCGTTATTGAAATTTTATTTATTTAACAAAGTGTTTCCAATTATGAAGAAAAGCTTAAATACAGAGTTTGTTCAGCGTAATTTGTTATTATTACCGATTGCCCGTCGTGCTGGTGTGGAAATACATGTGAAAAATTTCAGATCCTCGTAACTTCTCCGTCAAAATCTCAACGTAGCTGACAGTCGCACGTCTGATATAACACAACCCACAGCTGTAGCAAAAAGTAATTCCTCATCAATATTTTCCATTTTTATTGTCAAAAATCAACACTCTTGATATGCTAACTGTGTAAGGTAGACTGAACGTTAAATGAATAGAATGACGTTCATTTGTGCAAATTTGCATGCACAAATCAGTTTCGCAAATTGCATGAGCATCTAAACAGATGTACAACGACTCAGTACATTTGTGCAAATTTGCATGCACAAGCCAACTGGCACAATTTGCATGACCGTCTAAAACCGCCTTTTAAGACTAATGGGCCATGGGTTAGTTTCCTCTCAAAATTGTAGGTACTGGGCTCAGGAAAATCCTACTTTCCGATTTACCACTAACAGTCGAAAGTTTAAAAATGACATATTGCATCATAGAATAAACGGTCCTTATTTTATTGATAGAATTTTGAACCAAGATACTTATTTAGAACTTTTAAATAATTTTGTTTTCGAAATTGGACAATGAAAATTTAAAAGGTAGAAGAATAATTTTTCAACAAGACGGATGTCCAGCACATTCTACAATTCGAGTTCGAGTTCGAGCATTTCGGCCGCAACGATTTCGAAGACGACGTAGATTTATTAAAGCAAAAAATTGTGGAAGCTCTTGCAACCACAAATGAAGATGTGACCTCCAATGCATACGAAGAATTTAGAAAAAGATTAGAGAAATGTGTACTTTTTGGAGGTCTACATGTAGAATAGTTCTCAACTTAGTTAAATGAAATGTAATTTTTTTGAAATTAAGTTTTTTAAATAATTGGAAACACTTTGCTAAATAAAATGTCCAATAAAGATGTAAAAAAGCAATTCACTTAAAAGTTCATAAATTTTCAAATTTTTAGAATACCCTGTATAATTTATCTTAAGTTTGACGACTGCTTATGACTTCCTATGACAAGGAAAACTTTTTATAAAGAATAACTTTTTCTCGGCAAATCAAAATAAGAGAGTTTACAACAGGATGTCCCATTAGAATGGGTCATTTGCGATGCCATACTTTTGACTCGTCCTGTATGAAATACAAAATAGGGCTTTCGGTAATATCAAAAAATTATATTTAAATCCTAATAGATTTTTGTAATATTTTGTGGTTTGAGCAGAAAAAAATCGATTTTTAAAAATTACTTTATTTTATTTGTCTCGCCCTGTATACAAACACATATTTGTCACAATATATTATTTGAAGTTAAAGAAATCGATTTTTAAAAATTACTCTATTTTATTTGTCTCGCCCTGTATCAGACACATATTTGTCACAATATATTATTTGAAGTTAAAGAAATAACATTCATGCAAAAAATTGCAATCGAATCCTTAAATTGCTATAAATATTTTTTATAAAAATAACCACTTTATATCTTTAACACCCTGTACCTCAAAAACTAGTCACAGGATTGAGTTGGGACCTTGACAGTTCTGATCAGGAAATCAAAATCTACAACATACTAACATTTTAGCAAAAATTCACCGAGAGCCATTTTTACCTATATTTTGTGCGGGGCCCTTTAGTTTTCTCCATGTTGAGGTCAAATTATTAAATTATTATTATAATAATTTTGTTGAACAGCTACAAATCTTTCAAAACGTTAATTATTCAAATAAAATACTTGAGAACATGAAAATAAAGGCAACGTTGGTGGGCTTCTCAAAATGCGTAAACTGTATTAACTATATGCAGTCGGGCTTAGTAAGGTGGTCATGTGAAGTGGCTTGAGGTGGCTTGAGAAGAACTGGGAAATATATATTTAAGTAAATATTAAATAAGGTTACCCCTCTTCTGTTGCTAAATGTATATAAATTGTCCTATGCGCAGTCGCGTGAAATACACACTTCTAACTACAATAGGAAGCCTGGGCTTCTGAGAGCCTGTGATATGTACCGGGCTTGGTATAGGTAGTTGGGTTGGGTTACTGTTTATTTTTCCTCAAATGTTTCCTGTAATTGGGTTTGACCTGTTGGAAATAAAGGATTATTATTATTATTATTATTATATTGTACATATATTAGGATATTCCTACTTTAAATAAACACTTACTTACTTACTGATTTCCTTGACACAGTTAGTTTTAGGTATAGTCTGCATGATAATCAGCTTCCATTCGTCTGGTATCACCCCACGTTCCATAGATATGTTTATAACATGGGTAGACTTAGGAACCAGTAGCAGAAAAAAGAGAACCATTAGTTCACGTATGCTAATTTAATAACAAAGTAATACACGTATTTGACGAATTATAAGCGACCAAGTAGAGAGCGCTCGCGTGCAGGGGCGTTGCAAAAGAAATATTTTTTGGATTGATAAACTATAAAATGTTATTTTTTATGTTTAAATTATTTATTTATTATAAGTTATGTACTTTAATTTTCTTCTCTTGTACTATACACAGAAAAAACTGATTTATTAACAGAAATAAAATAAAAAAATAAATAAATATATCAGTTTTTTATGTGTATAGTACAAGAGAAGAAAATTAAAGTACATATCTTATAATAAACAAATTATTTAAACACAAAAAATAACATTTTATAGTTTATCTGACTAATTTATTTATTTATTATTATTATAATTTTTTTTTTCGGTTACTCGATAATGGACAGTCTCCCCGTGGCCTCCGATACTCACGGGAGAGAGCGCCAGCGAATAATCTACAGCCACTCCCCACATCCCGCAGGGTTAGTGACTGTAAATTCCAGACTCGTGTGCCCTAAGTAGAAAATATTGTAGAATCTATATTTTACATGACATCGATTTTATGAAATATCAATTACTTACGCTTAAACTACTCGATCGGTATAGGGACAGTACATATACTAAGCGTTACTATCGGCGAATTTTGTGTAGAACTCTTAAAAACCTAAATTTCTTTTATACATTTGTTCGATAACTTTTATAGTTCTACACATTCTGGTATTTACTTGAAAAACGCGATTTGATGTCACAAATGGTCAAGAAATGATATATACCGGGTGGTTTTTTAAAAACAAGCTACCCTTAATAACTCGAAAACCGTTCAAAATTTTTGTATGTAGGAAACGGCATTTTCTAAAATATCAAGGGGGCACATGTTAATGGAAAGAACTGATTTTCCAACGCATCTATTATTAAAGGATCAAAAATGTTTTCCAATAAATAAATGTAAATATATCGCGAACATTTTGAACACTTATTATGAGGTTAATAAGCTATTTTAGCTTATGAATCTGAAAACTATTCATATAAAAGTTCAGTTCTGTCTTCTTTATTTAATCCTTTAATAGTAGGTAACTATTCTTTTATTTGAACCTACCTGATTTTGCACAAATAAGAAATGGCGCTTTTAATGGTTATAATAATCCAATTTTTTTTTTTTTTTTTTGGTTCACGTCTCTTTCCATCAAAATGTGCCCTCCTTGATATTCAAGAAAATGCCGTTTACTGCACACAAAAATTTCGAGTTATTGGATGGCTCGTTTTCAAAAAATCACCTGATATAATGTAGTGATAGTCTGTGTTTAATTTTTTCTGTATGACCCCTCCCCCCCCCCCCCCCCTGAGAAGTTAGGCTGTATACGCGCCTACAATAATAATTTACTTTATTGGTCTTTGCAATCTAATTTTTTATTTTACAGGTACAGAAATCAGCAAAAATGTGTGAAATGTTTATAAAGCGGAAAAAGAGTTATGTACCTATCCATAACATAAAGTCAACAATAAATAATAATAAAAAATGTATATAAAAGTTCTCCATCTGTTGACTCTTCTTTGAACTATTATTTTGCAAGTCCAAGGACTGAATCGTATCCTTTAGAAAGGAGGAAAAGAAACGAAACTGTAACTTTCCCCGGGTAAACCTTCACCTAGGCAACGAACCCCACGGAATTTAATAGCTGGGGCGCGCGTACGCAAAAGCAAGTGTTACGATAAATGACGTAAGAGCACCGGGACGTCAGTGCAGCGACAGTATCTGTGTGTGCAACAACGACGTCCACTCGGTTTTTGGTACTAGGAAGTTATTTTAATATGTACATATGAATACATTAGCGACAAAAATTAGTGCTAGTGAGTCTGTCGTTTATGATATACACGTTTATCAGTAAGTACTGTTCAATAAGTTAATGAAAATAATTAGTCATTATTTTCTACTTTGTCCCATCAGCTCTAAAGTACTTACCTAGTAATAATTTATACTTTTACCTAGGTATATTAAGTAAAGAAAGATTGTACCATCATACTTATTAACAGAAATTTTAAATAAAATAATTATTATTTATCCCAATAAATCAGATTGAATAAATTATTCTGAGGTAATTAAAAATTATGTACAGGGGTATTCACTAAAGATTGTCCCCCCTTAACTTTCTTATTTTTTATCCTAGTAAAAAATGGTTAAGACAAAAGTTGCAGCAAATTTTCTTATCATCTCAATGCACCTATCGCAGAAACAAATGAAAATCGTGTTTCGGAGATACTGACCATACTTATGATTTTTTATGGAACACTTTGTATATTTTTAGATTTTTGAAATCAACGTTTCGTCCTGATTACAAAGATATATATATATGTTATATATTTGCTCCAGCTGTTTGCGCAATATGCCTAATTAATTAAATGTTTCGAATTTTGCACAAAATCAGTATTGCCATGAAAAATGTTTTGTTATTCTGCAGCAACAAATTGACAATTTGAAATTTATTAAGTAGCGTATTTACTGTTTGTGCTTAAGTCAAAATGCCTTATTACACAGGCCCCATTAGTGAAAAAAATGATATTGTGGAGAATATAGAACACCTTCTTTAAAATTTTTTTGTTAATAATAAATTTATATTTTCCAAATCGATTGTATTTTATTATAAATAATAGCAAGCATATCAAGTAAGTTTGGTCTGTATTCTGTATCTCTGAAATGCGATTCTCTTTTTTTTCTGCGACAGATTACTTAATAAATGAATTGTCAATATGTTGCTGAAGAATAACAAACCATTTTCCATGACAATACAGATTTTGTGCAAAATTCGAAACATTTAATTGAATTAGGCATATTGCGCAAACGGCTGGAGCAAATATATAACATATATATATTTTTGTAATCAGGACGAAACGTTGATTTCAAAAATCTAAAAATATACAAGGTGTTCCATTAAAAAATCATAAGTTTGGTCAGTATCTCGAAAATGCGATTTTCATTTGTTTCTGCGATAGGTGCATTGAGATGATAAGAAAATTTCCTGAAACTTTGTCTTAATCATTTTTTACTAGGATAAAAAATAAAAAAGTTAAGGGGGGGCAATCTTTAGTGAATACCCCTGTACACATATTACATAAAACAGACCATAAATTCTTATTCCACTGGTCCACATAAAAAGTTTCTCGAATCAAATAAATACCCATACCTACTTAACATCAGTTTGTGAATTTTTATTATAAATGATTGTACATAAATTGATCAATATATAAAAATAAATACAAACCAGGATGACACCCGTTTTTCTTTAAAAAAGACGAATATTAGACACATTATAATAATTACGCAGAGGAACATAATATATTATTATACAACACAATAAGTTTGATAAGTAATGGAAAGCACATTACATTTTGAGAGTATATTAGAGAGTACTTTTAACTAATTTTGTAAGTAAAAAAATGTTGAGATTTCTAATTTCTATTATTCAATAGTTATGTTTTTAAGTAATATGGTGTAAGTGTTCCTCTATCTGAAGTGCATTCTCCTGTTGTAGGCTTGTTGTCCTTTATGACTTTATGGATTAAAGTTAAACATTTTTGGCACTTACCTTTTAATTAATCAGGATGTTTGTTTAAAATTATGGGTGCGACGGATAAAACAAATATCCCTTTTTTGTTTAAAAATAGTGGTTATATAAAAAATTTGCAATGAGATTATAAATGAACGAAGTACAAAAAGTTATGACGGATTCATTCTGTTAAACCAAGATAGCTTACGTAGCGCCTACTATGGGATACAAAAAAATGATAACGTATTCTATTTTCTCACGTCAAAAAACCTAATTGTACCGACTTTTATGTTTATGTGTGAAAAATAACTGAAATATAAACATTAATGATAATTTTTATAACTTTAACACCCTGTATCTCAGTAAGTATTAATATTTGACCCCCAGTTATTAAGCAAAGAATTAATATTTTTCGCTATAGAATCTGCAGGTAAAATATTACCCATTTCTCATGAATCACCCTGTATGAGGAAATCTCGTGTGTTTTTTATTAGAAAAATGTGTCATCAATTCAGGATAATATGTGCCTTATACAGTTGCATTCTGGACGAATAAAAGTTTCTCACACTCTTTAAAGTTGATTTTGACTACACATCTATTTAGAAGCAGTCTATCGGGAATAATAAATGGTTTGCGTTTAAGTATGTTAAGAATTTGATATTTTACATTTGTAGAAACAAAACAGGCCATATAATATGAAATTTTAAGGAACACCCTACCATAATTGATTTGATAGACTCGAAAAAAATTGTCGTTGTATAAAAATTCTATATTCTCACCAAATTGGTTTCAGGTAGCAGTTAACAGTTAGCGTAATCTAAGGAGTCACGTACTGCAATACAATGCATAGAAATACTTCAACAAGAACATCGCTGTAATATGAAATTGCAATGCAATAATTATTATAGCCTGCATCCTACAAAGTATTTACTCATACTTAATTTTGAAATTTTTGACTTTTGGCAGTCTTGAGTTTATAGTAAACTCAATTGACAGTTGCTTCCCATATTCTTATATTTATAGACCACACGATATAGGAAATCTGTATGGGCAGGAAAACCAAATTAATTAATTAAAATGAAAGCATCATTTGTAAAATGTCAAAAATGTAATACATAAGTAAGTACAACCAGTATACGAAGCTATATGTGGTACATGCGCGGATTATTGGAGAATAATGGGGTAAATACCAACCCCCCCCCCCCCAAGGTTCTGTTAACCATCAAATTTTAAATATTACGAAGGTCGAGATCCGCCCTTGATGTGGTAATTTAACAAAAATAAACACATGAATAAACACACATAAGTGGCAAATGATAATAAGTAAATACTGAATTTAAATTCGTATAGATAGGATATCTATAAAACTTTTGTCTTCATATCTGAGTAAAAGAAGTCAGAAAGTTATTATTAATGATAGTGTACCTGAAAGCATTAATATATCTTCTGGAGTACCACAAGGGTCCATTCTTGGGCCATTACTTTTCCTTATTTATACTGCAGATTTATTTAATATGATGCAGACCTGTAAATTACAAGGATATGCTGATGACACCCAAGTTTATCATAGTTTCGCTCTTGATGAATATCAGATAGCATTAAAATTGTTAAATGATGACTTGTCACAGATAAATACATTTTCTACTAAACATAATTTAAAACTTAATACTCAAAAGTCCTTTTTTATGTTATTTGGAAATAATCCTAATATTGATTTAATTAAACCTCATTTCAAATCCAGTATTAATGGAGAACTTCTATCTTTCACATATAAGCATAAAAACTTAGGTCTAATAATTGATTCTAAATTAAGATTTGTTGATCATGTTAATTCTCTTATCATAAGATCGTATTGTGTTCTAAAATTACTATCTACGCTAATAAAAATAGTTTTGATTTTAATCTGAGGAAAGGACTATGCGTGTCCTTGGTATTATCGATATTTAATTATGGCTGTGTTATATATGGCCCATGCCTAGACTCAGTAACTAGTAATCGCATTTAAAAAGTCCAAAACACCTGCTGCAGGTATATATATATGACCTACGGAAATTTGACATTTCACAACATTTAAAGATTCTTCAGTGGCTATAGCATAATGTGTGGGAAATACAACTCATAACTTTTGTTCACCGTTTGATTCAATCAGGTACTCCGAATTACCTCCGTGCAAAGCTCTTAGGTCGCTCCGACATACATGATGTTGATGTTAGGCTACGCAATCAACTAACTATTCCCAATGTTTCAACGTTCCTTCTCCTATGTGGCAGTTAAGAAATATAATAATGTTGACAATAATTTAAAACAACATTCTATTGCAGTCTTTAAACGCAAAGTAAAAATGAAATATCTAAACTAATTGGGTGTTGGTGTTGTTGATATTGAAAGTTTTAATGTTAGGGTTGGTAGAGATAATGGGTGTGGACAGTGTGGTATATAACATTTTTTTTTAATTATTATTATTTTTTAACAGCGTTGGTATTGCTAGATTATACAAAGGCTTTTGATACCATAAATTACAATCTTTTGCTTGCAATTTTAAATTATGTAGGAGTGGGACCTAATGCCATTAATTTATTCTCAAATTACCTTCATGGCCGTCAGCAAATTGTTAAAATTGGTAATCAGTTTTCTCAGCCTTTAACTATCACTTGTGGTGTGCCACAGGGCTCTATACTGGGACCTTTATTGTTTTCAGTTTACTCTTCGTCTCTTAAAAATAGTTTAAAGTATTGTTCATGTCACCACTACGCTGACGATACCCAAATTTATTACTCTTTCAAACTTGGTGAATTAGATAGAGCTGCTCAAATTTTGAATGATGATATTAAAAGGTTGGTAGACTTGTCTCAAAAGCACTGTTTAAAAATTAATCCTTCCAAATCTGCTATTTTACTCTTTGGTTCCAAAAATAAAAGACATATGGCTTTAGAAAGATTGGTAGTTAAAGTAGGCAATACACAGTTGCAAATAGTTGATGACGTAAAACATTTGGGATTACATATAGATTACAATTTGCGTTTCACACAACATGTAAATCATATGATTAGAAAATCGTTTAGTAACCTTAAGCTTTTATATGGGTGTAGACATATTTTAAACAAAAAAAGTAAAATTATATTAACGTAGGTAAATTGATCCTATGTGAGTAATTGTTCATATTGACAAGAAAAAGAATAATTCTCACAAAATTTCTTTATTATTGTGACCGGTTTCGTGACCAAAATTCTCGGTCAGTGGTCGTAAACTTAAAAATAATATAAATTTTAATTAACAAATACATAAATTTAGGGTATATTATTGATAAAATTTTATTGTTATTCATTTTTTTACAGCATTAACTATCTTTTATAACCAATGTTGCTTAAAAATCTAGCATATTATGCGCATACTCTATGATCAGTTTGAATTGTCACTTTGAAGTGACAATTGTCACTTCGATGTGACAATTGTCACTTCGATGTGACAATTGTCACATCGAAGTGACATAATTTCCATAATTCTTTCGTAAATTATTCCAACACACAATTTACTGATAAAGAGTTATCTTTACTAAATAAAGGCTTTAAATTTAATCCGTTAATAAATAATCAAAAACATAATCAAAAAAATCTAGAACTTTTAGCAGTAGAAACAGAAACTATCATACAATCTTTAGACATAACGCAGAGAGAAAACATTAGAAATGATGTCAAAAATATCCTAAAAAATGAAAAGAAAAATATTGACAGAAACCCTAATTCTTATAGTAACAATAATACATTAATTCGTAACATAAAAACAAAAATTAAAGATAATGATTTGGTGTTCACTAAAGCAGATAAAGGTAATTGCCTTATTGTTATGAATAGAGTTGATTACATCGACAAAGTAGAACAGTTTATTTCAGACAATAACTTTACTAAAACTGTTATCAGTATTTCGTCCTTCATTAATAAAGTTAAAAATTCAATAAATACTTACAATAGTTTTTTCGATCGAAAGATGATAAATAATTTAAACCCGGACCATACGATGATACCTAGACTGTATGGACTTTTGAAAATTCACAAATCGAATATTTTTTCAGAAATCCCTATCAGACCAGTAGTTGCTTACAATAATTCTCCTACATACAATTTATCTAAATGGTTAAATAACTTCTTAAAAGATTTATATTCAGGACATTTCTCTCATGTAATTAAGAACAGTATTGAATTAATTAATAAAATAAATAATATAAATATAGAAAATCATTATATATTGTTTTCACTAGATGTAACTAATCTTTTTACTAACATCCCTGTTGGTGAGGTAATCAATCTTGTTAATGAAAAACTTTTTGAAAGTGATTACTCAGATACTAATATTATGGATGTATCTAATTTATTAACTTCCTGTTTGGAACAAAATTTTTTCAATTTTAACAATGAAACTTTTATACAAAAAACTGGTCTAGCAATGGGAAGCCCGTTGTCCCCGATTCTAGCAGATATTTTTATGCATGATTTAGAATCAACCCATATATTAAGGAATAACCCTTTCACGCAATATATACAATATTATTATCGTTACGTAGATGACATTTTAATCCTTTGGTCCGGTCCTTCAGACTTGTTACCAATTTTCCTTAATTTTGTCAACTCTATTCATAATACAATTAAATTCACTCTAGAAACACAAAACAATAATAACTCCATAAATTTCTTAGATTTAACTATCACTCTAAAAGATAATCAACATAATTTTAATATTTACAGAAAACCTACACACACAGGGGTAGTTATTGATAATACTTCTCTACATCCTTTTTCACATAAAGTAGCAGCTTTCAATTGTTACATTAACAGACTATTAAAAGTACCTTTATCTTTAGAAAATTACAACAAAGAACTTTCGATTATTAAGCAGATAGCAACTACCCACAACTACAATACTTCTTTAATAGATACCCTACTTTACAAAAGATTAAACAAATATATACAAAATACAGTTTACATTAGTTCATATACAGATACTCCTACAGTAATACCATATCGTTCACTCACTTTTATAGGACCTGCTTCATATAAGATTTCAAACTGTTTCAAAAACCTTTTTCATATCTCGTTCAAATCCTCTAACTCTATAGAAAATTTATTTGTTAATGGTAAAGATAAAATAGACCCCCTTAATAGATGTGGTATACAAACTTTCATGTAATTCTTGCAATGCTACGTACATAGGTTGTACTTATAGAAACTTTAAAACTCGTTTAAAAGAACATGTTCGTTGTATAAACTCATCTTCGGGATTTTCACATTTTGCCCAACATCTCGCAGAAAATAACCATGTGTTTGACAATAACCTTAAAATTTTACACTTAGTGGGTAAAGGTAGTTTGTTAAATAACCTCGAAAGTTTGGAAATTCTGAAATAATTCAAAAAACCAAATACATTATCTCTTAATTCTCAAATACAATTTCAATCCTCGCTTACCTTCTCTGTTGTTATTTAATTTTTGTTTGTTCTGATTTCTAATTACTTTTGTATGTGTGTGTCTATAACATTGATTTGATATTTTACCGTACAATGATTTACTTATTATAGAAATCTATTTTAATTAGGTATAATAAACTTCAAAACACATTAGCTCATATGTAGTTTTCTATTTATCTGGTCATCTTAGTTCTTAAGTTCTAAGACATACTGATAGAGGGTGCCATATTAGTTTTTATTTCATTTAGTTAAAGTTTTCATGCATTTGATTTTAATCTGTTGTATTGCACTGTAGTCGATTTTTATTTATAGACGTTTTATTAAAAATTAATTGTTTTAATATTTATAACATAGATACTTTTAAATTAACTTTACATTTACATACTATGGACTATGTTGTTAAACAATTTATATTTATTGACTACCCTATTTCATTTTTATAAAAATGTAAGTACATTATTTCTTTAATTATTAATAATACAACTATTTTATTTATTTTTTTATTTATTGCATGTTATAATTTCCTAATATAATAAATTAACTTTACATTTACATACTATGGACTATGTTGTTAAACAATTTATATTTATTGACTACCCTATTTCATTTTTATAAAAATGTAAGTACATTATTTCTTTAATTATTAATAATACAACTATTTTATTTATTTTTTTATTTATTGCATGTTATAATTTCCTAATATAATCTTTGTTGTTTAAATATTTTGTTAAATGTTTTTATATTCTTAATTTAATAATGTTATCCTTTTTATTAGGATTCTTTTATTTGTTTTTATAGTCTAAATAATCTCTGGTTACTCTCTGTGATTTATTTTAAAGCTCAGTTAATTTCAATATTTTAATAATTGCTTTATATTATTTCCTAATATTGTATTGTCACTGTGTTAATTGTATTTTATTAATTGTAGTTCTTGTGTCTGAAGATGTGATGCAAATTTTGGTCACGAAACCGGTCACAATAATAAAGAAATTTTGTGAGAATTATTCTTTTTCTTGTCAATATGTAAAATTATATTGTCTGAAGCATTAATTTTAAGTCACAAATTATTCAGATGTGGTGTATGGACCATGTCTTACTTTATGTGATGCCTCTCGCATTCAGAGAATATAAAATTCCTGCATAAGGCTTATTTTTGGGTTAACGCGATCTTCACATGTTTCTTCAAAGTTGAGAGAAATCAACTGGCTGAATATGAGGGAGCGCAGGTACCTCCACTGTGCTTGCTTATCCCTTTCAGTCATGGTGTACACCATAGTGTACACGCCTTATAGATTTATTTCCAATTAAAGAACGCTGCTGGGTTGAGTTGTATTGCCAACTACAGTGTTCTGTTTCTATCTGCTACACTTTTTAGTACACTAGCCCCCATCTATGTGCGAATATTTAAGACAAATCGGTAAAATAAATTTCGGTAACACGGATGAGCAATATATACTATTAGTGCAGTTCTAAAGATGGTGTTCTAGAGGTTTGTGTTTCTAATTTTTTCAAAATATAATTTTGGCTAGTTCAAAATAGTGCATATTTTCAATAAACACTAAATAAATTGTAGGAAAGAGTTTAATTTTCGTGATTTTTGGACCAAAAGTGATGTACACGATAGTGTACACTGTGACTTACAGGCGTAGCTGGCAACGGGTAAACATAACCCTACTTTTTTAAATTTCTTTCTAAATTTCATTATTGCATAGTTTTTCTGCTTGATATGTTGAGGAGGGATAATATGAAAAAGCCTCTTACAGAAGCAAAACTTTTGTCCTGCCTCGAAGACCAGTAAGGGCCCCAACTCCAGACAGGTCCTCCCAAGTAAAAACCTACAGTGGAATATTCGTCCACTAAGAGGCTGGATATTATTGAGCATCTTCAAGAAATCGATGACAAAACTTTTGCATCTCGATTCTCGATGTAAATATCCAGAACGTAAATCAAGAATATATTTTATTTGCAGGATGTGCAATGTGCATCTATGTATACTCAAAAATCAACACTGTTTCGTCCAATATCATAACACCTTATAATATTTTCATTATTATTCTTAGGTCTGTCACTAATTTTACAGTAAATCTGTTCTGTTTATTTAACTATATTCTATTCATTTACCGAATCTAGTCAATGCCTGCACTTGAATATTTTTGCACAATCATGATACCCTGAGTCACAATGTACACTATAGTGTACAATCCATAGCTCAAAAATGGGCCATGGTACAAAATTCTGGGTGGTACCAAAAAATTGGAAATAAATTAAAGACCCAATGTTGAAAATATCAAAATTTTAACTCAAAGGGAAGTAAATTCGGTACTGAAAGGGTTATATTATAAAATAATAAATTACAAATCTCCTATTTATTTACTTAATAAAATTAAATTTCGCAGTGATGTTCACGTGGCTAATAGCCAGGGGATAGCATAAATTGCAAATACCTCAGCACAAGACTTCCTTATTTAAAAGATCATATACTTACAACGTGGCCAAAGCACAGCGATGCAAGGCCAGAAAACGGGAAAAAAAAAAAAATATATACTTACAACATATCCAAAATTCTAAATTTAATTCCATTAGACATTAATAAATTATCTCTTAGAAGTTTTAAGTTGCAGTTGTCTAAACTTTTACTATCTGGTCAATTAATAATTTAATTAATACACAGGGTGTTTCATTAATGATTGTACAAAAAGAAATCACATATTCCCGAGTTCAAAATAAATCGATTGGACTAAACTTACCTCTATACCAAAATGCTTCCTAAGGGAGCTACAGGCCCCTAAATGTGGGCTCCTGAAGACGGTTTTTATTTATTATCTCCAAAACTGTTCAAGTTAAAGTAATGAAATTTTGCACATCCACTAAACATTCTAAGCCTAACAAAATGAGGTAAATATCATCTCAAAATTTTTACCAAGGGTGGGTCAAGCTGTAGGGGTGGGGGTAAAAATTACCGCAACTTTTTTATTTGTAAATTTTTTTTAATTTTGACTTCAAATATGAATTGTCAGAGTTTTTCATAAAGAAAATGCCCTCCGTGCAACTTCGATCGGAGGCACCGTTTTCGAGATAAATTCATTTTAATATTCAAATGCATGCTCTAAAATGATTAGGGAAGTGGACTAATTTTTTGCTTTTCGCGTCGAAACAAAATTTAAGCATTTTGAGCAGTTGTTAAAATAAATAAGAAAATCTTGGTTTGATCTGGCTCTTAAATTTTGTTTTGACGAGAAAAGGAAAAAATTAGTCCACTGAATCGTGGCTAAGTCAAAATGATGCACCTTTAAACATGTTTAAAATTAAAAATTATCAATTAAATATTATCGATCCTAAATCTGATAAAAGTGACGGTGTAGTAATTTATATAAATAATAAAGTAAATTATGAAGTGTTTACCAACAATTTAAGTAATGCATCATGTACATGTAAAAAAATGTCAAAAAATAATAATTTTTACAATATTTGGGCGATATATCGGTCACCATCGTTAGAAACTTTCCAATTTATAAATGAGTTAAAAGTATTATTAACCACTGTCACTGAGCATATACAGATTGTAATTGGGGACATAAACATAAATATTTTAGAACATACTAGGGCTTCACATGAATATTTGAATGGTTTGTATGAACTTGGCTTCACTTCAGAAATAAATAAACCCACCAGGGTAAACAATGATTCATCTTCCTGTATTGACCACATTTTTGTAAAAACTTCTTGTAAGAAATCAATAACCTCAGGTATAATTAAAACTTATATAACTGACCATTTTACTATATTTTTAATTTTAAAAGAAAATAAATCATTCCAAAACAAACAAAATCAATGTTTTCACATTAAGCGTTTTGATAAAACAAAATTTTTAGATAAAATAAAAATTACGAACTGGCAAACTGTATACAATCAATCAGATGCAAATAGCGCATATAATGAGTTCTTTAGTCAATTTAAGAAAGCTCAAGAGATGGCTACCAAAGTAGAAAAAATTAAGATTAACTCTCAAAACAGGAAAATTAAGCCCTGGATAACTTTGGGTCTATTAAAATCTATCAGGCAAAGAGATAAACTAGCATCTCAATTTAAAAAAAATTCGGATAATATGGAGTTTAAATTGCAGTACAAGAGATACAGAAATGAACTGAACACATTAATTAAACACACGAAAAATAACTACTATAAAGATAAGTTACTCGAGGCAAGAGGTAACAATAAACAAGCTTGGAAAATTATCAATGAAGCAATAGGTAATCATGAAAAAAGGGAAACTGATATAAAGATAAAACTGGACAACAATGTAATTATAAATCCAGAGGAAATTTCTAATGAATTTAATAATGTTTTCATTAATATAGGTCCAGATTTGGCTAAAAAAATTGACAATCAAAACGATGCATATACCAAGGAAGAAATTAATGTAAACCAAAATTTTTTCTTGTTACCAACTAATTCATTAGAAGTTAATGATTCAATTAAAACTTTAAAAAATAATAGTAGTCCTGGGCCAGACGAAGTATGTGCAGAATATATAAAATTAGCAGGGTAATATATTAATGAACCTTTGGCGTACATTTTTAACTTAATTTTTGAAACTGGAGATATACCAATTGAATTTAAAAAATCCTATGTTACGCCAGTATATAAAAGTGGAGATAAGACTTCTTGTAACAATTATAGGCCGATCTCATTAATTAGCAATTTCGCTAAAGTTTTTGAAAAAATCTTAAAAACCAAATTATGTAATTACCTATATAAATATAAATTATTGTCATCCGCGCAATATGGATTTATGAAGAATTTAAGTACAGAAGATGCTATGGCAGATGTCACAAGTTGCATTTACAATAACATTAATGAAAACAAAAAAATATTAGGTGTATTTTTAGATTTGCGTAAAGCGTTTGATACTGTATCGCACTCAATTCTACTTGATAAATTAGAAAGTATTGGTATAAGAGGCATATCTCACAAATTATTTAATTCATATTTAACTGATAGACATCAACAAACTAAAATAAAAAGTACATTAAGTACTGGAAAAAATATTACTTGTGGAGTACCTCAGGGGACTGTGCTCGGTCCCATATTATTTTTAATTTATATAAACGATCTGTTAAATCTAAATATCGACAATGCATATATTACTGCTTATGCTGATGACACAACCATAATTTTTTTCGAAAATTCCTGGAATAATGTAGTAGAAGCTGCAAGGGTTGGGCTGTGTGAAGTGAGTAGATGGTTAAATAAAAAGCAACTAACACTGAACATAGAAAAAACCGTAGCTATTCCCTTCACGTTAGAAGAAAATAAATTTACTAATATTCCATCCTTAAAAATAAATGAGAATACCATTCAATACAAATGCTCTCACAAATATCTTGGAATAACTATTGATTCATTGTTAAATTGGAAAATGCATATTAATATTTTGACAAATAATATCAGAAAATTATTCTATAAATTTAGACAAATAAGAAATTTCTTACAAATTGATGAAATAAAATTATTGTATTATGCGTTTGCGCAAAGTCTAATACAATATGGTATAATTGTATGGGGTTCTGCATATAAATCAGTTGTATCGAGAGTAGAAGTAGCTCAAAGAATTCTTATAAAAATTTGTCTTACTAAACCGTATGATTATCCAACAAATCTAATTTTCAATACATTTAAAGTTTTTTCTGTTAAGCAATTATATGTTAAAAATCTACTGATTTACATGTTTAGACATAAACAATCACAATCACACAATATAATTCAATACCCCAGCCTAAACACAAGAGCTTCCGTTAATAACCATATAAATATTCCACTGATGAAAACAAAATTAACCCAGCACTGTTTGATGTATTTAGGCCCCAAATTATTTAATATATTGCCTTTTGAAATTAAAGACGAAAGAACAATCCATACATATAAAAATCGTCTACATAAATAGATAATTGAAAATAATACATATGAAATGGTAATAATGCTAAATACTACTTAACCATTATTATCTCTTATTTAGCTTTTCCTGGCCTGGCTTTGCGTCGATTCTCTACCTCGCCATATAGTCCATTATCATAATCTCTCTCAATATATATTATAAGTATATTATGTTTACAATCTCGCATTTTGTTTTCGTTTAGAATTTTAATGTTTTTTTTTTTATTAGTATTAAGAATTATTGTTGTTATTACCAAATAATTATAATTACCTAATAAGTATTATGCTTAACGTTTATTTTTAAGAATAGAAATGTCACACACAAACTCTGTTTATGTGACATTATTTTTGTGCTTGTATTTTTGTGCTTGTATAAATGAACAATAAATAATTTGATCTAATCATTTTAGAGCATGCATTTGAATATTAAAATGAATTTATCTCGAAAACGGTGCCTCTGATCGAAGTTGCACAAGGGGGCATTTACTTTATGAAAAACTCTGACAATTCATAATTTGAAGTCAAAACTCAAAAAAATTTAGAAATAAAAAAGTTGCGGTAATTTTTACCCCCTACCCCTACAGCTTGACCCACCCTTGGTAAAAATTTTGAGATGATATTTACGTCATTTTGTTAGGCTTAGAAAGTTTAGTGGATGTGCAAAATTTCATTACTTTAACTTGAACAGTTTCGGAGATAATAAATAAAAACCGTCTTCAGGGGTCCACATTTAGGGGCCTGTCCTGCCCTACTAAGCACAGAGGGGGTAACTGTAGTTTGCATTGTTTTCTAATAATTGCATTTTTATATTTACATGAACGCTGTGTTTTTCCATACCAAATTGGTAATTTTTTTGTAACACATGTAATTTTTTAAGCTCTTTATGATTTTAAACGTTAAAAATGTCTAAAAAAAAATAGTTGTTGGAAGAAAATACAGATACTACTCATTTCTTGTTAACTTTCTTGTAAATTACTAAGCAAAAAAGTAGTAACTACGCCTTGTTTCTTAGGAAATATTTTATTCAGAACAATATAATGGGTAAATACAAAATTTTAAAATATGAAAAGCAATTAAGTTTTAATTATCTTTATTATCATGAAGAGGTAGTTCTTTCCAAAACTTTACCCGATTTTGTGGCACCACGGCGTTATCACCTTTTAATAATTTTGAAATAATACCATCACGTCTTTGTGCTGATATTCCATTTGGCTTATTTTCCTGCTCTGGAGCCGGTATTCCAGGCTTCATTATATTGGCTTTTAGGAAATTTAGTGGTAGGTCTGGTCCGTCAAAGTCTTTTTTGTAGGATAACGACAGTGATCCTTTTTTAGCTAGTACTTGAACCATATCGTGTATGTATGGTCTTTCAGCATGTTTGCAATTTATTTTATGAATAGATGAGTGATCTTTCCATGCATAAAAATCATTCAGTCCCATTTCCAGAACAGTTACTTTACTTGAATTAGCATTCTGGACAGCATTTTTGAAATCGGCAAAGTCATAAACTTTTTTAAATTTTTTCCATGGATTTTTCAACCTGGTGGTGGAAAGAATCAGCGCTCATGAACGTATGTCCCAGCTCCAGGTAATTCACCTCTATTTCATCTGCTTCTATTTCTAGACATTTAACTGCATACACTAAGAAGGTAAAAAAGGCCCAGTTTTTATTTTGGGACGTACAATTATCCACCCACAAAACAATTCTCTTAGCGTCACGTTGTGATAATGTAAATTTGTAATATGTACTCATGAGCTCTTCTTTTTTTCGTCCTTTGATTGCCTCGTGCCACAAAACAGCAGTGGGCTGAAGCCTTTTATTTTTAGTACCAACTGGTACAAAACTCTCATTGTATACAACTACACGCCTTGTAAATATTACAGATTGAAACATATCACAGCGAGGTAACATTATCACCTTTTCTAGATCTACAGAGTATATGTCTTCATCATTTTCAGGATTTTCAGCTTTCTTCATGTGAATATTCCAGCACTTACAGTCTTCACAATTATCATCCATATTTTCCTTCGAATGGGGATGTAACTTAAAATGTTCACAGGTTTCACATTCCTCGTGTCCTAATTTGACAAAAGATATATTTAACTTTTGTACCACTGAGCGATAAGTCGTAAGAACAAAAAAATTGTGGGTGCTTCTTTTGAAAATCGTCATACATGTCTTTTATGGATAAATCACTTGGAAGGTAACGGCGGTTAGGAGCATGCTCTCTACGGTAATGGGATATTGATGGTTGAAATGACTCGATATGTTTCTCAATTACATTATGATCTAGTTTATTATGAGGTCGTTTTCCTCGTCGACCGTCAGTCTTGGCTGTGAGTAATTTTTTGTCAGATTTGCACAAATTCTGAAGAATTTTATCATTATTTTTATGAAAGCCTAGAGTTGTAAGAAAAAAGTTTTACCAACCGACTTCAACTCACCATTTTCGTTTTTTAAAAAATATTTTAAAGAACTATTTCTTCGAGATTCCGAACCAACTGTCTTTCGTTTAACTTCTGATTGGCTAGTGTATGAAAGTATAAAATTTATTTGCTTGTCCCTGGTATAATCCCAAAATTGATTATTTATGTCAGTCCTTCTTTCTTCACTTATGCTGATTTTTACAGTTTTCCTTGCAATGTTCGTGGCATCCGAGTTTGACAGGATGATTATATTTTGCTTTCTTTTGTTTTATTACTTTTCTCTCTGGAGCTGTATATTTGAATTTTTTACGCTTTCTTTTTATCCCTTTCTTTGTTACATCAGTAACTATTTCATTTTCATCCACAAGTCCTACTACTTCTTGAATATCTTCAGCTTCTATTTCATTTTTACTACTAGTACTTGTTAAAGAATTCTCATTATCCATTATCCATTATCCTTGAGAATAGGGTTCACATTCCTTCTCAGTATTTTGCATGTAACTGTCATATAAAACTTCGACATCCAATTCATTCGTTGTTTCAATAGTATTTCTTTCTAAAATCTCGAAATTTTCAGTTACAATAGCACCATTCTCATTTACGTCAATTAACGTATTATTATCTTCCTCGTTATCGTTATAATTTAATAATAAGGTCACATCTGTATTTTCATCAGCAAATAAAATATCTGCATCCATAATATCATCTTGCACATTTTTATTAGCTGTATTATTTATTTGGACATCTTCATCTTTATTTTCTGGATCATGTAAATTTATCGCCAACGTTTCTAATATTTTTCTTCCTCTGCTCATTCTGGAACGAAAATAATATAAGTAAATAAAAAATATTGTCAGGATGTTAATGGATCAATTTTATTTTTGATATAAAGCTTTGAAATCTCTGATTACCATTTAAAAATCAAAAAAACTCTCACCTGCCAAAGAATAGTTCACTCTTTAAAATGTGTAAATAAATCACATTAATAAAATAAATTTACATTCACGAAATTTAATTAATTTAATTTAATGTTCTTGTTTTATTAATTTAATTAATAAACAATCACTGCACATGCACTACAACAGGTTTATTATGGACTAATAAACTAAATTCATTCCAAGATTTAGTCAGTAAATATTCTTTCCCGCCGCGCATAACTATTGCCGATTGATTGATTGAATAGCAATGCAGCAAAATATTCTTTCCCGCCGTTTCGAGCGTAACTATTCCCGATTGTCCAATAACAATGCAGTAAAGAACAAGCAATTCCCGCCATTATCATTATTTGCGCGCGTTTAATCTTAAAAATTAATATACCTTAATACTAGGCCGTCTTAGTGGTATCTGTGAATTGCTAACCCAAACACGAGGTAAGTACAATTTACTAAGCTAATATTGGCGTACATGAATTTAGACGATGTAGATAATCCATATCTGGCCTAGTATTTAGAGTTACCACTTAAATGCTTAGTATAATAATAGTATCGCGATGTACATACCCCATACTTTTTATTAAAAATAAATAATTTTCCGCAAAGATACGGCTCAGAACCTTTAGTATTAAGTGCAAAATGCATACTAGAATCACTAGGTAACATTATCTCATTTTTTTTTTAAATGCAGTTACCCCCTCTGTGCTTAGTAGGGCAGTGTAGCTCCCTTAGGAAGCATTTTGGTATAGAGGTAAGTTTGGTCCAATCGATTTATTTTGACCTCGGGAATATGTGATTTCTTTTTGTACAATTATTAATGAAACACCCTGTATATTATTATTTGTATTATCCTTATTAATATATTATGTGTAATTATGTATGAAGTATATAGCATATAGCTTTTATTTATACTACCGCACCGTATGTTAATATATTTTAGATTAGGTTAGTTAAGGCACAGCCTACTTAGTAAAGCAGGCTGTGGTTAAGGTTAAGTGGTAGAGCAGGACCTCTCATGTATCCACATGTGAGTTACTGAACTTCGCCTTTTAAGATAATCGGTATAATTGTTAATTTATAACTATTGTAATTCATTTGTTGTACTGGTTTCTTAATAAAGTCATTTTTTTTTTTTTTTCTTTTTTTTTTTTCCGTTTCCGGAAGAAATTGCTGGACAGTCTCCCTGTGGCCTCCGACACCACACAGAGAGAGCGCCAGCGAATAATCTACAGCAACTCCCCACATCCCGCAGGGTTAGTCACTGTAGATTCCAGACTCATGTGCCCTAAGTAGACGAAGGGATCCCAGGATGACCGCTTTCTGCATTTGACCAGCCAACCATTCTGCCGATGTTTGGCAGGCAGGCATGGTCTTCAATGCGGAGAGCAGCGTGGGCTTCATACCTCCGAATACACCGATTATCAGGACGACCATTTTGACAGAGTAGCCTGGGTATAGCACTTGGAGCTCGTACCGGAGATCTCTGTATTTAGTCCGTTTCTCCTCCTCCTTCAAGGCGATGTTTGTCTCAGCAGGTGCTGAGAACTCGATGACATACATCACCTTGGTCTGATGGTCGAGGAGGACTATGTCAGGCTTATTGGCGTGAATTCGCCTGACGATCGGGAACGAGTAGTTCCAGTAAATCCGGCATTTCTCGTTCTCGACAACGGACTCGATATCTCCGGGGACGTAAGGCAGCACTGGTGTTTGGTCTATCTGGTACGAGTGCCGTAGATGGTAGTATAGCACTCGTAAAGCCGCGTTATGTCGTTGGATGTAGACCGAAGTCGCATAAATCGGGCATGCAGATAATAAATGCATGAGCGACTCCGGCGCCTGACGGCAGGTCCTGCAGTTGATATCAGGTACCTCTACACCCATCACGCGACTGCGATAGACCAATGTGTTAATAACACCATCTTGGCAGGCCACAATGTATCCCTCGGTCTCCGACTTCAGTCCCGCTGACCTTAAAAATGCGAAGGTCAGCTCTGTCGATAAACCCAGTGCTTCTATGTTGTTATAGAAAACACCGTGCAAGGGTTTATCGACGTGCTGCCTGAACAGATTTCTCTGTTCGGCAGCTTTGATGTGGGCTGTCAGACGATTAGGCGGAAGCTCAGTGACTGAGTCACCTCGCCGGCCTTCTCGCCTGTGGTCGAACACGAGACCGAGTTCATCTGCGGCCCTCTGTGCTGCCCTAAACAATAAAGCGCCAACTCCCACAGTTTCATGATCTCTCACTAACTGTAGGAGTGGGTCCGAGCTCCTGATAACATTACATGCCATACTCAGTGCCACTCTGCCATGCATACACTCCAGACTCAAGAGTCCTCGCCCCCCCCCGTTGACGTGGGAGGTACACACGAGGAACGGACGATCTAGGATGAATACTCCTATGAATATTCATCATCTTGCGGGTATTCCTGTCCAATTGACGCAGCTCATCTACTCCCCATTTGACTACGCCAAAGGAGTAGAGCAGAATCGGAACGGCAAGCATATTAGTGGCAGACACCTTGTTCTTCCCCGAAAGTTCTGATGACCAGATCTTTCGGAGTCGGTGTCTGTACTTGCCACGGAGAGAATCCTTTATTTGGTTCACATCCTGGATGTGGCGTTGTTCCACACCCAGGTATGTGTAGGTCTCTCCGGCATCCAAATGTCGTAGGATGCTTCCGTCTGCGAGCTGCGCATCTTCGTGGAATTCCCCGCATCGTCCTCTCTTGAGGTGGACGACTGCGCATTTGTCCAACCCAAACTCCATTCCAATTGCCCGCGTGTATTCCTCGACCACCCTGAGAGCATTTTGAAGTTCTCGCTCTCCGGAGGTATACAGTTTAAGGTCATCCATATAAAATAGATCGGTGACCTTATGCCTCCGGTTGCTGGGTGGCCCACACTGATACCCGCGGGTTTGGCGGAGTCCAACAGATAGCGGCAGCAGTGAGATGCAGAAGAGGAGCGGACTCAAAGAGTCACCCTGAAACACTCCTCTCTTAAATGTCACCAACTCTGTCGAAACTCGCTCGGCACCGGATGTTATGGTGAAGCGAGTTCTCCAAAGCGGCAACAGTTGTTCGATGCATCTCACTAGTGGTGCTGGTACCGCAAGACATTCGAGCAAGTGTAACAAAAGCTCGTGGGATGTTGTATCAAATGCCTTGCGATAATCAATCCAGGCCATTGACAGATTCCGCTTGTACTGCACAGAATCCTGTGTAATACAGCGGTCTATCAGCAGGTTTTCTTTGCAACCTGCCAGGCCCTTCTTGGCACCACACTGTTCGTTTATCTGTTGGTAGACCGGATCAACAGACCTCAACATCCTGGTATACAAGATACGAGTAAATAACTTGTAGCAGGAGTTGAGGCAGGTAATCGGCCTATAATTTTTTGGGTCAGACAGATCCCCCTTTTTGGGGATTAGCACAGTTCGCCCCTCGACAAACCAGTCCGGAATTTGCTGCCCCTCGTTCAACCATGAGTTGAAAACTCGGGCCAGATGGCGGTGGGTGGAAGGAAACTTCTTCCACCACCAGTTGTTTATACCATCTGGACCCGGGGCAGCGAAGTTCTTGGTTCCAACAAGTGCTTGTTGAACCTCTTCCGTACTGATTGCCGGGCACACTTCGTCTGGCTCTTCTAAGACTCTACGACAGAGAGCCTCGAAGTGTGCTATAGCTGGAGTGTCATTATCGAATGGACTCGCGACTTCGTAGATTCCTTTCCAGAAGGCTTCGACATTATCAACAGTTGGCGGATTTTCGACAACACGCTGTGGCTCTTGGAACAGGCGAGACGGGTTTGTTTGAAACAATTTGTTTTGTTCCAAACTCCGCATTCGCCTGACCAAAGTTTTCTTAATAGCCATAAGCGCTCGAATCCTATCTAGACAGTGCTGCTTGATGGTCTGCAGCACTGTGCGATTTAGATAATCGGTATAATTGTTAATTTATAACTATTGTAATTCATTTGTTGTACTGGTTTCTTAATAAAGTCATTATTATTATTATTATTATTTTTTTTTTTTTTTTTTTTTTTTTTTTTTCGGTTTCCCGAACCTAATGCTGGATAGTCTCCCTGTGGCCTCCGACACCACACAGAGAGAGCGCCAGCGAATAATCTACAGCAACTCCCCACATCCCGCAGGGTTAGTCACTGTAGATTCCAGACTCGTGTGCCCTAAGTAGACGAAGGGATCCCAGGATGACCGCTTTCTGCATTTGACCAGCCAACCATTCTGCCGATGTTTGGCAGGCAGGCATGGTCTTCAATGCGGAGAGCAGCGTGGGCTTCATACCTCCGAGTACACCGATTATCAGGACGACCATCTTGACAGAGTAGCCTGGGTATAGCACTTGGAGCTCGTACCGGAGATCTCTGTATTTAGTCCGTTTCTCCTCCTCCTTCAAGGCGATGTTTGTCTCAGCAGGTGCTGAGAACTCGATGACATACATCACCTTGGTCTGATGGTCGAGGAGGACTATGTCAGGCTTATTGGCTTGAATTCGCCTGACGGTCGGAAACGAGTAGTTCCAGTAAATCCGGCATTTCTCGTTCTCGACAACGGACTCGATATCTCCGGGGATATAAGGCAGCACTGGTGTTTGGTCTATCTTGTACGAGTGCCGAAGATGGTAGTATAGCACTCGTAAAGCCGCGTTATGTCGGCGGATGTAGGCCGAAGTCGCATAAATCGGACATGCAGATAATAGATGCATGAGCGACTCCGGCGCCTGACGGCAGGTCCTGCAGTTGATATCAGGAACCTCTACACCCATCACGCGACTCCGATAGACCAATGTGTTAATAACACCATCTTGGCAGGCCACAATGAATCCCTCGGTCTCCGACTTCAGCCCCGCTGACCTTAAAAATGCGAAGGTCAGCTCCGTCGATAAACCCAGTGCTTCTATGTTGTTATAGAAAACACCGTGCAGGGGTTTATCGACGTGCTGCCTGAACAGATTCCTCTGTTCGGCAGCTTTAATTTGGGCTGTCAGACGATTCGGCGGAAGCTCAGTAACTGATTCTGCATCAGCACCTCGCCTGCCTCCTCGCCTGTAGTCGAACACGAGACCGAGTTCATCTGCGGCCCTCTGTGCTGCCTTAAACAATAAAGCGCCAACTCCCACGGTTTCATGATCTCTAATCGTAGGAGCGGATCCGAGCTCCTGAGGATGTTGCATGCCATACTCAGTGCTACTCTGCCATGCATACACTCCAGACTCAAGAGTCCTCGGCCCCCCCGTTCACGTGGGAGGTACACACGAGGTACGGACGATCTAGGATGAATACTCCTATGGATATTCATCATCTTGCGGGTATCCCTGTCCAATTGGCGCAGCTCATCTACTCGCCATTTAACTACTCCAAAGGAGTAGAGCAGAATCGGAACGGCAAGCATATTAGTGGCAGACACCTTGTTCTTCCCCGAAAGTTCAGAAGACCAAATCTTTCGGAGTCGGTGTCTGTACTTGCCACGGAGAGAATCCTTTATTTGGTTCACATCCTGGATGTGGCGTTGTTCCACACCCAGGTATGTGTAGGTCTCTCCGGCATCCAAATGTCGTAGGATGCTTCCGTCTGCGAGCTGCGCATCTTCGTGGAATTCCCCGCATCGTCCTCTCTTGAGGTGGACGACTGCGCATTTGTCCAACCCAAACTCCATTCCAATTGCCCGCGTGTATTCCTCGACCACCCTGAGAGCATTTTGAAGTTCTCGCTCTCCGGAGGTATAGAGTTTAAGGTCATCCATATAAAATAGATGGGTGACCTTATGCCTCCGGTTGCTGGGTGGCCCACACTGATACCCGCGGGTTTGGCGGAGTCCAACAGATAGCGGCAGCAGTGAGATGCAGAAGAGCAGCGGACTCAAAGAGTCACCCTGAAACACTCCTCTCTTAAATGTCACCAACTCTGTCGAAACTCGCTCGGCACCGGATGTTATGGTGAAGCGAGTTCTCCAAAGCGGTAACAGTTGTTCGATGCATCTCACTAGTGGTGCTGGTACCGAAAGACATCCGAGCAAGTGTAACAAAAGCTCGTGGGATGTTGTATCAAATGCCTTGCGATAATCAATCCAGGCCATTGACAGATTCCGCTTGTACTGCACAGAATCCTGTGTAATACAGCGGTCTATCAGCAGGTTTTCCTTGCAACCTGCCAGGCCCTTCTTGGCACCACGCTGTTCGTTTATCTGTTGGTAGACCGGATCAACAGACCTCAACATCCTGGTATACAAGATACGAGTAAATAACTTGTAGCAGGAGTTGAGGCAGGTAATCGGCCTATAATTTTTTGGGTCAGACGGATCCCCCTTTTTGGGGATTAGCACAGTTCGCCCCTCGACAAACCAGTCCGGAATTTGCTGCCCCTCGTTCAACCATGAGTTGAAAACTCGGGCCAGATGGCGGTGGGTGGAAGGAAACTTCTTTATTATTTTTGTTAAATAACCTAAACGACAAATATGCATACATGTAGGGTTATGGGTAAGGGCAGCTGTACAGCTAAATATCGCCCTTATTATATCTGTTTTTTTTCCTCTAATAAAGACGTTTGTTATTATTTTTTTATTTTTTTTTCGGTTTCCCGAATTTAATGCTGGACAGTCTCCCTGTGGCCTCCGACACCACACAGAGAGAGCGCCAGCGAATAATCTACAGCAACTCCCCACATCCCGCAGGGTTAGTCACTGTAGATTCCAGACTCGTGTGCCCTAAGTAGACGGAGGGATCCCAGGATGACCGCTTTCTGCATTTGACCAGCCAACCATTCTGCCGATGTTTGGCAGGCAGGCATGGTCTTTAATGCGGAGAGCAGCGTGGGCTTCATACCTCCGAGTACACCGATTATCAGGACGACCATCTTGACAGAGTAGCCTGGGTATAGCACTTGATACGGTTATTGAAAACAAATAAAACATTACATTAGTTATTAAAGGTAATTAAACAATTCACTGGAAAAAATATTGCAATAATCCTTTGAAAAAACAAATGGTAAAAATAAAAACAAAAAATAAACAAATACAATTTTTTTAAGATTTACTGGTACTTAACAAAACTACGACAAAATTATTAAAAGAACAAGGTTCCTAAAAATAATCAAATTAATCAACTAATAATTAAATTGAACTATTCTCAATGAGTCCACCATTCACCTTATGCATTTTTCAATACCGTTTGCTTTTTTCAAAGGATTATTACAAATATTTTTTCCCAGTGAATGGTTTAACTAGCTTTAATAACTAATGTATTGTTTTATTTGTTTTCAATAACCGTATCAACAGAAATTAGATACCATTTTTAGTCGTTACCACTGTCGATTTTTTCTTAATACGTCTTCAAATAAACCAGAGAATTGTGGAAAATGTTAAATTACTGATAATTTCAAAATAGTACCGATTTTGTTTACAGAAAAAAGTTTGCCGTTATTATAAACTCCTCTTCATTTTCTTTAACACCCTGTATCATAATGTCGCAAAATTCACACCGCTTGGGTTTTAAAAGGTCCTGAATCTAATTCTGGTATTCGTTTTTCTCTAAAAAAATCGCTAATAGTTTTTCTCGAAATTTCGCTAAAAAAAATACGTCTCAGTAGGTCATGATGCACCTTTTTAAAAAATGTAAGGTATAGCTTAAATGCATTTTTCCAAGCCCTATCCAGCAAAAAAAAGGTTTTGAAAATCAGTTCACAAATAAAGATTTTAGGAGGGTGGATACATCTTAAGTGGGACACCCTGTATATATATATATATATATATATATATATATATATATATATATATATATATATATATATACATATATATATATATAAATTGTTGTGTATTAACTATACGTATAAATATTAATAAAATTCTATACTTACTTTTAATTATTCTGAATCTTATATTCAGGGTCTAAAGTCGGTTCAAAGCACCATTTATGATTTTAGCACACACATTTGATTTGATTTAAGATTGTTTTTGATTCAAACTATTTTTATATCTCTTTAACTATATTTTTAATGCAATATTGTTAAGAAAAATAAATCAGATAAACTCAATTTTAACAAATTTAATAATGAAGACAGTTTTTCAACAGTTTCTTATAAATTACCTAAACTGCGCTAACTTATATACTATGCTACAATTATGTTTTATTAATCATCGATTAATCAAGAAATGTCACAAGTTAAATTTTACGTTTATATTGTCAAATATTTTAATATATTAAATTATTACCATGTATCTCTTTAAGAGTTCTTTATCAATAATCTTCTTATAACCATACACAATTATCTTCTTTTATATTAATCAAATTACTTCTTATAAATTTTATTTTAATATCTTCCACATTTTATTATATACCATTAATACCATTTCATTATCATCAACAGTTACTCTTCTTACTTGGTTTCTAAACTTTTAATTTTATGTTAAAATATTTCCAGAATGTTTAATAAACTTATTTATATTTTATTTAAATAAGTTAATATTAATTTGTATTATTTATTTCTTCTTATATATCAATTCTTTCTCCATAATTCAATTTTCATTCCGATCTTTTCAAAATATTTCATTCAACAACTTTTTTCTTAGTTACCGTTACTATCTTGATTTTCTTATTCAATTCTTTTTTCTCCTAACAATACTTTTTTCTTAACAATGTACATAAATTATTTACGTCGCTCAAATTTTGACACTTCAAATTTATTACTCTTGTCAAATTTAATACTTCACTTTTCTTAAGTTGTAGCTTATTATCTACTTGCCTAAATTATTACATGTATATGTTTTTTTTTATTTAACCTTTATTTATCTGATTGATTATTATACCTACAATATTGTCTTCACCAAATCAAATTAATATTATTTTCTAAAGTTATTTTAATGTATCGTCATTTAAAATACATGACAATATATATATATATATATATATATATATATATATATATATATATATATATATATATATATATATATATTATATATATATATATATATATATATATATATATATATATATATATATATATATGCAAAGTGTCTTATACGCCTCCAAAATGATATACGTATTTAACGATTACGCCTCCGAAATCGGAGGCGACTTCGAAAAATCGTAGACCAATACGAACCTATGTGTAAAACATGTTCATTGTCATTATTACGTCATTAGTAGGCGTTTCCCAAATTTTCTGTCGGAGGCCAATTGGTATGGTGTACATATACAGTTATACAATGTAGTTCACTGTAATTCCACCAGAAGGCGCCACCAGTTAATACGCATATACGCTACAAATGGTGGTTAAGCAGAATTTGCCTCCACATGTTCTCTACACCAATACACCTCAGAAATATGGCAACAGTGTATGGAGGTAAGTTAGTACGTTAGTTTTATATGTGTGTAAATATTATTCATTGGTGTTATTTTACCTTCTGTGGAAAAGCGCTCGCGTGCGATTTGACTTTAATAATGTTTTATTAACATGTATATGTACTAGCTTTGTTTATGAAATAATATAGTTGTTCAACTAGTAACTAGTGTTAGTACTAGATTTACATATTGATTAATGATTAATTAAAATAGACGAGTATTACAATTATTACTCAGGCTCAGAAAATACAATTAGTTCAAAAATAATTTGGAAGTAGCTTAAAACAAAATAAGAATAAACATAATTTAACGTTTTTATTTATTCAGAACAAAAATTCGTGTGAATGATTTTGGTGTGTGTAAAATTATTTATTTATTCCTTTGGTTGAAAAATGAATGTTGGTAGTGTACGTAGTATTTCAATATGTTTTTCATAAAAAAGTAACTAAAATTGCAGTTATTAAACCAGTATAAAATATGTAAATTAGCAATAATCTCTGTAAATGAACAGCATCAAAAATATTTGTAAACTGTACTGAGTAGATTAAATAGATACACATACACATTTTATACAAAGGTGTTAAAAGATCAGCTTTAAGGGGATAATAGCACCCAACATATTTTTGAAAATTCATATTTTCGTTAGTATTCGTCGGAATCGTTTCAAATTTTTGTGAATGATGTAGAATTATATAATCTAGGGCTGTGTACATGCATATTTGAATAGGCCGAAAAAAAAAAAAAAAAATCGAAAAAATGTGAAATTTTCCAAATCCATGCACATGCATCTAGAAAATGTAATTCTAAATACGGTGCTAAAATTCAAATCATTTAGCTGCTGTCGTTTGCGTATAATGAATTTTCAAAACTCATGGCATTTTGTACCTGGAAAACAAAATGCCATGAATTTTAAAAATTTATTATACGCAAACGACAGCAGGTAAACGATTTTAATTTTAGCACCGTATTTAGAATTACATTTTCTTGATGCATGTGCATGGGTTTGGAAAATTTCACATTTTTTCGATTTTTTTTTTAATTTTTTCGGCCTATTCAAATATACATGCACACAGCCCTAGATTATATAATTATATATCATTCATAAAAATTTGAAACGATTCTGATGAATAGTAACGAAAATATGAATTTTCAAAGATATGTTGGGTGCTATTATCCCCTTAACCTGAAGATGATGAACTCGACAATCTATTAATACAGTATGGGTAAGTAGTATTATTCTTTTTAAATTTTTATAACCAATTATGACTTTATTTGCAGATTCGACATTATTCAAAAGTAAGTGGATATATATTGCATAAAAAACAAGCTTAAGATTTTATTAGCAACATGTCATATCAAATAGTTAAGTAATGTTCTTGTGTTAATACATACAGTGTGGAACAGCCAAATGAAATAAATTCATTATCTCAATTATTGTGCATATTTTTTAAAAATCCCTAGGTACCTACGTCGATTTTGGATTCTGAAATGACATCCTGCAACGTACAAATTTCATCTTTTAATTCAACCCCGTTCGAGTGGTAGTTGCAACCCCTAAATTTTTTAATGGGAAGTAAGGACTTGTGATACCTTATTTGGAACATATTTTTACATTTTTAGATTCAGGATGTCATTTTGGATAGCATATTGAGATAAAAATATTAATGGCTGACATTTTTATGAGCAAATTTAATTTTTTATCTAGGCGGCCGTAATCCCAAAAAATGGTTGGCTTTGCTTGTGTAATTAATCAAAAAATATATTTTTGCAATTTAGTTACAAAAAGTCATCTTTTTGACACTGATTGTCATTGTCAAAAGTGGTTCATTTTAGCACAAGTGCTAATATGAGATTTCATTTTAACACTTGTGCTAAAATGAGTTTTCATTTTATCACTTGTGCTAAAATGAGTTTTCATTTTAACACTTGTGCTAAAATGAGTTTAGTCACATAAACAGATATTGCGACAGATCCATTTATTTTTACTAAGAATACAACATAAATATTAAATGTACATTTTTATTGAGACAACACTTATCTTATTTATTATATTATGTTAAACGTAAAGAAAACGTAACAATTTTATTTTTTTCGTTACAACTAAATTGCAAAAAATATTGTATAAAACACGATGCAAAACTGCGTGTTTTTTGCACACGATGAGTTGGACCACTCGCTACGCTCATGGTCCAATCTTCACATCTAGTGCAAAAAACACGCTCATTTTGCAATTAGTTTTATAAATAGCTATTTTGACATTATGCCACATGGCATTTGTGTTATAAGATTTTAAACATTTCGGAAATAATTTTTCTAAACAAATTTTTTTAAAATGGCACCATAGTGGCTCACTACGTTATTTCAATAAAGCATTTAATTACCGATTACGTGGTACCAAATAATTCACAATATCTTCATATTATTATATATTAAAATACATAAGAATAACATTCAACTAGAAATGAAAAAAAGTTATAATATTTAACAATGGATCTCTATCAAATAGCTTCAGGATTGTTTTCAATTTTTAGTGCTACGAGAAGGTATTTTTTATTCGGTTGCATAGCCCTAAATATTGTAGATAAGTTATTGACAAAAAAATACAACACTAAAATCTCAGCCCCTTGATGGTTGCGCCTCTTTATATTATTTACACAATGCCTGAAGCGACAAAAAATGTTAAATCTGCCGAATTAATGCATATTAGCCGTTATTTGACGTGCCCAAATTTGAAATTCATATCTTGTAAAACCAAGAAGATATAGATAGATGCAAGTGACATCTCGTGGTCACTTGGTATATTCTGGGTTTTACAAGATATGAATTTCAAATTTGGATTTTGGACACGTCAAATAACGGCTGAATATGCATTAATTCGACCAATTTAACATTTTCGGTTGCTTCCGGTTTCACAGGAAATGATGCTAACACTGGATTATTAAATGGAACGCCCCGTATATTTTCACATTTTTTGATTCAGGGGGTCAAAGGCATCTGCTTCATAGAGATCCACTGTTATATATTATGAGTTTTTTTTTTCATTTATATCTTGTTGAATGTTATATTATTCTTATGTATATATAAACAACATAAAATGCTTTATTGAAATAACGTAGAGAGTCTCATGGTCTAATTTAAGAAAAAAATAGTTATTCTGAAAAAATGATTTCCGAAATGTTCGAGATCTTATAACACAAATTTCATATGACATAATACCATAATTGTATTTTTTGATAAATTATTGAAGCAAAATAAAACATATTTTTGGGGTCACGGCCGCCTAGAAGTAAAATTAAGTTTGCTCATAAAAATATCAGCCATTAATATTTTTATCTCAATATGCCATAACTGTATCCAAACTGACCTGAATCAAAAAATATAAAAATATATAGGATTTTAAAAATCAAAGTTAGTTTAATTTCCGGTGAAACCGGAAGTGACGGAAAATGTAAAATTGGTCGAGATAATGTACATTAAGGCCCGATCTTTTCATTTACTCGTTAACTTTATCCGGCAGTTAAAGTTGTCGATTTTCATTGTTGTAACAATTGTATCCTAGGTAAATAACTGCCGGATAAAGTTAATTGGAGGTGAAAAGACCGGCCCTTTTAACCGTTATTTGACGTGCCCAAATTTTCAAAATTCATATCTTGTCAAACCAAGAAGATATAGCAAGCGTCATTTCGTGGTCACCAGGTATACCGTGCCTTCAATTTTCGTAGCTACATGGAGTGGAGTGATCGTGAACAATCGAAGTAGAGGGGAGTATCGTGTGCATGGTAAATTCACGTTCACGAATGCAAACGCGTATGAATGCGTTTGCGTATGGACGATGATGCATGGCAGCTATCCCCACTATTACGGTCGGACTCACGAATATTTTCTTGTGTAGTGTTTTGAAATGAAGGCACGGTATGTTTTGTGTTCCAAAAGTAACGAATTTAATTTATATTTTTTTGTTTGCCTTTTAGAAAAGCAAAATATAGGTCAACTAGTATATTATAAAAAGTGTTACTTTTCTATAATATTGACAATTTTTCTTCGTCATATTTCACAAAGCTATAACAGTAATATTTTTTTACATAGGACACCATAATATGATATAAACTGTTTAAAAAATAATTAACTCTATAGATTTTACCCTTTTACCAACTTGTTTAAGTAGTTTTCGAGAAATGTGCCAAAAATGGTCTGTATGAGGAGAAAATAAATTATAAGAGTGATTAAAGAAAAACCTTAAGCCGGCTACTCACCACACGGTACTTGGTAAGTACTTATCAAGTACTTGGCAAGTCGCAAGTTGTGTGTATGAAAATTCGCATAGACTTGGCGAATTACTTGCACTTCCCGTCGTGCGTCGGAAAACTCTCCCAAGACAAAGGCGGCGAGTCTATTGTTTTTATAATTGTATGTGAGCGCTACATTACGCGGACTTTACTTGCACGAGTATACAGATCTTGTTTACAGTACAGTATTTGTGGTCAACTTGTGTTGTGTTAAAATTTGGTATTATTAATATATTTGGTATTATAGAATGGACCAATGATTTAACATTTCAGTTTTTGGATATTTATGAGAAGGAACCGATTATTTGGGATCCATCTCATAAATTACACAAAAATAGAAACAAAATCCACGATGCTTGGAAACGCATACAAACTGACCATAACTTAATGTTATAAAAGCAGCTAGAGCTGTCGTATTGTCACTTTCGTCCATCTTTAAAAATTACTCGTCTTTCGATTCGCACTTCCCGAAATAATTGCAACTTTTAAAGTAAGCACGTAATGTGTACAATTTACTTGAACTCGGACACTTGTCCGAGTTCAAGTAAATTGTGCAAGTACTTACTTGCCGAATTTATTTCAAGTCAAGTCACTTGCCAAGTATCGCGTAGTGAGTAGCCGGCTTTATTACTTGATTGACCAAAACAAATTAAATAAAAATGATAAAAAAACAATAAATCTTCAGATGCTAATTTAGAAAAATATTATTGTTTCATAAATAGCCTTCCAAGATTTTTCAATGTTTTCAAAATGATTAAAGGTAAACTAACAGGTAAAACCTAAAAAATAACTCGGTAAATTCTTTGAAGTCATTAGTTTGTAAAGAGTCATTGGCTGGATTGTGACTACTCCTCTAATTTTATTATTTTTATTAAATAACTATATATTTCTTTACGAAATTTTAAGGCTTTACCTGCAGTTCATTACCAACTATACAGTTGTCATACAAGGTGTTTTAAAGAACGTGTGCGAACAAAGTTGTATTTTTTAAATGGAACACCCGATATATATTTGCATGTTCGAATTCTACTAAAAATTATGAGCATTTCTACATTCCTGTCTTAGTTTTTTATTCCCTACCCGAATATGGCAACTTCCTGTTCAGCTTATATCAACTGGAAATCGAAAATTGGGTTATTGGCTGGATTTGGACTGCTCTTCTACTCTTGTCATTTTTAACAAAAAAAATCCAATAATTTAGTACCTAGTTTTCTATTCCAATTAAATTAATAAAAGCTATATATTATTTTACTAAACTACACGGAAGCAAGTAAAATATTATTACCCAATACAAAAATGTTACAGAGTGACAAAAATGCGATAAATTATAAAGCGCACAAGAACTGGGAATGACATATTGCAAAATATTATATCTCCTTTTAAAGTGTCTAAAAACATATTGGCCCTATTACTCTCTTATCTAAAATTCCACACCATACATTTACCGATGAACGGCCCAGAGCTTTTAATCTGACAAACTGCACGAGGATTTTGTAGACCCCAGATAATTTGCTTTATTAAATTTAAAAGTGTTCATATGCTGAGCATAATTTAAACTGTTAACTTATTTTAGACCAGGTGGTATGGGCGCAGTCGTTTTGAAGTAAATTCGGACTGATTTTTTTTGCTGGAATCGGTTCAGGAGACAGTGCCGATTATGAAAATCTATGTTACCAAAAGGTAACCTGGTCTGATATTGTTTAAAAAAAGGGAAAAATAACATTTTTTTACTCAAACTAATTATTTTTATATTTTTCGACCGATTTCCAACAATAATTTTTTTTCGTAAACTTGATATTTTCAATGTTATTAATTTTTAAAAATTAATAACTGAAAATATCTCTTCCTTTTTTTAGGATTTATTATATCGCTTGAAATTACTATCGAAAAAACTTGTTTTATCTAACAAATATTCAAATTAACCAGTTTAAAACTGGGAAATAACCTCTACACCTTTGACGTGATGTCAGAGGAACAATTAGAGGGTGTTTTTTAACGACTAACAGGAATTAAAATAATACAAAAACACTGCGCTGACGTTTTGGAATCTATCTGTTTAGAATAACACGGTGTAAAAGAAAATTGTTATTATTATTATTCTACACATTACATAAAAATCTAAAGCCTAAACTTTGAAAAAGGAAACAGATGTAGTTTAAGGAAACGCCAGCGCAGTGTTTTTGTATTCTTTTAATTCATATTAGCTGTCAAAAAACACGATCTAACTGTCCCTCTGACATCACGTCAAAGGAGTAGAGGTTACTTCCCAGTTTTAAACTGGTTAATTTGAGTATTATTTAGATAAATCAAGATTTTTCTATAGGAATTTCAAGAGATATGGTAATAAATCCCCAAAAAGAAAAGGAAGAGAAAAAATTTATGAAATGCCACAATTAGCATTTAAACAATATGAACAGTTCTTGTTGGAAATCGGTCAAAATATATAAAAAAAATTAGTTTAAGTAAAAAATCGTAATTTTTCTATTTGTTATAACAAAAATTGTTTTAAACAATATCAGACCAGGTTACCATTTGGTAAGTTTCAAAACCGATACCAGCAAAAAAATTAAGTCCGAATTTACTTCGAAACGACTGCACCCATACCACCTGGTCTGCTACACAAACGAATAATATTCTAGCGCATTATCTTAATACGAACTCACCCCCCACTCCCGCTCAAAATATGAGGCAACACTGCTGGAGGCGTAACCGAACTCTAGTGTACAAAAACTTATACAAAAGAGGCGTTTCCGCTACTCAGTATTTGGAGGTGTGTTACATTTACAAATATGGCAAAAATTTGTATATATTCAGAATGCTTATTTCTTACCCCTCTCTTGGTGCTTGTGTAGAGGTGTGTTATTATTTACCATTTGCACAAAACACACACAAAAAACGTACTTCCTTAACGTGGAGGCTTGGGTGCCTGTGTGATGTATGGAGGCGATTAAGATAGCCGTGCACGTATACATATATATCGGGTGGTCCAAAAAAAACCGGAATTTTCATTTTACCTTATAACTTTTTTATTTTTCCAGCGATTTTCAACTTTTTGGATTCGTTCGACAGCTAAAGCTTTCAGCTAAACGATTCTCTGTCAGAAGCTAATATTATGATCATAAATGTCAAGGCAGACGTATTTAAACTTGAGCAATTTTTAATAACTGCTGGAATTTTATTGAAATGCCGAATTTACAAACGGCTTGTTTCATCATCATGAGTGGTCTTGTGGCAATATTTTGATGGGTAGTTTTAAAAAATCGGTCAAAGAACTGCGGAGCTGTACCGAAAAATGTAGAGGCGTGTTATCAACGTCTCGGCAGCAATGGTAAAAACAGAAATTTTTATTTTCCTTTATAACTTTTTTGATTCCTTACCGATTTTAATTTTTTTTGGATCATTTAAAACCCAAAGCCTTCCACTACAATAATGAATGTCAGAAATTGACATGAATCATAAATCCAATATGGCGGAAGTGGTCACATTTACCTAATATTCAAAAGCCGCTGGGATTTTTTTTAAATGGAAAATTAAATGACTTTTCTTTTAATCTGGAAGCCTTATCTTCTAAAAACATTTTCACGCATAGATCACGAACATCGGTTAAGAACTTACAAAGATGTACCTAGTTGATAACGTAATCATGTGCCCCATAAGAACAGTATTAAATTAATTATTAACAGAGTTACCTATACACTGATCGTCATGGTTACAAAACAAATGAACATTGATACTTAACTGTTACTTCGGCTGTTTTTAAAAAGTGTTTTGTGGTACCTAGTTTTGTTAAAATTGTGTTGCCAAATGAAGACAATATTTTCATTAAGAATTTATTGATTCGCGGCTAGACGTTCCAGTTAGTTGAACAATTTGATTTACACTAAAACTGGATTGCGGTGTCCTTTACACGGCTAATTGCGAAATTGGCGACCTGTTCAATGTTCTTCTAAATAATATTCAAAAATATTAGAATTAAGGTACTCTATATTTTCTTTACGTTGACACTAATTACACAATGTTACAATAAATACTTACTTCTTCTCTTACTGCTCTCGGCCTACCACTTCCTCGACGTCTTTCAATCGTTCCAGTTCCTTGAAACTTTCATGCAAAGGCGTAAATAGTACTTTTTTTAAAGTTATTGCCTGGAAATTGTTGTATTATTTCAGAAACTTTATAGCCGCGAATCAATAAATTCTTAATGAAAATCTTGTCTTCATTTGACAACACCATTTTAACAAAACTAGGTACCACAAAATACTTTTTAAAAACAGCCGAAGTGACAGTTAAGTATCAATGTTCATTTGTTTTGTAACCATGACGATCAGTGTATAGGTAATCTGTTAAGAATTAATTTAATACTGTTATGGGGCATATGATTACGTTATCAACTACATCTTTGTAAGTTCTTAACCGATTTTCGTGATCTACGAGTGAAAATGTTTTTAGAAGATAAGGCTTCCAGATTAAAAGAAAAGCCATTTAATTTTCCATTTAAAAAAAATCCCAGCGGCTTTTGAATATTAGGTAAATTTGACAACTTCCGCCATATTGGATTTATGATTCATGTCAATTTCTGACATTCAATATTGTAGTGGAAGGCTTTGGGTTTTAAATGATCAAAAAAAAATTAAAATCGGTAAGGAATCAAAAAAGTTAAAAGGAAAATAAAAATTTCTGTTTTTACCATTGCTGCCGAGACGTTGATAACACGCCTCTACATTTATTGGTACAGCTCCGTAGTTCTTTGACCGATTTTTTAAAACTACCCATCAAAGTATTGCCACAAGGCCACTCATGACGATGAAACAAGCCGTTTGTAAATTCGGCATTTCAACAAAATTCCAGCGGTTATTAAAAATTGCCCAAGTTTAAATACGTCTGCCTTGACATTTATGATCATAATATCAGCTTCTGATAGAGAATCGTTTAGCTAAAAGCTTTAGCTGTCGAACGAATCCAAAAAGTTGAAAATCGCTGAAAAAATAAAAAAGTTATAAGGTAAAATGAAAATTCCGGTTTTTTTTGGACCACCCGATATATACATATAAACCGGCATTATCAGGCCCAAAATTGTATGTCTTTAGAGTATACTAAGCCCGACACCTACTTACGAAGCCCGACTCCGGGCTTGGTAAAAACTTACGTGTATATTTAAGGAACGTCCTCCCCAAATTTTTGAAGGGCTTGGTAAGGTCGGTATTTCTCTCAAAATATACAGAATTAATTCCGAAAATTTCGTATAGAGGGCGCACAACTTGATCAGTATATACAATGATAATATATGACCGATTTAGCGAAGCCCAGTATTTTATTCGTATGATGCGTAGCCCGAAAACTTGCCAACATCGCATCAGGTAAAGTAGCTGTCTCTTCTAATGAAACAATTGAAAGTTACCGGGAATAAATTCATTTTATTAAGAAATACACCAATTAAAAAGCTGGAAGTAGTCAGTACTATGATAATTTTCACTAATAATAAAATTGTCAAGTACAGTTTTGTTTATAAAAATAAAAGCCAATAAATTTTTAATGGGTTCATTTTAGGTGGATTACTCTATAAATAATCACGAAACTCGAACCGTCATTATTTTTAAATTAGTCGATGTAATTCGATGTCAATTTTAATTCTCTTTTAATTTATGGTTAAATGCAGTTTATTCAACTGTTAAAGCTGTTCATCCATTTAAGTTTTGCATAAGGAAGCAACTGAATCAAATAAGAGAAAATTAAAGTTAGAATTAGAATATTATGTTTTTTTTTTCTAAACGGTTTTACTGATTAAAAAATTATAAAGTGTTTGGAATTTAAGAATACTATTATCTAAAGAGAAAAATACAGTGGATCCCAGGATCAGGTAACGCACTCTTGTAAACTATTTTATTTTTGATTTGCCGAGAAAGTCATTCTTTGTAAAAAGTTTTGCTTGTCTTAGGAAGCCATAAGCAGCCGTCAAACTTGAGATCATTTTACAGGGTATTCTAAAATTGTTTTATGGCATTAGTATTTCTACATGCAGCCAGTCACTTAATTCTAAAAATTAGAATATAATTTTTCTTATTAGATTTTATTTAACATTTTCTTCTTTAAATGTATTTATTTTTTATTTATTTTTTGAAATTAGATTGATTCCTACTTTAATTTTGATTATTGGTTGAGGTTATCAACCTGAGCGAATTGAAGCTGGTATTTATTTATTATTTTATACTTTATTAGTTTTTTACCTATAATAATTTCAATTTTTTTTTTATCATGAAAAATGTAATTCTTTAAGTTTTTTTTAATAATAATGTAAATAGAGTTTTTATATATTTATGTATCAATTTAGTATTTTTTGTTAAAATACGTATATTTCTTATTCATTTATGATTACCTAAAGCTCATGTAGAGGCTTCTGTTTCAGGGTCAATAATTTTGGCAGGTATTATATTAAAATTGGGAGGTTATGGATTTTTACGTTTAATAATATTATTTATTGAAATTGGAATAAAAATTCATTATTATTTTATTATTATTAGGTTAGTAGGTGGATTTTTGGTTTCTTTGGTTTGTATTCGTCAAAGAGATATAAAATCTTTAATTGCTTATTCTTCAGTTGCACATATAGTGATAGTATTAGCAGGTATTATAACGTTAAATACTTGAGGGTTTTGAGGTTCTCTGGTAATGATAAATGCTCATGAATTATGTTCTTCTGGTTTATTTTGTTTAGCTAATATTTCTTGTGAACGAATAGGGAGACGAAGACTTTATTTAAATAAGGGATTTTTAAATTAAATTATACCTAGACTTTCATTGTGACGATTTTTACTTTGTTCTTCTAATATAGCGGCTCCTCCCTCTTTAAATTTAATAGGAGAAATTTTGTTAAATAATAGTTTAATTTCATTTGTTGAATAAGAATATTATTTTTATCTTTAATTTCGTTTTTTAGAGTTGTGTATTCGTTATTTTTATATTTTTTTTCTCAGCATGGTAATTTTTATTCAGGGACATTTTCTGTTTAACAAGGAATGTTACGCGAATATTTATTATTATTTTTACATTGAATATCTTTAAATTTATTAATTTTAAAGGGTGAATATTTGGTGTTATGAATTTAATCTAAGTAGTTTATAAAAAATAATGATTTGTGATTTCAAAGATATAGTTTTCTATTTTAGATAATTATTCTATTTGTAAATTTATTTTAATTTATTTTTATTAATTTTTTTATCACTTTTTTTCTCTTAGGCTACATTTTTTAATCCAATATTTTAATTTAATTATTGAATTAAATTTATTAACATTAAATTCTTTATCTGTAATTATAACTATCTTATTAGATTGAATGTCGTTATTATTTATAAGATTTGTTTTATTTATTTCTTCTATAGTCAAAAGTTTTAAAGGAATGCGTATCCTTAATCTTCTTAGACATAAATAAAGCTTATGATTCTATTGGACATGACCATTTGAGAAAAGTAATTAAGGCATCCGAAATACCTATTAAACTACAAAATATTATTATTGATCTTCAAACCAATAATGAATCGTTTATTGATTTAGGTATAAGCAGAACAAAATCTTCTAAAATTAAAAAGGGACTATTTCAAGGGGCCCCCTTATCTCCTATTCTCTTTAATCTCTGCATAAATTTTATTCTTAATGAATTATCTGAAACTGATGTAACGTCGGAATTGGGATTTGAGTTAATAAACGATAATCAAATAATTAAAAAATTATCAGTTTTAGGATACGCAGATGATTTAGTTATAATAGGTAAAAATTTGACATCTGCAGATAATTTACTTCAAATGGCTGAAAAAAAATTCAATGAAATTGGACTCAAAATTAACCCTTCAAAATCATCTGCTATCGTTATTGAGAATGGAAAATTATGCAGTAAAACAATTTCTACATATTCTTTACAAATAATTAACTCAATTGGGATAGATGAAAAAATTAAATATCTTGGAGTAACATATTCAGATCATTTAATTTTTGATCAGGACAATATATTAAAAAATTTTGGAAATCGCTTGGAAATACTAACTAAATCTTTGTTACTGGAGTGTGATCAAAAATTAAATATTTTGAATCAATATATATCGCCAACACTTATTTACCCGTTTCAAACAGCTCCACACAACAAAATTCCAAAAGTATTTCTAGAAAATATTGATAAATTATTAAGAAGTTGTGTTAGAGAAATTTTGCAACTTCCAGGAGATACACCTAATAGTTTTTTATATTCTTCTAAGACAGTTAAGGGTCTCGAAATTTTCAATGCTTCCTGGGAAGCTGTTATTCAACAAATAAATAAATTTAATCTTCTTCAAAATTCTAACTGTAGAGTTCTAAAAGAAGACTACAGTGAGGAGAAAATGGAATGTATTAATAAACTAAATTTAATCCCGAATGATGTACCTAATTTTGAAAATACAAATAAAAATAAAAACTACAGCAAATCAATACGTGCACTACTTAGAGAAAAAGAATTTAATAATTGGTGTAGTTGTCAACAAAAAGGAAAAGGAGTAATTCTATACCAGCAAGTAAAATCAGCCAATCAGTGGGTATATAAAAAAAAAGGATTGAGTATCTCTGAATGGAGAGACTGTCTGAAAATGACATGTAATGTGTCGGCAGTTCGAGCTGTCCCTGGTCGAGGTCCTAACACAAACCATTGCAGACATTGTAATGAGTATGAAACACTTGCCCATGTGTTAGGATTTTGTAGCTATGGAGAAACAGCTAGAATAAGTCGACACAATGAAATCAGAGAAATGATCGCAAATGCTTTTCGAGATAAGGGTTATGAGGTTCATGAGGAAATTCTAGGTATTTCGGATGAAGATAGTATTCGACGAATTGATATAATAGTAATTGATAGGAAAAAGAAGTGTGCAACTATAATTGATCCAACAATCCGTTTCGAAAATAATGAAAGTCAGCCTGAAGAAGTTCATATAGAAAAATGTCAAATCTATGAGCCAACAATTCCGTTTTATAAAAACAAATTTAATGTAGAAAATATATCAGTTATTGGATTAGTTTTTGGATCTAGAGGAACCCTTACTAAAAAATATATTGAATTTAGAAAACTTTATAATCTTCCAAAAATCCTTGATAAAGAAATAGTACTTAAAATTTTAAAAAGTTCTGTGTATATATTAAGAAACCATTTATATGGACCAAAAAAAAAAAAAAAAAATAATAAATAAAACATAATTGTACTTTTTTTTGGCCTGTCAGTAGGTTATGATTATTAATAGTGTATTTTATTTTATTAGATTAAGTATTTTATCATGTTATTACTGTGTCTTAAGGCAACCTGTAAGGACAGGCAGTGTTATTTCTTCTTTTTGGAAATAAATGGTATATATATTATAGTCAAGAATATATGTTTGTTGATGAAAATTTAAATCGATTTATTTATTTGGTGGTTATATTTGTTTTATCAATAATATTATTAATTATTAGACCTAACTTAATTTCAATTTTATTAGGCTGAGAAGGATTAGGTTTAGTTTCTTATTGTTTAGTAATTTATTACCAAAATGTTAAATCTTTTAATGCTGGGATATTAACAACATTATCTAATCGTATTGGAGATGTTGTTTTACTTATATCTATTGCTTGAATAATAAATTATGGAAGAAGAAATTTTATTTTTTATTTGGATTTAATAAAAGAAGATTTTTCTATAAAATTAATTTCATATATGGTAGTTTTAGCTGCTATAACTAAAAGAGCTCAAATTCCTTTTTTTCTTGATTACCTGCTGTTATAGCAGCTACAACTCCAGTTTCTTCTTTGGTTCATTCTTCAACTTTAGTTACAGCTGGGGTTTATTTATTAATTCGTTTTAATTTTTGTTTTTCCTCAAATTTAATATTAATTTTATTATTCATTTCAAGTTTAACTATATTTATATCAGGTTTAGGGGCTAATTTTGAATTTGATTTAAAAATAATTATTGCTTTATCAACATTAAGTCAATTAGGTTTAATAATAAGAATTTTAGCTTTAGGAGAGTATAAATGAGCTTTTTTTCATTTATTAACTCATGCTTTATTTAAAGCTTTATTATTTATATGTGCAGGAAATATTATTCATAATTTAAATAATTGTCAAGATATTCGTTTCATAGGAAAATTAAATAAGCATATACCATTAACTTGCACCTTTTTTAATATCAGAAAATTTTCTTTATGTGGGTTACCTTTTTTATCTGGATTTTATGAATTTAGTTCTGTCCATGTTGGGTCAAATTATTATTATAATAATTTCATTCAACACTTATGAGGTGAAAATAAGGGTTTCCCAAAATAAGTGTAATATATTAACTCGGTTGGGCTTGGTAAGGTGACGCTATGAAGTGGCTTTACAAGTACTGGAAAATATATGATTAAGTGAATATTAAATAAGGTTACCCCTCTCCTCTAGCAAAATGTATATAAATTGTACTACGCGCAGTCACGTGAAATACGCACTTCTAAATACAATAGGAAACCTGGGCTTCTGAGAGCCGGTGATATGTACTAGGCTTGGTATAGGTTGTTGGGTACGTATATGAGGTTGAAGTATTTGCATGCTCGTGTAAACGAAGTTTGACAGTCGCACGTCTGATATAACACAAACCACAGCTGTAGCAAAAAGTAATTCCTCATCATAATTTCCCGTTTTTTTTTGTCAAAAATCAACACTCTTGATATACTAACTGTGTAAGGTAGACTGAACGTTAAATGAATACAATGACGTTCATTTGTGCAAATTTGCATGCACAAATCAGTTTCGCAAATTGCATGAGCATCTAAACAGATGTACAACGACTCAGTACATTTGTGCAAATTTGGATACACAAGCCAACTGGCACAATTTGCATGACTGTCTAAAAGCGCCTTAACCTTGGAACAACGAATTTACTTGATCAAATGCTATGGAATCGGAAATGTTTCTTATAAATACGCTATTGAAGTTTTCAATGAGAAGTATCCAGATGTTACAGTGATTCACAGTATGTAAATTAATTTATAAATTTGACACCACCGGGGAAGTAAAAAATGTGAAAAAAAACAAAAACAATTAAATGAAGATGACGCTGCTACCGGTGTAGTTTTAGACTGTAGATTGTAGAACACCCAAGATGGTCGTTAAATAATTTAGGTATTAGCAAATCTCATATTGAGAGGATAGCTTAGGCTAGACTCCGCCTGAAATAAAGTCATTTTATTATTATGATTATTATTATTATTTCGTGCATTCGAACCTAAATTAATTCACAAACTTCAAGTTGGAGATGATGCTCGTAGTTTGGACTTTTGCTTAACGGGGTGAGAAAATTTTAGCAGATAGATCATTTTATCGAAACATTTTATTCGTGGACGAATCTACTTTTAAGACTAATGGGCCATGGGATAGTTTCCTCTCAAAACTGTAGGTACTGGGCTCAGGAAAATCCAATTTTCCGATTTATCACTAACAGTCGAAAGTTTAAAAATGATATATTGCATCATAGAATAAACGGTCCTTATTTTATTGATAGAATTTTGAACCAAGATACTTATTTAGAACTTTTAAATAATTTTGTTTTGGAAATTGGACAATGAAAATTTAAAACGTAGAAGAATAATTTTTCAACAAGACGGATGTCCAGCACATTCTACAATTCGAGTTCGAGTATTTCGGCCGCAACGATTTCGAAGACGACGTAGATTTATTAAAGCAAAAAATTGTAGAAGCTCTTGCAACCATAAATGAAGATGTGACCTCTAATGCATACGAAGAATTTAAAAAAAGATTAGAGAAATGTGTACTTTTTGGAGGCCTACATGTAGAATAGTTCTCAACTTAGTTAAATGAAATGTAATTTTTTTGAAATTAAGTATTTTAAATAATTGGAAACACTTTGCTAAATAAAATGTTCAATAAAGATGTAAAAAAGCAATTCACTTAAAAGTCCATAAATTTTCAAATTTTTAGAATACCCTGTATAATTTATCTTAAGTTTGACGACTGCTTATGACTTCCTATGGCAAGGAAAACTTTTTATAAAGAATAACTTTTAGTAAATATAAGAGAGTTTACAAGAGTGCGGTACCTCATCCGGAGTCACACCTGGTTTGCCCAAATTAATATGATAATATACAGGAAGTCCCATTAGAATGGGTCATTCGCGATGCCATACTTTTGACTCGTCCTGTATGAAATACAAATTATTGCTTCCGGTAACATCAAAAAATTATATTTTATTCCTAATAGATTTTTGTAATATTTTGTGGTTTGAGCAGAAAAAAATCGATTTTTAAAAATTACTCTATTTTATTTGTGTCTCGCCCTGTATACAAACACATATTTGTCACAATATATTATTTGAAGTTAAAGAAATAACATTCATGCAAAAAATTGCAATCGAATCCTTAAATTGCTATAAATATATCGGGTGGTCCAAAAATAACCGGAATTTTCATTTTATCCCATAACTTCTTTATTTTTTCATCGATTTTCAACCTGTTGGGCTCGTTTGACAGCTAAAGCCTCCAGCTAAATGATTCTCTGTCAGACACTGATATAATGATCATAAATGTCAAGGCTGACGTATTTAAACTTGAGCAATTTTTAATAACTGATGGAATTTTGTTGAAATGCCGTATTTACAAACGGTTTGCTTTATGATCATGGCTGGTCTTCTGGCAATATTTTGGTGGGCAGTTTTTAAAAATCGGTCATGGAACTACGGAGCTGCACCAATAAATGTAGAGACGTGTTGTAAACGTCTCGGCAGCCATAGTAAAAATCCAAATTTTCATTTTCCTTATTTTCCTATAACTTTTTGATTCCATTACCGATTTTAATTTTTTTCGGGTCACTTAAAACCCAAAGCCTTCCACTACAATCATAAATGTCAGAAATTGACATGAATTATAAATCCAATATGGCAGAAGTGGTCAAATTTACCTAATATTTAAAAGCCTTAAGAATTTTTTAAAATGACAAATTAAATGACTTTTTTTTAACTTGAAGCCTATTCTAAGAACATTATGACGCAGAACACGAAAATCGGTTAAGAACTTATAAAGGTGTATAACGTAGTCATGTACACTGTACACCACAACAACAGTATCAAATTAATTCTTAACAGAGTTACCTATGCAGTTATCGTCATGGTTACATAACAAATGATCCCAGTAAACACATGATGTGTGGCATTCTGTTGGCCCAGTAGAGTTATTGATGGTTTTGTGATGTTGCTGGTTAAGCATTAATGGTCCATTACAAGTTGTGTACAGTCCTACCAGTAGTTTATGAATGACGTTTTGCCATTTTAGTACCAATAATGGTTTACTGAGTTTCTGCCAGTATTTTATATAGTGCATTATTGCCATTTCAGTACCAATAATGGTTTATTGCCTGCGCAATCTACTTGAGTCTGCGCTTGCGCGTCACATTCCGTACCACCACTATCATTCGCCATTTTAACCTGTGGTGGCGTCAGTCGTCAATGTCGTTATTAAAGAAAAGTGTTTAATCAGTTGTTAGTGTAAAGTGTTTGAAATATGGATAATAGGTACTGACAAACGTGTAATTTAGAAGTAAAAATTAAAACCGTCATATCTTTTCCTGCCGCCTCCTTCATTACAAATATCTCTCAAAAAAGTTACGAAACATCAAGAAAACAGGGTTATTAACCGACAAACCCGAACAATTAGTTTCTCTAGTAAGTGAAGTGAAACAACGAAAAAAAAAATAATTATTGTGATAATCCTTTGTTACAGGTAACGTACGTCAGCTGAACTTTTTGAGTGGATATCGATTTGTGTCTTTTGGTATAGATAAACCCTATAACTGTGATAGGCCGCTCCTAATCTACCCAAACACCGGTCACCTGCACTTTTTGGCAAAAACTAGTTCTTATCTTAGCTTAGGTAGATTTAGGTAAGCAATAAACTAAAAATCATATGTATATGTAATTATATGTACCTATATTGATGTTCACCTTGGAAAAACGTTTTTTGTTATAGTTTTAATGATACAAATTGTTTTTATTTGTTTTACAATAAATATGTTAATATATAAATATACTGCCTTTCATTGAAAAAGTAACATTTGTATTTAAATGCTATATATTTTTATTTAATATGTTCATATACTAAAATGTGAATAGCATGTCAGTGGCGGCTTTGAAAAATGGGATCTATTTAATTTGTAAATGGTTTGTAAAATATGTGCTGTTGGCTATTTAGTGTGCTAATATAGGTACAGTGTGCTCAGTGGCGACTGATGAAATTTAGTTTGTAATTTCTACTTATTGTAGCGTGGGTCAAGCGATATTTTAAATAACTACCAAGACTAAATAAAGAAGTTTTGCAGAACAAAATTGAGCTTAAAATTTGCGAAAACAGTTGCCCAAAAATGGGATTGCCTTCCCTGATAATAAATGTTGTGGATAATTTGAAAAATGTTTGCAAAACATTTTTTTCAGATATCAGATTGTAAATTTTGTTTTTGATTAAATTTTTATACTTATCGTATTTTTAAATGTCAACTTAATAAAATATTAATACAAATTGAAATCCGTAGATAAATTTGACATCTGAATCTGAACGAAAGCTTGGCAAACATTTTTAAAATTATATCTACAAAATTATCAGGGGCAGCAAACCTATTTTTGGCAACTGTTTTCGCATATTTCAAGTTCAATTCTGTTCTGCAGAACTTCTTCATTCAGTCTTAGTAGGTAGTTAATTTAAAGTGTCGCTTGACCCTCGCTCCAATACGAAGAAATGACAAATTAAATTTCACCAGTCGCCACTGATAGCACTGTACCTATATTGGCACACGAAATGGCCAATAGCACAGACAGTACTGGTTAGACACTGGTAAAAGATTATTGGTCTTGGAGTGGCTGAATAATGGCTGAATTGTGGTCTAATAATGGCCCAATATTAATTAAATGAAGTACCACTGGAGGCTAAGCAGTGGCGACACATTACTGGTTAAATGATGGCAAAATCTCTGATGGCCGGTGGGACATATTTTTTCCGGTCCAGCACAGTCCAGTACTAAGCAGCCATCGAAGTACCATTGATGAGTTAGATGGCAGTTTGTGATTTACCATTATTGGGCCACGTATGTTGTGTTTATTGGAGAACATTGATTCATAACTGTTATTTCAGTCAGCTGTTTTTAAATAAAAAATGTCTTGTGGTACCTAGTTTTGTTATAATGGTGCTGTCAAATGAAGACAAGATTTTCATTAAGTATCTGTGGGAATTTGTAGAGGTTTTAAAACTAGCATAATTTTTATTGAACATGGAATACGGCTTAATTTTCAACAGTATTGCGAAGTTGTTCCGAGTCAAATGTTACCTTAAATTAGTGATTTCATACTCATGCAAATTAGTCGGTCTTGGTAACTACAATGAAATTTTAGGATGGACACTTGGATTTTTAAGAGAACATGCAGCAAATTTTATTGAACAAGAACACTGGCCTCCTAATAGTCCAGATCTTAATCCCCGTGACAATTACTTTTACATTTACAAGAACGGTTGTATAAGAATGGTCGTCATTTCAATAATTTAGGCGAATTGCGACAAAGAATTTTAGACTGTTGGGAAGAAACTGACCAGCAAATTATTAAATAAGCAATAGACGGTTGGCACAGGCAGGTTCAGCTCATTGTGAACGCTAATGGAGGTCATGTTTCATTATTTAAGTATTAATTTTGACAATAAGTTATTGTTATTTAGTTAAATGAATCGTAATTAAATTATGTTTCTGGTTCAGTCCGTTATTTAATTAGATTTCATTTATTATTCATATCTTCGTAAGTCCTTAACCGATTTTCGTGATCTATAATACGTTCCAATGTTCTTAGAAGACAAGGCCTCGAGATAAAAGAATTCTAGAGGCTTTTAAATATTAGGTTAATTTGATTACTTCCGCCATATTGGATTTATGATTCATGTCAATTTCTGAGATTTAATATTGTACTGGAAGGCTTTGGGTTTAAACGACCCAAAAAAAATTAAAATCGGCAAAGAATCAAAAAAGTTATAAAGGATAATAAAAAATTCCGGATTTTACCATTGCTGCCGAAATGTTTACAACACGCTTCTACATTTTCTGGTACAGTTCCGTAGTTCCTTGACCGATTTTTAAAAACTACCCACCAAAATATTGGCAGAAGACCAGTCATGACAAACCGTTTGTAAATGCGGCTTTCAACAAAATTCCAGCAGTTACTAAAAATTGCTCAAGTTTAAATACGTCTGCCTTGACACTTATGGTGATAATATCAGTTTTTGATAGAGAATCAAATAGCTGGAAAATTTATCTGTCAAACGAATCCAAAAAGTTGAAAATCGGTGAAAAAATAAAGAAGTTATACGATAAAATGAAAATTCCGGTTTTTTTGGACCATATTTTATAAAAATAACCACTTTATATCTTTAACACCCTGTACCTTAAAAACTAGTCACAGGATTGAGTTGGGACCTTGACAGTTCTGATCAGGAAATTAAAATCTACAACATACTAACACTAACATTTTAGCAAAAATCACCTAGAGCCATTTTGCCTATATGTATATTGTGCGGGCTCTTTAGTTTTCCCCATGTTGAGGAAAAATTATTATTATAATAATTTTGTTAAACAGCTACGAATCTTTCAAAACGTTAATTATTGTAATAAAATACTTGAGAACATGAAAATAAAGGCAACGTTGCTGGGCTTCTCAAAATGCGTAAACTGTATTAACTATATACAGTCGGGCTTAGTAAGGTGGTGATATGAAGTGGCTTGAGGGGGCTTGGGAAGAACTGGGAAATATATATTTAAGTAAATATTAAATATGGTTACCCCTCTCCTGTTGCTAAATGTATATAAATTGTCCTAAGCGCAGTCACGTGAAATACACACTTCTAACTACAATAGGAAGCCTGGGCTTCTGAGAGCCTGTGATATGTACCGGGCTTGGTATAGGTAGTTGGGTACGTATATATATATATATATATATATATATATATATATATATATATATATATATATATATATATATATATATATATATATATATATATATATATATATATATATATATATATATATATATATATATATATATATATATATATATATATATATATATATATATATATATATATATGCAAAGTGTCTTATACACCTCCAAAATGATATACGTATTTAACGAATACGCCTCCAAAATCGGAGGCGACTTCGAAAAATCGGTGACCAATACGAACCTATGTGTAAAACATGTTCATTGTCATTATTACGTCATTAGTAGGCGTTTCCCAAATTTTCTGTCGGAGGCCAATTGGTATGGTGTAAATATACAGTTATACAATGTAGTTCACTGTAATTCCACCAGAAGGCGCCACCAGTTAATACGCATATACGCTACAAATGATGGTTAAGCAGAATTTGCCTCCACATGTTCTCTACACCAATACACCTCAGAAAATTGGCAACAGTGTACGGAGGTAAGTTAGTACGTTAGTTTTATATGTGTGTAAATATTATTCATTGGTGTTATTTTACCTTCTGTGGAAAAGCGCTCGCGTGCGATTTGACTTCAATAATGTTTTATTAACATGTATACGTACTAGCTTTGTTTATGAAGTAATATAGTTGTTCAACTAGTAACTAGTGTTAGTAGTAGATTGACATATTGATTAATGATTAATTAAAATAGACGAGTATTACAATTATTACTCAGGCTCAGAAAATACAATTAGTTCAAAAATAATTTGGAAGTAGCTTATTTAAAACAAAATAAGAATAAACATAATTTAACGTTTTTATTTATTCAGAACAAAAATTTGTGTGAATGATTTTGGTGTGTGTAAAATTATTTATTTATTCCTTTGGTTGAAAAATTAATGTTGGTAGTGTACGTAGTATTTCAATATGTTTTTCATAAAAAAGTAACTAAAATTGCAGTTATTAAACCAGTATAAAATATGTAAATTAGCAATAATAAAATCCTCTGTAAATGAGCAGTATCAAAAATATTTGTAAACTGTACTGAATAGATTAAATAGATACACATACACATTTTATACAAAGGTGTTCAAAGATCAGCTTTAACCTGAAGATGATGAACTCGACAATCTATTAATACAGATATGGGTAAGTAGTATTATTCTTTTTAAATTTTTATAACCAATTATGACTTTATTTGCAGGTTTGACATTATTCAAAAGTAAGTGGATATACAATATTGCATAAAAAACAAGCTTAAGATTTTATTAGCAACATGTCATATCAAATAGTTAAGTAATGTTCTTGTGTTAATACATACAGTGTGGAACAGCCAAATGAAATAAATTCATTATCTCAATTATTGTGAATATTTTTTAAAAATCCCTAGGTACCTACGTCGATTTTGGATTCTGAAATGACATCCTGCAACGTACAAATTTCATCTTTTAATTCAACCCCGTTCGAGTGGCAGTTGCAAACCCTAAATTTTTTAATGGACTTAAAGTAAGGACTTGTGATACCTTATTTGGAACATATTTTTACATTTTTAGATTCAGGATGTCATTTTGGATACAGTTATAGCATATTGAGATAAAAATATTAATGGCTGACATTTTTATGAGCAAAATTAATTTTTTATCTAGGCGGCCGTAATCCCAAAAAATGTTTTGCTTTGCTTGGGTAATTAATCAAAAAATATATTTTTGACATTATGCCACATGGCGTTTGTGTTATAAGATTTTAAACATTTCGGAAATCATTTTTCCAAATTATTTAATTTTTTCTAAATGGCACCATTGTGGCTCACTACGTTATTTCAATAAAGCATTTAATTACCGATTACGTGGTACCAAATAATTCACAATATCTTCATATCATATCTGTAGCTATATGTATTGGCCCAGAACGTCAAAAAAATACAATATGTGATGAAAATATATTAGTTAACGGAATACCAATAGAATGGGTATCCTCAGTAAAAAATCTGGGTGTATACATGGATAGCAGTTTATGCTTTAATGAACATGTTAAACACGTATACCAGTTAGGGTTTTACAAATTGAAATCGCTGTATCACTTAAAATATAATCTCAATGAGAATATAAAATTAAAGCTAATTAAATCTCTAATTTACCCACATATTGATTACTGCAGTATGGTCTATTATTATTTTTTGCCAAACTATAACCAACAAAAAATTCAGAGATTACAAAATGCGTGCATACGGTGTGTGTGCAATGTTCCTTATAGAAGTCATATAACTCCGTATATAAATAGATTGTCGGAACCTAAAATTTGTAATAGAATAATGTATATTTCATTAATTTTCCTTTATAAAATGATCATCTCTAAAATGCCTTCGTATTTGCACAGTTTGTTGATAAGAAGATCTGACATTCATAATGTCAATGTAAGGATAAATTATTTCACTATTCCGCAACATACAACTAGTAAATACGAAGGATCATTTTCATATGTAGCTCCTTCTCTTTTAAATAGAGTTTTAATGGAAATTAATTTGCCGTACCCACAATTTGTTAGACATGTTAAGGCACTAACTAACCATGTAAATATTTGATAATTATTGTAATATTTTTCTTATAGTGTGTAAGATTCATTTTTCAAAATATTTGTGAACATTTAAATATTATTTGTCATTATAGGTGGAATGGAAGAACGGCTATGCCGAATTCTCACCTTTTGTGTGATTCTCTTGTGGCACAATAAACATTTATTTATTTATTTATTTATTTATTTATATTATTATACATAAGAATAACATTCAACTAGAAATGAAATAAAGTTATAATATTTAACAATGGATCTCTATCAAGTAGGTGCTTTTGATCTCCTGAATCAAAAAACGTAAAAATATATACAGGGTGTTCGATTTAAAATTCCAAAGTTAGCATCATTTTCGGCGAAACCTGAAGCATTGAATAAATACATAATATAAAGAGGCACAACCGTCAAGGGGCCGAGATTTTAGAATTGTATTTTTTGCCAATAGCTTCAGGATTGTTTTCAATTTTTAGTGCTATGAGAAGGTATTTGTTATTCCTAAATATTGTAGATAATTCTATAGTTATTGACAAAAAAATACAACACTAAAATCTCGGCCCCTTGACGGTTGCGCCTCTTTATATTATTTACTCAATGCCTGAAGCGACAAAAAATGATAAATCGGCCGAATTAATACATATTTAGCCGTTATTTGACGTGCCCAAATTTGAAATTCATATCTTGTAAAACCAAGAAGATATAGATAGAGGCAAGTGGCATCTCGTGTTCACCTGGTATATTCTCTGGGTTTTGCAAGATGTGAATTTCAAATTTGGACACGTCAAATAACGACTGAATATGCATTAATTCGACCAATTTAACATTTTCGGTGGCTTCCGGTTTCACAGGAAATGATGCTAACACTGTATTATTAAATGGAACGCCCCGTATATTTTCACATTTTTTTATTCAGGGGGTCAAAGGCATCTGCTTCATAGAGATCCACTGTTAAATATTATGAGTTTTTTTTTTCATTTATATCTTGTTGGATGTTATAATATTCTTATGTATTTCTATGTATTATAAATATGAACAACATTAAATGCTTTATTGAAATAACGTATAGAGCCACCATGGACTCATTTAAAAAAAATAGTTATTTTGAAAAAATGATTTCCGAAATGTTCGAGATCTTATAACACAAATTTCATATGACATAATACCATAATTGTATTTTTTGATTAATTATTGAAGCAAAATAAAACATATTTTTGGGGTCACGGCCGCCTAGAAGAAATATTAAGTTTGCTCATAAAAATATCAGCCATTAATATTTTTATCTCAAACTGACCTGAATCAAAAAATGTAAAAATATATAGGGTGTTCCATTTAAAAAATCAAAGTTAGTTTAATTTCCGGTGAAACCGTAAGTGACGGGAAATGTAAAATTGGTCGAGATAATGCACATTTAACCGTAATTTGACGTGCCCAAATTTTCAAAATTCATATCTTGTCAAACCAAGAAGATATAGCAAGCGTCATTTCGTGGTCACCAGGTATACCGCGCCTTCAATTTTCGTAGCTACATGGAGATAAAGTGATCGTGTTCATTCGAAGTAGAGGGGAGTATCGTGTGCATGGTAAATTCACGTTCACGAATGCAAGCAAACGCATATGAATGCGTTTGCGTATGGACGATGATACATGGCAGCTATCCCCACTATTACGGTCGGACTCACGAGCTTTACCGAATATTTTCTTGTGTAGTGTTTTGAAATGAAGGCACGGTATGTTTTGTGTCCCAAAAGTAACGAATTTAATTTATATTTTTTTTGTTTGCCTTTTAAAAAAGCAAAATATAGGTCAACTAGTAGGTATATTATAAAAAGTGCTACTTTTCTATAATATTGACAATTTGTCTTCGTCATATTTCACAAAACTATAACAGTAATATTTTTTTACATAGGACACCATATGATATAAACTCTGTTTAAAAAATAATTAACTCTATAGATTTTACCCTTTTACCAACTTGTTTAAAGTAGTTTTTGAGAAATGTCAAAAATGGTCTGTATGAGGAGAAAATAAATTATAAGAGTGATTAAAGAAAAACCTTATTACTTGATTGACAAAAACAAATTAAATAAAAATGATAAAAAAACAATAAATCTTCAGATAGGTATGCTAATTTAGAAAAATATTATTGTTTCATAGAATAGCATTCCAAGATTTTCCAATGTTTTCAAAACTATTAAAGGTAAACTAACAGGTAAAACCTAAAAAATAACTCGGTAAATTCTTTGAAGAAGTCATTAGTTTGTAAAGGGTCATTGTCTTAATTGTGACTACTCCTCTAATTTTATTATTTTTATTAAATAACTATATATTTCTTTACGAAATTTTAAGGCTTTACCTGCAGTTTATTACCAACTATACAGTTGTCATACAAGGTGTTTTAAAGAACGTGTGCGAACAAAGTTGTATTTTTTAAATGGAACACCCGCTATATATTTGCATGTTCGAATTCTGCTAAAAATTATAAGCATTCTTTGTCATATCACCATACATCAAAATTAACTGTTTCCGAGTATACATGGTACTTTCAGATGCTGTATATTCTAACCGGTGAGACTCAAAGTAAAATAACTTCTACATTCCTTTCTTAGTTTTTTATTCCCTACCCGAATATGGCAACTTCCTGTTCAGCTTATATCAAATGGAAATCGAAAATTTGGTTATTAGCTGGATTTGGACTCCTCTTCTACTCTCGTCATTTTTAACAAAAAAAATCCAATAATCTAGAGTACCTAGTTTTCTATTCTATTTAAATTAATAAAAGCTATTATTTTACTAAACTACACGGAAGCAAGTAAAATATTATTACTCAATACAAAAATGTTACAGAGTGACAAAAATGCGATAAATTATAAAGCGCACAAGAACTGGGAATGACATATTGCAAAATATTATGTCTCCTTTTAAAGTGTCTAAAAAAATATTGGCCCTATTACTCTATTATCTAAAATTCCACACCATATTTACCGATGAACGGCCCAGAGCTTTTAATCTGACAAACTGCACGAGGATTTTGTAGAGCCCAGATAATTTGCTTTATTAAATTTAAAGGTGTTCATATGCTGAGCATAATTTAAACTGTTAACTTATAATAGGGCCAAAAAGAGTAGTCAGTAGATCAAAAAATTCACCGGAAATTCTTCAAAGTAGCTTTTATGGAATATAGAAGCGGCAGCTCTTTTTACCATATAATCCCATATAATTGAGAGAAATATATAAAGTTTTATCCGCCTACCAGAGATGAAAACCACAACTAGTTCCCCCTGGATTTACTGACTACTCTTTTTGGCCCTACTATATTTTAGACCAGGTGGTATGGGCGCAGTCGTTTTGAAGTAAATTCGGACTGATTTTTTTTGCTGGAATCGGTTCAGGAGACAGTGTCGATTATGAAAATCTATGTTACCAAAAGGTAACCTGGTCTGATATTGTTTAAAACAGTTTAATAAAAGGTAAAAATAACATTTTTTTACTCAAACTAATTAAGCATTTTTATATTTTTCGACCGATTTCCAACAATAACTTTTTTCGTAAACTTGATATTTTCAATGTTATTAATTTTTAAAAATTAATAACTGAAAATATCTCTTCCTTTTTTTAGGATTTATTATATCTCTTGAAGTTACTATCGAAAAAACTTGTTTTATCTAACAAATATTCAAATTAACCAGTTTAAAACTGGGAAATAACCTCTACACCTTTGACGTGATGTCAGAGGAACAATTAGAGGGTGTTTTTTGACGACTAATAGGAATTAAAATAATACAAAAACACTGGACAGACGTTTTGGAATCTATCTGTTTCCTTTTTCAAAGTGTAGGCTTTAGATTTTTATGTTACGTGTAGATGTAGATCCACTATTACAAATCTTTTTTGTGTAGCAGAATCTATTGATCCAGGACTACAAACTGATGTTGTTTACACTGACTTTTCTAAGGCATTCGACAGACTTGATCATAACATACTTATTACTAAACTTAAAGCTCATGGTTTCTCTTCGAGTCTCCAAGAATTTTTTAAATCCTATCTTACGAATCGTAAGCAATATGTTGAATGTTCTGGTCATCAGTCTGTCGAGATTTCAGTAACATCTGGTGTTCCCCAAGGATCCAACCCAGGGCCACTCCTCTTTAACATATTCATTGATGATATCACTTGTAGTCTAAAGGTAAATTGCTTACTGTATGCCGATGATATGAAACTGTACTGTAACATCAAAAGCATTGAGGATTGTATGGAGCTGCAAAATGACTTGTGTTTTGCAAATAAGTTGCCCTTAAATGTAGCAAAGTGTAATGTCATGACATATAGCAACAAAGCAAATCTAATTACCTTTAATTATTCTATAAACGACACAAATTTAAATCGACCTGTTACCTACCGAGATTTGGGAGTGACATTTGATCAGAAACTTTCATTTGTTAATCACATCAGGAATCTTACTTCAGACTGTTTTAGAGCTCTAGGGTACATTATAAGAAACTCCAACGACTTCAACAATATTAGCATATTAAAATTGCTTTTTTATTCCTTTGTAAGATCGCGTTTAGAGTATGCCTACAGTATTTGGAGTCCCTTCTACAATGTCCATATTCAGAGTTTAGAAAAAGTGCAGAGAAATTATAAGTAGAAATGCAAGTAACAACTACTCAACGGGCAAAAACCCCGACTTGCATTGATTTACACTTGGAAATCCAAAATTGATAACCAATATTATTCGAATAATATTGGCTATCAATTTTGGATTTCCAAGTGTAATTCAATGCAAATCGGGGCTTTTGCCCGTTGAGTAGTTGTTACTTGGATTTCTACTTATTATTTAGCATGTAGTTTAGTCCACAAGCGATAGAGGTCGCCTGCTTTTGGTATTTGCTTTGCAAATCGCTATCTGTCACAGAGACATCATCGATGTCTTGACAGGTAGTAGCAACTGACCACCAGAGGGATGTTTCTATCTCTCACCACTACCAAATAACACGGTGTAAAAGAAAATTGTTATTATTATTATTCTACACATTACATTAAAATCTAAAGCCTAAACTTTGAAAAAGGAAACAGATGTAGTTTAAGAAACGCCAGCGCAGTGTTTTTGTATTCTTTTAATTCATATTAGTTGTCAAAAAACACGCTCTAACTGTCCCTCTGACATCACGTCAAAGGAGTAGAGGTTACTTCCCAGTTTTAAACTGGTTAATTTGAGTATTATTTAGATACATCAAGATTTTTCGATAGGAATTTCAAGAGATATGGTAATAAATCCCCAAAAGAAAAGGAAGAGAAAAAATTTATGAAATGCCACAATTAGCACTTAAACAATATGAACAGTTCTTGTTGGAAATCGGTCAAAATATATAAAAAAAATTAGTTTAAGTAAAAAATCGTAATTTTTCTATTTGTTATAACAAAAATTGTTTTAAACAATATCAGACCAGGTTACCATACCGATCCCAGCAAAAAAATTAAGTCCGAATTTACTTCAAAACGCCTGCACCCATACCACCTGGTCTGCTACACAAACGAATAATATTCTAGCGCATCATCTTAATACGAACTCACCCCCCACTCCCGCTCAATATATGTGGCAACACTGCTGGAGGCGTAACCGAAATCTAGTGTACAAAAACTTATACAAAAGAGGCGTTTCCGCTACTCAGTATTTGGAGGTGTGTTACATTTACAAATATGGCAAAAATTTGTATATATTCAGAATGCTTATTTCTTACCCCTCTCTTGGTGCTTGTGTAGAGGTGTGTTATTATTTACCATTTGCACAAAATACACACAAAAAACGTACTTCCTTAACGTGGAGGCTTGGGTGCCTGTGTGATGTATGGAGGCGATTAAGATAGCCGTGCACGTATATATATATATATATATATATATATATTGATAAAGGGTATGTTGTGGCCTCCAAAGTAGATACCAAAGATACGTTGTCACCTCATATATAACGTTATGGCCTCCGATTTCGGAGGCGACAACGTTTCTCCTATTTTTCATCGGTTTTGGAAAGAAGGTGACATCTAGAGTTCAAAAACGAAAATTTGTTCGGAGGCGACAAAGTACCTTCCATACTCACAAATAAATATTTTAGTTCCTATATATAACGCTGGCGCTGATGTCGCATTCAGTATTCAATGAGAGCACGTTGTCACCTCCTGATATATAAAGCTGAATTATTTGTCACAAGCGTAGCGTTCTCGCCTCCTTAAAAAGGCAACGTCGCAGGACATTTCAGCATATTATGGGCGAGTTGCTTTATTCACGGGTTGATCCACCAGATGTGTCTTATCTCGTTCTAACCTCGGACATAGAACGAGATAAAACACATCTGATGGATCCACCGGTGAATAAAGCAACTCGCCCTATGAGATTGGATAGTGATAATTTAAATATGTCATCAATTATGTCATTTGAACATCCTAAATTATAGTTATTGTTTTATTTACGTGGCATACTGAAAATTTTTGCAGAAAACCGGAATGATACAATATATCAGCTTTGAAATTTTTCATAATTCAAGAAGCTATATTTCAAGATATGATTGGAATAGATATTAAGTATAATATATTATATATTTTTGGAGAAATAAAATAATATAACTTACTTTTAGCTTAAGACGTATAATTTCATGCACATCTGGAGATTCTTTGTAAAATGTAATGTAAGACTAAAAAGTGGGTGAGAACGAGTCAGACTGTACAGGCCAGTACAGGGATATTATCGAAAGATTAACCCCTTATGACATTTTTATTCTTCTAAGAAAATAATGGTAAATACAAAAGTTGCGCGAAATTTTCCCGCGATCTCACCGTACTTATCGAAATTACAATTATACAGGGCGTTCTGGAGATACAAACCTAACTTGTTTTTCTAAATGGAATACCCTGTATGTTTTTATATTTTTGAAATCTACGCATTATCCCGATTCCGACGATATACCAGGTGACCACGAAATGACGCTCGTCTCTATATCTTCTTGGTTTTACAAGATATGAATTTCAAAGTTGGGCACGTCAAATAACAGTTAAATATGCATTATTTTGACCGCTTTTTTACTTGCAGTCGCTTTGAGTTTCACCGGAAATGACACTAACTTTGATTTTTTAAATGGAACACCCTATAGATTTTTACATTTTTGGATTCAGGAGGTCATTTTGGATATATGTAGTTATGGCATATTGAGATAAAAATATTAATACTGACATTTTTATGAGCAAATTAAATTTTTTACTAGGCGGCCGTAATCCCAAAAAAATATTTTATTTCATCCCGTCCGGAAAGTACAACAGTACAGTATTCATATGAGGCCGGAAAATGAGACATTACGGTATCAGAGCCGGCAAAGTACCGGAAACCACCGGAAACTTATTACGAACCAATCACAAACTGTTATTATACCTTTTGACAGTTGTTTGACATATAAAAATCAACCGTAAATTAAAAAATAGTGGCAAATGTCAAATGACATAAGAAAATAACCAAGTGTCAAATTATACAAAAATGCTAATATACAAGAAATGACGGGATGAAATAAAATATCATTCGACACACGTCCGTAAGGTGTTATTCCAGCCTCGTTTAGATATTCTAGACTCGGCTCCTGCCGTCGCCTCGTCCATAATATCTACTCGACTGTAACAAGTCACCTTCCGGACTTGTGACGAAAATTACTATTTTTATGCTTCAGTAATTAATAAAAAATACAATTATGACGTTATGCCATATGGCATTTGTGTTAAAAAATCTTAAACATTTCGGAAATCATTTCTCCAAATTAACTATCCTTTTTTAATGGCACCATGGTGGTACACTACGTTATTTCAATAAAGCATTTTATTACCGATTACTTGGTACCAAGGACTTCACTATATCTTTATATTGTAATACATTAATATACATAAGAATAACATTCAACTAGAAATGAAAAAGTCAATATTTAACAGTGGATCTCTATCAAGTAGATGCCTTTGATCTCCTGAATCTAAAGATGTAAAAATATATGCAGGGTGTTCCATTTAAAATTCCAAAGTTAGCATTATTTCCGGTGAAACCAGAAGCGACAAAAAATGTTAAATCTGTTGAATTAATGCATATTTAGCCGTTATTTGAGGTGCCCACATTAGAAATTTATATCTTGTAAAACCAAGAAGAGATAGAGGCAAGTGACATCTTGTGGTCATATTCTTGGTTTTAAAAGATATGAATTTCAAATTTGGACACGTCAAATAACGGCTGAATAATATTTATTAATTCGACCAATTTATCATTTTCCGTTGCTTCCTGTTTCACCGGAAATTATGCTAACATTGGATTTTTAAATGGAACGCCCTGTATATTTTCACATTTTTTATTCAGCAGGTCAGATGCTAGAGATCCACAAATATGAGTTTTTTTTTTTCATTTATATCTTTTTGAATGTTATATTATTCTTATGTATTTTTATGTATTATAATATGAACAAATCCATCATGGTGCCATTAAAAAAAAATAGTTATCCTGAAAAAATTATTTTCAAAATATTTCAGATCTTATAACACAAATTTCATATGATATAATACCATAATTGCATTTTTTGATTAATTATTGAAGCAAAATAAAACATATTTTTGAGATCACGGCCGCCTGGATGAAAAATTAAGTTTGCTCATAAAAATGTCTGCCAGTAATATTTTTATCTCAATATGCCATAACTGTATCCAAAATGACTTCCTGAATATAAAAATGTAAAAATATATAGGGTGTTCCATTTAAAAAACCAAAGTTAGTCACATTTCCGGTAAAACCGGAAGTGACAGAAAATGAAAAATCAGTCGACATAATGCATATTTAACCGTTATTTGACGTGCCCTAATTTGAAATTCATATCTTGTCAAAACAAGAAGATATAGGGACGAGCGTCATTTCGTGGTCACCCGGTACATGTATTGTATGTTTGCTCAACTTTTTGCTCAACTTCTTCTAATATAAATTTTTGCTAAATATGTAGAAAAACAGGGTTGCCTTGAAAATTATATTGGTTAGAAATACCATTCTGCATTTTATTTTGTTATTTTATACTAGGTAAATCATGTTTTTACAAAAAAAACATATTTTATGAAAAGGTGTTCCACATGCCACATAACAATCAATAATGCCATTTTTTTATTCGATTGAACAAGAACCATTTTGACTTAAAAATGTAGCCACCAAAACTAGGGCTAGTAAGAGAAATATCAAACTAAAATAGTAATGCTTTTGTTTCTGACCAAACTGATTTGACGCCTCCTATATTTTCACATAATTAATTGGATCGCGGAGAAAACCGCATGTTTTTGATGTTGAACTGATCATATGTGCAACGTAACATGTTTCAAAAATTCCTATTTAATTAATAAAATAAAGTAGAAAAATATAAAATTTTCGTGGCAAAATTGATTCTTTTTATTTTGCAGACATTGATATTTGATGTCTATTGGGCAATTAGGCCAAGCGGCAAGTATTTTTTCGCCACAAATTGATAATAGCATCTTGTTTCACAGACATAAAAAATATGTCAAAAGTGTGATTACCTCCGAGGTCGGAGACTACCCTTAATTTTGCAATTTATGTACAATAATCCGGTTTTCTAGCAATAACTGGTATCCTATTCATCCTACGTGAGAAATGGTGGTATACAAAATTGAAGATATTAAAATTCTCTATAAAAGATGCCCTACGCATATTTTTCCTCAGACCAACGGTTTTTTAATACTAACCGCACAAAATTGAAAAATTCGTGACGGTCACAGCGAGCGAAAACCTTTGGTCTGAGCAAAAATATGTAAAGTTTATAGAGAATTTTAATGTCTTCAATTTTGTATACCACTATTTCTCTCGTAGGGTGAATAGGAAGCACCTTATCGTTAAAAAACCAGATTTTAATACATAAATCGCACAATTAAGGGTAGTCGCCGACATCGGGGGTAATCACACTTTTGATATGTTTTTTATGTCTCTGAAACAAGATCATTAAGAAAAAAAAATGTATTATCAATTTGTATTTTTTTGTGGGTTTTTTCGACCTGCCGCCGTATGGACTAAAAAGCTTGGATCAAATATACAATACAAATACAGGGTGAATCAGTTTTAATGGGATAAACGCAAACGAATAATAATAATAAAATTTTGTTATATAAACATATCCTCAAAATTGCTTAGTTTGTGAGATACCAAGTGTTTTTATTTTTTATCTTTGAAACGGGAAAAGATATTTCAGTCAAATTTGGTATATGATAGTTTTGGACAAAACCACATTCATTCTTGTGCTCCTTAACATTAACACAAGATCCAGTGGCATACAAATCGGGGCCATCTGATCCCCTTTTTTAAAAAAGTGGACGCGTCTTGGTTTTTTTAAAGATTTATAATAATTTTTATAATCGTTTGTCAATTCTAAGTAAATTAGGTCTCTACAATTGTTAACCATAATGTATTTGATTTTGAGTTATTTCCCTATTTGTTATTAGAAATGTATAAAAACTTGAAACCTGGCAAGATGTTGTTTAATGGAAAATTGAATTAAATTGACGACTTATTTTAATTATAAATATAAATGTCTGTTTAGTTTAATCTTTTGACAATAAACTCTTACACCTTAATTGAATTAAAGGTTTTTAATAGATTTACGTCAAAGTTGAATACATATTAAATATAATAATGCAATAAATTCCAATAATATAGCATTCTTACAGTTGCTTTAAATATTAATAAGTTGTATCAATTTCAAAAGTCTCGCCAGTTTTCCATTAATGACGTCAAAAACGGACGGTCTCGTTATTGGTTAAAGTCCAAATAAATTCGTTCGTGCACGTGACGTCACAATACTAACCTCAAAAATATGTAATTTTTACGATTTTCAAATATGCTGCTTTTATCAAAATTTCTGCTCCTGTACTATGAACTAAAATCTTGTTCAGTGCATTATTAATGAAGTTTTAATTGCCTTAATCTAATAAAATAAGATTGTTTTTGTTGGTTGGAAATCCAATCTATAATTAGCTGCCTATTTTTAATAATCTACAAAATTAAAACTGCAGGGTGTCCCGAAATAACGTGAAAACCTCTTAAGGGTATTTCCTCATCAAGAAATAAATATAATCTCTTATGTACAGTAAAGTCGAGAACGGCCTCCTTGAGCCGCTAGATCTCCTCAAAAGGGGGCACCAAAAAGTGATTTGATTTTTTTTTTTTTTTCGAAAGTGACTATAGCTGGCGGAATGAAATTTGGGCACGACTTTGTACTTATGGAAGGTCTTCTTAATAGGTAAAAGTTAACAGGAGTTAAATTATTATGCATATACAGGGTGTCCCGAAATTAGTGGTCATCATTTTACCAGCTTGTTCAAAAATAAGGCAAGAAGTTCCTACAAATATAGCCACAGAAAGGCTTCCTAAGGGAGCTACAACCCTTTAAAAGTGCTTCCTTGATGATGGTTTTTAGTTAATATTTCCGAAACCGGTGAAATTAAAAATATGAAATTTTGGTCAATTACTAATCATTTTATGACCAATAAGGTAGTGTAAAAATGAATCAAAAATTTCATTCAGGGGTGGGTCAAACAGGGAGGGGGTGGAGTAAAATGCCCCACAACTTTTTCGCATGTAAGTTTTTCCAAATTTTGGTAGCAAATTATGGAATACCAAAGTTTTTTCTGCAATAAAGGTATTCTAGTTGTACTTTGATATGGCGCACCGTTTTCGAGTTATTGAGTTTCTGGAAAACAATAATCACAAAAAAATCACAACGGAACGAGTAGGATGCACAGTTCTCTAGGTACTTAGTATCTAATTAATAATAGAATTATGCTGAAATTATCGCTTCCAGGGCGCTACTGCAAAAAATAATAATAGGACAATTTTATTAGTAATTACTAATTAAATGTAAAGTTTATGTTAATAGGCCTATGACTTTGCTAGAATTAAAACAAAAAATATGAGAAGAAATTAATAGAATTCCACCTGAGATGTGTTTAGCAGTTTTTAACCACATGGAGAAGGTATTGCAGGAGTGTTTTGACCGAAATGGAAGGCGCTTCGACAATATAATTTTTAAAACATAAAATCCGCCTATATTGTGTGTATTTTTGCAGTAATAAATTTATTTTAAAACTTCAAGCAAATTTATTATTAGCCTTTAAAAATGGAATTCCATTCCTGGACACCATGTATAAACCACAATAGTTGAAATGTTTTATTGTGTATTTTAAGTCCCTAAAGGAGTAGTTTGTTATTTTCCTTATGTTTTATATCTTAATTCCTCTGGTTCTTATCACCCCCAATCATGATTAGGTACCACGTATCTTGGGCAATGGGAGTCAAAACAACTTCTTTTTAAGAAAATTAACCAGAATTAATCAGAACGGTATAAAACTAGTCAAAAAAAAATATTTTTTAACATTAGTTATTACATTTTCGAAAGCAAATACGTTTCTTAAGCTATAAAACTTATTAGCAATTTAATAAAAAATAAAATGTAACATATTATATTTTATTAGTAATATATTAAAGTAATATATTAAAGTAATTTATTAAAGTGATATATTAAAATGTAATATATTACATTTTATTTTTTATTAAATTGCTAATAAGTTAGTTTTATAGCTTAAGAAACGTATTTGCTTTCGAAAATGTAATAACTAAGGTTAAAAAAATATATTTTTTTGACTAGTTTTGTACCGTTCTGATTATCTCTTCTTGGGTAATGCGAGTCAAAACAACTTACTTTTAAATTAAGAAAATTATATTTCTTTATCATGTTTTTAATCAATTTTATAACTTAATAAACAAACGTACTTATAAACAAATATATTTTGTTGACTTAGTTTTTTACAGTTCTCCTTAACTGACCACAATTTCCTTGCTCTTCCCTACCTTACAAAAGTCATGTTCCTCATTTATCCCATTTTATTTAATATTTTGATAAGTAATATTTCATGAGTAAAACATTCTGAAACTGAATTTATATTCATATTAAAAACACGTCCTTATAAAGCACGGATACAGAGGTGTCTTTGTGACCTCCGAAAATGTGACAACACTGTCGGAGCCGACAACGTTATTAACGTGAGCGCTTATATATAGATTTCGGAGGTCACATAGTACTTTATGTGGTTTCCATATATGACCTCCTTAAAAGTCAAATTTCTCTTCCCCTCTTTTGAAATACAGATTCGTGACCCTCTCCTCACCCCATATATGAAATTTTTTTTTCTCTAGTTGAACGGGGAGACCCGGAGGCGAGGTCGCCTCTTCCACGTAGTGGAGGTGACAACATACCGCGTATATATATATATATATATATATATATATATATATATATATATATATATATATATATATATATATATATATATATACAGGGTGTCCCACTTAAGATGTATCCACCCTCCTAAAATCTTTATTTGTGAACTAATTTTCAAAATCTTTTTTTTGCTGGATAGGGCTTGGAAAAATGCATTTAATAAGCTATACCTTACATTTTTTAAGTGGGACACCCTGTATATATATATATATATATATATATATATATATATATATATATATATATATATATATATATATATATATATATATATATATATATATATATATATATATATATATATATATTTATATATATATATATAAGTGTCCCACTTAAGATGTATCCACCCTCCTAAAATCTTTATTTGTGAACTAATTTTCAAAATCTTTTTTTTGCTGGATAGGGCTTGGAAAAATGCATTTAATAAGCTATACCTTACATTTTTTAAGTGGGACACCCTGTATATATATATATATATATATATATATATATATATATATATATATATATATATATATATATATATATATATATATATATATATATATATATATATATATATATATATGGCAAAAATATGTTGAGAATAGCGAAAATAAAGGGGCAAACACCTTTAAGCTGGACACCCTGTACAAACACATATTTGTCACAATATATTATTTGAAGTTAAAGAAATAACATTCATGAAAAAAATTGCAATCGAATCCTTAAATTGCTATAAATATATCGGGTGGTCCAAAAATAACCGGAATTTTCATTTTATCCCATAACTTCTTTATTTTTTCATCGATTTTCAACCTTTTGGGCTCGTTTGACAGCTAAAGCCTCCAGCTAAATGATTCTCTGTCAGACACTGACGTATTTAAACTTGAGCAATTTTTAAATAACTGATGGAATTTTGTTGAAATGCCGTATTTACAAACGGTTTGTTTTATCATCATGGCTGGTCTTCTGGCAATATTTTGGTGGGCAGTTTTTAAAAATCGGTCAAGGAACTACGGAGCTGCACCAATAAATGTAGAGACGTGTTGTAAACGTCTCGGCAGCCATAGTAAAAATCGAAATTTTCATTTTCCTTTATAACTTTTTGATTCCTTTACCGATTTTAATTTTTTTCGGGTCACTTAAAACCCAAAGCCTTCCACTATAATCATAAATGTCAGAAATTGACATGAATTATAAATCCAATATGGCAGAAGTGGTCAAATTTACCTAATATTTAAAAGCCGTAAGAATTTTTTAAAATGGCAAATTAAATGACTTTTTTTTTAACTTGAAGCCTATTCTAAGAACATTGTGACGCAGAACACGAAAATCGGTTAAGAACTTATAAAGGTGTATAACGTAGTCATGTACACTGTACACCACAACAACAGTATCAAATTAATTCTTAACAGAGTTACCTATGCAGTTATCGTCATGGTTACAAAACAAATGAACATTGATTCATAACTGTTATTTCAGTCAGCTGTTTTTAAAAAGCGTCTTGTGGTACCTAGTTTTGTTATAATGGTGCTGTCAAATGAAGACAAGATTTTCATTAAGTATCTGTGGGAATTTGTAGAGGTTTTAAAACTAGCATAATTTTTATTGAACATGGAATACGGCTTAATTTTCAACAGTATTGCGAAGTTGTTCCGAGTCAAATGTTACCTCAAATTAGTGATTTCATACTCATGCAAATTAGTCGGTCTTGGTAACTGCAATGAAATTTTAGGATGGACACTTGAATTTTTAAGAGAACATGCAGCAAATTTTATTGAACAAGAACACTGGCCTCCTAATAGTCCAGATCTTAATCCCCGTGACAATTACTTTTACATTTACAAGAACGGTTGTATAAGAATGGTCGTCATTTCAATAATTTAGGCGAATTGCGACAAAGAATTTTAGACTGTTGGGAAGAAACTGACCAGCAAATTATTAAATAAGCAATAGACGGTTGGCACAGGCAGGTTCAGCTCGTTGTGAACGCTAATGGAGGTCATGTTCCATTATTTAAGTATTAATTTTGACAATAAGTTATTGTTATTTAGTTAAATGATTCGTAATTAAATTATGTTTCTGGTTCAGCCCGTTATTTAATTAGATTTCATTTATTATTCATATCTTCGTAAGTCCTTAACCGATTTTCGTGATCTATAATACGTTCCAATGTTCTTAGAAGACAAGGCCTCAAGATAAAAGAAAGCCTAAATTCGCCATTTTAAAAAAATTCTAGAGGCTTTTAAATATTAGGTTAATTTGATTACTTCCGCCATATTGGATTTATGATTCATGTCAATTTCTGAGATTTAATATTGTACTGGAAGGCTTTGGGTTTTAAATGACCCAAAAAAATTAAAATCGGCAAAGAATCAAAAAAGTTATAAAGGATAATAAAAATTCCGGTTTTTACCATTGCTGCCGAGATGTTTACAATACGCTTCTACATTTTTTGGTACAGTTCCGTAGCTCCTTGACCGATTTTTAAAAACTACCCACCAAAATATTGGCAGAAGACCAGTCATGACAAACCGTTTGTAAATGTGGCTTTTCAACAAAATTCCAGCAGTCACCAAAAATTGCTCAAGTTTAAATACGTCTGCCTTGACACTTATGGTGATAATATCAGTTTTTGATAGAGAATCAAATAGCTGGAAAATTTATCTGTCAAACGAATCCAAAAAGTTGAAAATCGGTGAAAAAATAAAGAAGTTATACGATATAATGAAAATTCCGGTTTTTTTGGACCATATTTTATAAAAATAACCACTTTATATCTTTAACACCCTGTACCTTAAAAACTAGTCACAGGATTGAGTTGGGACCTTGACAGTTCTGATCAGGAAATTAAAATCTACAACATACTAACACTAACATAGTTAATACAGTTACGCATTTTGAGAAGCCCTAGCTACGTGGCCTTTAGTTTCATGTTCGCAAGTATTTTATTACAATAATTAACGTTTTGAAAGATTCGATTTTGTTAAACAGCTACGAATCTTTCAAAACGTTAATTATTGTAATAAAATACTTGAGAACATGAAAATAAAGGCAACGTTGCTGGGCTTCTCAAAATGCGTAAACTGTATTAACTATATACAGTCGGGCTTAGTAAGGTGGTGATGTGAAGTGTTTTGAGGTGGCTTGAGAAGAACTGGGAAATATATATTTAAGTAAATATTAAATAAGGTTACCCCTCTCCTGTTGCTAAATGTATATAAATTGTCCTATGCGCAGTCACGTGAAATACTTCTAACTACAATAGGAAGCCTGGGCTTCCGAGAGCCTGTGATATGTACCGGGCTTGGTATAGGTAGTTGGGTACGTATATATATATATATATATATATATATATATATATATATATATATATATATATATATATATATATATATATATATATATATACGTACCCAACTACCTATACCAAGCCCGGTACATATCACAGGCTCTCGGAAGCCCAGGCTTCCTATTGTAGTTAGAAGTATTTCACGTGACTGCGCATAGGACAATTTATATACATTTAGCAACAGGAGAGGGGTAACCTTATTTAATATTTACTTAAATATATATTTCCCAGTTCTTCTCAAGCCACCTCAAAACACTTCACATCACCACCTTACTAAGCCCGACTGTATATAGTTAATACAGTTTACGCATTTTGAGAAGCCCAGCAACGTTGCCTTTATTTTCATGTTCTCAAGTATTTTATTACAATAATTAACGTTTTGAAAGATTCGTAGCTGTTTAACAAAATTATTATAATAATAATTTTTTCTCAACTTGGAGAAAACTAAAGGGCCCGCACGCACAAAATACATATAGGCAAAAATGGCTCTCGGTGAAGTTTTGCTAAAATGTTAGTGTTAGTATGTTGTAGATTTTAATTTCCTGATCAGAACTGTCAAGGTCCCAACTCAATCCTGTGACTAGTTTTTAAGGTACAGGGTGTTAAAGATATAAAGTGGTTATTTTTATAAAATATGGTCCAAAAAAACCGGAATTTTCATTATATCGTATAACTTCTTTATTTTTTCACCGATTTTCAACTTTTTGGATTCGTTTGACAGATAAATTTTCCAGCTATTTGATTCTCTATCAAAAACTGATATTATCACCATAAGTGTCAAGGCAGACGTATTTAAACTTGAGCAACTTTTAGTAACTGCTGGAATTTTGTTGAAAAGCCGCATTTACAAACGGTTTGTCATGACTGGTCTTCTGCCAATATTTTGGTGGGTAGTTTTTAAAAATCGGTCAAGGAGCTACGGAACTGTACCAAAAAATGTAGAAGCGTATTGTAAACATCTCGGCAGCAATGGTAAAAACCGGAATTTTTATTATCCTTTATAACTTTTTTGATTCTTTGCCGATTTTAATTTTTTTGGGTCATTTAAAACCCAAAGCCTTCCAGTACAATATTAAATTTCAGAAATTGACATGAATCATAAATCCAATATGGCGGAAGTAATCAAATTAACCTAATATTTAAAAGCCTCTAGAATTTTTTTAAAATGGCGAATTTAGGCTTTCTTTTATCTTGAGGCCTTGTCTTCTAAGAACATTGGAACGTATTATAGATCACGAAAATCGGTTAAGGACTTACGAAGATATGAATAATAAATGAAATCTAATTAAATAACGGGCTGAACCAGAAACATAATTTAATTACGAATCATTTAACTAAATAACAATAACTTATTGTCAAAATTAATACTTAAATAATGGAACATGACCTCCATTAGCGTTCACAACGAGCTGAACCTGCCTGTGCCAACCGTCTATTGCTTATTTAATAATTTGCTGGTCAGTTTCTTCCCAACAGTCTAAAATTCTTTGTCGCAATTCGCCTAAATTATTGAAATGACGACCATTCTTATACAACCGTTCTTGTAAATGTAAAAGTAATTGTCACGGGGATTAAGATCTGGACTATTAGGAGGCCAGTGTTCTTGTTCAATAAAATTTGCTGCATGTTCTCTTAAAAATTTAAGTGTCCATCCTAAAATTTCATTGCAGTTACCAAGACCGACTAATTTGCATGAGTATGAAATCACTAATTTGAGGTAACATTTGACTCGGAACAACTTCGCAATACTGTTGAAAATTAAGCCGTATTCCATGTTCAATAAAAATTATGCTAGTTTTAAAACCTCTACAAATTCCCACAGATACTTAATGAAAATCTTGTCTTCATTTGACAGCACCATTATAACAAAACTAGGTACCACAAGACGCTTTTTAAAAACAGCTGACTGAAATAACAGTTATGAATCAATGTTCATTTGTTTTGTAACCATGACGATAACTGCATAGGTAACTCTGTTAAGAATTAATTTGATACTGTTGTTGTGGTGTACAGTGTACATGACTACGTTATACACCTTTATAAGTTCTTAACCGATTTTCGTGTTCTGCGTCACAATGTTCTTAGAATAGGCTTCAAGTTAAAAAAAAAGTCATTTAATTTGCCATTTTAAAAAATTCTTACGGCTTTTAAATATTAGGTAAATTTGACCACTTCTGCCATATTGGATTTATAATTCATGTCAATTTCTGACATTTATGATTATAGTGGAAGGCTTTGGGTTTTAAGTGACCCGAAAAAAATTAAAATCGGTAAAGGAATCAAAAAGTTATAAAGGAAAATGAAAATTTCGATTTTTACTATGGCTGCCGAGACGTTTACAACACGTCTCTACATTTATTGGTGCAGCTCCGTAGTTCCTTGACCGATTTTTAAAAACTGCCCACCAAAATATTGCCAGAAGACCAGCCATGATGATAAAACAAACCGTTTGTAAATACGGCATTTCAACAAAATTCCATCAGTTATTTAAAAATTGCTCAAGTTTAAATACGTCAGTGTCTGACAGAGAATCATTTAGCTGGAGGCTTTAGCTGTCAAACGAGCCCAAAAGGTTGAAAATCGATGAAAAAATAAAGAAGTTATGGGATAAAATGAAAATTCCGGTTATTTTTGGACCACCCGATATATTTATAGCAATTTAAGGATTCGATTGCAATTTTTTTCATGAATGTTATTTCTTTAACTTCAAATAATATATTGTGACAAATATGTGTTTGTACAGGGTGTCCAGCTTAAAGGTGTTTGCCCCTTTATTTTCGCTATTCTCAACATATTTTTGCCATTCAAAAACTTTTCATGATCAGTTTTTATTGAACTTTTTGGATCTGTAATAATATCTTCTCTACGTCAACAAAATACAGGGCGCTTAAAAATATATTTTTTTTAATATAACGACCCTCTATATTTATTAATATATTTGGATAAACCATTTCAAGCTGAACTCAAAAATATATAACAAAAATATATTTATTTCACAAATAACATTATAATAAAGATAACAAACACAAAAAAATAATTTTTAAGGCCCTGTATTTTGTTGACGTAGAGAAGATGTTATTACAGATCCAAAAAGTTCATTAAAAACTGATCAAGAGAAATTTTTGAATGGCAAAAATATGTTGAGAATAGCGAAAATAAAGGGGGAAACACCTTTAAGCTGGACACCCTGTATACAGGGCGAGACACAAATAAAATAGAGTAATTTTTAAAAATCGATTTTTTTCTGCTCAAACCACAAAATATTACAAAAATCTATTAGGAATAAAATATAATTTTTTGATGTTACCGGAAGCAATAATTTGTATTTCATACAGGACGAGTCAAAAGTATGGCATCGCGAATGACCCATTCTAATGGGACTTCCTGTATATTATCATATTAAGTTGGGCAAACCAGGTGTGTCTCCGGATGAGGTACCGCACTCTTGTAAACTCTCTTATATTTACTAAAAGTTATTCTTTATAAAAAGTTTTCCTTGTCATAGGAAGTCATAAGCAGTCGTCAAACTTAAGATAAATTATACAGGGTATTCTAAAAATTTGAAAATTTATGGACTTTTAAGTGAATTGCTTTTTTACATCTTTATTGAACATTTTATTTAGTGTTTCCAATTATTTAAAATACTTAATTTCAAAAAAATTACATTTCATTTAACTAAGTTGAGAACTATTCTACATGTAGACCTCCAAAAAGTACACATTTCTCTAATCTTTTTTTAAATTCTTCGTATGCATTAGAGGTCACATCTTCATTTATGGTTGCAAGAGCTTCTACAATCTTTTGCTTTAATAAATCTACGTCGTCTTCGAAATCGTTGCGGCCGAAACGCTCGAACTCGAACTCGAATTGTAGAATGTGCTGGACATCCGTCTTGTTGAAAAATTATTCTTCTACGTTTTAAATTTTCATTGTCCAATTTCCAAAACAAAATTATTTAAAAGTTCTAAATAAGTATCTTGGTTCAAAATTCTATCAATAAAATAAGAACCGTTTATTCTATGATGCAATATGTCGTTTTTAAACTTTCGACTGTTAGTGATAAATCGGAAAATTTGATTTTCCTGAGCCCAGTACCTACAATTTTGAGAGGAAACTATCCCATGGCCCATTAGTCTTAAAAGTAGATTCGTCCACGAATAAAATGTTTCGATAAAATGATCTATCTGCTAAAATTTTCTCACCCCGTTAAGCAAAAGTCCAAACGACGAGCATCATCTCCAACTTGAAGTTTGTGAATTAATTTAGGTTCGAATGCACGAAATAATAATAATAATAATATGACTTTATTTCAGGCGGAGTCTAGCCTAAGCTATCCTCTGAATATGAGATTTGCTAATACCTAAATTTAACGACCATCTTGGGTGTTCTACAATCTACAGTCTAAAACTACACCGGTAGCAGCGTCATCTTCATTTAATTGTTTTTGTTTTTTTTCACATTTTTTACTTCCCCGGTGGTATCAAATTTATAAATTAATTTACATACTGTGAATCACTGTAACATCTGGATACTTCTCATTGAAAACTTCTATAGCGTATTTATAAGAAACATTTCCGATTCCATAGCATTTGATCAAGTAAATTCGTTGTTCCAAGGTTAAGGCGCTTTTAGACAGTCATGCAAATTGTGCCAGTTGGCTTGTGTATGCAAATTTGCACAAATGTACTGAGTCGTTGTACATCTGTTTAGATGCTCATGCAATTTGCGCAACTGATTTGTGCATGCAAATTTGAACAAATGAACGTCGCTGCATTTAACGTTCAGTCTACCTTACACAGTTAGTATATCAAGAGTGTTGATTTTTGACAAAAAGAAACGGGAAATTATGATGAGGAATTACTTTTTGCTATAGCTGTGGTTTGTGTTATATCAGACGTGCGACTGTCAAACATCATTTACACGCTCATGCAAATACTTCAACCTCATATACGTACCCAACAACCTATACCAAGCCTGGTACATATCACCGGCTCTCAGAAGCCCAGGCTTCCTATTGTATTTAGAAGTGCGTATTTCACGTGACTGCGCGTAGGACAATTTATACACATTTTGCTAGAGGAGAGGGGTAACCTTATTTAATATTCACTTAAAATCATATATTTTCCAGTACTTGTAAAGCCACTTCATAGCGTCACCTTACCAAGCCCAACTGAGTTAATATATTACACTTATTTTGGGAAACCCTTATTTTCAGCTCATAAGTGTTGAATGAAATTATTATAATAATAATTTGACCCAACATGGACAGAACTAAATTCATAAAATCCAGATAAAAAAGGTAACCCACATAAAGAAAAATTTCTGATATTAAAAAAAGTGCAAGTTAATGGTATAATATGCTTATTTAATTTTCCTATGAAACGAATATCTTGACAATTATTTAAATTATGAATAATATTTCCTGCACATATAAATAATAAAGCTTTAAATAAGGCATGAGTTAATAAATTAAAAAAAGCTAATTTATACTCTCCTAAAGCTAAAATCCTTATTATTAAACCTAATTGACTTAATGTTGATAAAGCAATAATTTTTTTTAAATCAAATTCAAAATTAGCCCTTAAACCTGATATAAATATAGTTAAACTTGAAATTAATAATAAAATTAATATTAAATTTGAAGAAAAACAAAAATTAAAACGAATTAATAAATAAACCCCAGCTGTAACTAAAGTTGAAGAATGAACTAAAGAAGAAACTGTAGTTGGAGCTGCTATAGCAGCAGGTAATCAAGAAGAAAAAGGAATTTGAGCTCTTTTAGTTATAGCAGCTAAAACTACCATATATGAAATTAATTTTATAGAAAAATCTTCTTTCATTAAATCCAAATAAAAAATAAAATTTCTTCCTCCATAATTTATTATTCAAGCGATAGATATAAGTAAAACAACATCTCCAATACGATTAGATAATGTTGTTAATATCCCAGCATTAAAAGATTTAACATTTTGGTAATAAATTACTAAACAATAAGAAACTAAACCTAATCCATCTCAGCCTAATAAAATTGAAATTAAGTTAGGTCTAATAATTAATAATATTATTGATAAAACAAATATAACCACCAAATAAATAAATCGATTTAAATTTTCATCAACAAACATATATTCTTGACTATAATAAATTACTATAGAAGAAATAAATAAAACAAATCTTATAAATAATAACGACATTCAATCTAATAAGATAGTTATAATTACAGATAAAGAATTTAATGTTAATAAATTTAATTCAATAATTAAATTAAAATCTTGGATTAAAAAATGTAGCCTAAGAGAAAAAAAGTGATAAAGAAATTAATAAAAATAAATTAAAATAAATTTACAAAAATAGAATAATTATCTAAAATAGAAAACTATATCTTTGAAATCACAAATCAATATTTTTTATAAACTACTTAGATTAAATTCATAACACCAAATATTCACCCTTTAAAATTAATAAATTTAAAGGTATTCAATGTAAAAATAATAATAAATATTCTCGTAACATTCCTTGATAAACAGAAAATGTCCCTGAATAAAAATTACCATGCTGAGAAAAAGAATATAAAAATAACGAATACACAGCTCTAAAAAACGAAATTAAAGATAAAAATAATATTCTTATTCAACAAATGAAATTAAACTATTAATTAACAAAATTTCTCCTATTAAATTTAAAGAGGGAGGAGCCGCTATATTAGAAGAACAAAGTAAAAATCACCACAATGAAAGTCTAGGTATAATTTAATTTAAAAATCCCTTATTTAAATAAAGTCTTCGTCTCCCTATTCGTTCACAAGAAATATTAGCCAAACAAAATAAACCAGAAGAACATAATTCATGAGCATTTATCATTACCAGAGAACCTCAAAACCCTCAAATATTTAAAGTTATAATACCTGCTAATACTATCACTATATGAGTAACTGAAGAATAAGCAATTAAAGATTTTATATCTCTTTGACGAATACAAATCAAAGAAACCAAAAATCCACCTACTAATCTAATAATAATAAAATAATAATTAATTTTTATTCCAATTTCAATAAATAATATTATTAAACGTAAAAATCCATAACCTCCTAATTTTAATATAATACCTGCCAAAATTATTGACCCTGAAACAGAAGCCTCTACATGAGCTTTAGGTAATCATAAATGAATAAAAAATATACGTATTTTAACAAAAAATACTAAATTTATACATAAATATATAAAAACTCTATTTACATTATTATTAAAAAAAATAAAGAATTACATTTTTCATGATAAAAAAAAACTGAATTTATTATAGGTAAAGAAACTAATAAAGTATAAAATAATAAATAAATACCAGCTTCAATTCGCTCAGGTTGACAACCTCAACCAATAATCAAACTTAAAGTACGAATCAATCTAATTTCAAAAAATAAATAAAAAATAAATAAATTTAAAGAAGAAAATGTTAAATAAAATCTAATAAGAAAAATTATATTCTAATTTTTAGAATTAAGTGACTGGCTGCATGTCGAAATACTAATGCCATAAAACAATTTTAGAATACCCTGTAAAATGATCTCAAGTTTGACGGCTGCTTATGGCTTCCTAACACAAGCAAAACTTTTTACAAAGAATGACTTTTTCTCGGCAAATCAAAAATAAAATAGTTAAGAGTGCGTTACCTGATCCTGGGACCCACTGTATTTTTCTCTTTAGATAATAGACTATTCTTAAATTCCAAACACTTTATAATTTTTTATTCGGTAAAACCGTTTAGAAAAAAATGCATAATATTCTAATTCTAACTTTAATTTTCTCTTATTTGATTCAGTTGCTTCCTTATGCAAAACTTAAATGGATGAACAGCTTTAACAGTTGAATAAACTGCATTTAACCATAAATTAAAAGAGAATTAAAATTGACATCGAGATACATCGACTAATTTAAAAATAATGACGGTTCGAGTTTCGTGATTATTTATAGAGTAATCCACCTTAAATGAACCCATTAAAAATTTATTGGTTTTTATTTTTATAAACAAAACTGTACTTGACAATTTTATTATTAGTGAAAATTATCATAATACTGACTACTTCCAGTTTTTTAATTAGTGTATTTCTTAATAAAATGAATTTATTCACGGTAACTTTCAATTGTTTCATTAGAAGAGACAGCTACTTTACCTGATGCGATGTTGGCAAGTTTTCGGGCTACGCATCATACGAATAAAATACTGGGCTTCGCTAAATCGGTCATATATTATCATTGTATATACTGATCAAGTTGTGCGCCCTCTATATGAAATTTTCGGAATTAATTCTGTATATTTTGAGAGAAATACCGACCTTACCAAGCCCATCAAAAATTTGGGGAGGACGTTCCATTAGCCCTACCAAGCTTAACCACTTAAATATACACGTAAGTTTTTACCAAGCCCGGAGTCGGGCTTCGTAAGTAGGTGTCGGGCTTAGTATACTCTAAAGACATACAATTTTGGGCCTGATAATGCCGGTTTATATGTATATATATATATATATATATATATATATATATATATATATATATATATATACATATAAACCGGCATTATCAGGCCCAAAATTGTATGTCTTTAGAGCATACTAAGCCCGACACCTACTTATATATATATATATATATATATATACATATAAACCGGCATTATCAGTCCCAAAATTGTATGTTTTTAGAGTATACTAAGCCCGACACCTACTTACGAAGCCCGACTCCGGGCTTGGTAAAAATTTACGTGTATATTTAAGTGGTTAAGCTTGGTAGGGCTAATGGAACGTCCTCCTCAAATTTTTGATGGGCTTGGTAAGGTCGGTATTTCTCTCAAAATATACAGAATTAAGTCCGAAAATTTCATATAGAGGGCGCACAACTTGATCAGTATATACAATGATAATATATGACCGATTTAGCGAAGCCCAGTATTTTATTCGTTCCTATGATGCGTAGCCCGAAAACTTGCCAACATCGCATCAGGTAAAGTAGCTGTCTCTTCTAATTAAACAATTGGAAGTTACCCTGAATAAATTCATTTTATTAAGAAATACACCAATAGTCCAATCATTAGAGACATAAAAAAGGTGTTTTGGTGCAAAAGGTTGAGGAGTTTTGAAACGTGGCAGGAGTGTAGACTTGGGTGCCCTAAGTATGACTCTAAGTTTGCGACCTCGAGCGACCGCCGCTCGCGCCGCCATCTTGGAAGAATGGCGCTCAATTTGGCATGCAACTCCGTTCCTGTAAGTTTCAGAGAAAAAATTTGTAATTGAAAGTTGGAGAGGACAAAATTTGCGACAAAATTGCTTGTGTACATTTTTTCCTCAGACTAATACTTTCCGAGTTACAGGGCCGAACAGTAAGGACAATTTCTTTAAATCGCAGAAACGCGGCATTAGCGCGCTACTTTTTACCAATTATCTGCCAATTAGCATATCACCTCCCGTCTCTACTAATACCCATTCCAACGAATCAAGGACGTCATCAGCTTCATATTGTACAACATTGATGGGTATAATATTATTTATAATGAAGGAGAAATAAACCAAAATGACGGACTTGTGATTTACATAAAAACTAATTATACATTTAGGCAAAAAATTCTTAAAATAGTTGATATTAAAATTATTCAAGTATCTACAACATTTGAAGGAAAAAAGTTAATAATTTCTGCACTATATCGACCACCATCTACTTGTGTTAATAACTTTAACATTCAATTAAGCAACTACCTACAGAGTGTATCATTAGATACTGATATGCATTTAATAGTGGGAGATATTAATATAAACATTTTAGGAGAAGAAGAATATGCTCATAACTATTTAAATATTATGGGTGAACACGGTTTTATATCTGCAATAAATAATTTCACGAGAGTACAGGGTAATTCTAAATCTTGTATAGACCACATGTTTATTAAAAATAAAAATGAAGGATATGGATATATACCAATAATAATTGAAACCTGTATCACTGACCATTATTCCTTGTTGACTCAAATAATTTCACCTGAACGAAAACAAGTCCTTAATAAAATAAACACTAAACATTACCTAGACAAAAATAAACTACTCTCTCTCTTAGAAAAAGAAAGTTGGTATAACATATACTCATGTGAAGATGCAGACAAAGCTACAGACTTGTTCATTGAAAAAATAAAAAATAATATCAAAGTATGCACTAAAATTTTAAAAATAAAACAAAATAACATTAAAAGAAAAGATTGGTTAACCTGCGGTTTGATAAAATCAATTAACAAGAGAAATTCTTTATATAAAGAAATGAAAAAAAATTCCAGTTTAGATAATACAACAAACTACAAACGGTACAGAAACAAACTTAATGATTTAATAAAAAATGCAAAAATAAATTACTATCAAAACAAAATTGAACAAAATAAAAATAATGCTACAGGTCTGTGGAACTGTCTAAAGGAAATTACACAAAAAAATAGAAATAAAGTAAATTATGAAATAAGGTCAACAGAGGGCAATATATGTACAGATGATAAACAAATAGCAAATACTTTTGTTAAATATTTCACTAAAATTGGAGCAAAGCTAGCCAACAAGTTAGAAAACACAGCGCAAACTTCAGCAACAGTGAACAACTGCTCTGACATTCCTAATTCATTTTTTCTTTCTCAAACGGATGAGAATGAAATAATGGACACAATAAATAAATTAAAAAATAAAAAAGCTCCTGGTATCGATAATATAAAAGATGAAACGTTGAAATTTATAGCCGGTGTAATTGTAAAACCTCTAGTGTACATAATAAACTTAGCGTTTGAAACAGGTACTTGCCCAGCTGCATTTAAGTTTGCTGTAGTTCAGCCAATATTTAAAAACGGAGATGAGATCGACGTGGCTAACTATAGACCTATCTCCCTGGTATCAAATCTAGCAAAACTATTTGAAATGCTACTAAAAATACGCCTTATAAAATATCTTGATAAATATAAATTACTCTCAAACAAACAGTTTGGTTTCAGAAATGGCAGATCGACAGAAGATGCTATAGCTTATTTAACAGCAAAGATTACCAAAGCTGTTGATGAAAAAACACCAACCCTGTGCATCTTCGTCGACCTTGCTAAGGCGTTTGATACTGTTAGCCACACCCAGCTTCTACGTGTATTGGAGAGTATCGGTTTCAGAGGAACTCCATATGAACTTATTAAAAGCTATCTATTAAATAGACAACAATGCGTCAGAATCAATGACACCTTAAGCAAAATTAGTACTGTTGAATATGGGGTTCCTCAAGGTACGGTTCTGGGACCAGTACTTTTCAATATATACCTAAATGATTTATTCAGTCTGGAGGTGGAGGGAGATGTCGTGAGTTTTGCTGACGACACAGCCATTATATATAAAGCAACCACCTGGGACATCTTGAAACATGTAGCAGAAAAAGATTTTAAACGGATATTGCAATGGTTTAATAGTCGACTTCTTACAATAAATATAAAAAAGACTGATTATATTCCCTTCACTTCCTATTCCAGATACTTACCACCTTACAATGATTTGATAATCTTTTCTGTGATGAAAATTACCTCTGTTCAAAATATTAAATATCTAGGACTATACATTGACTGCCACTTGAAATGGGAAACGCATATAAATTATATATAGTGCTTTTCTTTTCTTGACCGTTGGTATCAATTAATTTGATGTGTATTTTCCTAGGTTTTCGGTCATGTGGTAAAATAAAAAACTATTTTCTGACGTTTCGGTTTTATTAAACCATCTTCAGAGAACTAGATAGAGAACTTACTTTAAAAAATTATTTATAATGAATTCACAGAATATACTTACAATTTAGGTGGTAAAAATTATATAATAATTAATATTAGATACATTTTTATGTCTGTTATGGTTGAGATCTTAAAAGGAACTAAATGCTAAACTATTTTGTGCCTGGTGTTTTGAGATGTTTATGCTATCCTTGATAAGGTGTAATTTATGAGATTATTGGTACTTAACTAGAGTGAGTGACATGAATTTAATGTTTGGGCTATTTACACCACATTTAAATTACACCTTATCAAGGATAGCATAAACATCTCAAAACACCAGGCACAAAATAGTTTAGCATTTAGTTCCTTTTAAGATCTCAACCATAACAGACATAAAAATGTATCTAATATTAATTATTATATAATTTTTACCACCTAAATTGTAAGTATATTCTGTGAATTAATTATAAATAATTTTTTAAAGTAAGTTCTCTATCTAGTTCTCTGAAGATGGTTTAATAAAACCGAAACGTCAGAAAATAGTTTTTTATTTTACCACATGACCGAAAACCTAGGAAAATACACATATAAATTATGTAATAAAAAAGATACGTTGCATTCTGCACAAGTTTAAATACTTTACACAGATTTTTAAGATTGAACAGATGCGCCTACTTTACCACGCATTAATAGAGAGTCACCTTACTTTCGGTATTATAGCTTGGGGTGCAGCAACAAACAACTTCATGCATAACTTGGAAATATTACAAAAATGGGTACTAAAAGTAATATATAAGAAACCATATACATACCCAACTGAACAACTATACCATGAAACTAATATACAAGATCCACGACAACTTTTTTTCTTCAGAGTCATTGTTAGACAACATCAAAATAAATACGAGTTATTAGATATTGATCATCACTATAATACACGATATAAACTAAATTCCAATTAAGTCCCAAAAGCTGAAAAAAATGTTTTGCAAAGAAATTACATTTACTTAGGTCCTAAATTGTATAACCTAGTCCCACCTGAGAATAAAATTATAAACTCAGTTAAACTATTTAAAAAAAAAAATAAGGAAATGGATGGCAACAATATCCAGACAACAAATTCATAAATATATTACAAAAATTCATATGTAAAATTATACCTACTTTTTATTTCTATTTCTAAATTTCCTATTGTTAAAATTTAAGAAATTTGTATGTATTATGTGTTCTAAAGTATTTTGTGTACCCTTATGTATATATTCAATATGATTTTCTGTTTTGAATTAATCCTGTAAATCCCACAATTCAAGGTTTTACCTTTAGTGGGTTACATTATTTATTTACATGTAAATCTGTATTGTACTATATTACATGTTCTTTATATTTATATCTTTATTATGTACTTCACTTTTACATCCACATTTTATATGTCTTCTATTGTATATTTCACATTTCCGTAAATAAATATTATTATTATTATTATTATATGGGTCCTTGGGGTCTGAATCCGCTACCAAATAGAGACACAGCATGCAGATGCAATTAGTGGTTGTGACACCACCTCTGCTCTCTTTAACCAAGGAAAATTGAAGTTCCTCAGTCTGCTGAATAAAAACGACTCGTTGCTTGACAGTATAGCAATCTTCCAGAACCCCGAAGCGGATGTGGATGCTCTTGCTGCAGCTGGTGAAGCGGTCTTATTGGCAATGTACGGCGGCTCGTCTGCAAAGGACACATTAAGCCGGGTACAGACCAAGTTCGCGAGCTGTTCTGGAACAGTTCTCGAATAGCTCGTGAACTCAGTGTAGACGTGTGTTCGGTAGTAGTTCCAGAGCAGCTCGCAAACTCGTATCGGGTTCGGTGTTGAAGCGGTACATCAAAGAGTTTGTTAGCGAACATGTGTCGAACTTCTAGCCGGTCTGGACGCGGCGAAAATTGCCACGACTTGTTTGTGTTTATTTTGTGGCAAATTTTGTTAAGATGGGCTAGTCAGAAGAGGAAATAGTGAATTTAACAATAACAATTTAAATGTCATTTAGTAAATTTGTTCCACCATATTTGATGCGATTTTGATACACAATTCAAGAAAGACACGAACTTTTGACGAACGTGCAAAAAAATCGTCGAGCTGCTCGCAAACAAAATACTTTTTTTTGGTGTAGACAAAGAGGTCGCGAGCTGCTCGCTAGCTACTCGCGAATAGCTCGCTCGCTTTAAATTCACTTCGCTACCAAAATTTTATGAAGCCTGTGTCTAAGAACAAATTTAATCTCGTGTCCCTGCCACCCACAAGAGATGCTGCAAGATAGCATTGCCTGCGAGTGTACCACCAAGTCGCAGTAAAAAAGATCCTGAGCAAAATGGCAGAAAACGATTCATGGGCTAGATGCTGTTCGCGCTACGTCAGAAGCAGATCCGGACCGGACACCATTTTAAAATCGGTATCCTGTAAATGTAAGAAAGGCTGTGCAGAAGCGAGTGGATGTCGGAAAACCGGCTTAAAGTGTTCGGTGCTGTGTCTATTGTAATGTGACAGCATGTGAAAACATTCCAGATTTGGTAGAGGATTCAGACCCCGAAGACCCATATGAGGCTGATGACGTTCTTGAACCATTGGAGTGGGTATTGGAGGAGCCAGGAGGTGAACAGGATTTTAAAGTAGTGAACATAGTAAACCAGGGACATCGCGTAGTGCAAAACGACAGAAAACGTGCATGTAAGTTTGGAGTGTGGATTAGGCCTACCGGAATATCACGTTTAAAAAAAAACGCGCCCATCATAGGTGGTGTGGAAACGAGTTGATATATCCATTGATTTTTATTACTTTACTGCATGAAGCTACTGTTGGTACGATAATTGGCAGATAATTGGTAAAAAGTAGTGCATTAATGTCGCTTTTCTGCGATTTAAAGAAATTGGCCTTATTGTTCGGCCCTGTAACTCGGAAAGTATTAGTCTGAGGAAAAAAATGTATAGGAGTAATTTTGTAGCAAATTTTATCTTCTCCAACTTTCAATCAGAAACTTTTTCTCTAAAACCTACAGAAACGGAGTTACATGCAAAAAACTAGTTTCGGGCGCCATTCTTCCAAGATGGAGGCGCGAGCGGCGGTCGCAAGAGGTCGCAAACTTAGAGTCATACTTAGGGTCCCCAAGTCTACAATCCTACCAAATTTCAAAACTCATCAACCTTTTGCACCACAAAAGTCCCTAATGATTGGACTACAATTAAAAAACTGAAAGTAGTCAGTACTATGACAATGTTCACTAATAATTGTCAAGTACAGTATTGTTTATAAAAATAAAAGCCAACAAATTCTTAACGGGTTCATTTTAGGTGGATTACTCTATAAATAATCACGAAACTCGAACCGTCATTATTTTTAAATTAGTCGATGTAATTCGATCTCAATTTTAATTCTCTTTTAATTTATGGTTATATGCAGTTTATTCAACTGTTAAAGCTGTTTATTCATTTAAGTTTTGCATAAGGAAGCAACTAAATCAAATAAGAGATAATTAGAGTTAGAATTAGAACATTATGTTTTTTTTTTCGGTATTACTGATTAAAAAATTATAAAGTGTTTGGAATTTAAGAATAGTCTCTTATCTAAAGAGAAAATTAGAGTTTGCCCCAGGATCAGGTAACGCACTCTTGTAAACTATTTTATTTTTGATTTACCGAGAAAAAGTCATTCGTTGTAAAAGCAGCCGTCAAACTTGAGATAATTTTACAGGGTATTCTAAAATTGCTTTATGGCATTAGTATTTCGACATGCAGCCAGTCACTTAATTCTAAAAATTAGAATATATTAAATCGACTTTAAGCAAATATTTCTTACGTCGTTATTGAAAATTTTATTTAACAAAGTGTTTCCAATTATGAAGAAAAGCTTAAATACAGAGTTTGTTCAGAGTAATTTGTTGTTATTACCGATTGCCCGTCGTGCTGGTGTGGAAATACATGTGAAAAATTTCAGATCCTCGTAACTTCTCCGTCAAAATCTCAACGTAGCTGACAGTCGCACGTCTGATATAACACAAACCACAGCTGTAGCAAAAAGTAATTCCTCATCAATATTTTCCATTTTTTTTGTCAAAAATCAACACTCTTGATATGCTAACTGTGTAAGGTAGACTGAACGTTAAATGAATACAATGACGTTCATTTGTGCAAATTTGCGTGCACAAATCAGTTTCGCAAATTGCATAAGCATCTAAACAGATGTAAGTACAACGACTCAGTACATTTGTGCAAATTTGCATGCACAAGCCAACTGGCACAATTTGCATGACCGTCTAAAAGCGCCTTAACCTTGGAACAACGAATTTACTTGATCAAATGCTATGGAATCGGAAATGTTTCTTATAAATACATAATAAACGTTTTCAATGAGAAGTATCCAGATGTTACAGTGATTCACAGTACGTAAATTAATTTATAAATTCGATACCACCGGGGAAGTAAAAATGTGAAAAAAACAAAAACAATTAAATTAAGATGACGCTGCTACCGGTGTAGTTTTAGACTGTAGATTGTAAAAGAACACCCAAGATGGTCGTTAAATTTAGGTATTAGCTAATCTCATATTCAGAAGATTTTAGTCGTTTGGACTTTTGTTTAACTATGGGTGAGAAAATTTAGCAGATAGATCATTTTATTGAAACATTTTATTCGTGGACGAATCTACTTTTAAGACTAATGGGCCATGGGATAGTTTCCTCTCAAAATTGTAGGTACTGGGCTCAGGAAAATCCTACTTTCCGATTTACCACTAACAGTCGAAAGTTTAAAAATGACATATTGCATCATAGAATAAACGGTCCTTATTTTATTGATATAATTTTGAACCAAGATACTTATTTAGAACTTTTAAATAATTTTGTTTTGGAAATTGGACAATGAAAATTTAAAACGTAGAAGAATAATTTTTCAACAAGACGGATGTCCAGCACATTCTACAATTCGAGTTCGAGTTCGAGCATTTCGGCCGCAACGATTTCGAAGACGACGTAGATTTATTAAAGCAAAAAATTGTGGAAGCTCTTGCAACCACAAATGAAGATGTGACCTTCAATGCATACGAAGAATTTAGAAAAAGATTAGAGAAATGTGTACTTTTTGGAGGTCTACATGTAGAATAGTTCTCAACTTAGTTAAATGATATGTAATTTTTTTGAAATTAAGTTTTTTAAATAATTGGAAACACTTTGCTAAATAAAATGTCCAATAAAGATGTAAAAAAGCAATTCACTTAAAAGTTCATAAATTTTCAAATTTTTAGAATACCCTGTATAATTTATCTTAAGTTTGACGACTGCTTATGACTTCCTATGACAAGGAAAACTTTTTATAAAGAATAACTTTTTCTCGGCAAATCAAAAATAAGAGAGTTTACAAGACTGCGGTACCTCATCCAGAGACACACCTGGTTTGCCCAACTTAATATGATAATATACAGGAAGTCCCATTAGAATGGGTCATTTGCGATGCCATACTTTTGTATGAAATACAAAATAGGGCTTTCGGTAATATCAAAAAATTATATTTAAATTCTAATAAATTTTTGTAATATTTTGTGGTTTGAGCAGAAAAAATCGATTTTTAAAAATTACTCTATTTTATTTGTCTCGCCCTGTATACAAACACATATTTGTCACATATTATTTGAAGTTAAAGAAATCGATTTTTAAAAATTACTCTATTTTATTTGTCTCGCCCTGTATACAGACACATATTTGTCACAATATATTATTTGAAGTTAAAGAAATAACATTCATGCAAAAAATTGCAATCGAATCCTTAAATTGCTACAAATATTTTTTATAAAAATAACCACTTTATATCTTTAACACCCTGTACCTCAAAAACTAGTCACAGGATTGAGTTGGGACCTTGACAGTTCTGATCAGGAAATCAAAATCTACAACATACTAACATTTTAGCAAAAATTCACCGAGAGCCATTTTTACCTATATTTTGTGCGGGGCCCTTTAGTTTTCTCCATGTTGAGGTCAAATTATTATTATAATAATTTTGTTGAACAGCTACAAATCTTTCAAAACGTTAATTATTCTAATAAAATACTTGAGAACATGAAAATAAAGGCAACGTTGGTGGGCTTCTCAAAATGCGTAAACTGTATTATATGCAGTCGGGCTTAGTAAGGTGGTGATGTGAAGTGGCTTGAGGTGGCTTGAGAAGATCTGGGAAATATATATTTAAATAAATATTAAATAAGGTTACCCCTCTCCTGTTGCCAAATGTATATAAATTGTCCTATGCGCAGTCGCGTGAAATACACACTTCTAACTACAATAGGAAGCCTGGGCTTCTGAGAGCCTGTGATATGTACCGGGCTTGGTATAGGTAGTTGGGTACGTATATATATATATATATATATATATATATATATATATATATATATATATATATATAATAATAATAATATAATAATAATGTTTATTATCTAGAAACAGGTAGGTAATTTAGGTAATTATAATGTATAGGTAATTACAATATACAGGTAATTACAATATATATATAAGTATAAATAAAATATAATAATAAACACAAATACTCACTAAAGTTATAAAACTTGAGAGTGAGAAGTAATAATGATATAATAAAATACTCGACAATTATTACTCATAAGTATAATATAACAATACTAAACCTAGATAAATGTAAAATATAATATTGATATAATTAAAACATACATATCACTGTAACTCGACAAACATTTAAAATTTAACTAATAACAATAATGAATCTAAACAAGTAAATTCATGGGAGAGTATCTATACACCTATATTAAAAATAAAAATTGAAATAAATATATAGGTATAACTTAAAAGAAGTTGTTTTAATTTTTTTAGTAGTTTTGATATCACCAATTTAATAGTTCATATATTTTGTTTCTATCTTCTTGAAGAAGACTTCTTTTTAGTAGGTATTTAAACTTTTTCAAGTTTTGTACTTTTTTTATATCTTCCGGAATGGTGTTATAAATCTTCGGGGCAAGATAATCGAAACTGTGTTGTCCTTTTGTTGTTGATTTTAATGGTATAGTTACACATTTTTCTTTGGAGCGAGTACTGTAGTTATGATCAATTGGAATTAAATTTTTCCTCTCGGAATGCGCTTTTACTGCGACTTTGAGATAGAAAAGTTGGCGGATATCTAAAATACCAAGCTCTTTGTATAAGGCATTTGACGAATAAATGTTATTTTTATTATACATGCATTTTAGTATCTTTCTTTGCAGTATGCCGATGTCTTTAAGGTACGTTTCGTCTGCTGCTCCCCAAGCGGTAATACCATAACTGAGGTGACTTTCCACTAGTGCATGATAGATTATTTTCAACTGTTTCCAGTCTAGAAAATCTTTTACTTGCTTTATTTTACATAGAACATACCTTAATTTTTTTTTTAATATCTCAATGTGCTTATCCCATCTTAGATGCCAGTCGAATACCACCCCCAGGTAAGTAACTTTTTCCTTAGGATATATAATATATTCTTGATCATTTATTTTTATTTTTAGGTTTTGGAAGTCTGGCAATGTGTTATTATACGAAGAAAAATTTACATATACTGTTTTGTCTTTATTAATGGTGAGTAAATTTTCCGAGTACCAGCTTAGTATTTTCTCCATATCCTTCTCTACTTTTTGTTTTAGGTTGTTCCAAGATGTATCTTCGTAGAAGATAGCAGTATCATCTGCAAAAGCGATTATAGTTCCTTCTGTCTTCATTTCCAGTAAGTCGTTAATATAAATGTTGAATAAAAGTGGTCCCAAAACCGTACCTTGGGGCACACCACATGTTATGTTTTCATATTGACTTGTAATTTTGTTCACTTGGACACATTGCTTTCTTCCAGTTAGGTAAGTTTCCAATAAATTTAGGCATATTCCTCTTATTCCAATTTTATTTAATTTTTCAAGTAGTAGTGTGTGGGAAACTGTATCGAATGCTTTTTGAATATCTACAAAAATACATAACGATTTTGTTCTTTTATCTAAGCACTTATATATATTTTCTGTTAACATGTTTATTGCATCGTGTGTACTTTGCCCCTCTTTAAAGCCGAATTGGTTTTTTGAAAGCAGCGAATTTTTATTGAGGTAGCCCGTTATTCTTAATTTTAGTATTTTTTCAAATATTTTTGATAAACTGGATATTAACGAAATTGGTCTATAGTTACCTATATCCATATCATCTCCTTTTTTGAATAATGGTTTGACCACGGAGACTTTAAAATGTGATGGACATTCACCAGTTTCAAATATTTTGTTTATTATACTTGTAAGCGGGTGTGCAATTTCGTTTTGTATCGTCTTTAATAACTCAGCGGAAAAACCATCATATCCACTAGATTTTTTATTTTTTAAAGAGTTTATTTCTCTTAGGACTTCGTTTACATCGGTTGGAAAAATATACATTGTTTTTTGACATACTTCAGTTTGAGGTTTATTCTGATTACTTCTAATTATTTTTGAGGCTAGTGTATCTCCAATTTGTGCGAAATATGTATTAAACTCGTTGGTTATTTTGACATTATTTTCTATCAGCTCTCCATTTTTTCCTCTAATTCTACTTATTTCTTTATTTTCATAAAATTTATTATTAGTAGCTTGGTTTATAACTTTCCATAGGTTTTTAGAATTTTCTGAGTTTTCCTCGATTTGCTTTTGGTAGAAATTAGCTTTAGTTGTTTTAATTAAACTATTTAAATTATTTCTATATTGTTTATACTCTTCTTCTAATTTTTTATTTTCTGGACTTTTGCGCAATTGTTTTTTTAACTCGTTTTTTTTGTTTACTGATTTTACTAAGCCTTGAGTTATCCAGTCATTTCTTTTCTTATTTTTGCTGTTAATTTTAATTTTTGTTGTACAGTTTTCAATTCCATGGTGTAAGATATTTATAAAATATTCAGTTGCTAATTCTGAGCTCTCCTGTGCATATATATACTCCCAATCTGTTTGTGATAATATTTGGCGCAGCTTATCCATCTCTAATTTTTTAATGTAATTTACTTGTGATTTGTCTATGTTATTATTTTTATTTGGAAAAATTATTTGTAGTGCGATTGTAAAATGATCTGTAATATCAGTTTCTATGATAACTGGAATAACAAACTCAAGTTCATATTTCGATTTTAGGAATGCATGATCTATACAAGTTCCGCTTTCATTATTTGTTCTTGTTACATTGTTTATGGCTGATAGAAATGAATTTTCTGACATTATATTTAAATAATCATTTGCATAGTCCTTGTCCTTTAAAATATCTATATTTATGTCTCCTATTAAGAGAGTATATTCGTCGTTATTATGGGAATTCTCTAATAAAGTTTTGAGATTATTATTAAATGCGAAAGGACATGATGCTGGGCTTCTATATATAGCAAATATCTTTATTTTTTTATTATTTAAATTCATTACTATTTCCACTACATTTAATTCGTTGATCTCTATTATTTTATATGTATGTTTAATGTTATTTTTTATGTAAATTACTACCCCATCTGATTTATTGAGTTTCCCGTTGTTATAGATAATATCATACCCTTTTATTTTGTAGATGTCTATGTTATCGATTTTCCATGTCTCAGTTAAAACAATACAATCTATATTTGAATTTATTTGTTGTAAAAAAATTTTGAATTCGTCTATATTTTTATTTATACTCCTAATGTTTTGGTGCAAAATAGTAAAATTTGTATTCCTTTTGTTTACTGCTAAAATCCCATTTAATTCACGAGGTGAATCTAATACATAAGTCTCAGTGTTATGGACCCTAAAATCACGTAGATACGCATTCATGATGAATCTAGGTATGGATATTAAGAAATTTACAACATGGACACTCTTCTAAGTCGAGGGGCCAATCACGACTTTCAGAGACATACACAAGGTGGGCCACGGAAAGGTAAAACAAAAGAGAAACAGAGGATTATAGGGATAACTTTTTTAACTATGTAAAGTTTAGTCATATAACATTATGAACTAAATAGATATTTTTATTATATTTCTTGTATGATTTCGTATAAAATATGTGATGTTCTATTTGATTACTAATTATTAAGACAATAGTATCAATTTAGTAGTAATTTATTTTTTTTCAAGCGTTTTTGTGGGAAAACGACCGTCCGTGGTGGTAGAGTTTGCTCTCGTCTTTCTTTGTACTTCAGACTTTTGTATAGATGTTTTATTCGTTTTTCTCTCTCTTATTTTCTCTGGAGTTTGGTTTTCGTTATTTTCAGTTAATTCTTTTTCCATTTGTTTTTCTCTTAATAATGGTGTTGGAGTGGAAGGTGCACTAACAGTTGGACGGCTTTCTACAATTTCAAATGATTTTTCTATCTCAGTAGACGTTTTCAAAACTTGATTTTCATTTAATTCTTCCGGCGTGAATGTCTCGTTGTTTATTATGATTTTTCCATTTTTGATATGAGAGTTATAACCTTTTTCTCTTGCTTGTTTGAGGTGACTTCGAAGTATTTTGTTTTTATCTTGATCTTCTTTGCACAAATCGTGATTTATGTATATATTTTTTCCCTTTAATTTTTTCACTGAGCTAAAGACTACTTTTTTTTTTAGATATGAGACGAATTCTACTTTGATTGGCGAGATCTTTTGTTTATTTACTTTATAAATGTCGTTTATATCGTTCTCACTTAAATTTATATTCAACAGATCATTTAATTTATTTATTACCGATGACACAATGTCTTGCTCTTCTATTTCTAATCCAAATATAATTATATTGTTTTTTCTGGCTAGCCGTTCTAAATGTAATATATTACCTTCGAGTTTACTGTGATTAATTTCGATTTTACTTATTTTCTCCCGAGTTATTTCACTTTCTTTTGAGATTTGTAGATTTATTTGCTGTATATTGTTTTTTAAATCATCTGTTTGCTCCTTTAAAGCTTCTAATATTTTCTTGTATAAATCATCTAAATTTGTCATTATTATTTTTGAAATTTTAATATGTAAGAATCTACACTCGAATATGATTTTATGTAGAATCTCGTTTTCTTGTGAGATTAGGCAACGTCGCATATATCGTTTCGCAGAATATGTACAATTTTAATCAGCTGTTTCCAAAATATTAAATAAAACATTCATGAATTTGGAGAAAATTACTTTATAAATACCTGATTTTCTTATTTAATCGACTTCCTTAGGAACTTAGTATAATATACACAGTTAATTTAAAAAAATTTAAGTTGATATTTTTAGAATTTCACATTAAAATTTGCCACACGTGAATTTACACACTACTCTACCATGTTGCCAACATTTAGTTATATATATATACATATAAACCGGCATTATCAGTCCCAAAATTGTATGTTTTTAGAGTATACTAAGCCCGACACCTACTTACGAAGCCCGACTCCGGGCTTGGTAAAAATTTACGTGTATATTTAAGGGGTTAAGCTTGGTAGGGCTAATGGAACGTCCTCCCCAAATTTTTGATGGGCTTGGTAAGGTCGGTATTTCTCTCAAAATATACAGAATTAATTCCGAAAATTTCATATAGAGGGCGCACAACTTGATCAGTATATACAATGATAATATATGACTGATTTAGCGAAGCCCAGTATTTTATTCGTATGATGCGTAGCCCGAAAACTTGCCAACAGGTAAAGTAGCTGTTTCTTCTAATTAAACAATTGGAAGTTACCCTGAATAAATTCATTTTATTAAGAAATACACCAATAGTCCAATCATTAGAGACATAAAAAAGGTGATTTGGTGCAAAAGGTTGAGGAGTTTTGAAACTTGGCAGGAGTGTAGACTTGGGTGCCCTAAGTATGACTCTAAGTTTGCGACCTCGAGTGACCACCGCTCGCGCCGCCATCTTGGAAGAATGGCGCTCAATTTGGCATGCAACTCCGTTCCTGTAAGTTTTAGAGAAAAAATATCTGATTGAAAGTTGGAGAGGACAAAATTTGCAACAAAATTGCTTCTGTACATTTTTTCCTCAGACTAATACTTTCCGAGTTACAGGGCCGAACAGTAAGGCCAATTTCTTTAAATCGCAGAAACGCGGCATTAGCGCGCTACTTTTTACCAATTATCTGCCAATTAGCATATCACCTCCCGTCTCTACTAATACCCATTCCAACGAATCAAGGACGTCATCAGCTTCATATGGGTCCTTGGGGTCTGAATCCGCTACCAAATCTGAAAAGTTTTCACATTCTGTTCCATTACAATAGAGACACAGCATGCAGATGCAATTAGTGGTTGTGACACCACCTCTGCTCTCTTTAACCAAGGAAAATTGAAGTTCCTCAGTCTGCTGGATAAAAACGACTTGTTGCTTGACAGTATAGCAATCTTCCAGAACCTCGAAGCGGATGTGGATGCTCTTGCTGCAGCTGGTGAAGCGGTCTTATTGGCACTGTACGGCGGCTCGTCTGCAAAGGACACATTAAGCCGGGTACAGACCAAGTTCGCGAGCTGTTCTAGAATAGTTCTCGAATAGCTCGTGAACTCAGTGTAGACGAGTGTTCGGTAGTAGTTCCAGAGCAGCTCGCAAACTCGTATCGGGTTCGGTGTTGAAGCGGTACATCAAAGAGTTTGTTAGCGAACATGTGTCGAACTTCTAGCCGGTCTGGACGCGGCGAAAATTGTCACGACTTGTTTGTGTTTATTTTGAGGCAAATTTTGTTAAAATGGGCTAGTCAGAAGAGGAAATAGTGAATTTAACAATAACAATTTAAATGTCATTTAGTAAATTTGTTCCACCATTTTTTGTGCGATTTTGATACACAATTCAAGAAAGACACGAACTTTTGACGAACCTGCAAAAAAATCGTCGAGCTGCTCGCAAACAAAATACTTTTTTTTGGTGTAGACAAAGAGGTCGCGAGCTGCTCGCTAGCTACTCGCGAATAGCTCGCGAACGCTTATTTTGGTCTATACACGGCTTTAAATTCACTTCGCTACCAAAATTTTGTGAAGCCTGTGTCTAAGAACAAATTTAATCTCGTGTCCCTGTCACCCACAAGAGATGCTGCAAGATAGCATTGCCTGCGAGTGTACCACCAAGTCGCAGTAAAAAAGATCCTAAGTAAAATGGCAGAAAACGAGGCATGGGCTAGATGCTGTTCGCGCTACATCAGAAGCAGATCCGGACCGGACACCATTTTAAAATCGGTATCCTGTAAATGTAAGAAAGGCTGTGCAGAAGCGAGTGGATGTCGGAAAACTGGCTTAAAGTGTTCGGTGCTGTGTCTATTGTAATGGGACAGCATGTGAAAGCATTCCAGATTTGGTAGAGGATTCAGACCCCGACCCGACCCATATGAGGCTGATGACGTTCTTGAACCGTTGGAGTAGGTATTGGAGGAGACGGGAGGTGAACAGGATTCTAAAGTAGTGAACATAGTGAACCAGGGACATCGCGTAGTGCAAAACGACAGAAAACGTGCATGTAAGTTTGGAGTGTGGATTAGGCCTACCGGAATACCACGTTTAAAAAAACGCGCCCATCATAGGTGGTGTGGAAACGAGTTGATAGATGCATTGATTTTTATTACTTTACTGCATGAAACTACTGTTGGTACGATAATTGGCAGATAATTGGTAAAAAGTAGTGCATTAATGCCGCTTTTCTGAAATTTAAAGAAATTGGCCTTACTGTTCGGCCCTGTAACTCGGAAAGTATTAGTCTGAGGAAAAAAATGTATAGGAGTAATTTTGTAGCAAATCTCCTCTCCAACTTTCAATCAGAAACTTTTTCTCTAAAACCTACAGGAACGGAGTTACATGCAAAAAACTAGTTTCGGGCGCCATTCTTCCAAGATGGAGGCGCGAGCGGCGGTCGCAAGAGGTCGCCAACTTAGAGTCATACTTAGGGTCCCCCAAGTCTACAATCCTACCAAATTTCAAAACTCCTCAACCTCTTGCACCACAAAAGTACCTAATGATTGAACTACAATTAAAAAACTGAAAGTAGTCAGTACTATGACAATGTTCACTAATAATTGTCAAGTACAGTATTGTTTATAAAAATAAAAGCCAATAAATTTTTAACGGGTTCATTTTAGGTGGATTACTCTATAAATAATCACGAAACTCGAACCGTCATTATTTTTAAATTAGTCGATCTCAATTTTAATTCTCTTTTAATTTATGATTATATGCAGTTTATTCAACTGTTAAAGCTGTTTATCCATTTAAGTTTTGCATAAGAAAGCAACTAAATCAAATAAGAGAAAATTAGAGTTAGAATTAGAACATTATGTTTTTTTTTTCTAAACGGTATTACTGATTAAAAAATTATAAAGTGTTTGGAATTTAAGAATAGTCTATTATCTAAAGAGAAAAATACAGTGGGTCCCAGGATCAGGTAACGCACTCTTGTAAACTATTTTATTTTTGATTTGCCGAGAAAAAGTCATTCGTTGTAAAAAGTTTTGGTTGTCTTAGGAAGCCATAAGCAGCCGTCAAACTTGAGATAATTTTACAGGGTATTCTAAAATTGCTTTATGGCATTAGTATTTCGACATGCAGCCAGTCACTTAAGGGGATAATAGCACCCAACATATTTTTGAAAATTCATATTTCCGTTAGTATTCATCCGAATCGTTTCAAATTTTTATGGATGATATAGAATTATGTAATCTAGGGCTGTGTGGCCTGTGTGCATGCATATTTGAATCGGCCGAAAAAAATTTAAAAAAAAATCGAAAAAATGTGAATTTTTCCAAACCCATGCACATGCATCTAGAAAATGTGATTCTAAATACGGTGCTAAAATTCAAAACATTTAGCTGCTGTCGTTTGCGTATAATGAATTTTCAAAATTCGTGGCATTTTGCGTTTCAGGTACAAAATGCCATGAGTTTTGAAAATTTATTATACGCAAACGACAGCAGGTAAATGATTTGAATTTTAGCACCGTATTTAGAATTACATTTTCTAGATGCATGTGCATGGGTTTGGAAAAATTCACATTTTTTCGATTTTTTTTTTAATTTTTTTCGGCCGATTCAAATATGCATGCACACAGCCCTAGATTACATAATTCTATATCATCCATAAAAATTTGAAACGATTCCGATGAATAGTAACGGAAATATGAATTTTCAAAAATATGTTGGGTGCTATTATCCTCTTAATTCTAAAAATTAGAATATATTAAATCGACTTTAAGCAAACATTTCTTACGTCGTTATTGAAATTTTATTTATTTAACAAAGTGTTTCCAATTATGAAGAAAAGCTTAAATACAGAGTTTGTTCAGCGTAATTTGTTATTATTACCGATTGCCCGTCGTGCTGGTGTGGAAATACATGTGAAAAATTTCAGATCCTCGTAACTTCTCCGTCAAAATCTCAACGTAGCTGACAGTCGCACGTCTGATATAACACAAACCACAGCTGTAGCAAAAAGTAATTCCTCATCAATATTTTCCATTTTTATTGTCAAAAATCAACACTCTTGATATGCTAACTGTGTAAGGTAGACTGAACGTTAAATGAATAGAATGACGTTCATTTGTGCAAATTTGCATGCACAAATCAGTTTCGCAAATTGCATGAGCATCTAAACAGATGTACAACGACTCAGTACATTTGTGCAAATTTGCATGCACAAGCCAACTGGCACAATTTGCATGACCGTCTAAAACCGCCTTAAACTTGAAACAACGAATTTACTTGATCAAATGCTATGGAATCGGAAATGTTTCTTATAAATACGCAATAAAAGTTTTCAATGAGAAGTATCCAGATGTTACAGTGATTCACAGTATGTAAATTAATTTATAAATTTGATACCACCGAGGAAGTAAAAAATGTGAAAAAAACAAAAACAATTAAATTAAGATGACGCTGCTACCGGTGTAGTTTTAGACTCTGTAGATTGTAGAAGAACACCCAAGATGGTCGTTAAATTTAGGTATTAGCAAATCTCATATTCAGAAGATTTTAGTCGTTTGGACTTTAACTATGGGTGAGAAAATTTAGCAGATAGATCATTTTATCGAAACATTTTATTCGTGGACGAATCTACTTTTAAGACTAATGGGCCATGGGATAGTTTCCTCTCAAAATTGTAGGTACTGGGCTCAGGAAAATCCTACTTTCCGATTTACCACTAACAGTCGAAAGTTTAAAAATGACATATTGCATCATAGAATAAACTGTCCTTATTTTATTGATAGAATTTTGAACCAAGATACTTATTTAGAACTTTTAAATAATTTTGTTTTCGAAATTGGACAATGAAAATTTAAAATGTAGAAGAATAATTTTTCAACAAGACGGATGTCCAGCACATTCTACAATTCGAGTTCGAGCATTTCGGCCGCAACGATTTCGAAGACGACGTAGATTTATTAAAGCAAAAAATTGTGGAAGCTCTTGCAACCACAAATGAAGATGTGACCTCCAATGCATACGAAGAATTTAGAAAAAGATTAGAGAAATGTGTACTTTTTGGAAGTCTACATGTAGAATAGTTCTCAACTTAGTTAAATGAAATGTAATTTTTTTGAAATTAAGTTTTTTAAATAATTGGAAACACTTTGCTAAATAAAATGTCCAATAAAGATGTAAAAAAGCAATTCACTTAAAAGTTCATAAATTTTCAAATTTTTAGAATACCCTGTATAATTTATCTTAAGTTTGACGACTGCTTATGACTTCCTATGACAAGGAAAACTTTTTATAAAGAATAACTTTTTCTCGGCAAATCAAAATAAGAGAGTTTACAAGACTGCGGTACCTCATCCAGAGACACACCTGGTTTGCCCAACTTAATATGATAATATACAGGAAGACCCATTAGAATGGGTCATTTGCGATGCCATACTTTTGACTCGTCCTGTATGAAATACAAAATAGGGCTTTCGGTAATATCAAAAAATTATATTTAAATCCTAATAGATTTTTGTAATATTTTGTGGTTTGAGCAGAAAAAATCGATTTTTAAAAATTACTTTATTTTATTTGTCTCGCCCTGTATACAAACACATATTTGTCACAATATATTATTTGAAGTTAAAGAAATAACATTCATGCAAAAAATTGCAATCGAATCCCTAAATTGCTATAAATATTTTTTATAAAAATAACCACTTTATCTTTAACACCCTGTACCTCAAAAACTAGTCACAGGATTGAGTTGGGACCTTGACAGTTCTGATCAGGAAATCAAAATCTACAACATACTAACATTTTAGCAAAAATTCACCGAGAGCCATTTTTACCTATATTTTGTGCGGGCCCTTTAGTTTTCTCCATGTTGAGGTCAAATTATTATTATAATAATTTTGTTGAACAGCTACAAATCTTTCAAAACGTTAATTATTCAAATAAAATACTTGAGAACATGAAAATAAAGGCAACGTTGGTGGGCTTCTCAAAATGCGTAAACTGTATTAACTATATGCAGTCGGGCTTAGTAAGGTGGTCATGTGAAGTGGCTTGAGAAGAACTGGGAAATATATATTTAAGTAAATATTAAATAAGGTTACCCCTCTTCTGTTGCTAAATGTATATAAATTGTCCTATGCGCAGTCGCGTGAAATACACACTTCTAACTACAATAGGAAGCCTGGGCTTCTGAGAGCCTGTGATATGTACCGGGCTTGGTATAGGTAGTTGGGTACGTATATATATATATATATATATATATATATATATATATATATATATATATATATATATATATATATATATATATATACATATATATATATATATATATATATATATATATATATATATATATATATATATTAAGTTTTTTAATTTTGTTTAGGCTTTTGCAGTCTCGGTTTGAAAAAATGAGTACACTCTTTTTTCTAATTCAAGCTTTCGAATCCATTTATTGATTCTTCATCATGAAAAACTACAATTTAAATTATTTGTATTTACAACGTTAAAATAGTGAAAAGGTACTTACGATAGTTGAGGTTAGGTCAGAAGCCTTGTAATTTAAGTAACAAACATTCATCACTATCATGATTAAAATTATAAAACAATGTGGATTAACCACTATATTAAAGATTAAACTGTAAAATGTACATAATTAAAAGGATACAACTAGATATAATGTAACATGTTAAAAACTTTTTTAAAAAACATGAATGCAGCAGAAATAGCAACCAGCCTTTTCTTTAGAAGAGGAAGAAACTGGTATTATAAATGTAAAACAATTTTATGTTGTTGCCAACTGTTAAATTGAACTGATCTGAGCATCACTGATCAGTTCAGATCACTTAAATGTAAGATAAGGAGAAAATAACTCACAAAAATATAAATAAATCAGTTAAGTTGTTGTTAATAATTATTATTACAAGGTGTCACCGAGATCACCATCGTTGAGTCTATTTTTTTCTAAACTGAGTAAATAAGTATAAATAATGCTAAGACTTTCAATGTCTGTTCTAGCATTAACAGTGTTGGGTTCTTTTAAAATATGTGCCATTTCTAAAAATTGTCTTTTATATCTATTCGGTTCTGTATCTAATATTTTAACATTTTCATAGTCGAAGGAATGAATATTCTCTATTGCATGTCTTGCAAGGGTACATGATTGTTTATTGTGTCTTACGTCACTTTTGTGTGATGTAATGCGGTCTTTCAATTTTCGACCAGTCTGACCAATATATTTTTTATCACACTCCAAGCAAGGAATGCTATAGATCACATTTGAATTATTTAAAATTTCATCTTTATCTTTTAATTTAGAAAAAAGGGTTTTTACAGTTAATGTATTACGAAAAGCTAGTTTAACATTTGGAAATTTTGAAAAAATTTTTCTTAAGTTATAACTTAAATGTTCGAAATAAGGTATGGAAAAAAAATTTTTTTCCATACCTTATTTCGAACATTTAAGTTATAACTTAAGAAAAATTTTTTCAAAATTTCCAAATGTTAAACTAGCTTTTCGTAATACATTAACTGTAAAAACCCTTTTTTCTAAATTAAAAGATAAAGATGAAATTTTAAATAATTCAAATGTGATCTATAGCATTCCTTGCTTGGAGTGTGATAAAAAATATATTGGTCAGACTGGTCGAAAATTGAAAGACCGCATTACATCACACAAAAGTGACGTAAGACACAATAAACAATCATGTACCCTTGCAAGACATGCAATAGAGAATATTCATTCCTTCGACTATGAAAATGTTAAAATATTAGATACAGAACCGAATAGATATAAAAGACAATTTTTAGAAATGGCACATATTTTAAAAGAACCCAACACTGTTAATGCTAGAACAGACATTGAAAGTCTTAGCATTATTTATACTTATTTACTCAGTTTAGAAAAAAATAGACTCAACGATGGTGATCTCGGTGACACCTTGTAATAATAATTATTAACAACAACTTAACTGATTTGTTTATATTTTTGTGAGTTATTTTCTCCTTATCTTACATTTAAGTGATCTGAACTGATCAGTGATGCTCAGATCAGTTCAATTTAACAGTTGGCAACAACATAAAATTGTTTTACATTTATAATACCAGTTTCTTCCTCTTCTAAAGAAAAGGCTGGTTGCTATTTCTGCTGCATTCATGTTTTTTAAAAAAGTTTTTAACATGTTACATTATATCTAGTTTTATCCTTTTAATTATGTACATTTTACAGTTTAATCTTTAATATAGTGGTTAATCCACATTGTTTTATAATTTTAATCATGATAGTGATGAATGTTTGTTACTTAAATTACAAGGCTTCTGACCTAACCTCAACTATCGTAAGTACCTTTTCACTATTTTAACGTTGTAAATACAAATAATTTAAATTGTAGTTTTTCCTGATGAAGAATCAATAAATGGATTCGAAAGCTTGAATTAGAAAAAAGAGTGTACTCATTTTTTCAAACCGAGACTGCAAAAGCCTGAACAAAATTAAAAAACTTAATCCTTAACTGACAGTCGTGTCACCCTTCTTACTCTATATATATATATATATATATATATATATATATATATATATATATATATATATATATATATATATATATAAATTATAGCAAAGAAATCGTGTTACAATTGGCGCCTAAAGGTGGGGCTGATTTAGAATTTAAATTGGTTGAAGGACTAACAAAGCTTTAGAAATTATTCACATGAGTAATAGGTACCTAATTCATTTTATCATATATTTCTTTAGATTTATCTGTTCGTAAATGGGTGACAAGTTATTTTTGGTCAATAATTTGTAATTTGTATGGTGTCTTGAAATTCTCATTTATAGAATTGACTTTGCTGGAACTCTGTCACTCTCAACCGTGTTAGGTGAATAATAAACGTAGGAATTATTTGCTCGTGGGTAATTTGGCTAATTGTATTTAAATAATTAAGGATTCAGGTAAGCGTTATCAAAATTTTTCATTTTATAAAAAAGATTATAGTGCGATAGATAGGAATAATATATTTTATGAACTCTTGTGTGTCTACTTAACCCACTACGATTGCTTGTTTCATAAAAAAACGTGTTTGTTTTGATTGAGGTGTTAATTAATTATTAAATAGAGTTAATCTGAATATATCATGCTGGAATTTGCTGCAATGTTTTTATTGCTTGAAGTTTATGTTTGATGTTGTTTTGGATCATTATTACTTGTAAGTTGGCTATTTTTTCTTGACCGTTTTTTTATTTTTCTTGAAGAATCGTTCATTACGTGTCATTATGAATGGACCCCAACGATCTAAAATCCCCCGAACTGTGTTTGGAGTTATGTTCTCGAGGCATAAAACCACAGGATACACAAGCTCTTCGGAGAACGCAATTTCGAGCCGTACTAGCGAAGGAACGTCAAGGTTATAGTTTTCCAAATATAGAATCGCAGTCTTTTGACACAGAGATGGCCGAAATTAATGTTACTTTAAAGGATTTAAAGGAAATACTGTACAAGGATATAGCACCGTTGAGTGCTTTGGAAATTAGGCGTATTGAGTCTAGAATATGTCGTTTGGAACGTAGGTGTACTCTCCTTCTACCAGAAGGCGAAGGTCAAAAATTAAGGAGGCATGACATTGAATCAGATATTTTGCTGTTAACGGGAATGTTAATCGAACATGGGGATAGTAATCCAGAGGTACGTCGTTTGGCTTCATCCACTTCTAGTTCTACATCCGTGTTAAAGGCGTTCGCCAGTCCTAGCGTTCCTAAGTCTATACCAGTTTGTAAATGGGACATTAAGTTTTCTGGACTTTCAGATAAAGAGGGAGTCATGGGATTTCTGGAGAAAATTGCAGAGCTTTGTGAAGCTCGACGAGTCAATCGAGATGAGCTGTTTATCTCGGCTACAAATTTATTTTCAGGCCCTGCTCTTTTATGGTATCGAAATATCAAACATAATATCAAATCATGGTCTGATTTAGTAGTTAATCTAAAAAGAGATTTTCTGCCTGTAGATTATGAGGATGACCTTTTAGCAGAAATACGTGCAGGGTCCGTCTGAAAGCGTTCTGTTTTATATTATATCTATGGAGGCTCTATTTCGGCGGTTATCAGCTACTCCATCCGAATCTGAAACAATTAAGCGGATTCGCCGAAATTTAAATCCGTATTTTGCGGAAAAACTGGTACTAACCGAAACCCCGTCTTTAAGCATTTTAAAAGACAAATGTAGAGCTGTTCAAGAATTAAAAGTTCGTAATGAGTGTTACCATCCTCCACCATCAAAAATAGGTGACCTTTTAGAACCTGACTTGGCATGTCTTTCCTTACAACCAGAGATCTCTGATAATATTGCAGTTATTTCGATCCCTATTACTCCCCGTAGTTGTTGGAACTGTCATGCTACTGATCATTCGCATCGTGAATGCTCATCCCCAAAATCTCTTTTCTGTTACAGATGTGGCTCTAAAGGTGTTTATAGTTCCTCTTGTGTTAAATGTAATTAAAAAAATTCGTCAGCGGGCGTCGCTCGCCCATTTCAGATCGAATTTCTGTCTCGGCACACCCGTGCGATGCCCTCTTCCCAGCGTGTGACCCAGCCTCTTATGTCTGTTCCGTCGGAGCTACCCACTCAAAATGTTCCAAAACCCCGCCAGACTACATTTGTGCCTCGGCAACGAGAGACGAAACCCAATATTGCGGAAGTAAACTTAGATATCGAACAATAGTTCCATCCTCTGTGTCCTTCGAATTATCTGAGGTTTATCAAGATAACTTTCTGGTCCCAAAGAAATTTTCTTTGGCTCATTGTATATCCGCTGATATAAAAATGAATAGAGGTATAGCTATTGGGTTCAAACGTTGGTTCGGTTCTCGGGATCTCCTTCTGAGACAAGGCGATTCCGTTGGTGGTCTGGCTTTCCTGCAGGATAATCAGCGTTATATTTATTATCTTATCACCAAGAATAAATTTAATGATAAGCCTACGTATGACTCATTGCGGATTTGTTTACTTAAATTACGTAAACAGGTGATTGAACATGGAGTTAAGAAATTAGCCATCCCTACTTTGGAATGTGGCCTGGATGGGTTAAACTGGTCGACAGTTAAGTCTATGTTATTTCAATGTTTTAATGATTTAAAATTAGAAATTATGGTTTGTCGCTTCCCTAAAACACGTATGGAAATTTTGTCTGATTCAGTATCTTCTCACTCTATGAAACTTAATGGTACCTTTATGCCCACCGCTGTGGAGTGGGATTGTTGGCTCCGACAGGTTCATGAATTTTGTAGCTCTTTGGCCACTGCTGCTAAAGTCTGTATGGCTGATCCAATTATGTCTCCAATCTCGACCCCCATTGCTTGTACCATTCTGAAGAGTTCTCTTTCTTCTGACTGGGAAACATGGTTGAAGACTGCATCTGAATTTTATCATTTACCTAGTATTTGTTTGTCTTCTTTGGACCTCTCCAAATGCTCAGAATCTCATGAACCAACTATCCATGAATGGACGGAATGGTTGAGCAAGGTTCGGAAATTTTACACTACTCCTGTGTTAGCCCCGATCTGTAGTGTGGCACCTGGTGATTCTCGGCCTTACCTTGAGGTATACATTCATTCCGTGCCTGCTATGTGCCTATTGGATAGCGGAGCCTCTCATACCATAGTAGGTGGTCCCGGGTTAAATTTTTTAGATTCTCACGCTATTCCATATGAAGTCAAGCCATTAGCTTATCACGTTTCAACTACAGATGGAGTTGCCCAATCTGTTTCTGGAGAAATTATCTTACCTTTTTCGATCCAAGATGTAACCAAATATATGAAATGTTTGGTTGTCCCGTCTATAACCCAGCCCTTTATTTTAGGAATTGATTTTGGGGCAACATTTAATATTTGTTTTAATTTTTTGTTGAATACATGGTCCTTTGCCGAGTCAAATGAGGTGTCTGCTGTGAATTGTATCCACTCTCGTGATACTCTCTCCCCTGTTCAGGCCTTAGTTTTTGAGGAAACTATATCCGGTTTTAAAGATTTGGTTTCAGATAACTTGGGCCGAACCACTTTGGTTGCACATTATATTGACACGGGAGATACTCGCCCTTTTAAACAACGGCAATATATGCTATCACCAGCTATGCAGCAACACCTTCATCGAGAAGTAAATGACATGCCATTACCAGCCGCCAATATTCCTGATTGGAAATTGATAGTTCCCACACCTAATAGAGATCAAATTTTGCAACAAATGCACGATGACACCAGTTCCGCTCATTTAGGTGTATCTAAAACAATGTCTAGAATTATAGACTTTTATTATTGGCCAAAATTGTAGCAATCTGTCAGTCGATATGTTAGAAATTGTAAAGTCTGTTCTGCCCAAAAAGTTGATAACTTAGCTCGCCCTGGTTTAATGGGGAAAGAAAAAGTTGTCAGTTTTCCCTTCCAAGCCATTTCTATGGACTTGTTAGGTCCATTCCCAAAAAGTAAAAAGGGAAATCAATATGTATTGGTAGTTACAGATCACTTCACCAAATTTGTGTTAGTTCAACCATTGCGGCGAGCTATTACTGCCCCTATCATTAAATTTTTAAAAGAACAAGTATTCCTTGTCTTTGGTGTTCCTGAAATCGTCATTTTTGACAATGGATCTCAATTCCGTTCTAATGATCTACTAAAATATCTGCAACAAGTGAGAATTCCAAAAATTTGGTTTAATGCTAGGTATCATCCGCAAGTCAACCCAACTGAGAGAGTTGTCTACAAAGAGAAAAAGGTTTATTAAATGATTTAGTTTGTGAATTAAAATATAGCAACAAATTACAAAAAGAACAAATCGAGACAATATCGGCTGTAAAAACTGTAAGTAATTTATCCATATCTGATATACCGAATTCATCACAAGAAACGTATAGTTCAAGGACAGCAAGAAATAATGCAAATACAATATTTGCCAGTAAACAGAAATCAGCTGTTTTAATAATTAAATCGCCTGATAATAATTCGAATATTGTGGATGAGGTGCAACAAAATGTCAATCCTGCAGATCTAAATATTCATATAAACAGTACAAGAGCAATTAAAGGAGGTTTGATAGTACACTGCAAAAATAACTCGCTAGATAAAGTAAATTTTTTTGCATAATCCAGAGTTAAAGGATTCTATTGCAAACCCACTTTTCAAAGTGGTTATTAAACTTAAACGAAAATATAGTCAAAATATAGTGATTGAAGTGTCACCAACATTACGAAGTACCATTATTTCCAAGGGCTTTTTATATATTAAATGGCAAAGGTGTGCAGTTGATGATTACTTCAATGTTACCCGTTGTTATCGTTGTTCTCGATATGGTCATGTGTCAAGGGAAACATCCAAACCCAACTTGTGAAACCTGTGCTGGGGAACATGAAACTAAAGAGTGTAATAATATACAAACAAAAAAATATATTAATTGTAATTTTAATGCTCGAAAAAAATCTAATGATCAAACTATTGTTACCACGAACCATTCAGCTAGTGACTATAGTTCTTGCACTTTTTACTCTAATCAACTGAGCATTTTAAAATCTGAAATAAATTATGGTGAATAAACTAGAAAAAATTAAGTATAAAGTAGGTCATTTAAATGTTCCATCGTGTTAATTGTTGGTTTTGCTGAATTAAGACATATAACAAATTAATATGATGCTTTTTGATTACTGAAACTTGGCTATCTGCGGAGGTGGTTTCGGAACTAGTACCAATACCTGGCTACCGCCTGTTTCGTAATGATCGTGTAGGTAGGGGTGGAGGTGTAGCTATTTATGTGAAAAATGCATTTATTTGTAACACAATACCTATTGCATTGCAGACTGTAACACCTACGGGTTAGTTTTAAATTAAAGAATTCTTCTATAGCTTTAGGGGTGGTATATAGACCACCGAATAATAATATTCAAAATTTTATTGATACTATAGATAACATATTAGCTTTTTTAGTTCCGTCTTACAATACCGTCATAGTAGCCGGAGATGTTAATGTTAATTTATTTAATTTGAACAACCCAGTATCTCAAGTTTTTTATGCTTATGGCTTCTGTCAGATTATAAATGAGCCCACTCGGGTAACGCAATTCACATCAACTCTCATTGATCCTATATTTATTAGCGATCAAAGTCTGGTTAGCAACGTCGGGACGCTCAATGCAGATACAATCACTGACCATAGGCTTACTTTCTGTGAAATAAATGTGGAAATTTTTAAAAGCAAACAAAAAATGCATACTTTTCGTGACTTTAAGTATTTTGATCAGAACTCGTTTGATATTGACTTGCATAATGTACCCTGGTATGAAATATTATATATGAATAATATGAATAATATTGAGGACAAAATTACATTTTTAACAAGTAATATAATTGAGCTTTTAAATATTCATGCGCCAATTCGTATAGCACGTATGAATAAACCATATGCTCCTTGGCTCACAGACGGGGTTAAGCGAATATTAAAAGAGATAAAGCTTATACCAAATTTAATCAAAATAAAACTGATCAGAACTGGGTGCATTATAAACAATTGAGAAACTTTGTCACTACATCAATTAGAAGCGAAAAAGCTGCATTTTTAAAACACTTAGAAGAATTTGATGACGTTAGTATGTGGAAATCACTGAAAGTCATGAATATTCAACAAAACCAAAATATTGACTTACCTGGAAATATGGCAGATCCCAATCTCATTAACGATTATTTTTTATGTGTGTTTAATGTAAATGGTGCTAGCAATGCTGTCATTGACTTTTATAAAAGTAACAAATATAATTTGAATGCATTTACTTTTTCTCTTCCCGATCAAATGAGTATATATAAAATAATTTCTGGTATTGTCGTATTCCCCTAAAATTAAAATTAGAATTAATTTTTACAATTATGTTACAACCAAGCCATGCCAGTCTGTCTATCATCGAAATTTTAAATTCTACGCATCGAAACAGTCAATCTATTCCAATTTTCCAACTTCGCTGCAGCAACATTCCAAATTGTACATTCACACGAAGGTACCGAACGCGCATTCACTCTGCGCAGGCAAGATCTCCAAGCTACGAACGAGCCAGGGGGTCTTTTTGATGCATTCAGTCTGCGGTCCGACCTAAATTGTAGAAGCTCATGACAATTTTCCACTTAACTTATCTTAACAACTTAGTCTGTTTTAAGTCACATCGCCACAAGTCAGTTACGCTGGTGGACATCAACTTCCAACAAACGGATCTTTTCAGATTCCAATCAGAAATAATTCAAACATCGACATTTTCTACGAAAAGAAGAATAGATTGACTGCGATAATTCATCATTCAAACAATATTGTTCGCGAGTTAAATAGACAGATCGGTACTGCAATTTTTCAATTTAAAATTAACTTCACGCGAATTTGAGAACTTTCGAGGAGATTTATAATCATTTATGAATTATTGTAAACTGTGTTCAAATTTTACTAAATGTTTGTGAATATATCAAATATTTCGAACTTGTGTGTTTTACTGTAGTCGAGGCTACAAATAGACCAACAAATCATTAACTTTTAAAAATATTTTTCTTAATCAGTAGAAAAATAAACATTGCTCAAATTTTACAAATAATTAAATTCTCTAATCAGTGAGAATTTCCAAAGACATTAAAAATAAATTAATGCTCCGGCATTAAAACAAAAAAAAATTCATACAAGCTTGCAATTGCGAAATAATTCGTACCACGCACGATTTTCCAAAGCAGTCCGAGGTAAACAACAGGGATTCTACAGCAACGAGGTAGGTCCAGTGCAAGAAACAACGAGCCGGTGACAAAAATCAAAATCGACCCTGAGAAGACTTCCTCTCGACATCTAGATCGTACAGATTGCCTTTTAAAATCAATCGACGTTACTGACGCCCTTCAACAAAAAATATTCGTAGCGTCATCCACATACCTTTTTATCAATTTTCAACACTAAAAGGCGAGAAGAACGACAGTATTAAGTCAAATGCGAGCGGAATTGACGGAATTTCTTTGCAAATGCTTAAATTATGTATTCCTGCAATATTGGATTATTTAACGCACAAAATAAATAGCTGTTTGGCATGCGGTTATTTTCCAGACCAATGGAAAGAAGCCATTATATGTCCTGTTCCTAAGGTAAGAAATCCGGCTGAATGTAGTGACTTTCGACCAGTAAGTCTTTTATCAGTACTTAGTAAAATCTTAGAAAAAGTTATTTATAATCAGTTACAAGAATATTTTGTGAACAACAACATATTTTCTTTGCATCAGTCAGGTTTTAGACCAGGGCATAGTAACTACTACGGCCTTAGCTAATATATCAGACAACATATATTATTAAAAGCGTTAGATGAAAAGTTTGCCACAGTGTTGGTGTTGCTGGATTTTTCTAAAGCATTTGACACCGTGGACCACTCACTACTATGTGCGAAATTGAACTACTACGGTCTAGATAATGTAGCTACGTCTTTCTTCTACTCTTATTTAAAAGAACGACGTCAGAGAGTTCGTACATGCATTGCTGCCTCCATCACCTGAGCTCCTGGTCTCTGGGGTCCCACAGGGGTCTATACTAGGGCCTCTGCTATTTCTTATATTATACAGCAGATATTTATCAAAATATAAATTCTTGTGAAATGCAATCCTACGCAGATGACACTCAGTTAAAGTATAGTTTTCAACCAGACCAATATCAGCAAGCAATGCAGAAAGTAAACAATGATCTCTTATCATTAGATAAATATTCATTGAACTTAATTCTGGGAATCACGCCAAATTCTAAATAATAAATAGAAATAAGAAAATTGCCAAAATATGTCAAGATAAAAGTGTAGTATCAAAGGCAAACCTCAACAGTTTGCCCCAGAAAACCACTGTATATAGTTCTAAATGAATATAAATATAATATTGTTATCTAAAATTCGTATCAGTGGTTTTCTCAAAGTGATCTTTTTTGACAAGTCATTTTTTGTAATCACAGTTGAAAAAGGACCTAGACTTTGGTTCGAAACGTTCTGTTAAGATAAGTTATTGTTTTATAATTGTTTTTTACATATCATATAAATATATATATATATATATCTATATATTATATAATATACATTTTGTTATATTTTCTAGTGTAAAATACTAGAAAACCACTGATACGAATTTTAGAAAACAATATTGTATTTATATTCATTTAGAACTATATACAGTGGTTTTCTGGGGCAAACTGTTGAGGTTTGCCTTTGATACTACACTTTTATCTTGACATATTTTGGCAATTTTCTTATTTCTATTTATTTTTTAGAATTTGGCGTGATTCCCAGAATTAAGTTCAATTAATATTAACTATCCGCCACAAATAAACTACAAACAATATTAGATAAATATTGTAAGAACCATCTTTTAAAAATAAATCCTCAAAAATCTAAATCTATATTATTTTGCTCTAAAAGTAACTATGAAAACATTAAAAATAATTGCATTTTAGAAATTAATAATACGCAGATCCCGTTTGTTACTGAAGTAAAAAATCTAGGTCTAAATTTTTATAATAAAGTTAATGTTACTAGACATGTTAATAGCTTACTCAAGCGCTCTTATATGTGTTTAAAATTATTATATGCTAATAAAGCTATTTGCTTTGCGAGTCAATTGTTTTGCCTATTTTTTATTATTGTAATGTAGTATTTTATCCTTGTCTCGATTTAAGATCTAAAGACAGAATACAAAAAGTACAAAATACCTGCTGTCGTTTTATTTATGGCCTAAGGAAATTTGACCATGTAGGCGAAAAAATTCGACAACTTAAATGGTTAAAAATGAATTCCGTGTGGAAACATCATTTTCTGGTATTTGTGCACCGTTTGTTAATAACGTCTACGCCTAGCTACCTTAAAGATAAACTAGTGTTACGAGATCAAATACATAATATTAATATCAGATATCAATACGCGCTCACTATGCCACACCATTGAGTAAAAAATGATAAAGAGATGCAACTGTCAAGGTTTCGAGATTTTAGTGTTATATTTTTTTACTAATAGCTTCATGATTTTCTTCAATTTTAAGGGCTACACAGCCACATTACAAATTCCTTCCCGCAGCACTAAAAATTGATGACACTCTTGAAGTTATTGGCAAAAAAATACAATTCTAAAATCTCGAAACCTTGACGCCTTGCGCCTCTTTATTATTTTATACTCAATGGCCACACCACACTACAGCCGCGTTTCAAAAATCCTTTACATATAATGCCGTAAAACTCTACAATTCATTACAATCAACATTTAAAACCTACAGTGTAAATACATTTCGATTTCGTGTTAAAGCTCTTTTGCTTCAAGAAGAATATATTTAATATAATTAATTATATATTTCATTAGCTGAATATCACCATTTTCGTTATATGCCTACATATATTATTATCTTGCTACTTTTATTCTTATCTTCTTTTTTTTCTTTCTCTTATTGTTATTATTGTTGTAATTGTGTTTTTTTTCTATATTATTATTATATATATTTTAGTGATATAAAATCACATATAATAAAAAGAATGAATTTTAATCAAGCAGAAGAATAAAATATAAAAGTTTACCTAATTTAAATGCCATTGCGGAGTTTATACAGTGTGTCTCACTTTTCACCACTACACCCCAATATCTAGGCCATTTGTTGATCGATTTAGATCAAATTTGGTATACTTTTTTTCTTTCAAATTGTGTTTAAAAAGTTATTAATAAAAAAATTTTTCAAACTTATATACGCCTATGATCAAAAGAAATTGGCAAAAATTAGGAATTTATATTAGCGATTGAGATAGGGCTTTTGTTTTCGTCTGGAACTTATTCTTAAATAGAGCCCAGCAGGGGCTCTGAATTTTTTTTTTTCTCAAATTTTATTCCTAAAATCCTGAATTTTTTCCAACTCCCCGACCCCGCGACCCCATGTCGGACTCTACTTTTTCCCGAAATTAAAACAACCGACTTTCAACTAGAAACCCCGAGATAAAACAATTGATATATAGGGTCAGCCTCGCAGAGATAGGTTAGGCAAGCCAGACCCGTAGGGTCTGGCGCCGCCTAACCTAGTTACTATATATTAAAATCTGACAAGGCTTCCTCACTCTAATTCGGCGGCTATTTTTCGTGTATTCTGCGGCGCTAAAGGCTTTTTTTGAACGCGTTTGGCCGCGCAGCGCCGTGCGTGATGGACGTTTTCGTGTCGGGACCATCGAATTGCGGACTTTCGTGGCGATCTGCGAAGTATTTTAAAAGTTATTTATCGGTTTCAGGATATTAATCCTTTGTTTACATATGCAAAAGTAGGCTGGTAAATAAGTCATAACTGAAGTTGTACAGTTATATCTATTTCTTGTACGGTAATATTACAGATACAGATCTGTCAATAACTGTCAACAGATGAAATAATAAATAATGAAACTGTAGGGCTATTTATTAATACAGACAGAAAACTCCAAACAATAATAATTAAATACTGAAATCCAACTGAAATGTATTTTCAGGCAATCCAACGTCCATTTTTATGTAGCCGTTGTGACATTAAAAATGTAAACATTTATGTAATATGAAAAAAGGTAACAAATAAAAACAAACAAAATATAACTGTAACCATGGCGACAAATCAACCCATACAGACTTGACCAACTAATGAAATGAAAACGTTATTAATAAGAGAATATCAAAAGGTAATATCTATTAATAATGTCTTTATTTTCTGAAACCGATAAACTATTGAACAAATCACGGATGTTATGAATCATAACAGCCTTAGATGTCTTAAAATCCTCGCTCTACGAGCTCGGATTTCAAACCGACATCTGCGGCAGTTATGATAGTCATAACATTCCTTGATATGTTAATAGCTATAACGTTTCGATAGCACCGTGTCGAAGAGGTTTGTAAAATTTGAGAAATTAAAAAGAGATACGAGACCAATGGCCGCCGGAACGACCAATCCCGATTCGTGTCTCGACGAAACTATTTGAAATTTCAGCGTCAACGAACCGTCAAAATGCCACTTTTAGGTTATCTCGAAATCTACAGTGCGTCGCGATAAAACTTTGAGGTTATGGTTCGAATTTGACGTTTCCTTAATATCGGTCCCACGACGGAACCGATCGCGGTTTCGGGATCCGGACGTCCTCGCCGACCCGAAACCGTTCTCGGTTCGTAGATGGCGTCCCTCTTTCACTTCGACATTTAAACGTCACTTTGACAGTTTTTTGACAGCTGCCATGAAAAATTTTTTTTTCGAGATACGTCATTTTGACATCCGTCAAAAAAAATTTTTTTCGAGAAAACGTCATTTTGACTTGTCAAAAAAAATTGTTTTTCGAGAAAACGTCGCTATGTCAAATTTTTTCTCGATTTCGCGCCGAATCGCTTACCCCATCGGGGAAGAACCCGCCGGGGCCAATTCTTTATCACTTAATTCTACAACCCATTTATACGATAGCCAGCCCCTATATGGCTATCACCTACAACCCATTCATGCGATAGCCAGCCCCGAAGAGGCTGGCTATCGTCTAGAAACTAATTATAAATAGAGCCCCGCAGGGGCTCTGAATTTTTTTTGTTTTTTTTTCAAATTTTATTCCCAAATTCCTGAATTTTTCCCAACTCCCCGACCCCGCGACCCCATGTCGGACTCTACTTTTTCCCGAAATTTAAAAAACCCTCTTTCAACTAAAAACCCCGAAATAAAACTACTGATAGAGAGGGTCAGCCTCGCAGAGATAGGTTAGGCAAGCCAGACCCGTAGGGTCTGGCGCCGCCTATCCTAGTGAAACATTAAAATAAGAATTCAAAGCAACAAAATAATGACAATTATTAAAAATTAATAGATAAATAAAGTAATTAAAAATAAGATAACATTTACTTACCAGTCATAGAAAGTTAACAGTAATGGGAAAGCCAGCCATGAGATATAAAAAACTTGGTATCCAAGGAAAAGAAATGAAAGTTGTTGAAAACCCTCTCTGCAGAAAAAAAGCATCATGTTTGGAGAAGAAAAATAGAGGAAAACCAAAAATTTAAGTAATTATGGTAAAAACCAGTGTTTATTGAAAATCCATCCCGATCCAGTTCAAAAGCTCGAATGTCAGTAGATATACTAGGTTCATTCTGGCTCACTTTCAAGGCCACGCACTCTCGATGGCGTCTTAGGTCATCCTGAGTATAGCAACACTTCGCCGAAGAACTAAAAGCTTCTGGAGATGACGTTCTTCGGTTAATGCAAGAGGTTCGATGCTCTGCTGCATCCTGCATCCTGCATCCTGGCCCTGGAGCCCCTAAGAAGTAGTTCAATGACCAGAAGCTTTTTTTTGTTTCTAAGTTGGTACTCCTGAGCAAATAGTAATGTATATAAAGAGAGCATAGGCGTACCTGCTTTAAAAGGGAGTATAATTATTTTAATTTTACTAGAGTACGCCTATGGCAGAGAAAAAAAAATCAATGACGCTATTTAGGTATCCCAAGAATGCGTCATTTATTATCAGCTAATGTATTTTAAATTAAAAAATAAATGCCTTTTAGTTAGAGTTAAATTTGGACTTGCAATTAAATTTTTAGGGCGATAAAATAATGCACACATAGAATAATACATTATTGTTTTACGTTATTTAATGAAGTCTTTCGTTTCTAAGCCAAATGAAATCAAACCGTATTTATTACACACACAGAACTAGGTCAGGTTATTTTTAACTCAATTGAAGCTACATGATTTATTATATAAACAACAAAATTCTTATACCTGCTTTAGCGCCTGAGAATCCATTTACACTGTGTACCAAATAAAATTTTATTTTCTTATTATTTAATATTTTAAGTTGCACTTTTACATATATATTTAGCTAATTTTGACTGGGGAAATAAAACAATCGATATAACAATAAGCGGATATATTAATTTAAAAAAAAACAGAGTTTTAAATTCTATTTTTTAGACGCCCAACAAATTACTGTCTGCCGAACTGTGGGTTCTTCTTCTATGAAGTCATCGAGGTTGGCGACATCACCATCGCAAGCATCGCTATGAATAATGACTACTGTGGAGGCTTCCTCTTCAGGGGATCGTTCTAGAACCTGGGGTGGAGGCTCCATGAAGAAACTTAGCGGAATCAGCTTAGGAGGTTGTGGTTCGAAATCGCTGCAACAATAAGAAATACATATAAGTATATATTATTACTAGAGAAAAAAAAAGAAGCAGGAAAAAATGAACGCTATTTAAAAACTTACGTTATTCTTAAAACATTATCTTCGGACATGTAGAATAAATCTGGTGACTGACGGGGAGAGTAGATATTTGTATCGCTGTAACAATAAGAAATAAATATAAATATATATTATTACTTAGAGAAAAAAGAAGCATGAAAAATGAACGTTATTATTTTAAACTTACGTCATTCTTAAATCAGGTACACTAGTAGAAGAGAAATGAGCGTCTTCTGGTGTGCAGAATAAATTTGGCGACGGAAATCGATGGGGGTAGACATTTGTATTTGGCGACGGAAATCGATGGGGGTAGACATTTGTATCACTGTAACAATAAGAAATATAAGTATATATTATTACTTAGAGAAAAAAGAAGCTGAAAAAATGAACGCTATTATTTTTCATTTTCATTCTTAAATCGGGTAAACTAGACCAATCAAGCTCAACGTCTGACGGCGACATGCTGAAAAAATCAGACGTAGGCGATGTAGATGAACTCGGAGGCAAATCGACGACATCATTTAAGCTCAATTCACTAAAAACAATAAAAAAAAATATTGTAAGTACAGAAATGTAAAAAAGAACAAAAATCAACTTACTTTTCAAATAGATATTCCTCCAGGTTCCTAGGTGGAGTATATCGATTAATAAGAGAACGTAGACGATAAAACTCTTCGCCCGACATTTTAAACTTAGGTACGTGCGCACATACAGTAACTGATAAAACAAAACTGAATGAACCGCGATTAGAAAACCGTTAAAAGAACGGTGTGGAGGGAGAGACATTTATGCCGAATAAGCTAAATAAAAGTTCTAGAACGAAATCGCAATATCTCAGAAACGCAAAACAAATACGAAACACGTGGCAAATAAATGATTTAATTCAGGGCCACCGAACCATGAGAAAAAATTTTAAATGCCCATTTAGCAAAAACGGCAGTAGACGATATTCCGGGAATTTTAGCTCAAGTGTAATTAAAATTTAAAATTTGGGTTAATATAAACAATTTAAGTCATTTATCTTAACACATGTCAATATTAAACAAATCAGCGCCTTTATGCTTAAATGCCGACCTATGGGAAATAAGTAATTAGCACGTATTTTTCTTAGAAAAAAAGCGTGACGTAAGCCCCGCAGCTGCAATTGTAGAACAAAGCCCTTGTATGATGGGAATACGTAATCAAGATGACGTCACAGATAATATAAATATGCTATACGCGTCACCACAAGCGTAATTCACCGTATAACTACGTACCAGTTATCTCATCGCGTGCTTTTGTGTGTTCATTAATATTAACTGACAAGTTAATTTTTATAATACAGACATTTAAAAAATACTTTTTATAAATTTACATTGGTGTGTTTTACCAATTTTTAAATAATATTCAAACGTGCTATGCTACAGTAGATAAAAACGTAAGTTATTTTTTATTATTTCTTTAATGTATGGCTTAGTAATGTATGATAATTTTTAGAAAATGGACCTAAATCAATTGAATCAGGTTTCACTTTTAGAAACGAAAGACTTCGTTAAAATTTACGAATTGCCGTTTAATGTAGCTCACCCGATATATCGGGCACAGATCATCAAAACTAAATACGGTGACAGCGTGTTATTGGAATTACATGATAAAAATTTATTTTTGCCCAAACGTATGGTAGCCTTAATGAAAGATAACCTGGATAAAATTATTGACGGAAAATACAGTCTAATATTCGAGGGCCTAATTGAGGAAGGAAAGCCCGCATTAGGATCAAGATTTAGATTCTCAGAATCTTAATAAAATGTAAGTAAAAATCATTTTTTAATTTAATATTTTAAAATTAATAAGTTTTTTATCTTTTTTAGTGGTGAAAATTTTTATAAAATATAATAGACGGAGTAGTGAATTCATTTCATTTAGTAGACGTCTTTCGTTCAGACAAAACGTACACCAGCAGAGCGATGGACTCAAATGAAATAGCAGTTCTCAGCGCCCAAATTACATCTAAATTTCAAGAAGTGGAGGCTCTCTTAGAAGATGGATGCACTCCAACGCAACGTCTCATATGGGTAAGACAATTAAAGTGTCACATTAGACTTTTCAATAAGGCCATTCACAGTGCGGCTTTACCTGTAGGTGTACTGCGAAAATTGCAAACCAATTTAGGTCATTTAAAAAGATTTAAACATATCATTCGAAATTATACCGTGGGAGCCGAAAATGTCGTGAAAACTCATATACGAGGGAACCGCGTAAAGTGGGAGGATTTACCACTGCTTTTAAAAGTCGCGTTCGTACCGGGGTGATAATTAATTTAACTCATAAAAATATCGAGGAATCTTTTAATGATGCTTCACATCTGTTCAGTGCTAGAGTTAAAAATGCCTAAAAGAAATTACCAATGCTGAAAATTAACGCTTGTTTTTGTGCCGAATTTATCAGAAAGTCACGAGAAATCGAAATAACGGAGCGGAAATATTTCAATACGAAAAACAAACAGGCGGACATTGCCACAAATTTGTCCGAATGGTTTGACAGTAACATAAAAGCAGATATTTCTCGCGCTATTTCGGAATTCTCCGAATCAGGATCGGGCTGGGCTCTATCGCGAATATTATGTTTAGAAGTTAATTTAAATAAATATGAGAAGGGAAATGGTGTTTCATCTTACATTAGATTACCGGAAACAATTGTAAAAAAGCATGCGTGTATTAATATTGAAAACATGTACGATGTTAGCAGTCTTTATCCCGCAAATAAAAACTCAACCCGTACCACTTCGTATCCGTTTTACGCAGATGTGTTAAATTTAAAAGATATTCAGTTTCCTATGACTTTACCTCAAATAGTTAAATTTGAAAAACAAAATAACATTTCGGTTAATGTGTTTGCGCTGGAAATGGATTATAGGGCGAATTTTTCAGTAGTTCCCATACGTTTAACTAAAAATAAACAGGTTCAACATGCAAATTTATTAATTGTGCAAGATAAATATTATCCTAAACTAAAAGAATTCGAGACTATTCCAGAATTCATTTCTAGCTAAACGAGTGAGTGGTTGTGTTTCTCGATGCTCTCAGTATTTTTATTACTAAGTGATATCAATACTTATAGTGTTTTTTTCAACTTTTACACACGCGAAAGGTATTGTGAAAATAGTTCTTGTTGCTGTTTATATTTTCTTATCAAGTTGATAAAGTTTTTTTTTCGTTCATCAAATTTGCAATACGGAATAGCTGTATTAAATTAATGCGCCAGTGGCGCGCATGTGAACACTATGTCGGACTGCGGCAAGTGTAAATATAAAAAAAGCGAAGGACTTATTGGATGTGAAGGACCGTGTCATAAATGGTATCATCATTCCTGTGCTCAAATGAATGAAGCTGAATTCAAATTTGTTGAAAAATGTAAAAACCTCTTTTATTTATGTGACCAATGTAAATATAAATGTGAAGTCGCCGAAAAAGTTGACGGCCCTAAAATTACCTCCGTATTGATGCAAATAAATGATGATGTGAAACAGGTAAATAATTCCATTGAAATATCAATTCAAAGCAAACTGTTGGATATTGTAGTATCTCTTGAGAGCTCTATCGAAAATAAATTTTCTGAGTTCAATGTCCAAATCGAAAGTCTTAAATCGGAAGTGCACTCTGTCTTGAATGATCGCTCTGCACCCAACTCCAATAAAACTAGTAGTTCCTACTCCGATATTGTTGCAAACAAAGCCAGTGTCATCGTTAAGCCAAGAAATAAACAAAATGTTAATGAAACTAAATGCGACATGCTGAAATCTAGTAACCCGGTGACTTCAAATATCAACCTTGCTAATGTAAAAAACGTTCGTGACGGTGGCATAATCGTCAGCTGTATAAATTCAAGTGAATGTGATAAACTGAAGCAATTAGCCGGTAGTATGCTGTCTGATAAGTATGAAGTAAAAGAAGTTGCATCTCTACATCCCAGGATCAAGATTGTTGATATTTCTGAAAAAATCGAAGCTGACCTTTTAACCAGTTACATAAAAAATCAGAATAAACACTTAATATCTGAGAATAGTGAAATAAAATTTCTAAACTTAACTCCGCTAAAGAATAATACTAATATGTATCAAGTGTCATATCAAGTTGATCCGAGTTCATATGGTAAAATCATGGCTGAAGGCAAGCTATTCGTGGGATATGATTACTGCACAGTATACGATGCAATTGAATTGCGTCGTTGTTTTAAATGTAGCGGATACCATCATTTCGCCAATCGTTGTACAGCTAAAGAATATACTTGCCCGCGCTGTGCTCAAAATCATCCAGTAAAAGAGTGTAAATCTGAGGTCCTTTGTTGCATTAACTGCTATAATTTGAAAAAGAAAAATGATTCCAAAAACTCTAATATTGACGTTAATCATGCAGTATGGGATAGCAGGTGTTATGCTTATAGGCAAAATCTCGAGACCTTTAAATCCAATGTATTAGTGAAGCGATAGCCATTAAATGAAGATGTCGTATTATTACCAAGTATGCCCTCCACTGTCTGTTACTATCAGAATGTACGTGGTCTTCGTACGAAAACCGTTGATTTCCTTGTTTCTTGTTCTACAGCCATTCAATATGACATTATTGCACTCACCGAAACTTGGTTATATGATGGGATAACAAGTGCTGAATTATTCAATCTAAATTGTTATGACGTATTTCGGTGTGATCGTGATATCAATGCAACTAACACTACGAGAGGTGGCGGAGTTCTACTTGCGCTGAACAAACGACTTAATGCCTGTGTTTTTGATTTTAAATCGACCTGTGATACATTTAATAAGCTACTTTGCGTTGATATTGTTTCTGTAAAAATCAAATTGTATGCTAGTTTCCTATATATCTTTGTTGTGTATATTCCACCTAATTTGAACGCTGAATATTATGATAGGTTGTTTGATGCTTTCGAATCTCTCTACACGATATATGAGACAAATATTCTAATTATAGGTGATTTTAATATTCCTGATCTAGCCACGAAAAACTTATTTGCCACTTCTGGCCCCAAGGTTAATCTTTTATCCAATTTTATCAGTTTTTATAATTTGAAACAATTTAACAAAATTTTAAATATTAATGATCGACTGTTAGATCTTGTGCTGTCAAATCTTGAGTGTAATGTTTGTAAGTCATCCGACATTTTATTGCCCGAGGATCAACATCATCCTGCACTAGTCATTGATATTTTTTTTGATGTGAACAAAAAAGGAGTTACACATAAAACCGAATTAGGCTTGAATTTTAAGAAGGCCAATTTTCCTGCCTTGTACCAAGAATTAACAACAATTGATTGGACCTTATTAACATCTTTTGAATCTACGAATGCCGCTGTAGAAACATTTTATCGTATATTAAACTCAGTTTTTGTGAAGCATGTGCCTAAAAAAATACCAACAAGTAAACACTATCCTCCCTGGTTTAATAAAGATATTATTACTTGTATAAAACAAAAGAAAAGAGCTTGGAAAAAATTTAACTCTACCAAGGAGAAAATTTTAAGGTCCTCGGAAATGCTAAAAGGGGTAACCTAACTATACCCACACATATGACATACAACAACCAATCACTAGAAGACCCTCAGTTAATTGTAGACAACTTTGCCGATTATTTTTCAAATGCATTTATAATTTCCAGTGATTTCAACACAAATAACATTTTACATGGCAGTGCGTCAAGCAGCACTATTTTATCCACTACAGATATCTCAGCCGCAATAAAAAAACTTAAATCTAATATGACCATGGGACCTGATCTTATCCCTGCGTTCTTGATTCGTGATTGTGATATCTTACTGCGTGAACCTTTGTGCACAATATTTAACCTAATTCTCAAAACTTCTACTTTCCCAGATGTTTGGAAAATCTCTAGAATATGTCCTGTATTTAAAAAAGGCGATAAAAATGATATAATCAATTACAGGGCAATCGCAATTTTATGTAATTTTAGTAAAGTGTTTGAATTTGCCATTCATAACATTCTATCATTTCAAACTAGAAATCAAATAATCGCGGAGCAGCATGGGTTTATGGTTGGGCGATCTACAGCTACAAATTTGGTCTGTAAAACTCAATACGTAAGTGAGGTTCTTGATCGAGGCAGTTCGGTGGATGTTATCTACACTGATTTTTCGAAGGCCTTCGACAGGCTAGACCACGGTTTACTGCTGTGCAAGCTGGACTCTATTGGACTGAGTGCCGATTTTATTGGGCTAATAAAGTCTTACTTATCCGGTCGAACGCAGTTTGTGCAGTGCCGTGGTTACAGATCTGCTGAATTCTTCCAAACCTCGGGAGTTCCCCAAGGTTCTATTTTGGGGCCATTAATGTTCATTATCTTTATCAATGACATTGTATTAAATTTAAATGTTAAATATCTTCTGTATGCGGATGACTTAAAAATATTTTATGAAATTAAATGTGAACTTGATGCAGTTAATCTTCAAAACAATCTTAGTGCACTAAATTCGTGGTGTATTGATAACAAGTTACCTCTTAATTTAAATAAATGTAATGTTATGACATATAGCCGCATGAATATGCCATTGTTATTTGATTATTCACTTGACAGTTCCATTCTTAGCAGGCCTAAGGTAATTAAGGATCTTGGTATCACGTTTGATCCTAAACTGTCTTTTGTTAACCATATTGATAATCTGGTAGCCAGTGCATATAAGTGTCTAGGTTTTGTTGTCAGAAATATGAAAGATTTCAAGAATATTGGCACAATGCGACTATTATATAACACATTTGTTCGCTCAAAGGTGGAATATGCATCAACTGTATGGAGTCCAATCTACAATGTACATATTATATCAATTGAAAAAGTTCAGCGTCGCTTTTTTAAATCTACAATTTACAATATAGATAATATATATCCACCTAGAGGTACTGCGCAGGAATTGTTTCAAGAGCATTTTGGCATGAATAGCCTGTCTAGTAGACGAAATATGCACTCTTTAATTTTTTTATTTAAAATAGTAAACAACATATTTACGAGTAACTCGTTAGTAGCTATGCTAGATTTTCATGTACCCCGGGTAAATGCTAGGGTCACGCATCTGTTGGAATTGAAAAACCACAGGACAAATATATATAAAAGTTCTCCTATTTATCAAATGGTAATAAACTATTCCCACATTGAGCTCCAACTGGATATACTATCATGTAGTATAAATGATATTAAAAATATTTTTGTGAATATGCCTAATTGATGGATGTGTTATCTGTGTTGTAGCTTTTTGTGTGTTATACTCTTGATACCAGAAAATGTTTTTCTTATCTGTTTCTCTCGATCTGTGATATCTTGTGTTATTTAGTTTATTTTCTACACCACTGTTATCATTATTATTGTATTATTTTTATTATACTTGTATATTTCTTTTTACCACTGTTTATATGTATCTGTGCTTATACCATGTACACTTTTTTTGTTTTGTATGTTATAAATTATACATTATTGTAGCCTTATCCTGTAATTGGGCCCTGGCCCGTTGGATATTGTAAATTAAATAAATAAATAAATAAATAAATAAATAAATAAGATGATGAATCTGAGGAAAACATCAAATATCATTATGTTTTAATTAAAGATTTATCTAGACTGTTAAGTGGTCAACTGTCTACAAAACATCAAAAAAAAATTTTCTGTGATAGATGCTTAAATTATTTTAGTTCGGATGACAAATTAAAAGAACATTCCAAAATGTGTGAAAAATTTAACGATTGTAAAGTAGAGTTTTCGCGTGAACCGTTTGTTAAGTTTAAAAATTTCGTCTATAAGGAAAATGTGCCTTTTATAATGTACGCGGACTTTGAATCTCTGCTAGAGCCCCTCAATGAAGATAGTCATTGTAAAACAAATCGATATCAGAAGCATACTGCATACAGTGCAGGATATTATTTTAAATGTAATTATAATGATGAGTGGTCATATTATAATAGTGAACGGAGTTTGGACTGCATGTCTTGGTTCGCGGATCAATTAAGTAATATTGCAAAATTTGTCTTTTCAAAATTGAAACATGTGGAACCCCTGAATACTATAGTTAGTTTACGTGATGCCAGTAAAACTTGTCACATTTGCGAGGATAACTTCAATGAAAAAGATAAAATTGTTCGCGATCATTGCCATCTTACTGGAAATTTCAGGGGGTTTGCGCACAATAGATGTAATTTAAATTATAAAAATGCCTTCGTAATTCCCGTGGTATTCCATAATCTGGGAGGGTATGAATGCTCATTTTGCAATTAGAGAGCTTGCCGAGAGATATCAAATTACATTATTACCTGAAAATAAGGAAAAATACAAATTAGTTTCACCGTTTACGATGAAGAAACTAATTTAAAATTCAGATTTATCGACTCGTTCAGATTCATGGGCTGTTCATTAGAGGAGCTTGCTTCCACGTTAAAGGAAGCTAATTTCAGTAATTTAAAACGAGAATTTCCGAATTTAAATGATGAAAAATTAAAATTATTAAAAAAGAAGGGAATGTTTTCCTACGATTACATAAACAGTTTAGAACGACTTGACGAGCCGCAATTACCAGACAAGACAAACTTTTACAATAAATTAAATGACTCAGACATTAACGAGAATGATTATCAACACGCGCAAACAGTTTGGGATAAATTTAACTGTCGAAATTTAGGCGATTACAGCGATCTGTACATGAAAACAGACATCATGCTGTTAACTTGTGTGTTTGAGACTTTTCGATGTACTTGTCACAAGACGTACGGCCTAGACCCCGCTCACTATTACACCATTCCAGGTTACACTTGGGATTGTATGCTTAAATATACAGGGTGTAAACTAGAAACCATCCAAGACGTTTATATGTTAATGTTCATTGAACGCGGCATCCGAGGGGGTATCAGTCAATGTAGCAATAGACATGCCGAGGCTAATAATAAACATTTAGACAGCTATGATAGCAGTAAACTCTCGACATACTTGCTTTGTTTTGATGTAAATAACCTTTACGGATGGGCAATGAATCAACATCTTCCATATGAAGGGTTTCAATGGGTAGATGATACCAATATTGACGTCACCTCGGTACCTGATGATGCCGAAATTGGGTACATTCTTGACGTTGATCTTGAGTATCCCGAAAATCTTCACGATCTTCATAAAGATTTACCTTTTTGCGCTGAGCATCGAGCTCCTCCAAATTCTAAATTTGAAAAATTAATGACCACTCTGCATCCTAAGCAAAATTATGTTTTACATTATAGAAGTTTAACAGGTCTTGCAGCACGGATTACGCTTAGTTCGTATCCATAAAGTGCTGAAATTTAAACAGTCTGCCTGGCTTAAACCTTACATAGAATTAAACACTAGACTGAGGACTATAGCAGAGTCTAATTTTGAGAAAAATAACTATAAATTAATGAATAACAGTACATTCGGCAAGACGATGCAGAATGTTCATAAGCATAGAATCATTAAATTAATTAAAAAATGGGAGGGGCGTTACGGGGCTAAAAATTTAATAGCAAGTCCAAATTTTCAAAATAGATCCATTTTCAGCGAAACGCTTATGGCTATTGAAATAAAAAAATGTCGCATCATATTCGATAAACCCTTGTATAGTAGGGTGATCTACCACGAGTGTGCCAAACTTCAGAGGCTGGTAATTTATCAAAAATAAATGGACTTTCATTAATAAGCATATGTCCTAAAACGCATAATAAGGGAGCTACAACCCCTTGAAGGGGGTTAATGAATATCAATTTTTCGCTTAAGCAATGTAAATGACATAATACTACAAATCAGAAATATCAATTGTTTTTAAACATAGGTGACTTCAAGCCACTTGATTTGAAGATTGATCGAATTAAGTTTTGCATATTTCACATGAAAACGCAAATTATTTAAAAACGGCTGGTGTGGCAGAAATTTTGAAAAATACTTTTTTCTGAGTCATTGCATGGGAAATAATGTTATGTAAAAGTTTTGCTTCGGAAGTGACGTCAAAAAAAGTTTGGGGTAAAAAACTACCCCTCACCCCCCCAAAACTACCTCAATAAAGCAAGCTGTTAATTACGAAATTTGTAATTTTATGCGCCTACCTCGAGGCCGTAATGTATGAAAATTTCATTATTTTAATCACCACCATATCGGACTTATAATCGAAAAATTGATATTCATCAACCCCCTTCAAGGGGTTGTAGCTCCCTTATTATGCGTTTTAGGACATATGTTTATTAATGAAAGTCCATTTATTTTTGATAAATTACCAGCCTCTGAAGTTTGGCACACTCGTGGTAGATCACCCTGTATAGGAATGGCTATATTAGATATTTCTAAAACATGTGTTTACGAATTTCACTATGATTACATGCTGGAAAAATTCCCCGTAGACAATTAATTGTAAACTTTTATATACCGATACTGACAGTCTAACATATGAAGTACAGTGTAATGACGCACATGAAGAGGTAATCAAGAAAGACATTCATAGATTTGACACCAGTGACTATCCTTCAGATAATCGCTGGAATATACCTCAAATGAATAAAAAAATTCCCGGCCTAATGAAAGATGAAAATAACGGAGTACTGATGACTCACTTTGTTGGTTTGCGGTCGAAGCAGTACACGTATAAGCTTGCGCAAGGTAAAGTTGTGAAGAAGGCTAAAGGCGTAAAAACTAATGTGGTGAGAAACAAAATCACTTACGAGGATTATTTTAATTGCCTTGAGGAAGCCTCAAATAAACAGCACCGGGAAGATGAATGTTTACTCCACAAAACACAATCAAAATTACAACACAATCAAAATTACATAATGTGTACAGCGTTGAGCAGACGAAAATAGCTCTTAATCCATTCGATGATAAACGTTACACTCTACCTAACTCATATGACACTTTGCCTTGGGGTCACTATTCAATCATGGATGATGACGCCCATTAAAAAAAATCTCTCTGTCTATTATATTTTATTGTAAAAATTGAATTAATTTTATTATTGTATATTGTATTTACCTATATATTAGTATTATTTTATATTGTATTTATCATACTCTGTTTTTAGTTCAATATATATATTATTTAAAATAATGACTTGATTTTTATTCCATATACCTAACCTAGAAATAAAAAAACACACATAAAGGTTTAATTAATATTTTCTTTATTCACGCTTTTAAGAAAAACATTTTTCTATCTAAATCGTTCAGTATTTTATCTAAATTATAAGTTAAACATTTACGTATACAGTATGTGTGAATGTTACAAGGATATATTTCACTTAATTTAAATAGTACATTATAAGGGGATAACTCGTATTGAGATTTGCTTAATATGTTATTTGTGACATTTAAAAAGTTATCATAGAATTCAGTAAAACTTAAACTATGCAGTAAATCCATGTGTGATGATACAAGTTTGCTAATATTTATAATCTCGTATACAGTGTTTCTTGAAAAATAAAATAAACTTGAAACTCCAGCGGCAGACAATTTTAGCATCTTATTCCCGATAAAAGGAGCCTTTATTAGTGCATATTCAGAGAAATGAATTTCTTCCTCCACTTCTTCTTCTTCTTCTTCCGCTTCTTTAATCTCACTATTAAAATAATCTGAGGTAAATTGTTGAAGGTAAGTAATAAAATCATTCCAATCTTCTCTTATGAATGAAATATTATCTGGTTTCGTGAATACAGGATGTGACACGTTCAGCAATATTCTTACAGCAGGAACATAACCTCTTGCAGGAGAAAGTCCAGTAATTATTTTATAATTAGAGTCTTTAATGTAAAATACATTTTCACAAATATATCGTTCTTCAGCAATTATGGCCTCATGATAAATATCATTAACGCGATCAATTTCACTCCAATAACCTGAATCTTCATCAGAGGAAAATGACGCACTAGCACCAGGTGATTTCATTATTATTATTGATTCTATCACACTCAAAGACTAACAGACAACTAAGCTATATAAGGTATAATCTATCTTGTTTATGTAATTAGATAGAGGGAGGGAGGGTGGGAGGATACTAATTTTTTTTCTAAAAAGGCCTCCAAGTTTCATAAATGTGTGCTATTCTCTCATAAGATATAATGTAATTTTACGTATTTCACGCCAAGTATAACACATTTTCTCATAAGAGCGCATGCAAATCGACGAACACACATGCATGTTAAAGAATGTTATCTGAATCAATCCAGCTACTGTGCGCAGCATCAAAGCCTAGCCATTTCACGTAAGACTTATTACCACGCTTACGTAACACCTTTTCCACGAGGTACACATTGGGTGTTTTCGTTTTTTGTAGCTCCTCTTCGTAGAATCCGCCTCTAATTGGTCTACCCTGCATATCTTCAAGTAAATAGGTGGTAGGATTGGTGATTCGAACCTCGGATATTTTAAATAACTCTGTACTCCAGTTTGGCGTGTATCCTTTGCTAAACACATGCTTACTTTTACTGACTCGCACTATATCGCCCACCTTGTAGCGACGTGATGCTGCTATCTTTATGTGATTGTAAGACGAGAGTAAAATTTGTTTTTCATTCTTAGCATTAACATCTACTGGTTTTACCTGGGTGGTCCTATGTTTTAGGTTATTATACTCTTTAACAATGTCCGGAAGCACCTCCAGCCATCGGTATGAGCCGTTTAAACTGAAATACTTGTATAAACGCTCCTTTAACGTTCTAATAACACGTTCAACTATGGCGGCTTTCTTAACAGTAAATGTGCTGGAGTGGATAACCTTAAATTGTTTCATCATGCGTTGAAAGTGAACATTATAAAATTCCGTACCCTGATCTGTATTTAAATTATTACAAGATCTCTTGCTCCCCTTGAAGACGTTCTCCATAGCCTGGGTGACTTCAGGTCCGCTCTTATTTTTTATCGCTTTAGCCCATACGAATTTAGAAAAACAATCTATTACCACCAGAATGTATCTAAAATTATTGTTATCCTTGGAGTAGTTTCCCAACTCAGCCAAATCTGCCTGCCATAAGTCATCTATTCCTTTTATTACTATGCGCCTGCGCCGCTTAATATTTCTACGAGCAGGTTTATGCAGCTCATTAACCAATTGAATTTTTTCTTTAGAATGCGACATCGGACAGCTAAGATGATGATGGAAATAGCACGGTATCGAATTAAATGAACATATATGTTAAACTTTTATAATTTATACTCTTTTGCCTGCTCTAAATTTATTAACCTCCATCTCGATATTTTTCACTGTGTTAGACAGAGAGGCGAGATTCGCTTGCATTAGAACAATTACTTCGTCATTTAATTTTTTTATAGATTTTCTGAGGTCTTGTATGGAACCTCTCTGTTTATCTAAACGAGTAGACGCGTCCTTTTGGTAATTGTTAAAGTTCGTCGCTAGAGTCGTAGCAATAGCAGTCATATTATCATCCACGTACTTTTTATTGACAGCATCGCCATCTTCAGTGGGCGGTTGAACATTACACAATTTCAATTTTTCCACATCAATGTTTCCATCTTTGGTGAAATTAAAACCTCGACCTTGCGGTAATAGACTGATGTTCTTGCTAACGCTGCCACCTCGGGCTGAACGACCGAACTTATCGAGACTCATTGCGAATATGATGGGTGTAGGGAGCTGTAACATACTTCCCGCTTCTTTCAGTTCATTTAAAATGGCTATGATTTCGTTATCATGTGAATCCGTATTTCCTGCAGCTTTGGAGGCATTTAAAAGTCTTAACCTGTCCACTAATTCATTGATATCGTCCCAGAAGAGGTATTCTATTGGTTTTTCATTGTAAACCATATTCATACCCTGTCCGCTGCTATGAGGTTGAGTATGTTTTATTTTAGGAGTGCCATCACCACTATTGTTTTTAAATAATGGTTTTATCACTTTAGTATATTTATGAGATCGAGTACCATTTAATTGCGCACCTCCTACGACCATGCCAAGTCATATCGACCAATCAGTCTTTCGTCTTTCCTCTTGAAGACGCTGGAAAAACTTGTCGACAGACATATTCGGGATGGGCCATTAATAGAAAACCCACCCAATAGTAGACAGTATGCCTACCAGGCAGGGAAATCATGTGAATTGGCTCTTCACAACCTCGTTAGTAGGGTAGAGGAGTCGATAAACAATAAAGAGATAGCACTGGGTGCTTTTCTTGACATTGAGGGTGCATTCGATAACACCTCTTTTAAATCAATGATCCTGGCCGCTCAAAGACATGGGATTGACGACACTTGTTGTAAGTGGATGGACAACATGCTGAAGAGTAGGCGGGTTCATGCCACAATTGCGGGCGACACCCTAGAGGTACAAGTAACTCGAGGGTGTCCACAGGGTGGAGTATTGTCACCCCTACTCTGGAACCTCGTCGCTGACGATCTATTGACAACACTTAGCGACAGTGGCTTCTACGCGCAAGGGTATGCGGATGACATCGTCATACTCATAAGGGGAAAGTATACCAACATTATTGCAGAGCGCATGCAAAGAGCTCTAAATATTGTACAGCAGTGGTGCGAAAGGGAAACCCTGCGGGTGAACCCTTCTAAAACGTCGCTGATACCTTTCACCAGAAAAAGAAACGTTGGGAATTACAACCTTAACATCTTTGGAAAACAGATAGAGGTAGTCACAGAGGTCAAATTCCTAGGAATAATCCTGGACACCAAACTCACATGGAACCAACATCTGTCAAAAGTCACAAACAAGGCGAAAGCATCTCTTATGAGGTGTAGACGCATGTTTGGGAAAACATGGGGCATGAAACCAAAAATGTACAGTGGCTATACACCACTGTGGTCAGACCCATATTCGCCTATGGTGCCCTGATTTGGTGGCCAAAGGTTGAACAAAGAACGACCGTCACAAAACTCGCCAGCTTACAAAGGCTGGCATGCTTGTGCGTTACGGGTGCTATGAGCACCACACCAACAGCATCCATGGAAGTCATCCTGGGCTTGATTCCCCTTGATATATTTATAAAGGGGGAAGCCCTAATGACTGCCAAAAGGATGCGGTCCATCGGCTACTGGAACGTTAACCAGGAACAGTATGGACACTCAAAGATTATGGAGGTTGCGGCCGGTGACCACATCTTAATGATGGGACACTGACTGCATGCTTCCAAGATACTCCTTTGACAAGCCATTCGTAGTGAAAATTAACCACGATGAATGGCGTCAAGGTACTCCATCCTATTTGTCCAAGGGAATCGTCTGGTATACCGATGGTTCCAGGACTAATGAAGGATCAGGAGCTGGAATTCATGGCGTGCGACCTAGGGTGAACATTAGTTTATCCCTAGGGACTAACGCCACCGTTTTCCAGACAGAAATGTATGCCATCATGACATGCATTCGAGAGAATGCAAAGCGTCGGTATACTCGACAGCACATACGTATTCTGTCTGATAGTCAAGCAGCATTAAAAGCACTTGCAGCCCCACGTATAAACTCTAAAATAACGTGGGAGTGCCTACAGGAACTGATATACCTGTCCCGGGTGAACAATGTCGAACTCATCTGGGTACCAGGTCACTCGGGGGTTGAAGGCAATGAAAAAGCAGATAACCTGGCAAGAGCGGGTTCTGCGACGCCATTCACAGGGCCTGAACCTGTGATTGGTATTTCAAAACAGGCAGTCAAAACGGCGGTTCAAAGATGGTCTTTTAAGGAACATCTGCAACGTTGGGACATGACACCTGGCCAACACCAAGGGAAGGCCACTATTGGAGTACCTTCCCAAAAACTGACTTCTGAAGTCATCCATTTGGGACGACCTCAAATCAAACATGTAGTGGGCCTTTTAACAGGACACTGCCATATGAGAAAGCACCTGCAACGCATAGGCGTGCATAGGGGCAGTACGATGTGCAGACTATGTGAAGAGGAGGAAGAAACCTCCTCGCACATAGTGTACGACTGTGAAGCACTGGGCCGAAGGAGATTTGCTCTTTTCGGTGATTTACAATGCGGGGACAATCTTCCGCATGAAAATCTTGCAAAGAAGCTATTAAACCTCATTAAAGGGACGGAGCTCATGTAAGAATCGGGGATGTACAATAAGCCAATTGAGCTGCAGTGCAATTTGGGTTTGACCCAACCCCGCTATTAATCAATCAATCAATCAAACCATTTAATTGACTTGCAGGATTATAATTTCGTTTATGTGCGTTAGAGGTTTCTAGAATTTCCTTGTAATCAGCCAAGTCCTGTTCGCTGTAACCTTGAGGCTTCTTCATAAATAGCAGTTCATATAAGCCTTGCCTTCCAGCAAACATTTTATTGCCATTACTCAAGCCTGCATTAGAACCGATATTTAGTTCCATAGATCCGATGTATAATTTATTCATTTCGGCATTAAATCTCACGCCATAGGTTTCATCGTAATCCTTACTTTTATCATAGAGACCTGTTAAATATTGCTTAGCTAACGTAGGATACTGTTCAGCGGCGGCGGCATCAGGGTCAATCGTACTACTTGAATCTTCAAACATTTCATCATCATCTTCTTCTTCTTCTTCTTCTTCTTCTTTTTCCACTTCTTCTTTCACTTTTATTTTTTTCTTTATATCAGATTTAATGACATTCTCTACTTTTGGAGTCTGCTGCCTAGGTGAATTCTTAACAGCACCGAGTTCTCGTATTGGATCAATGACCGGTTTCAATAAACGTCTAATTGTTTCGTCTTGTTCAGCTCGACCTAATTTTAAAGCCAAGTACTTTCTTCGAATGGAATCTGAAGCTTTTTTTATCTTCTTTTTAAGTGCGAAATCTCGGTCAAAGCTATACACCTTCTCCCTAGGTGGTTTATATGCCGCGAGAGTAAATTTTTTATTACCCTTCATTGTTAAACAGGTAAACAGCTATTTTAAACAGGTAACAGGTATTTTATACAGGTAAACAGGTATTTTAAACAGATACAGGGTTTTTCAAAACAGGTCTGTACAGTTTGAGTGTTTATCTAATAATGCTTGGTGTTATTGAAATCTCATATACTTATATACTGATCAAAGCCTTTTCTATAGCGTCCTTTATGTAATTCGAAATCTTTTACGATAACCAGCACTCCGAATTTATCGTTCCAGCATTATCTGCATAAATGTTCAAATTGTTCAAAGCTCATATCGGGTGTTACGTGATCATCAAACGCATGACGTAAATTCATTTTATCCTGTTTAAATAATATTAGACAGTTACAGTTATCTCGAATGAGATGTTTCGGTATATGGGTTTAAGTCTGACAGAGATAGAAACAATCTACAAGCTTATGTCTTCCCATGGAGAAAAAAGCGCGTATCTTGTCTTGCTTGTCACATGCTACGTCATCAAATATATATAAGGAATTCGTTTTAGCTTCGGATGGATCGATGATGTTTTCGTTAGAGATGTATGGAAAGTAGCCTACGCCTTTTACCTTCTTCAGCACATCTTCCAATAATTTATATTTAGGTTGATACAGAGACTTGGACTTAGTAGAATATTTGTCTTCCCCGTTCCGCTATGTCCACATACAATCGTTCTTAAAGCGTTAGGAAATAACTCTCCATGTTTATTAACAGATCCTCATTCTACAGAACTATCAGAAGTTAATAAATCTAAATTCTCTACAGGGAGAGACGTCTTTTGTCTTTGAATGCGCATCATGAACTCTAAACTTTTCACTCTGTACATTCCTATATGTATATAGAATTTTCGATCTCGTACATCATCAGTTCTAGTTTAGATGACGTCGAGGAAACATCGTCGTGTAACAGGCTCTTATCAATAAGCTACCTTTCGAACTGCATTTACCTGGTTATCAGTACTGCGGACCTGGTACAAAGTTACGTAAACGTCTAGCTCGAGGGGATCCAGGTGTTAACATTTTAGATCAAGCGTGCCGCGAACACGATATTGCTTATAGTGAAAACGCAAACTTGGAAGACAGACATAAAGCTGATTACGTACTAGAACAAAGGGCTTGGGAACGCGTTAAATCTAAAGACGCCAAATTAGGTGAAAAAGCAGCAGCTTGGACTGTCACTAACGCTATGAAGGTTAAACGTAAATTAGGTATGGGCGTCAGAGACTGTAATAAGAAACAAAAGAAAATTCCCTTCCGCAAGGCCATCATATCGAACATTACTAAAACGCTGAAAAAGCATGCAAGTCATGATGTGAAAAAGGATATGGCTATGAGTGTTAAAACGGCGCAAATTGCCATAAAAAAAGCAGGTGGGAGGAAGAAAATCTATGGTCCCCGGATTCTACTGCTGCCAAAGACCGGAGGCTTCTTACCTCTAATACCGATCTTTGCAGGTCTCTCAGCTCTTGAAGCTCTGTCAGGTGGCGCTGCGGCCACTGCTAAAACTGTTATAGACGCTAAGAACGCTAGGAAAACTTTGGAAGAAGCTCACCGTCACAATAGAGCCGTGGAGGATGTGGCTTTGGGTAAAAAAGGTTCCGGGCTATACATGAAACCATATAAGAAAGGATACGGATTATACTTGAAAAAAAACTACCATTGAAGCTACCCAATAGAGCACTCTCTGACCTAGACATCTTAAAGTATGTTAAAAAGTTAAAAATCTCCCATTTCAGAGGCGTCTATATGCGAGATTCTTTACCTTCACATCCACCATCACCTAAAGGAAACGAGAGCGCCATCATTAACTTGGACAGCATAAAGGGACCTGGAACTCATTGGGTAGCATATAAGAAAACAGGCAATTCCGTAGTATATATTGACAGCTTTGGATCTCTGAAACCACCAATAGAATTAGTTCGATACTTTGGCGAGAAATTTAAAATTAAATAGAATCCCACCGCATATCAAACATATAACTCTGTAAATTGTGGTCATTTATGTTTACAATTTCTCTATAAAAATGATAAACACACGTGATGTGTAATCAGTATGTCATTGAACACATTCAAGTTAAGTGGTCGCAAATCTGTTCTCTCCGTGACCTTTCCTAATCCTATAGAACTAGATCCGCGATACAATTATTCAATAGCGTTAATTGGTCTGGACACCTATAATACTATACCTAACATCGAGGACGGTGTGAATAACAAGTTTTATTATTTGGAGCTCGGTGATAGAAGCTTCAAAGAAAACGTCATAACTATACCTACAGGGTCTTATGAAATAAGTGACATTGAATCCTATCTGCAAAAGAGATTACTAGCCGGCAGCGGCGTAACATCACAGCAGCAGGCTGACGAATACTTCTCTCTGAAACCTAACAATAATACGTTCAAGTGTGAAATTAAAAGTAAACACGAAATTAACTTTAATCACAAGGATAGCTTGGCCCCCCTGTTGGGTTTCAGTGCTAGCCGAACATTAAAACCAGATATATTATATGAGTCTGATTTACCCGTTAATATAGTCAGAGTTATAACGATTCAAGTGGACTGCAACATTACTGTAGGAGCATATTCCAATAATACTCCTACGCATGCGATTCTTGAATGCGGTTTGAATGTTGATCCTGGATACGCTATAAACATTGTACCTGGAAATTTAACTTATCTACCTGTAAACCCTAGCATTCGAGAGATACAGAATATCACTTTGAGACTACTAGATCAAGATTCCGAGCTTGTTAATCTTCGAGGCGAGAAGCTGAGTGTGAGGTTAGAACTTAAAAAACATGAGATTAATATTTAACCATAGTAAACCTAATATATACGGAGGAAGCTTACATCATCCTCATTCTGCATCTAATCGTACAAGTGCAAGGTCGCCGCCGCCACCACGGTCATCAGGACCTGCCAAGTTAACTTATTCAAATTATTTATATTTATCGTCTTTGGGCTATCATGTTAGAAGAGCTGCAGCTATTTCAAGACCCTCACTTCGATGATTCAATTGAACGAGTTGAAGTTCGAACGTACCATCCATTCGTTAAAGCCTATGGGAATAATGACGAAATTGAAATTGCTATTTATCGACATGACGCTTTGATTGAAATAGGCGAGGGAGCGCTATCAATCGAGGGAACTTTAAAGAAAAATGCCGCTGGTACGGGCACCATTGAATTCACCAATAACGCTGGTGCCTTTTTATTTGATTCCGTAAGTTATGAATTAAATGGCTCGGAAATAGATAAAGTACGCGACCCTGGAATTGTGAGCACGATAAAAAGCTATATATGTTATGAAAAAGATGATATTTCTCATAGCATCGCCGGTTGGAATTATCCTGGAGGTAGCCTGATTACATATGACGCTACAAATTTCACCTTTTTCTTAAGAATACCCTTGAAACATTTACTGGGATTCTTTTACGATTATAAGAGATACGTTTTCAGTAAACAGGTTCTACGTTTGATAAGAGCTCGTAGCGATAATAATGGCTTTAAAGTGTCAGAAGATGATACAATTGGCGAACTAACCATCACCAACATTGAATTAAAAGTGAAACATGTGTATTTGAATGATGTTCCAAAAATGAATTTTCTAGCCCAAGTTAATGCTGATAGGACAATCATATTAGCATATAGACAGTTTGAAATTCATGAGATACCCATCCTAGTACCAGGTGCTACAAAAGAAATTGTAGTTACTAAAAATGGTACTCAAAACTCTCAAGCTTCCATCCTTGCTCTTCAAAGCAATAAGAAAGATTCCAAGATGGAAGACTGCACGCAATTCGATAATATTGATATATTTAATGTGAAATTATTGTTAAACAATGATCGTTACCCTCACGAAGATATGAGGTTGAACTTTAAGGCTAAAAAATACTCTGAGGCCTATCATATGTATACCGACTTTAGCAAATCGTTCGCTTCAAATAATAAACCTATACTAGATTTTGATGCTTTTAGGAATCACACGCTATTCGTTATAGACTGCTCCTGTTAAACCTTCGATTGTAGACATAAAAATTGAAATTGAAAGTTTGATCCCCTTCCCCCCAAATACCAAGGCCTACTGCATTCTCGTACACGACCGCGTTTTAGAGTATTTACCTCTCAGTGGAGTCATAAGAAACATTATGTAAAAGAGAGAGACAGAAGGGATAACTTAGTATGCTAAGAACTATCGAAGAGTAAACATGAAATTGATGGTCGTAGATATTCAAGGTTTTAACCTGCCCGATTTCTATCCTAAGGAAATCTCGTTTATTAGTGGAGATCAGCATGCTCATTATTTACTTAAACCTCTGTTACCGTACGATTCGTTAAGTTATGATTTGAAGAAACAAATAAATTACTTGGAATTACATCATCATGGGTTGAGGTACAGCAGTGGTTACGTCGATGACAATGATCTAAATGAAATATTACGTAATCATCTACTTAATAATAATAATAATAATAATAATAAATGGACTTTATTAGGCGAAAGTTTAGTTACAAACTATTCTTACACTTTAACCTAAATAATAAATAGAAACAGAAAAAAAAAATGTTATCATAAGAAAATCTTAATGGGGAGGGGAAGGAAAGTTCAAAAAGAGAGAAAGTTAAGATATAAATGTCTACAATTATTAACTAATGATGATAAATGTCATCACTTTGTTTAACAAGTAAATCTTTTTTAAAGTTCATTTTAAAAGAGTTTGTAGATAGCAATTTTAGGTGATCATCTATATTATTGTATATATACGGTGCTTGATAGGAAAATGATTGCTGAAATTTGTTAATTCTATGCTGGGGAATATGTAATGCATATGGATTACGGATGTTGGCATTATGTAAGTTACAGCGATATATTAGTTTCTTGGACAAATAAGGAGGAGATTTATTTGTAACAACTTTGTGGAATAAAATAGCTGAATGCAGTAAACGACGATTTTTCATATTTAACCATTTCATATTAGTAATTTCTCTAGAGACATGATCATATTTTCGTAAATTTAGAATGAGACGACAACAGCTATTTTGCATCCTTTGTACTCTGTAAGTATCAAAGGAATCAATACAAGGTCCATATACTACATCACCATAGTTAAAGTGCGAGAGCACAAGTTGTTCACATAATGTTTTCTTTAATTCCTGATTAAGAATGAATCTATTTGAGTACAATAATTTAAGTGAGCAGTACGCTTTTTGTAAGCACTTGCTGATATGCTCCGAAAATTTTAGATTAGAGTCAATAAATAAGCCAAGATTTTTAACAGAAGGAATTATAGGAAGCGTAAGATCTCCTAATTTAATGTTAAGAAAATTTCCAACTCTAGATTTAAAACATTGATTACCAAAAACTAATAACGACGATTTGACTGGATTAATATGTAAATTGTGTTGTTTTGAATAATTGATAAGTCTATTTAAATCATTACTAATAAGAGTACTAGCAATATCAGCATCATCTGGATCAAAACTATAATAAACTTGACTATCATCAGCATAAAAATGACTATTACAATAACTTAAGGATTTATAAAAGTCTGCGGTGTATAGTATGAAGAGTAGCGGTCCCAATATTGATCCCTGAGGCACGCCACTGGTGACATTAATTGAATCAGATTGATTACCATCCAGGGCAACAAACTGGCTGCGACCAGTCAGAAAAGATTGAAAAAAAAACCTGGCAGTTCCACCGAAACCATAAAATTTTAATTTTGAGAAAAGAAGTTGGTGATTTATAGTGTCAAATGCCTTTGAATAATCAAGTAACACTAAGGCAGTAAGTTTCTTCTTATCCCATCCTGTCAATATATCATTACAAACATTTAGCAAAGCAGTAGTAGTGCTATAACCCCTTCTGAATCCCGACTGATGTTCTGGTAAAATCAAATTATCATTTAAGAAATCATATATTTGCTTGTATACAACTTTCTCAAGTATTTTAGACAATAGAGGTAAAATGCTTATTGGCCGCAAATCAGAAAATCCTTTCGGTTGAGAACATTTAGGGATAGGACGCACTACTGCCTTTTTCCAAGTTACAGGAAAATAACCCGATTCCAAACATAAGTTTACAACATGTGTGATAGGTAGGAGAAGAGCTGGCATGCAATATTTTATCATCCTTAGTGATATACCGTCATTCCCAAAGGCATTTGACTTCAACTTAGAAATAATGTTTTCAACATTCTCAGGACCAACTAGGTGAAAATCAAAATTAAGATCATCATTATAACGGTTATTTTCGTACTTTTCGATCATTTCTGAACAATTCTCGTTTAAATTAGAGACAGCAGCCAAAAAATAGTCATTGATACCATCAACATCACGAGAAATGCAAGGGGGTATCTCAGTGGATTTATTAGGGGTAACATGAAGATCGCTAAGTGTTCTCCAGATATCTTTAGAATTGGTTTTATTGTTGTAAATAAAATTTAAATATGCCTTTTTCTCTCTACGAATCGCCCCTAAAGTAAAGTTACGTAATTTTTTGTAATTTTCAAAATCTTCAGGTAACTTACTAAGTTTATATTTATTTTTGGCTTCGTCTCTATCATTCATTAAAATTTTAATCACGTCGGTTAACCATGGCGCTTTTGGTTTTGTAACTCGAACAGTTTTTATAGGAGCATGCTTATCAAAAAGACTAATAATATTGTCAGTTAAAAATTTTATTTTGTTATCAATAGAATCAATTTGATAGATTAGATTCCAATTAAGAGAATTTAACTCAACATGGAAATCATCGGGAGAAAAATATTTAAAATCACGAAACGTAAAAAATTTTGGAGCTTTATCAAAACTTTCGAAATTGAATGTAGTAAAAGTTAATTTATGATCAGAGATACCATCTGCATTTATCGTACCTGAGGATATCACAGAGTTTTCAGATGAAACAAAAATCTGATCAATAAGTGACAGTAGAGTGCTACTTATTCTAGTAGGCTCATTAATTGTTTGAATAAAACCAAAAGACTCCATTGCTCTACACATTTTATCAACATCAGAATCATGTTCATTAAAAAAATTAAGATTAAAGTCCCCCATGCAAATCATTTCGTCAACTGTAGGTAAAATGTTGGAGATAGTATTTTCAATCAAATTGATTGACTCAGCAATATTTGCTCTGGGTTGTCTGTAAACTACACCAATTGCAATATTTTTTTTAGACAATTTTAACTTGACCCATAATTGTTCCAAGTTAACATTATAATTTGCCGAAATTAAGGAACAGTGAAAATTATTACTTATATAAATACCAACACCGCCTCCTCTGCTAGGTCTATCACAACGAAAAAAGTTATAATTAGAAATTTTCACCACATCAGAGGGAATATTATCAGAGAGCCAAGTTTCAGTGACCCCTAAAACTGAGAAAGAATTTTGCGAAACAATGGTATTTAATTCATCAAAACCCGTAAACAAAGATCTAACATTAAGATTAGCAATTTTACATGACATTTTTAATACTATATAAATAATAATAATAAAAAAAAGAATTTACATTACAAAATTATAATTTGGGATAATTTATACCTACAATAATAGTTTAATAACAATAATACCTAAGAAAAATAAAGAACAAGTATTAAGTAGACGAAGAGAATTAAAAAAAAAGAAAACAATAAATAAATAAAAAGTAAACAATAGGGTTGAATGAACTATCCTTCCAACAATACTATAAAAGATTTTATTTGTTCTATATTCTAAGTATACGTGAAAATAATCAGCGAGATAAAGAATGTATATAAAAAAAAGAGTGGTTTCTTTAAGAATGGCCTCGCGATAAAATGAATCATTTAAAAAAATAATAAGTCAATTTTAAGCAAATAAATTATCTTGAGCTTAAACAAAAAATTAAAAGAAATGGTGTTTACATTTTATACATGCAAATATAAATAAGAGGTGTATTAAGTATAAATTTCAAAAATTAATAAAGAAAGATGGCTCTATGAAACGTAAGAACTGGTTAAAATAAAAAATAAAAAAAAAAAAAATATTTTCTTGAATAAATGGGTGAATTCAATATTCCTTAGAGCGAAATAAACAATACAAGATTATATAAACATATAGAAATACGTATGACAATCATTTATTATTGTCTAAAATAAACTTAACTAACTCATTCATTTCGTCAAATTTATAGGATTTGTTACGAAACTTCACAAACACAGCTCCGTCGTACGACCATACACTTTTAAATTCAAAACTTTCACAGGCCTTCTTGTAGATATTTAATCTAGTGGTGGTGAGATCTTCTTTTACCATGATACCTTTCGATTTCAGTTTCCTTTTGTTATCATACACTAGTTTACGGAATCTGTAACTTGCAAATTTAACTAGAATACCTCTCGGATTACCATCCTTTTTCTGAAATCCTACTCTATGGCAACGTTCAATATTCTCCAAAGAAATATTAAGGCCCATTTGCTCATTGAAAACCTTCAGGGCAATATTCTCAGGATTTTCTCCTTCAGTTTCTGCTATACCAAATAAACGAATGTTATTACGCCTGGAATACTGCTCTGTTCTATCAGTTCGTAGTGATAGAGACTGAATTTCGGCTTTTAAATTTTTATTTTCAGTTAATAAATCTTTTATGACTTTATCTTGTTTTTTCATGTGTTCCTCAAAATTTGCATTTACGGCTTCTTTAATAATTGCAGATATTGTTTGCATAAAATCACTAGATTTTAACACTTCCTTTACGACTGCGACAACAGCGGGATCAGCTTGGGATTGAGATTGATTTCTACTACCTCTTCCAGTCATTTTTACAAGAAATTACACAACACCACTTCGGTACAAACCTTATTAGCATTAAACTGCACAAGAGCGATTGATAATAGAGATTCAATACACACTTAAAAATGGAAATTTATCGCGAGGACCACTCGTACGTGTTACTCTTTACGGCTCGACATAATTCACTTAATGGCGCTACTAACCTTGTGTACGTAAAAGGTCATCAGAAGAAGGAATTTCTGGAAAAAAGATTACATGCTTTAGAGCAAACTTCACCAGTGGTGCCATCTATCATCAATGTCGAGCAGCTTAATAATGCTGATGGTGGAGGCGGAGTTCCAAAGTTCGATAAAAATTTACCGTATTGTTTAAATCATTTTACTATTAATAATAAAAAAATTGTATGTAGCTTAAGAAATGTCTTCACCCTTTATAATTGGCTATATTCTAGTTTACCTAAATAAATATGTATTTTATTAATGATTTTTAATTTCTTTACCCTCCCCACTCCCTCTCCACCACCTCTTTGATATTATCCTATATGCAAGCACTATGTACTTTTAGTATCTAGTTAGACGTAATATGAGCAAGATGTCATCCTTTAACTGCTTGTTAGAAAATCATTTACATAAATTACAAAAGTTAAAAGAAATGATTGAGTTTTATCAGGAGAAACAGCGTATGTTTTCGCAGTTTCAAAAATTAAGTGTTATCGCTAACAGTGGTGTATACAGCGATAGAAGACGGTGTGGAAAACAATTACATGCTACTGCAGCGCGAAGAATTGCTCTCTAAAAAAAATGCAGTCTCCAGTATTTTTATCTTGCGGTCATATCGCTAATTCTATAAACAGTCTTTGTAAAGTTTGTGAGATTCATAAAAAGTGTAAAGTTTGCTACAAAAATGATCGTGACATGATATTCATACCGTGCGGACATATTGCAATATGTGCAGACTGTCGTTTTTCTCAGAAAACATGTGTAACCTGTGGAATACGTTTGCATGCTACAGTTCGTATAAAATAATCCTTAAATTTCATTAACTATTACCCTGCTAGCATTATAAATAAACATTATTTGAGGTTAAATCATTAGTGTTTATGTGAACGTCATGATGTATAGTTCGCAATTTATTCTGCTACATGCGATATTCCAAAATATACTCTACGTACATAGACCATATAATTTTACGGACGCTTTTGTGTGCTTCGATAATCCGCAAAATGATTCATGTCCTTCACAGTGGATAGAAATGACACCTAGTCGTATTAACGATAATAAATTGGCTACTTATTCCTCTTTTATATCTAATAAAACGGCTGGTTTTAAGATAAAAATAAAATTTAAAGATGACATCATCGAAGAAGAATTTAACTGGGTCTCACTTTTCCCCCCTTCACCCCCACCTGAACCTTCGGTATTTTCAAGCCCTCCACCGTCGCCTTCAGACGTCTCAGTTGAAGTCTTGCTTTACTACCTAGCAGTTTGCTCGTCAATTTTACTGCTCAAGTGTATAATTAGAATTGTTCAGTGCAGAAAGTGTCTATTTATGCTAAATTAAACGAAAAATACGTAAAAACATCATGTGTGACTCATCATCATCACCAGCATCGCTAAAGGAAGCTGTCGATTTGCTGCTTACTTCATTAAGATGTAGTCTAAGTGAAGGATGTCATAAAGAAATATATAGCCTGGGTATAAATTATTGTGAACTTTATATCAGCGATAATATTACGTTGAATAACTTTTGTGATTCGATGGTAAAATGTGGTCTTCATGAACAATTAAAGCAATATGTTTCCAAGTTTATAACTGATGAGGTACTCTATAATAAATATATCGGTGACGATGAGGTTGACTTAATAGAAAAAGAAAGCTCTCCACATCTTTTTGCAGAAGCAATTGATTCGCTCCGTTTTATTTTGAGGCAAAGCCTGCAACTATATACTAACCCACTTGATGAAGATCGCAGTACCTGGCGCAATAAAATGGGAATAAAATATTGTGATTTTTATATCTGGGACTATATTACGTCAGATAAATTTTGTGCTACAATGAACCAATTGGAGCTGCATGATTTATTATATGAACACCTGTCTGGACTTGTAAGTGATGAACTTCTCGATCTACTTTCCGATTACGAAGGAGCAATTTAATATATTTAATAAAAATGTATTTTATATGTGAATAAATATCTTGTAACATTATCTGTTTTTTTAATTTAAAAAATGCAATAAAGAACTTTGTTTTATAACCAAGCATCTAAAATACTTAACCTTGAAACATATCTCTATCTCTGTCTTGCTTATTGAGGTTGAATAAAATAATTAAATAACTGTTCAATTTGCCTTACAAGCTGTGAAGCCTACATGTGAATACGTGCAAATGTTTATAAAATAAAATTCCAAGAAGACGAGTTTGTTTACCTTATAGGCACGTAGGTATATATATAAATTTTTCTACCATAGGCGTACCCTAGTAAAATTAATATAATTATACCCCCTTTTCAAGCTGGTACGCCTATGCTCTCTCTTTTGTTTACATTAGCCTCAAGCTTATCGCTATGACGTCATCGTCTGCAGCGCCATCGCGGTAAATGCGGCGACTAATTTTAGATCTAAAAGCTTCTGGTCATTGAACTACTTCTTAGGGGCTCCAGGGCCAGGATGCAGGATGCAGGATGCAGCAGAGCATCGACCCTCTTGCATTAACCGAAGAACGTCATCTCCAGAAGCTTTTAGTTCTTCGGCGAAGTGTTGCTATACTCAGAATGACCTAAGACGCCATCGAGAGTACGTGGCCTTGAAAGTGAGCCAGAATGAACCTAGTATATCTACTAATGTCAAGATATGAAAAGTCAAAAGAAAGGTATATGCAGCCAGGTGTACCTGAAACAGACAAGAAAATTAACATTACCAGTTTGAAAAACAGAAAGAAAACACAGGAAAAGTAAGAAATTAATGTTTCATATAAATTGAACATAATAAGAGCCATTTTATCAATAATCAAAGTCAATTATTAACCGAGACATATAAGAAGTTTCTGCTGAAAAAGGAAACAGTTCAATTGCTAATTGAAAACCATAAACATTCCTAACTAATCGTAAAATATTCAAAAAGAACTTTCATTGCAAGGAAGCACTATTAATTGTGTGGTATTGTAGTTAATAAGTATACAGGGTGATTCACGTTGACCGCCTATTAGAAGTATCTCGAAAAAGAAAAAAGATATCGATTTGAAATTTTGGTTATGATCATAAGTGGGTAGGATCTATTTAATGAAAATATTTTCAAAATGGTGGCATTTCCGGTTTTACCGGAAGTTGACCCTAACTTTGTTATTTTAAATGAGATGCCCCCATTTTCCATTTTTTTTAGATTCTACGGAAAATTTAAATGTCATTTCATTAAAGGTTCCCTATGTCTAAAATGAATATTTTCTGAGATATTAATTTTTTTCCCAAAATATTGACGGAATAGTTGTATAATGTAAAAATCAATATCTCAGCAACAATTAATGATAAGACGTTGAATTTTTCATTGATGTAAGACAAGGTATTGGAGCTATCCATCATGTAATAAAATTGTCAAAATCTCAACTGCAAAGTTTCTAAAATTAACGATATCTATCGATCTCATAGAAACAGCAATAAGTCATTTTTTTTTAAAAGGAACCATATCTAATTAAATACATCAATCGATAGCGAGAAAAATGCGCATCTAGGCATGTATAATGGTCCTATACCCAAAATGTATGATTCTTTAGATATTTGCGATTTTCTAATTTGATCGATGAAAATTGAAGAGTGCCGTTTTCTAAATAGTATGCTTTGACCTTGACTGTGGACGAAACAAAATACAACAAATTCAACAAATAATGTGACAGCTAATACGTAAATCGTGTTATTGTTTTTCATTATAAATATTTTGTATTGCGTCTTATTGTGGAAAAAATGGCAAATAATTGTACTCAAACTCAGATATTGAACAATATTGATATACCTATCATTATAAAATTCGCAATAGTAAAAATAAATTAAAAATATCGTGAATACAGAATATTTATAATGAAAAACAATAACACGAGTTACGTATTAGCTGTCACATTTGTTGAATTTGTTGTATTTTGTTTCGTCCACAGTCAAAGTCAAAGCATACTATTTAGAAAACGGCACTCTTCAATTTTCATCGATCAAATTAGAAAATCGCAAATATCTAAAGAATCATACATTTTGGGTATAGGAACATGATGCATGCTTAGATGCGCATTTTTTCTCGCTATAGATTGGCGTATTTAATTAGATATGGTTCCATTTAAAAAAAAATGACTTATTGCTGTTTCTATGAGATCGATAGATATCGTTCATTTTAGAAACTTTGCAGTTGAGATTTTGACAATTTTATTACATGATGGATAGCTCCAATACCTTGTCTTACCTCAATGAAAAATTCAACGTCTTATCATTAATTGTTGCTGAGATATTGATTTTTACATTATACAACTATTCCGTCAATATTTTGGGAAAAAAATTAATATCTCAGAAAATATTCATTTTAGATATAGGGAACCTTTAATGAAATGACCTTTAAATTTTCCGTAGAATCTAAAAAAAAAAAATTGAAAATGGGGGCATCTCATTTAAAATAACAAAGTTAGGGTCAACTTCCAGTATAACCGGAAATGCCACCATTTTGAAAATATTTTCATTAAATAGATCCTACCTACTTAGGACCATATCCAAAATTTCAATTCGATATCTTTTTTCTTTCTCGAGATACTTCTAATAGGCGGTCAACGACGACCTTAAATATTAAGCAGCAGGCAATTTCAAAATTCAAAGCCATACTTGAACTGTTTATGAGCACTTAATCAATTATTATGCCAGAATTCTTAAATAGCCACTCGTATTCTTCATTTTAAGTTAGCAGGGATAATATTAGTTGTACACAAAACTGAGCAATAACTAACGTTTCGATTTGTGAATGTTAAAAAAACTGCAATTTATTTCAAGGATAAATTAAATGCATATTTGAAAAGATAAGGCAGGGATCTTTTATTTGTCCATACTGAGGTATAAGCAACATAGTATACATAAAATTGTTAATCAAATTTATGCCGTAAGTTAGGCAACACAAAATACAAATAGTTTACGGGTGTCAATTAATTTAAATAGCGCCGAAATGTTTACAAACAATGAAAAAGTTGACATGATTTTAATCAATTTTTTTTCTCTTCCTTTTCTTTTTGGAATTTTTTACCAGATCTCTTGAAATTCCTATACAATTTATATTAGGTAAGTATCTAAAAAATATTCAAATTAACCAGTTTAAAACTGGGAAATAACCTCTACGCCTTTGACGTAATGTCAAAAACACTGCGCTGTCGTTTCAGAAACTATACCTATCTGTTTCCTTTTCTTTAGATTTTTTATGTAACGTGTAGAATAACACGGCATAAAATAAAAATTGTTTATATCATTTCCATAGATACTTACCATAGAAATGTTGAAAAATATACTAAATAATATTAATTTTATTGAGTTCTTCTCTCAACATTGGTAACCAAGTTGAACAAAATTCTACCGAACAATTTGATACGCATTTAACTTCATTAAGTAAGATTGTTGCACGTTCTTTGATTTTTCTCTTTTTGCTGTCTGCTTATTTGGTCAAAATTTTTGTTTGTTTTATCCTGTGGTCGTTTTCCCAAGCATGTTCAAAAATTTTATATTTTTCTATTTTACCCTATTTTTCACACACTTAAAATGTTACTCACACGGAATACTGTAAATACAGTTTTTTGAATTTTGTTCAGGATTTAATGGTTTCGTTTTTGTCAAGATGGATCTTAAAGTATTATTTGTTTGAAAAATTTTCCTAACGCCAAAAAAAACGATTTAGAATTTTGTTATTGTTTCAAAATATTTTTTTTTATTAAAATATACTGTTACAAATCTTTGATAAAACATATAAATAGATTTTGTTTTCCATAGGTCACTCGATTACATCATGGCTAACTCGTATGCAATTGAGGGTATTTTCCAAACTATTTTGCCCTGTATATTTTTAAATAAAAGAGATACGAAAAAATTTTTTTAATAAAAAATGTTCAGAAAAAAACAGCACTTTCCAGGTAGCCCAAAAAAAGTGTATGTTCCTGGGAAAAAAGTTCTGATGACGTCATTTTCGCCATTTTCCAGATTTCGAAAAAAAAAAATGTATAACGTAAAATGTACCTTAGTGCACCCCAAATTAAACCACGTAAACGGTTTTGTGATAACTTTTTTCATTCTCTAGATATAGTCCCGAGACATCAACTTTGGGACACTCTGTACATAGAAAATAAAAATTAATAATAAAAAATTCAATATAAAAAATAAATAAAAGTAAATTCCAAAAATTAACAATAAAAATTCTAATATATAAATATAACATAACAATATATATATGTATATACCGGGTGGCCACGAGACTAGGGTCATGCTTATATCTCTTTCAATTATGAACCGATTTAGACGAAATTTGGTACAAGGATATTAGACCTAATTTCGGATGGACATGCAGATATAGTCAAAATGGCCGACTTCCGGTTTTACCGGAAACGCGTGTTCCTTCGATTTTTTAAATGCATCACCCAGTATATTTTATGTTTTTCAGAATCTACAACTCAAATTACATAGAGTAGCGTTGCCAAATTTACATTTTTCTCAAGGAATTTTTCTTTTTTTCAAATTTATTTCTTACCGTAGAAGGCCGTGATTGGGAAAAAATATGTTCCAGTTAATTCTAGTAACTCATATTAATAGTGATTTCATCAATTAAATCAATAGTAAATAAATGCCTCATGAAAGAATAAAATTTGCCAAACGTGTTTTTTTAAGAAAAAATCATTTTTTTAAATGGCACTTATCAAGGGCCATAATGCCATTAAATAGCAAATTTAATTACCAATCCAACTGTACCACTTCATCGTTGTCTAAAACTGGAAAATGTTTATTATTTGTAAAGTGTTTACTTTTATGTAATAAGTAACGTGCATTTATTGGAAAACATAGTATGGCAAGAAAATAAATTTTCAGTCTCTCGTAAACTATTCGGATTTGCAAGTTGCATAAACTAATTTAAAAAGTACCTATTGTTGTGTATACTCAAGAAAACAGTGGATTCTCCAAAGTAGCTAAGCTATTTTATTCAAGACTTTTTGTGACAAGTACAGCTCATAAACAAACTTCACTTGCTTATTTTTCTAGCGTTACCCTGGACACTAATAATTAACAACTACTTTAACAATAACCAATGCATACCTAATTTAACCATTGGTGTACATAACATTTTCCTTCTTACTTAAACAAAGACTTAACACTAACTATAATCAAGACGTTGAGGTGGGTTGCGAATCCGAGTGCTACGTCTCAAAACTAACCCTGGCGAATAAGAAACATTTTCATTAGTCTCAGCCGCATTAGTACAATCTGACTGAGAACGATTAACGAGCTCGTCAGTATTAGTAAATTTGTCTCCGTCTAGTAGTTCTACTACATTACTTTTAGGCATAGATACCTTTACAGAATCACTAGGGGTTGGATACATATTCAAATTTGACGTTGAAATCACTTGATTCGCAACGCTCCTATCTAATACTGATTTTCTTAAGCTATTGACATGTTTGTACATTATTCTATCATCAACATTTACAAGATATGTAACAGCACTTATACATTTAACTACGACCCCTTCTTTCCATTTATCACTACAATACGGCCCTAACTTACCTACTAGAACTTTCTCCCCAACTGAGAACATAATAGGTTTTACAAAGTCAAAAGATTTCTTAAACTCTATGGTACCTCTTTTTTTTGGTTTTAGTAAATCTAACCGAGTCTTCGGTTTAATTTTGAAGATTATATCATTAGGACTCAAACCTGAACTAGCACATGGCGTATTACGGTAACTAAATAAAAAGTTTACAATTTGTTGCTCAACTGTCAGTGTTGACTTTTGTAATAAGAATTTATCTAATGCTACTTTCACGACCTGCACATGTCTTTCTGCTGTGCCATTAGACTGTGGATGATAGGGCGGAGATTTTAAAATGTTTATTCCATTTACTTGACAAAACTTAATAAAACTACTTGAGTTAAAAGGTGGTCCATTATCGCTTACTATTACATCTGGTATACCCATTATGGCAAAAGTCGATTTTAATTTTTCAATAGTCTGGGTTACATTTAACCCTTTTGACATACAATGAATATCAATCCATTTGGATTTGCTATCAACTATCAGTAAATAAGCTACACCATTTCGATAGAAAAAGTCAATATGTATTCTCTGAAAAACATTTTCTGTTTTTGGCCAAGATATCAAGTATTTTTCCGAGCTGTTTTGACTCAATTGACACACCCGACAACTATTTACCATATTTTCAATATCTTGTTGCAACCCAGGCCACCACAGTACAGATCTAGCTAATATTTTAGCTCTTACAATACCTATATGGTCCTCATGGATTAAATCTAACACATTTTTGCGTAGCGCCTGTGGTACTACAACCTTAATGCCTAACATTAAGCAGCCCTCTTCTATTGATAGTTCATTTCTTTTAATAAAATATTGTTTTAATTCCGTATCCTCTACTTTAGTAGGCCACCCTGTACGAACCATATCTATAACTTTCGCGATAATTCCATCCTTACTAGAGACTTTTGCAATATCTTCATAGGATATTGGTAGTTCATCTGATAAACTAAACGAATTTATAGAACTATCAACTTCCGTAGAGTCCTGCAACGGTAACCTCGATAACATGTCAGCTTCATATAACTGCGAACCCTTGCGGTACTCTATTTTATAGTCATATGCAGACAAAATTACATTCCACCTTATGATTCTAGACGCTGACATAACTGAAATACTACGGTCTGGATTAAAAATAAATTTTAGGGGTTGATGATCAGAAACTAAAATAAATGACCTACCATATATATATTTATGAAATTTTTTTACACTGAAGATTATTGCCAAAGCCTCCCGTTCTAACTGTGAGTAGTTCCGTTCGGCCTTTGATAATGTGCCCGATACAAATACTACTGGCTTTTCGATACCATTGACCCTATGACTTAGCACACCTCCTACACCATACGAGCTAGAGTCACATGAAATAACAATAATCTTATCAGGATCATAATGCGTTAACACCTGATTTTTAACTATCAACTCCTTGCTTACTTGAAAAGCTTCACGACACTCCTTATTAAAATTAAACTCTACATCTTTTTCCAACAACCTATACAATGCTTTTAACTGTGAAGATAACATGGGCACAAATTTCCCATAGTAGTTTATTATCCCCAAATAAGCACGTAACTGAGTGATATTTTGAGGCTCTGGTGCCTCATTAATAGCACGCAACTTTTCGACCGTAGGATGTATTCCCTCACTATCAATCCTATGTCCTAAATATTCAACTTCTTTTTTAAAAAATTTACATTTATCCAAGTTTACTTTCACGTTATACTTGTCTAATCTTTCCAACACAGTTTCAACCAACTCTTGGCATTCTTGTACTGATCTTCCCGATATTAGAATATCATCCAAATAACAATTTACTCTAGGTATTCCACACAAAATCTGATCGATTACCGACTGAAAAATTGCTGGTGCAGATGATATCCCATATGTTAATCTAGTATACTGCAGTAATCCAACATGCGTGTTAATGGTTAAATATTTTTGAAAATCCGGGTGAACCTTTAATTGCTGATATGCCCCTGATAAATCTAATACTGTAAAAATGCTACCACCTGCTAAACTTGCGAAAATGTCGTCAGGTTTTGGAAGAGGATATTGATCAACATTTAATATTTTATTAACCGTCAAACGAAAATCAGTACAGATTCTTATGTCCCCGTCTTTCTTTGGAACTACCACGATGGGCGAAGCCCATTCGCTATTTGTTACGGGTTTCAAAATACCTACTGTAATCATTTGCTCAATTTTCTTTTCTACACGCGGTTTTAATGCATACGGCATTGAATATGCTTTTTTTATTATTGGTGTTACATTGTCTTTAATACAAAATTTTACTTCAAATACTTTTATAGGACTACATAAATTCAGATCAAACACATTTTTATATTTACCCTTAAATTCATTAAGCATGGTGTCAGCATCATAAATATGATTTACTGTTTGGTTATCTACACAAAAATTATTCTGCCAGTTAGGAAACAAGACATTTAACCAATTCCTACCCAACAAGGGTACAAAATCTTTATTTGATTCAATCACCGTTAAAGTTAACTGGTACTTTTTGCCCCCATACTGAACCTCGACAAAACATTCACCTATAGCTTTGATATCTTGACCAGAAACAACATTTAATTTATAACTCACAGGTTTTAACGGCAATTTTAAAATTTCTTTATACCTGTCAAATGACATAACTGACTTACATGCACCAGTATCTACCTCAAATGCTACCATTTTGTTACCTAACTTTAACAATACTCTATATGGAGATGTAGCATACACACCTACTTTGTTCAAATTATATAAATCACTGTTAATTTCTGCGCACCCAGCTTCATCCATTTCTTGTTCTTCAACAGCACCAACAGCTTTAGACCCCTTCGATGTACATAATTTCGCAACATGCCCAAACTTAGAACATATGTAACACCTCCATTTTACAGCTGGGCACCATCCCCTGGGGTGATTCCTGCCACACTTTTGACAATGACCATAACTAAGCTGACCGGTATTTCCCTCTGACTTTACTTTTAACTCCTCCTGCTGATGATACCTTGTTCCTTTTCTACTCTCACTTCCTTTTGTAAACTTTTGTACAAAATTAACATTGCTTGTACCGTTATCCGCTAAGGATTTAACTTGTTTCTCCGCTAACTCTGCTGCTTGTGCTACTTGACATGCACTGCTGAATGTTAACTTTGATTCTGACAATAGTCGTTTTTGAATATTTTCCAACTGAATACCACAGACAAATCTGTCCCGTAAAGCTTCATCCAGAAATTGTTTGAAATCACACGTACTGGCTAATTTACGTAATTCCACTATATATTCAGCTATCGTCTGATCTATCTTTTGGTTGCATTTGTTAAAAATAAACCGTTCATATATCTCTGATACTGGAGGCGAGTAATGTTTTTTTAACAATTCTATTGTTTCTGCATATGTCAATTCAGTTGGTTTCTTAGGTGCCGCCAAATTTCGCAGTGTTTTGTACACATCAGAACCTACAAGCGTTATGAACATTGACACTTTCATTTCTTCCGAGATCACATTAACTTTAAACAAATGTTCCACTCTCTCCAAATATGTTTCAAATTCTTCCGAATTTCCGTTAAAGTGCTCGATATTACCTATCAACGCCATTATATAAATATATTTTTTTTTTATTCACCTTTCCACACAGGAATGATTCACTCAACTTCGGATACTTAGATACTCTGTTAATCCTCGTCGCCAATATGTTGTGTATACTCAAGAAAACAGTGGATTCTCCAAAGTAGCTAAGCTATTTTATTCAAGACTTTTTGTGACAAGTACAGCTCATAAACAAACTTCACTTGCTTATTTTTCTAGCGTTACCCTGGACACTAATAATTAACAACTACTTTAACAATAACCAATGCATACCTAATTTAACCATTGGTGTACATAACACCTATGTATTTAAAATTTTATTTAGAAACAATACCTATTTTTAGTAGAACATCCCAATCAAGCTCTCGACGGTAAAAAATAAATTTTAAAAAAAGAAAAATTCCTTGAGAAAAATGCAAATTTGGCAACGCTATTCTATGTAATTTGAGTAGTAGATTCCGAAAAACATAAAATATACTGGGTGATGCATTCAAATAATCTAAGGTACACACGCTTCCGGTGAAACCGGAAGTCGGCCATTTTGACTATATCTGCATGTCCATCCGAAATTAGGTCTAATAGCCTTGTACCAAATTTCGTCTAAATCGGTTCATAATTGAAAGAGATATAAGCATGACCCTAGTCTCGTGGCCACCCGGTATATAGTATATACAGTGTGACACACTTAAGATGAAGACACCCCTGTATTTAATTTATTTTTAGAAGTAGAGATTTGTATTTCGGTACAGAAGTAGAACTTCAGGAGCTGCATTTCTTACATTACTCAACTCAAATGTCAGGTGTAACCCCAGCCTACTGCGACCTCGTGAATAGGACACATTCTCATTATTTTGCGTCGCGTTGGATATATCGAAAAAAGTTACTAAAAAAAGTTGTTCAGAATCTTATTTTAACCGTAGCTACCGAGTTTCGAGACAAAATTCGAATTTTGAAATTTTTTGTAATTTTCACAAAAGTTCGAAATTTTTCTTGGTTTTCACTAGTAAGCCATGGAAACAATTAAAATTGTTAAGATTAAAAATAAAATCATGAAATAAAAATAAAATCATGGCTTACTAGTGAAAACTGACAAAAATTTCGAACTTTTGTGAAAATTACAAAGAATTTCAAAATTCGAATTTTGTCTCGAAACTCGGTAACTACGGTTAAAATAAGATTCTGAACAACTTTTTTTAGTAACTTTTTTCGATATCTCCAACGCATTTCTGTACCGAAATTCAAGTCTCTACTTTTAAAAATAAATTAAATACAGGGTTGTCTTTATCTTAATTGTGTCACACTGTATATATTTTTTTTATTGCGTGTATAAATTATGTGTATTTTTCGTAAGGGTTGAGTGTCAGAGTAGCCAATGTGGCTAAACTCCGCCCTTTTTGTAACTGTAATTGTATGTATTACATTTACGAAATAAAGACGTTTATTATTATTATTATTATTATTATTATTATTATAAAACGATATTTACTGATGCTTTCATTGGCATAGCATATGACCCAGCATTGTCCATTAAATTCGTTAGGCGGCGTTTTTTGCCCAAGTTTTTAGGTGTTTCAATTTGAAATAGGAAATAGCTGTCACTCTCCGTATGTTTTCTCTTTTTAATTCACGCTTTTCGTACTATAAACCCGTCTTTGTTTCCAAGTTGAACATAAAATTTTGTGGGGTACTATATATTTACTAAGTTAGTACTAACTAACTACCTACTTACTATATTGTTATATGATTATAAACAAAATAGAATAATAAATGTTTTAACTTGTCACACAGAAATTTTAAAATTAGAATAGAATAGAATAGAATAAGGTTTATTGTGCAGATTACAAAAATGTACAGGGTGTCCCAAATTGCTTGATTTTGGCTGGTTTTCCTATTTCCAGACCAGGTAGAGAAAAACTGACATATGAGTCTAGAGCTCGATTTTTGTGAAACGCCGATTGGTGAAAACCACATTTCGATATCTCTAACCGTTTCCGAGATATCGGCAAAAGTTGATATTTTACAGATTCTGAAAAACTTTTTTTAAAGTTAAAAAATGTTATTTTTAATGAGATATGTGTTATATTGGCAGCAAGGATGACTAGACATATCTTGGCATATATATTTTTGGAAAGCTTATTTTTTTTCCTATTTTCTAAAGTCAATGCCAAAACTATGGTTTCCATTTGAAATAACAAAGATATCAAACAATCGAAAAGCGATATATTTTTTTTGACAAATGCATCTTATTCTACGACAAAAAGTTTTTACCGTTTGAAAAAATATCCAAAATCTGTAAAATGTCAATTTTTGCCGATATCTTGAAAACGGTTAGAGATATCGAAATGTGGTTTTCACCAATCGGCGTTTCACAAAAATCGAGCTCTAGACTCATATGTCAGTTTTTCTCTACCTGGTCTAGAAATAGGAAAACCAACCAAAATCAAGCAATTTGGGACACCCTGTACATATTATAAGGAAGTACAATAGGTAGTATTAAAAGTAAACACACAATTTGGTCGATGTTCGCATATATCTGCGATCTTCCACATCGCCTACGTAATATATAAGTGAAGTTAATTTAAAAGCTATAGAAAACTAATTATTATCTAAGTATACATGTACCTAGTTATAAAGAATAACATTGTCCAAGTAAAATTTTTTGAGTTAATACTAATATACAATGATTGAAGAATGAAGATGTATACACAATTACACAATAATTAAGATATTCAAATGTTTATGAATATACTTACTAATAGGTAATTGATTTTGAAACAAGAGTTCCTTTAGTTCATTTTTAAAATTGGTTTCTGATAAACTTAAAAGATTAATTACAGTGTTTAATAGGGTAGGTGCTATATAAGAGAAACATATAATAAATTGAAGAAGTGGACTGTTTAATTGTTCGCGCTGTCTCTTTATACTTATTAGTTTGTGCAGAATGCCCACTTACACATTTGTATTTGGTAATAATAAAATGCAATGACAATAAACGGATGATCCTGCACTTACCCGATTAGGAGTGTTGAAACAGGATAAACTGGCATACCACTCGAGGTTGGACGTCGGACCACCGGCCGGGGTATTTCACCTCAAAGTTGCAGTTGTAAAGTAGAAAAATCTTGTATCGCACGCACAATTATAAAGCAATAAAAATGTAATGAGGTCGCGACTCTAAGCACTCGTCGATCTCTTCTGGTCTCTCCCCAACACGCTTCTTTTTCTCAGTTCCAGAATGGACGCAAAAAGGTGAGAAGGAGCGGGGGAAAAGGTATACAAAAAAGGAGTAAAGTAATGCAAGATCATATATCGCGATAAACAAAGGTAAAGGCACAGTAAATTCATTGCATATTAAATGGTACAAAAAGCAAAAGTAGTATTAAATATTATTAGCAAAAAGTAAATTAATTAATAAATGGAAAATAGATGAGAATCGAACATGCTTCATATTTTGATGTTGAGTGTTGTGGTATTGTAAAACTATTTGTTCGTATGTTTATACTATGAACAGTAGATCTTAACTGTAAATTATTTAACAAATAATTTGGTATTTTATTTTTCACTAATTTGTAAAGAAACATGCAGTATAAATATATTTATTTATTTATTTATTTATTTATTACACCATTCAACGGAAAACCATTTACAGAATGGGAATTACAAAAATATAATTTACTATATAAACATTATATACTAATGTAAAATAATATACAAAAAACAGGTATAAAGAAAAAAAAAAACAGAGGGTTATTACATAGGGTATTAAATTATCGAAAGTATAATTTTAAACTTAATTGTAAACATATTTGTATCTATGATTATTATGATTAAAATATATGCCAATTGACGGATCAGTAGTAAAAAAGAACGAAACAAGAACAGTGAGAAAGATACAAAATATATATAAAATATATATTTTACAATTTTTTAATTGTGGCTACATTACAGGAGAATATATCAAGAATATGTTTATGTTTATTGTAATTGTTGCACATTTGATGTAAAGGCGAGAATTTACCAATATTTGTATGAGGTATCGTCAAAGTAAAGGTCATATGTTGCCTTGTGGCTACTCTAGGAACATGAAAATTTAGCATTTCTAGTATATCGGAACAGTCAATGTCATTACTTAAGATTTTATGCAAGAAGGCTAACTGTGATTTTTCCCTTCTTTTTTCGAGGCTATCTAAAGAAAATCTTTCCAACATATTTGCATTCGGATACCCGATGGCTGGGTATACTCCATCCTCTCTAAAACAAGCATGTTTTAAGAACTTCCGCTGTACCCTTTCGATACTGTTAATATGTATGTTATAAAATGGACACCAAATAATAGCTGCATATTCGAGTCTAGATCGCACAAAAGTGTTATAAAGCAGTTTTAGTGTCTCTGCTTTTTCAAACTCACGGGAATTCCTTATAATAAAGCCTAGCATTTTAAAGCTCCCAGATGTTATGCTATTAACATGATTTATGAAGGAGAGTTTGCTGTCAAATATTATACCTAAGTCTCGAAAAACAGTAGGCCTTGCAATTATAATATTATTTAAAGTGTAGTCGAAATTTAGCGTCCGTACTTTACTAGAGAATGTCATTACGTTGCACTTCGAAATATTTAAAGGTAATTTATTTTTGATGCACCAAGTATTAAGGTTCTTCAAGTCTTTTTGTAGGGTAAGACAATCACTAATATTTTCAATAACAGAATAAATCTTTAAGTCATCTGCGTATAATAAGTATTTGCAGTTTAAATTAGACACAATGTCATTTATAAAGATGTTAAAAAGTAAAGGTCCCAGATTCGAGCCTTGAGGAACTCCAGACGTAGCGTGTATTTCGACAGATTGGACACCACAGCATTGCACAAATTGTTTTCTGTCAGATAGATATGATGTAATAAAGTTTAACATATTTTGAGAAAATCCATAATTTTGCAATTTTGATAATAAGATACTGTGGTCCAATCTATCGAACGCTTTAAAAAAGTCTGTGTAAATGACATCTGTTGGCAATCCGGCATCCAAAGAATTCGCTAAATACTGTGTGATGGAAAACAGATTGGTAACAGTTGATCTCCCCTTCATAAATCCATGCTGATAAGGAGTAATGCGAGGTTTCATATAAAAGAAGATACATTCATATACCAGAATTTCATATACTTTAGAGAAGTTGTTAACTATAGTAATAGGCCTGTAATTTTGTATTAGAACACGTTCTCCCTTATTACGGCTTGAAAATAATTAAAAATGTCTGTGGAAGATCCACTGAACATAACCGATCGCTAGTTGAGATACGGAACGTACCTCACAGCTGATTCAGTGAACCATCGGAAGTCGGTCGACGGTCGTTGATAATACAGTGTTCTCAACCTTACCAACAATTAATTATTATTCGTTTAGAATAACATTGATAAATAAGTATGCTGTGTAAATATTAACCTTTAGAAAGTGTTTTAAAAAAAATCAAGTTACTTTTAATAAATAAAAAGTCCAACGCCTCGAAATATTCAATGGTCCAGAAATATAGGGATTTGTTTAGTGTACATAGTGAGTTGGCAACATCTGCTAGATTTAGACTATAGCTGTGTTTTTTTTGCTAAGTGAATACTTTATAAAACGTGTTGAAAATGAGGAAATTTCTCTCTTTTGTTCATCAACTATTGAACCGATAGTTTCGGGGTAGGATAATTGTGATAAAAGCATTTTTGGTTGCTTTCGGCTAGTTTCCGGAATATAACACAATTTCTACTTGTTTGGTTAGTTTAATATAGTTTTGATTAAACTTAATTTCGATTTATTCGGATTTTGAACGAAACTCATCGTCCAGAATAATCTGGACGATTTTGGTACGGTGTAATTTGAGCGATACCACCAGCTCGTACTGACAATTGAGTATTTTTGAATTGTAATTGGATTTTTGGACTTTGGATATTTTTGGCAATTTTGTGGACTTGATTTTGGTATACTATTTTACCTAGAAGATAAGCCTAGCTATTTTATCATTGAATACTTTGAGAACATCATCTTATGCAGTAACTAAGACCTGAGACGAATACTCTACCCAACGAGGACTGTATTCTTTCCAGAAGGCTCCCTAGGCGAAACGAAGTAATCTTGTTTCTGGACCCAATTAACTCTCATTAAGTTAAGTTGATTTTGTACATTCGTTTTTTGAATTCCAGCTGTTGTATAGTATTATTTGCTTGTAATTAGATTAATCATTTTTTTCCTTACAGATGTTTGTCTTGATCTATTTTAATTAGGTATTTAATTATTGTTATTACCGACTATTTTATTGTAATTTTAAATCTACCCTAGACTAATTGTTATAGTAAAATTTTTTTTGGTTGTTGGTATTTATCCTAGCTCTTGAGCTAGTTAATAAACGGTTATATAATTTTTTTAAGAGACACGACTTTTATTGCTCTCAAGAAAGGATTTGTAATACCCTGGACCTCACTTATCTCTACGATTTTAGATCGTAACAATTTTTGAGGGCTCGTGTCCGGAATCTTTAAGAGAGCAATAAAACTTAATTATAAATTGGTCAAGACAAACAATTAAGTACTTAATAAGGAAGGTACTAATTTTACTTTGAATTTTTGGCACAGGTACAACTTGACGAGTTCCAAGAAGGGAAAGAAACCAAAGAGGCTGTTCGTAACGTTTGGGAAGCATTCTACGAGGGATTTAGAGGACTTCGTTGGATATTCGACTCTCTCAGGAATTTGGTATTCTTAGTTTTTAGAACTGCTTAGTAATTTTTTTGTGTAATTTTTTCTTACTGTTATCACAAAGATAAAATGGCTAGTATTAATACATCACAATTAGAAAGAGAATTCTTAATATATGAATTAAATATACGCGGTGTAGAAGTAAAGTCTAGTGACAAGACTAAAGACTTATCACAAAATTTATCTGCATTTTTAAGACAGGAATCGCAGGGTAAAGTTTTTGTAGCGTTAAGAGATTTGGATCCTATTTCTGAATTGCAAAACTGTGCAACCATTTTGAACATAGTAACAAAGGCAGCTAAAAGTATTTGGACTCAAACTTTAATTGATAGGCTGGATTCTTTATTTTGGCATTTAAGAGGGCGGATTGGTCGAATAGTTGGAGAGACAGATGACCAAGTAGATCAAATTTCAGGGTTGCTCAAAGAATTTGAAAACATTTTTAAGGATTTTAATGATAGAAAAAAATATCTTGTTGATCCACCATCTACTGAGACTCCAGTCGATCAGTCATCCACTTTAGCCAGTCTTCAGACATTAGTTTTGACAGATCCAGATTATGTTCCAGTAACCCGTTGGAATTTTACTTTTACGGGGAAATATAGAGAAAGTTTGGATGTCTTAATTTTTATTAGAAAAGTTAATCAGTTTTGTAAAACCAGAAAAGTATCGGAATCTAGATTACTTGCCGGTATAGGTTGTTTATTTGAAGATCGTGCGGATGTTTGGTTTCGATCTATTGTAAATGAAATTGAGACTTGGGCAGACTTGTGCTCACGTCTCAAACAAGAATTCTTGCCTCGTAATTTTGAAAAACATATTAAGGATATGATTAAGAACCGATATCAGCTTGACGATGAAAGTATAGGTACTTTCATAGCTCATGTACATGAGTTATCAAATTATTTGCCAGTTCCTCTCTCTAAGGAGAAAAGTCTAAAAATAATTAGGGAGAATATGTTACCTGAATACCAGGAAAGGTTAATTTTAGAGGACATTGACTCCGAACAAAAATTAGTGGAGCTAGTCAATAAGATAGACGATCGCAAAGGCACTAGCAGGCTTAAGGCCAATTCAAGTACTCGTCCAGCTGATAATCGTGTTACATTTTTTGAAAAAGATATTTTGAATAGTGACTTTGGTAAAAATTTTAGAAGTGAATATAATAGTCAATTTGAAGTTAGCAGAGGCAGAAATTCAGATCGTTCAAGTAATAACCTAGACCATAGGCAAAGATATAATAGGAATTTTGACCGTTCTAGTAGTAGAGACCGTACCTTTAGACATAATGATAGCATGGATCGAGATTCCCATCAATCGAGCAGAAATAGATCTAGTAGTCGGCTCAGGAACCATACTCCTAACCGAACTGACCGATATTCTCATAATAATCGTGAAGCTTCGATTAGTAGAGACGGTAGATCAACTAAGGGGAATAGTAGTAGTAGGGAGAGGTTCCGAAATCGATCCAGTAGTCGGAATAGAACTGACCAGAGACAAGTAAGCTCTCTGCGTTGCTTTAAGTGCAATAGCACACAACATCTAGCTCGGGATTGTACCTCAAAAGTGATAAAATGCTATCGTTGTGGCCTAATAGGTTATACAATACGTACTTGTCCTACTTGTTTGAGTCAGGGAAACGACTCAAGGACTTAGTTAATAGCCGTGAGCTAGGTCTAACGATTAAATCGGCTAGAAATGTTGATAATCCTATTTTATCTGAGAGTGTGGTAGAAAGTCAGCGTGTAAGGAATGTTTTGGATTATATTTTGTCACAAGTAAATGAGAATGAATGTCCGTATGTTAGAGTGGAAATTTATGATGTGCAAATGTTGGCTTTGTTAGACAGTGGTGCAAATGGTATATTTATGAACTTGAAAGGATGGAAAGCTTTAGAATCGTTGGGTTTTAAAATGGACACGTGCTCAGTTACTTCATGCACTGTCGCAGATAATAACGACATACCAGTTTTAGGTCAAGTGACTGTTCCTATAAAACTTAAGGACAAAGTACATCTCTTTGAAATCATGATTGTACCGGATTTGCGTCATACATTAGTTTTGGGTACAAATTTTTGGGTGAAAATGGGAATTGTGCCTAATTTGCGAAAGGGTGAATGGTATTTCTCTAGTGAACCTGTCATCAATGATATTGTTAGAGAGAATAAAGCTTCACTTGAGGGAGCTAATGACTTGACAGGGGAGCAAAGAGGAAAACTGAATGAGATTGTGTATGATTACTTTGACAGCATCAAAAATACTGCTTTAGGTTGCACGGACGTAGTCGAACATAAAATTGAGATAGATGAAGGGGTGCAGCCCATTAAGCAAAAATATTATCGTGTAAGTCCGCCAATGCAACAAAAGATAAATGATGAACTTGATGAAATGTTAAGGCTTGATGTTGTCGAACGTAGTCAGAGTGAGTGGAGCTCACCTATAATGATGGTGAACAAGGATGATGGAAGTTACCGTTTCGTCGTAGATTTCAGAAAAGTAAATAATGTCTCTAAGAGACCTGTTTATCCGTTACCTTTTATACATGAGATATTAGATCAGTTAGGGACAGCTCGTTATCTTTCAAGCCTTGATATTAGATCTGCATATTGGCAAGTTAAGCTCGAGGAAAACAGTAAGCAATATACTGCGTTTACAATACCTGGCCGTGGTCATTTTCAATTTAAACGGTTAGCTTTTGGTCTACATGGGGCACCTGGTACTTTTCAAGCCTTGGTAGATCGATTATTTGGACAAGAATTAAAGCCATATGTTTTTGCCTATTTAGATGATCTAATAATTGTAACTAGTGATTTTGAAACTCATCTTCATGTATTAAAAGAGGTATTTAAACGTTTGAAATCTGCAGGCTTAACGTTGAAGCGTGAGAAATGCAAGTTTTGTAGAGAAGAACTTGAATATTTAGGTTACCGAGTAAATCGAGACGGTCTTGGAGTAAATCCTAAGAAGGTTAGCGCGATAGTGGATATGCCAAAACCAACATGTCCTCGGGAGGTAAAGAGAATTATTGGGATGCTATCTTGGTACCGTAGATTTATCCCAAACTTCTCTACAATTGTTGCACCTCTTACCAAACTCACTCGTAAGAATTTCAAATGGGATTGGACTGAACAATGTGATGAAGCCTTTTTGAATATTAAAAGCGTTTTGATTAGTGCTCCAATATTATCACGTCCAAATTGGAATTACCCGTTTATTTTACAAACTGATGCTTCTCAAGTCGGGTTGAGTTGTGTACTCACTCAGTTTTATGATGACAGAGAACATGTGATATGTTATCTATCACGAGCACTAACTAAAACGGAGGCTAAATTTGGGGCTACCCAGTTGGAAATTCTTGCAGTTATTTGGTCTATAGAAAAACTAAGAGGTTACATTGAAGCAACTAAGTTCATTGTCATAACAGACTGTTATGCTTTAAAATGGTTAAATAATTTAAAAGATCCGAAAGGTCGGCTTGGCAGGTGGTGCTTACGACTTCAAAGTTTTGATTTTGAAGTTATTCACAGAAAAGGTCGTTATAATGTAGTGCCTGACTGTCTGTCAAGGGCAGTTTCTTTTGGTATAAATTCAATTAACATAGACAATGAACCTATAGTTAATTCAGGTGATCCTTGGTATGACAAAATGCTATCTCGGGTGAGAAACGATCCATTGCATTATGTTAATTGGCGTGAGTTGGATGGAAGGTTGTATAAACGTGTTGAATGTGGCTTTAAAGATCTTCTCTCGGATGTCGATACATGGAAGGAAGTAGTACCTAAGCCAGAGAGACAAAAACTTTTGGAGAAATATCATGCCGATATATTAAACGGAGCACACATGGGTGTGTACAAAAGTTATAATCGTCTCATTCAAAAGTATTTCTGGCCACGTATGAAAGCCGATGTGTATCGTTATGTGAAGAGGTGCCGAATTTGCTGTAGTCAGAAACCTACACAAAAGATACCTGCGGGATTAATGGGTAAGAGACCAGAAGTTACTCGTTGTTGGCAATTAATAAGTAGTGATCTTTTTGGACCTTTACCGCGTAGTAGTACAGGTCATGAGTATATTCTGGCTGTTACCGATTATTTCAGCAAATTTGTTATTTTTGTTCCGCTTCGAACGGCTACTGCCAAAAATGTTATAAAAGCCATTGAGGAACATGTTTTCCTAGTATTTGGAGTTTGTGAGTTCATGATTGTAGACAATGGTACTCAATACGGAAGGAGTAAAGAGTTTCGGGAGTTTTTGGACTCTTATGGAGCCAAACCCTTGTTTAATGCTTTGTATCATCCTCAAAATAACCCCACGGAGAGGGTAAATCGGGTATTAAAAACTGTACTTTCGTCTTATGTTGATGAACAACAAAAGAACTGGAGTAACAACCTACCACATCTTGCATGTGCAATACGAACTGCAAAGCATGAAACCACACGGTTTACTCCATACTTTACAAATTTTGGTTGTGAGATGATTGTCAATGGTGAGGAATATAACGTTCGACGAGACAAAAGTAAATTTGGTACGGATGATCTAAGAGAAAATGTTGAATTTAAAAGTAAGGGACTAGCTAAGTTGCATAAAACGATTAAATTAAGTTTGCAAAGGGCTTATGAAAGGACTAAGTTGAGATATGATCTTAGAAGACGTCCAGTTAGTTTTCAAGTAAATGACTATGTTTGGAAAAGAGACTTTCCTTTGTCGGATGCTTCTAAACATTTCTCTGCTAAGTTGGCTCCCAAATTTAGTGGTCCCTATCGAGTGAAGAAAAAGTTTGGTTTGAATGTGTATGAGTTAGAGAATGATGCCAAAAGGTTAGTAGGTCGATTTCATGTAAAAGATTTGAAACCTGATCACACGTTAGAGATAGAATAAATTTTGGAATTGGGAGTATTTTGAAAAAGGTAAATTTTTTTTTGGTGTGAAAATTTTGTAAGTTTAGGAAATTTTTGGTGATTTGCCAAATTAATTTAAATATTAGTTAGGTATTTCGGGTTGTTAGAGAAATTTTGCTGTTAAATAATTTTTTTGGGTGGGTGCTGTTCATGAATTAATAGGAACGACGATCAGTTTCCTAAATACCAGTAATGATGCTGAGTGACGACCAACTAGAAACTCTCATTGCTGATGACCAAAAAAAACGACCTAGTAAATTTTTTGGGATTGTTGTTGATGGTATGTTTGGATTTATTGTTGTTCTTGTCTAAATGAATGAAAGTGATTGTTAGTGATGGATGATTGTGATATATCTGATACGGAGGGATTTCTTGCAGGAGTTTGCATTTGGTTGTAGGTACAGAATGAGATTCATGTAAGTTGTTGCTGACACACGAAACTATATCGGCTAGAGATAGTCTGAATTGATGCTCGTCTAACCTAGCGTGAAAGAACCTTGTCCTTTGTAGTTTTTTTTTCCACCCTTCTGGTGTTTCAAACATTTTCCTTGTCGCCTCACGACAATTTAGGCTTTGCAGATGCCATAATCTGGTCCTAAGGAACCTCATTTCTTAGTTTCAGCTCGTATTTGCTATAAAATACTTTAGTTTAAGTTGTCTTTCGTAGTATTTGTTTAGTAGATGAATGGAGAATGAGCGAGTGAGGGGAGTAGCTATTGTGAAGGTATCTGTTGTGGAGAGTATTGCAGGGTGTAGGTCCTTGTATAGTCTGTGCTAGGGAATGCTGACGCAAAAACTATAACCAATGTGATTTGATGCATAGTATAATCTAAGTATGCCTTGAACCTTGTCTGATGTGTCTTTTTGTTTTCACCTTTCTGGTGTTTAAAATTTTTTTCTTTGTCGCTTCACGATAAATTTTGGTTTTGCAAGTACCATAACTTGATCCCTAAGATTCTTCAATTCTTAGTTTTAGCTTGGTTTATGCTAAAATAGACCGTAGTTTTAAGTTATGTTCTGTCGTCTTAATTGTTAGTAGATGAATGGGAAACGTATGAATGAGAGTGTAGTTGTGGTTGAAGGAAGGCACCCGTTGATTTATTCTGAGTGTAGGTCTGCAGAATACTTCATGCAGTTTGTTTACCGTATGCTAGAGCTATAACTAGTTTGAATTGATGCAAAGTCTAACCTAAGAATGTTTTGAACCTAGTCCGTTGTGCAATTTTGCTTCCACCCGTCTGGTGTTTTAAATTTGACCTGTCTAGAAACGCAGTTTTGATCAATTTGAGTTAATAAAAATTTTAGTTTGGTACAGACTACAATGTACTGAATTCTCTTGTAAACTCTCGGCTTCACCGAAAATTTTGGCTTGTAAATTTTACTATGCATATTTGTTTGACTAGTGAAAAAAAAAATCCTTCAGATTTTTTTTGTTGTTTGGTGGGATGGAGTTATTACGACTTGAAAATAATTAAAAATGTCTGTGGAAGATCCACTGAACATAACCGATCGCTAGTTGAGATACGGAACGTACCTCACAGCTGATTCAGTGAACCATCGGAAGTCGGTCGACGGTCGTTGATAATACAGTGTTCTCAACCTTACCAACAATTAATTATTATTCGTTTAGAATAACATTGATAAATAAGTATGCTGTGTAAATATTAACCTTTAGAAAGTGTTTTAAAAAAAATCAAGTTACTTTTAATAAATAAAAAGTCCAACGCCTCGAAATATTCAATGGTCCAGAAATATAGGGATTTGTTTAGTGTACATAGTGAGTTGGCAACATCTGCTAGATTTAGACTATAGCTGTGTTTTTTTTGCTAAGTGAATACTTTATAAAACGTGTTGAAAATGAGGAAATTTCTCTCTTTTGTTCATCAACTATTGAACCGATAGTTTCGGGGTAGGATAATTGTGATAAAAGCATTTTTGGTTGCTTTCGGCTAGTTTCCGGAATATAACACAATTTCTACTTGTTTGGTTAGTTTAATATAGTTTTGATTAAACTTAATTTCGATTTATTCGGATTTTGAACGAAACTCATCGTCCAGAATAATCTGAACGATTTTGGTACGGTGTAATTTGAGCGATACCACCAGCTCGTACTGACAATTGAGTATTTTTGAATTGTAATTGGATTTTTGGACTTTGGATATTTTTGGCAATTTTGTGGACTTGATTTTGGTATACTATTTTACCTAGAAGATAAGCCTAGCTATTTTATCATTGAATACTTTGAGAACATCATCTTATGCAGTAACTAAGACCTGAGACGAATACTCTACCCAACGAGGACTGTATTCTTTCCAGAAGGCTCCCTAGGCGAAACGAAGTAATCTTGTTTCTGGACCCAATTAACTCTCATTAAGTTAAGTTGATTTTGTACATTCGTTTTTTGAATTCCAGCTGTTGTATAGTATTATTTGCTTGTAATTAGATTAATCATTTTTTTCCTTACAGATATTTGTCTTGATCTATTTTAATTAGGTATTTAATTATTGTTATTACCGACTATTTTATTGTAATTTTAAATCTACCCTAGACTAATTGTTATAGTAAAATTTTTTTTGGTTGTTGGTATTTATCCTAGCTCTTGAGCTAGTTAATAAACGGTTATATAATTTTTTTAAGAGACACGACTTTTATTGCTCTCAAGAAAGGATTTGTAATACCCTGGACCTCACTTATCTCTACGATTTTAGATCGTAACACCCTTTTTAAATACAGGGACGACTCTAGAGGTTTTCCAGGCATCTGGAAAAGCTGCAGTTTTAATAGACAAATTAAATATTATTATTAGGGGATATGCGAACACACAGGCACAGTCTCTAATGAAAAATGCAGGAATATTGTCTAATCCGGTGGTAAATTTCGGCTTCAATTTTTTTAAACTTGCATACACATCCGTTTCTAAGAAACCACTTATATGGAAGTTATCGGATACTGAATCAATTATTACGTGCTCATAATTTTCGTCTAAGTTTGTATTATAGGAATCCTGAAAGTGTGCGGCAAATTTATTTACAATATTTTCAAAGCCTATTACCTCTTCAGTGTTATCGATCATGGTGTCAGGTATGGAGAACGATTTTTTTTTATTATTTATAAATTGCCAAAATTTGTTTGGGTTACCGTTAATATTGTTTTCAATATTGGAACAATAATGTTTAAATGATATATCAATGTTCTCTTTGACTAACTTTCTCAGATTTTTAAATTCAGCCAGTGCATTTTCATCTTTGTGCTTCTTGTACCGTTTCCAGGCTCTATGCTTTAATTTAATATTGTGTATTATATCACTAGTAAACCAGGGTGGGTAACTTCTGTTACGTTGCCTAGTTTTCGGCACATATACATCCAGTATCTCATAAATTTGTTTATAAAAGCTTTCAGTGGCTTGATTAACATTAGAAAAATATGTCAGAAAATTCCAGTCCACTGCTGCAAGGTTTCGGTACAACTCAGGAAAATTTGCTTTGCGAAAGTTGTAATGAACAGTATTTACTTTCTGTTTGTTGATTTTTGACGAATTTTCCTACTTAAAGGTAACTACCAATGCAGGATGATATAAATCTTCCGGAACTAGAATATCAATTGCCTTTTCTATATGAACTCTATATGAACCTGTTATGCAATTTTAATTATCTGCAATTATTTATGAATGGTGTAACATGATGGGTTTAAGGTATATCGAATACATATCTCATACATGCATTTTGTAGTTTTTGTAATCTAGTTTTATTATGTTGTGTTAAAAAAAAATCATAATATACGCTAGAGCAATAGTCCAAATTGGGGTAGATGAGGCTTTGTATTAGTTTTAGCTTTGTATTTGAGGATAATGATTGTTTCAGTCGATATAGCATTTTTAATTTCATATATGATGTACTGATTATTTTATTTGTATGTTTTTCAAAATTTAAGTTGTTGTCAAACACCTAAACTTTTAGTGGAATCTGACCAGTCTATCACTATGTCATTTAATATTACACTGAAGTCATTAAGATTTATTTTTGAATGTATTTGACGAGTACCAATACACATAGCGACTGTTTTTTCAGGATTAATCCGTAATCCATTTTCTCTGTACCAGCTATATAAGTTATTTAAATCGCTATTTACTTTGTGAATTGCGTCGGCTATATTATCGATTGTACAAGATATGTATATCTGTAAGTCGTCAGCATACAAATGATATTTGCAGTGATCAAGACATTTTGGTAAATCGAAGGTAAATACTGAGAAGAGAATAGGACCTAAGATATTTCCTTGTGGTACGCCACTTTTCGTTCTTAATAAATTACATGTGAATTCCTTGTATTTGACACTCTGAATTCTATTGTGTATACAGATAAGTCCAGAATGCTTCGAACACGAGTGACCGACAACACGCTTCAGTTCGAAATTTGTACAGGGTGTCCCAAATTGCTTGATTTTGGCTGGTTTTCCTATTTCCAGACCAGGTAGAGAAAAACTGACTTTAGAGATCGATTTTTGTGAAACGCCGATTGGTGAAAACCACATTTCGATATCTCTAACCGTTTTCGAGATATCGGCAAAAGTTGACATTTTACAGATTCCGAAATAGTTTTGCTAACGTTAAAAAATGTTATTTTTAAAGAGAAATGTGTTATATTGGCAGCAAGGATGACTATACATATCTGGGTATATAAATTTTTGGAAAGCTTATTTTTTTTTCCTATTTTCTAAAGTCAAAGCCTACTATGGTTTCCATTTGAAATAACAAAGTTAGTTTTGATATCAAACAATCGAAAAGCGATATATTTTTTTTGACAAATGCATCTTATTCTACGTCAAAAAGTGCCAGTAGAAAGTTTTTACCATTTAAAAAAATATCCAAAAATAAAAACGATAGACTCATCAAAGAAGAATGCATTGAGAGTTATAAGCATCAATGTTTTAAAGAAACATTTAATCTAACAGATATGAACTATTCTTACATTAAACTATCAGGATGTGGGGGTTACTGTAGCGAAGGAGAATTAGATTATAGCGAAGGGGAATTAGATGATTCCGAAATAGATGTCTAGTTATGGAATAAGAAAAAATGTCAGGTGTGGGATTCGAACCCACGCTCCTATTACGGAATCAAAGCTTAAGTTCGACGCCTTAACCACTCGGCCAACCTGACTTATATTGGATCACTGAAACACTTTGTATTAATTGTATGTCCCGTCTTTCTCAAACCTCCACTCCAGTCACGCCCTCCCCACTCCTTCAACATAGGGTGACCTTGACTTCTTATGAGCACCCCCCACTCCAGCCCTCCCCACCACTTTGACACCCCCCACAACTATAACCCCACTTCTTTCACCATAAATGGGTGGGGGGTAACAGTAAAGTATATGAAGCGGTGGGAATTCACAGTTCTAGAAAGTTTTCGTGTTGAACGGTTAATAAATACAAGTATTCAAGATGACTCAGTGTGGCAGTATCTTCAGTCTACCTGAACTAAAAAGTGATTTATCTGAAAATCTACCTCATGCACCTCAAAACAAGAATGATCTAGTTGTAATTGGTGAACGAAAATATCAACTGAATAAATCAAAAAGTAAATTTGTGTCGACTGGATTAGCATATGACTTCTGGTATGCACCTTGTATAAAACTAACAGGCAATAAATTGGACACAATAATTTTTGATGAAAGTGAGTGGAATGAGTTTCTTACATACCAAGGTATACCAACGATAAAGCAGAGCAATCGATGCTGAAAATTTTACGATACAGTTTAAAAAAATATTCTATTCGAGAGTGATAAAAATCGTAAAAAATAACTCATATATTTACTTGGGGTATGAATCCATCTGCAAGTTGTGGGAAGCATTGCCACTTGTCAAGTATAGAATTGATATGCTGAGAAGGCAACATAGTAGGACCGCATAGGGATTTTCGTGGGAATTAAATGATTAAAGCTGGCAAGATATTTTCTATGTTTAATTATTTCATACTTAATATAAAAATGTTTCTTGCCACCCTGAGATACGGGTTGTTCACCCCTACCATCCCCTTAAGGGTGGAATAATTCAAATGGCTATATTTTGTAAACGAATGAAGATATAAATTTCGTTCTTACGCCAAAATGTTTGTCTCTTAGAGTAGAATAGAATAGTTTATTATAATTTTCTCGAAATTTTGATAATTTCAAGAATTAGACGAAATAACACACGTTTTTTTATATTGTTCTAAATTTTTTCAGACATAGTGCGTAAACTGCAGCTTTTAGAAAAAAAAGTTCTAAATGAGAGTTATAGTCCACACTTTTAGCTTTCGAATGATATATACGGGGTGACCACGAAATGACGCTCGCCCTTATATCTTCTTTGTTTTACAAGATATAAATTTCAAATTTGGGCACGTCAAATAACGGTTGAATATGCATTATTTCATCCATTTTATCACTTTCTGTCGCTTCCGGTTTCACCGGAAATGATACTAACTTTCGTTTTTTAAATGGAACACCCTGTATATTTTTACATTTTTGGATTCAGGAGGTCATTTTGAATACAGTTAAGGTGTATTGAGATAAAAATATTATTGACAGACATTTTTATGAGCAAATTTAATTTTTGATCTAGGCAGTCGTGACCCCAAAAAAATGTTTTGTTTTGCTTCAATAATTAATCAAAAAATACAATTATGATATTATCTCGTATGACATTTATGTTATAAGATCTTAAACATTTCGGAAATCGTTTTTCCAGAATAACTAATTTTTTTTAAATGGCACGATGGTGACTCACTATGTTATTTTAATAAAGCATTTCATAACCGATAATTTGATACCAAACACTTCATTATTTGTTCATATTATAATACATAAAAATTACATTCAACAAGATATAAATGAAAATAAACTCATGATATTTAACATTGAATTTCTATCAAATAGGTGCCTTAGAAATGTAAGGAAAGAAACAAATGAATAGTTTGACAGCTCAAATGATATTTAAATCTATGAGAATCAGGTATTATTATGCTGCGTATTAAAAAATTATGGTTTATTCACAAAGTGACAAAGTGGATATGCTGTTGATATACGGGGAATGTCGCAGAAATAGTCTGGCAGCCCGTGATTTATATGCAGAATGCTATCCAATAAGAAATCATCCTGGCAGACACTACTTTCTTAGAGTAGAACGGGAGCTGAGACAAGAGAGAGTAGATCAAGAACACCACTTTGTCACTTTGTGAATAAACCATAATTTTTTAATACGCAGCATAATAATACCTGATTCTCATAGATTTAAATATCATTTGGCATTTGAGCTATGAAACTATTCATTTGTTTCTTTCGTTACATTTCAAAGGCACCTATGATAGAGATTCAGTGTTAAATATTATGAGTTTATTTTTATTTATATCTTGTTGAATGTAATTTTTATGTATTTTAATATGAACAAATAATGAAGTGTTTGGTACCAAATTATCGGCAATGAAATGCTTTATTAAAATAACATAGTGAGTCACCATGGTGCCATTTAAAAAAAAATTGTTATTCTAGAAAAACGATTTCCGAAATGTTTAAGATCTCATAACACAAATGTCATACGACATAATATCATATAGTGAGGGATCCAAAGCTCTCAAAAACGGAATGACCCATTCCAACAAGGTAAATAATTTTTGGCAACAAATTTGGAAAGAGGGTCCCTAGGGGCATCAGAAATTGCTTGTTGGACTTTTGTTGGCTCTTGCACAACTTCTCAAAAAGAAAAAAAAGATGGCGTAATGGTATTTCATGAATACGTGTTTTTAAACGTTCACCTTCTGCTAAAAAAATAACTATTAGCGATATTGATCTGATTTTTTTTATTTATATAGTAGAATCATGAGCCCTTCTATCTGTCGGAATGAAATTTAAAAATCACTTGCAGTTTTTTTTTTAATAAGTCCTAAAGTTACAGCAACGAAATTTGTGTATTGAAAATTTCGACATATGGGAAACTATATTAAATGTTAAAAATTTGTACACACTATATGTGGACAAAATATGGTCCGAAGATCGAAAAAGTTTTTTTAAAAAAAATCAGGTCGGTGTCTTACACTGTTTGAGAGTTATAGATTTTTTAAAGAGGCAGTTATTTATGTTTGCGGAACTCCTAGTAGTATTCACCTGTTTTCTGGCGCGCGCGTTGCCGTCCAGCTTATTGTAATGCATAAAGAATTTGCAGATAGTAGAACAAAACAGCTTTTGGAATTGCGTGATTGTTATTGAAATTTTTACAAATTATGTAAAATAAAAGTCACATTTGACAGAGGATTATGAGGGTGTTGTTGATAGATAAATAAATGATTAGATTATTTACTATCCCATTATTTAGGTACATTATATACAAATGGTAAGACATTTTACAAAAAATGTAAGAAAAATATATAAAACACCTATACATAAGACATTCAATTACAAGCAAGCACTTACTTATTCCTAGTCAGAATCACTGTCTGATAAGAGCTGCTCCGTATTATTTTTGCCTTTAAAACAATTGTAGGGAAAGGCTGCACATGTACAGTTATTACGTTATTTTTTGAGATAAAAAAAATTTTTGAAACAAAAGTTTTAGGGCATTCTATGATTTTTTTTTAACCATATATAATAGTATACAGGGTGCCTCATAAAATTGGCACAAAGAAATCTTATGTTTTTTTTAACGGAACACCCTGTGTAATTTTGATAGATCAATATTTCAGTTTTGCAATAAACAAAAACAGTACGAAATTTTTATTAATAATAAGATTCTATAGGTACATACCAAAGATTAAAAAGTTATTGTAATAATTTTTCAACATGTCCCCAATTTTCATCAATACATTTTCTACAACCTTTTGTTTTTGAAAATCATGGCATACTGTTTCTCATTCGATTTTTATGTAAATAGAAGCCGCTGTATACCGAAAATGGCTACAGTAAAAGTCAACATATACATTTTTGCAAATGCAAATGCTCATTCCAACAGATAAAACCGCTTATTGTCAATAAAATTTGCAACAAAATGCCGAAAACCGCAACTCCATAATTTTCTTCCCTGTAGAGATATCTTATTCCAAAATTTGAAGAAATAATCCGAATATGCAATTCAATAATAATTGTCCAGAAATTTATTTTTTTCTTCATATTTTTCATCTAACCTTTTATTGATTTCGTGAATTGCTATATAACCTTTACTACCATATTTGTATACCCATAATTCTTTTAAATTTTCTATTTTGCACAAATTAAACATACTTAAAAAATTTATATCCGTATCAGTGGCTTCTATTAACGCTCGTTCAATACGCAATTCCTAAACATCAAATTTTAAATGTGTAAATATTCTTGTGTCCGCTTCTTCATGATTGCACTTTAGATTTATTACGGTAGAGCACTCATTTTTAGATATTTTAACACATTTATATAAGTCATCAAATGTGCCTCCTAAATATAAGGCTACATTGATATGCAACATATTCCTTGTTTACACCACAATTTGGAAATGTATTTTAAAAGGTTTGCTTTATTTTTATTATACGGCGATGCAATTTTTTTTTATACTGCGTTGCAATTGATGATTGTGTAATTGAAGATGCTCTTAAGTTCTTTGTGAATCTATGGTGCCGTAGTTACTTTAAATCCTTGGATTTGCTAAGGCAGCATTTCTTTTCTATTAGCCAGGGTGACTTACGTTCGATACCTCCTATTAAAAACGCTTTCTTACTGCATTTAATAAAACGTGCGTTATTATAAAAAATTTTAGTCTTCAAGCGGTCCCCTTCCAAATTTACCTTCTTCCATAAATTTTGGATATGTGATGGAGAATAATGAACTAAAACCGCAAATGATGACAAAAAACCACTACCGATTCTAAAAAAAATTAAATAGTGCAATTGTAAAGTAAAGTGTGACAAAAAATGTGCGTGCACTTGGTGTTCTATTGCGTACATGTGCAGCCTTTCCCTACAATATAATTGTTTTAAAGGCAAAAATAATACGGAGCAGCTCTTGTCAGACAGTGATTCAGACTAGGAATACGTAAGTGCTTGCTTGCAATTGAATGACTTGTGTATAGGTGTTTATATATTTCTTTTACATTTTTTGTAAAATGTCTTACCATTTGTACATAATGTACCTAAATAATGGTATAGTAAATAATCTAATCATTTATTTATCTATCAACAACACCCTCATAATCCTCTGTCAAATGTGACTTTAATTTTACATAATTTGTAAAAATTTCAATAACGATCACTCATTTCCAAAAGCTGTTTTATCCTACTATCTGCAAATTCTTTATGCATTACAATAAGCTGGATGGCAACGCGCGCACCAGAAAACAGGTGAATACTACTAGTAGTTCCGCAAACGTAAATAACTGTCTCTTTAAAAAATCGATAACTCTCAAACAGTGTAAGATACCGACCTGATTTTTTTTTTTTAAACTTTTTCGATCTTCGGACCATATTTTGTCCACATATAGTGTGTACAAATTTTTAACATTTAATATAGTTTCCCATATGTCGAAATTTTCAATACACAAATTTCGTTGCTGTAACTTTAGGACTTATTAAAAAAAAAACTGCCAGCGATTTTTATATTTCATTGCTACATATGGAGGCGCTCATGATTCTACTATATAAATAAAAAAAATCAGATCAATATCGCTAATAGTTATTTTTTTAGCGGAAGGTGAACGTTTAAAAACACGTATTCATGAAATACCATTACGCCATCTTTTTTTTCTTTTTGAGAAGTTGTGCAAGAGCCAACAAAAGTCCAACAAACAATTTCTGATGCCCCTAGGGACCCTCTTTCCAAATTTGCTCCCAAAAATTATTTACCTTGCTGGAATGGGTTACTTGACGATTTTGACGTGTTTTGAAGGCTTGGATCCCTTACTAATAATTGTATTTTTTGATTAATTATTGAAGCAAAACAAAAAATTTTCATGGGGTCACGGCCGCCTAGATCAAAAATTAAATTTGCTCATAAAAATGTCTGTCAATAATATTTTTATCTCGATATGCCATAACTGTATCCAAAATGACCTCCTGAATCCAAAAATGTAAACATATACAGGGTATTCCATTTAAAAAACGAAAGTTAGTATCATTTCCGGTGAAACCGGAAGCGATAGAAGATGATAAAACGGTTGAATTAATGCATATTTAACCGTTATTTGACGTGCCCAAATTTGAAATTTATATCTTGTAAAACAAAGAAGATATAAGGGCGAGCGTCATTTCGTGGTCACCCGGTATACTTCCCATTTTAAAACAATCCTAGGTCGAGAAATCATCGAAAATGTTAGCTGGTGTATAGGTTGAGTATGTATATTTACAAAATTGCAACGGTTTGTTGTCGAAATAAATTTATTGTACATTGAACGGAACTTTACATTTTAAACATAAATAAAATTCCTTTTTATATTTTGACAAATCACGCACTTGGAATAATTAAAATGCAATGAAAGTTCCATCATGTAACGTCCCGGAAATAAAAAAAACTGAATTATCGGTCACTATTGTTACACAATAAACAGAGCTTTTCGGATACGGCGACGGTATCTCATGAATTTAGAGCGATACACAAACGTTAAATCGTTAAACGAGTCGAAAAAATAATAATTCAAAGCTAGAAACTCGGTTGCCTTGCTGAGGTCCGTGGATTCCAAATTTTTTGTTTATTAATGGCGATAAACAATTTCGGAAAAATATTATTCTTCATAAATAAATCGAACAAGTCAAGCGGCAAATTCCTAAGTAGAAGACGAGTCGAAAAAATAATATTCAAAGCGAGAAACTCGGTTGCCTTGCTCAGTCCGTGGAATCCAAATTTTTTGTTTATTAATGCGATAAACAATTTCTGAAAAAATTGTATTCTTCACGAATAAATTGAACAAGTCGAGCGGCAAATTCCTAGGTAGAAAAATCCACGGGCCTTAGCAAGGCAACCTAGTTCCTCGCTTTGAATATTATTTTTTCGACTCGTTTTCTACCTAGGAATTTGCCGCTTGACTTGTTCGATTTATTTATGAAGAATAATATTTTTCGGAAATTGTTCATCGCCATTAATAAACAATAAATTTGGAATCCACGGGCCTCGGCAAGGTAACCGAGTTTCTCGCTTTGAATGTTATTTTTTGACTCGTTTTCTACCTAGGAATTTGCCGCTCGACTTGTTCGATTTATTCGTGAAAAATAACATTTTTTCGGAAATTGTTTATCGCCATTAATATTTTTTCTCAAGTTACTTGCCGCACATACATTGCCGCATACATATTTTAGTTGATCTAACCAGAATTTAGTTGGATCATACTGATGCGCATGGTTGAATACTTGAATAGTCGTGAACATCTCGCATTGACAGAGTTGGGACAATTATTTGAGAGTCGGGTGAACTGAAAATCAATTATTTAAACAAAATTTCAGTCGGACTAATTCTAATTCTGAGATTCATTGACGAGATGCGTTAGTTTCTTTTTTTCAATGTATAAGTTTATCTCAAACCTTCTTTTTTGCTTCTCGGGAATTTACAATCCAGAAAATAAGTTTTCCGATTATAAATCGAGTCCCACGATATTTTGCCTATAGCCATTATTCTACGGCAAATAAACGGCAAATTTTAAGCTACCTAATTTTTTTTTAAATAATTTTTTATATAGATGACCAGCTAACTTCATATGAAGTTAGCAGGTCATTTCATACTTTTAAAAAAATAATAGCGACAAAATTTTCCCTTTCACGGCTAATTAACGGCTAAAAAACGGTAAATGTTTATGCTATACTCAGTCCGATTTGCAACAGTTGACCTGCTCTAACTTTATATACATAGTAGGTATGTATAAATTATGACAATAAGACAATGTGCACGCGCCAAAGTTTAGCCCGCGCACTCCCCCAAAAGCGACCGCTGCGATCCTTAATGCATTTCGCGTGGTTTTCAACCAATTTAGTGGGATTTTAAGGTACACAAGTGCCGTAATGGTATAATTGATTATACCATTAGATAGGTAAAACTTTAGTGACCAAATTTTATTTAAACAATTTTTTTGATCAAGTGAGTTTTATTAGACAAAATCGATTATAAAATACAATGGTATCGACAAATAAAGTTATTTTTTTGAATAACTTTGTTAGGAATAAAAATTGGACAAAAGTGCTAATGACCTTTTCTGTTCCTTAGTAAAAGATTGACAGTCCATTAACTAACTTGCTATCTTTAAGGGTTCAAGAGATATAGCCTATTAAAGATTTTACCCCTTAAGGGGCGTCAAGGGTGAGGGACACGTAATTGGGGGTGGCAAGAAAAGTTTTTCTATTGACAAATGCATGTACTAACATATAAAATGGATGCCATTCTTTAATCATTTAATTCCCACGAACCCCCTATTTGTGGCCCTATGCGGTCCTACTAACAGTTTTCAAGTTACTTTAAAATTGTGCAAAACGGACTACAGCGATAAAAGGGAGATGTGTTTGAGAATGTAATGAATTTGCTTCAGCCGCTCGAAAACTGTAATAATGAAAATGTTTGTATGCTCATGGAATTAATTTACATTTACCCGGAATTATTTGAAGTTGAGTTCTGTGGTAGAGTTTAATAATGTTAGCTTTTGCTGATATAATTCACAAAATTATTAACACAAAATAGATTTTATTACAAATTTATCCACCCAACCACCACTCCGAGCTACATTGATACATTCGAGCTTAGAATTCAACTTGAACTGAACTTATTATTTATATTTCATGAGAATTGTTTATAGTTACAATCACGTATGCTGCGGTCGTCATAATAAACAGTGGCTGTGGCATAGAAGCTAACACGGCCTTCCTGACTTTGGGGCGTCCTCGCACCTATTGTGGTAAACAGAAGACAGACAACAGAAAATAATATTAACAATCAATGTTGTAAATCATTTTTAGTAAATAACAAGAAATGAGAGATACGCTTCTCGTCCCACCGTGCCTGAATACACGGGGGAAACCTTAAATGAGAGAAAACTCTCGTCCCACCATGCTTAAATACACGGGGGAGACCTTATAAAGCCCGATTTTTTCGGGGACCTTAAGCCTGAATCTGTGTTCAGGGACCTCAAGCCTGAAAATATATTCAGGGACCTCAAGCCTGAAAATATATTCAGGGACCTCATGCCTGAAAATATATTCAGGGACCTCATGCCTGAATCCATGTTCAGGGACCTCAAGCCTGAAAATATATCCAGGGACCTTATGCCTAAAAACATTTTCAGGGACCTTCAAACAGCCCGAAGTTTTGCTTTCGGGGACCTACTATTAGTGATTAAGCCTGAATATAGATTCAGGGACCTTGAAAAGCCCGATTTAAATTTCGGGGACCTTTAAACAATTTCTCGGTTCCGTACGCCAAGGTACTAGCCGAAAGAAGTCAAGTACAAAATATTCTACAAAAATTTAAACAAAACACAAAATATACCTTACTGAGGCCAGGTGCGTAATTGCTCATGTGCAGCAACAGTTGTTCTGCGACGACCACCTATACGCCTTAATGCATACCGTTTTCTAAACAGTGAATCACCTCAAAAGGACCATGAAACTTAGGTTTTAGCTTGCCTCCTGCAGCTAGCTGAGTATCTTGTACAGCGACACTGTCGCCTACAGCGTACGGCACTGCCGGTACTCGCTTCTTATTGAAATTTGTTGATGACTTTTGGGTTACCAAGTCTTGTCGCTGAATAACTTTTTCTCGTGCTGAATCAGCATCCATGACCTCGGACTGTATCGGAATATCGGTTAACAGCTGCTCAACGGCCTTTAGGCGTCGGGTTTCACCAAACATTAAGGAATACGGAGAAAACCCAGTTGTTTTGTTAATTGTCACATTGAAGTCATATTCAATAGCAGGAAGCACTTGTGTCCATTTTCTCTCATCCTTTTCGTTGAGAACTGCTCGCATAGCATTAAACAAAGTACGCATTACACGTTCAACCTGCCCATTTCCACGTGGCACTCCAGTTGCAATTAAATGTAGTTCGACTGATCGCTCATCGAGAAACTGTTTAAATTTACCGGCTTGAAAAGCAGTTCCTCTATCGGCTATAATGCGCCGGGGAGTTCCCAAATCATCAAATGCCAGACTAAGAGCTTTTATGGTACAATCTGTAGTTTTCTGCCGAATGGGGCAAAATCGGACATATTTAGTAAATGCATCGATAATCACCAAGATTTGCGTGCAGTTATTTGATCTCACAAGAGGCCCGGCGTGATCGATATGCCAAGTGTCCATTTTTACTGATGGTTTCGCTATTTGTTGGCATAGGCCTTGTTTTTTACCAGAAGGCGATCTTCCCAAAACACAGGAGCGACAATTTGCTACGTATTTACGCACTGATTTACCCATGCGAGGCCAGATCAGGTCCTCGCGAAGTTTCACTAACATCTTGTCAGCACCTATATGTGAGGATTTCTCATGGTATAATCGCAAAATGTCTAGACGTGCGTGCACTGGAACAAAACAACGGTAAAGTCCATCACATGAGCTTTGTAAATACACTATGTCATTTTTCACGATATAACCAGACTCACTACATGATTTGTTTAACACACTCTGACAAAATGGGTCATCAACTTGGTATTCACGAATTGATTTACTTGGTTCGTTCATGATAACCGTGCGGGAAACCAAAACTTGTTTAGGTGGAGCGTTGCGGCTAAGATAATCAACATGGGCCATTTTCATTCCTGGTCTGTAACTAATATCAAAATCGAAATTTCGTAATTTTATCCACCATCGAGCTACACGAGGGTGTAACTCCTTTTTTAGTGCCGTTGCGCGCACTGAATTACAATCCGTGTAAATAGTAAATTTGATGCCATACAAATAGACACGGAAATATTGGGTGGCTTCAACAATTGCCAATGTCTCTAAATCATAGGAATGATAGCGGGATTCACAATCAGTAGTACGTCTGCTGAAGTATGCCACTGGATGTAGTAAATTGTCTGCACCCTTTTGTAACAGCACTGCACCAAGACCCACCGAACTGGCGTCTGTATGCAATTCAGTTCGCAGATCAGGATTAAAAATGTTCAGAATAGGGTACTCTGTCAATTTATTTACAAGTTCGACACGAATCCGCTCGCATTCCGCTGACCACAAAAACGGTTGTTCCTTGCGTAACAACGCAGCTATTGGGGCCGTTAAGCATGCAAAATTTCTTATAAAGCGGCGAAAATATCCTGCCAACCCTAAAAATTTTCTCACACCTTTTACGTCACTAGGCGCAACAGCCTGGATGAGAGCTTCAACCTTTCGGGGACTTGGCTTTACGGTCGCACCCTCGATTACTACACCTAAATATTCAATAGATGTTTGGAAAAACTTGCACTTGCCTTTGATAAAGTGTTTATTACCGTTCGTAGGCGGTCAAGGCCTTCATCAATCATTTGCGCGGGACAAAGCACGTCGTCAATATAAACAAAAGCGATGTTGTCCTTTAGTGGCCCAAGTGCTTTATCAATTGCACGCTGGTAGCATGATGGAGAGTTCACAAAGCCAAACGGTACCCGATTGTATTCGTATAAACCATCAGGGGTCACAAATGCAGTAATATGCTTAGATGTCTCTTCAATTTCTACTTGGTAAAACCCTGACTTCATGTCTAGCGTACAAAAATACACAGCTTTTGCCAGATTGTCAATTTGGTCTTGAATGCGTGGAAGTAGATAATGATCACGTAACACGCGTTTGTTCACTTCTCGAAAGTCAACACACATTCGAAGGTCACCATTTCTTTTCTTAATCAACACTATTGGACTAGCGTACGATGATTCACTTTCTCGGATAATGCCGTCTCGTATCTGCTCTGCAATTATTTGCTTAACTTGCAAACGCTCAGTGTAGGCAAGATGACGTGGGCGGTACGCCACCGGTTGAGAATCGCGTAGCGTTATCTTCAATTTGCCGGTGGTTACAGCTGGGGGTGTTTGTACTCGCGCTATCCGAAGAATTTCTTTTAATTCTGTGCTTACTCGCTCGTCCAATCTTGACACATCAACATGATTTTCGTCACATTTACGTACATTTAGAACACGAAGACTGAAGGGATCATGAACTAGATCAACCCCATTTGCGTCTACTTCTACTTTGATACCTGGTCGCTTTAACACGTCAAGCCCAACAAGTATATCGATATCTCCTCCAGGAATAGATCCGTTCGGTACAACAGTGAAATCAACATCGAGAGTCATCGATGGTGTGCACATAACTGCAGTACAACTACCAATAGGTTGAGTAACATTATTTCCCAGTCCAGTTAGGCTATGAACACTAGGTTTAATATCCAAATTCAAGCTTTGCGCTACATTCTCGTGGATTATTGTGATCAGCGGCGGTATCAACTAGGTACGTGACTGAAGCAACCGCTTTGTCGTTCGCTATTGTAGCAGATGGGAAAAATCGCGTAAAACGAGTCTTTCGTGTTAACATCCCGTTTAGCACCTTCCTGTTTGCGATAGCGACGTTTTCTGTATGACCTATTTTTTTACAAAATGTACACTTTACTTGCCGTAGGTTTTCCTTGCGACGTAAAAGTGCTGTGGTTTGTAATCGAGGGGCCAGGTGCACTAGAATTAACGGGGGTTCTTGTCGCTATACAGTCAATTTGTTTGTGTCCATACTTGTCACATTTTCGGCACTTTCCAGAAAACACAGATTGTCCAGCACTTGCATACCGAGGAGGCGAATCTCGACGCCGTTTTCGAGCACTATCACTTCCAGTTCGGTTCGAAAAAGAATGTTGTTTTCTCTCGGCACTTTTGCGAGCATCACAGGCTGCTAGCAATTTTAACAACTCCGCTTCACATGTAGGTTCTTGGATACAAATTCTACTTTTTACCTCTGCATCCTGTACTTCAACCTCAAGGAGACTGAGAGTTATTTCCCAAGGAAACTCTGAATAGAAGCGCTTTATAGCAGCAAGCTTAACGTTGTCGTATTCGACCAAAGAAGCAAAATCAGAACTAACAATGGCAAGGCAAGTACGTATTCTAGTAGCTGGGGTGCCTTGTTCAGGAAAAGCGACTTCAAAATCGCGGCGAAACGAAGTCCAATCACGCACAAGCGGTTTCCACTGTTTATAGAAACGGGCAGCCCGCCCACGGAGGGCGTCACCGGCCTTTAACACAATTAGTGTATCAGAGATGCCGATTTCTTGCTGAATCTGCGTTACATTATCCATCCATTCCGTCATAGAAAATGGAGTGTCGTCGGGATCAAACGGCGACAGACGAATGTTTGCTAAAGCGGATCTGACAACATCTAGCGCAGGCGCAGACGCTGGTGTTGAACTATTCGAGACGGAGTGGACGGAGTGGACAGAAGTATGCTGAGCAGCCATTGTGGACAAAACTTGCATCATCTGCTGTTGTAATTGTACATTACTTTCTTGTTGAAGTTTCCACATTCTTAGCACCTGATTACTTACAGCACTGTCCTGTTCAGCCGTTTCGGGTTCACTTTGGTCCCTAGCACTATTATCAGATGCGTTTTCCTCCTGGTCCGCCATTTTTATCGCAATATGGTGCCAACAAAAAAAATGTTTTAGGTCCTTTCTTCCCGGTTTAAAGAAACAAGGAAGATATCCCACTTCTGATGTTAGCTTTTGCTAATATAATTCACAAAATTATTAACACAAAATAGATTTTATTACAAATGTATCCACCCAACCACCACTCCGAGCTACATTGATACATTCGAGCTTAGAATTCATCTTGAACTGAACTCATTATTTATATTTCATGAGAATTGTTTATAGTTACAATCACGTATGCTGCGGTCGTCATTTAAACAGTTCCAGTGGCTGTGGCATAGAAGCTAACAATAATGAAGAAAGTAACATTTAATACAGAAAATAATAAAACATATTTTATGGTGACATGGAATTTCGCATATCAATCATCAAGGAAGCGATATTGGGAGTTTTTAGCCATTGACCGAATGCGGTTTAATAGAAGAGTAGAAACAATTTCAAATATTATCAGTCCTATTTTAGAAAATAATCATAGATGTAACGTATTTAATGATAGATTTAAATGAAATGTTAGCGAAACCTATTATGTATCATGTATTTGTATTAAAGTGATAAAATAAAAGAAATATATGCTAAAAAATTTTTTTATTAAGGGCGAAAATATTATCCAGATAAAGGAGTACATCAAAAGTTATAATATATAATATGTTTATACAATTTGATTATTAGAAATCCATGAATTGAATTTATTGGGTAATCCCAGCCATTTCACATAGAGCTTGTCACCTTTTTTTCTTAAAACCTTCTCCACAAGATATATGTCGGGATGTTTTACTTTCTGAAGTTCCTGCTCATAGAATCCTCCTTGAATTTCATTACCTTCCTGAAAGGTAATGAAATTCAAGGTAAGTTCTAGGATTACTTTTATGAACCTTTATGATTTTAAAAATTTCATTAGACCAGTTTGGAGTATATCCTTTGCAAAAGACTTCTCGGTATTTGCTAATCCTCACATTTTTGCTTCCTTGGATCGAGTATTTTCAAATGACTATATACAGTTTGCAACAAGTGTTTTTCATTTTTCTTTTTAACATCTTTAGGTTTCCTTCCGATCGTTCTGTGTTTGGTGTTATTGTATTCCGCAACAATGTCTGGTAAAAGATTTAACCACTTGTAATTTCCTTGTAAGATAAATAGTTTCCACATTTTATTTTTTAGGGTTCTGTTCACTCTTTCAACAACGCTTGCTTTAAGATGTGTGTAAGAGCTATAATGGTTAATTTTCCACTTATCCATTAATTCCTTGAATTCTTTATTGTAAAATTCTTTTCCCATTTCTGTTTGCAAATTTTTGGGTAGCAGTTTGATATTTGATAGGATTCTTCCCATTGCTTGTGAAACTTCTTTTCCACTTTTATTATTCACAGGTTCACACCAAACAAATTTTGAGAATACATTAATGACCACTAAAATATATTTATAACCTTTATTTATTTTAGCGTAAGGGATCATCTCTACGAGATCTGCTTGAAGAAGATCATTTAGGCCTTTAACAATTACTCTTCTTCGTTTGAAATATCTTCTAACTGGTTTATGAATTTCGTTTCCAGTAGGTTAAAAATGCGAGTTCTGTGATCACCCTCACTCCTCCCCCCACCCCAGACACGCCCCCTTCCCCCACCACTTTTACACCCCCCACTCCTGACACGCCCCTTCCCCCACCACTTTGGCACCTCCCACTCCTACCCCCACTCCAGACACGCCCCCTTCCCCTCCACTTTTGCAACCCCCACTCCTGACACGCCCCTTCCCCCACCACTTTGGCACTCCCACTCCTACCCCCACTCCAGGCACGCCCCTGCCCCCACTACTTTGGCACCCCCACTCCAGACACGCCCCCTTTCCCCACCACTTTGGCACCCCCACTCCAGGCACGCCCCTTCCCCCACCATTAACCTTGACCTCTCATAACCTTAAACTTGGATGGCCTTGACCTCTTGTGAGCACCCCTCCCTCACTTTTGAACTAGTCCTTTAAAGTGAATGAAACAGTGCTTACTTGTTATGCGTCAGATGCACCTTGAACTCTCCACAGTGTGAGATCATAGTTTTAATTAGAAGCATGGGTTACTCTTACTTAATAACTGTCAAGTTTTATGATGAAAACGATAGACTCATCAAAGAAGAATGCATTGAGAGTTATAAGCATCAATGTTTTAAAGAAACATTTAATCTAACAGATATGAACTATTCTTACATTAAACTATCAGGATATGGGGGTTACTGTGTGTTATTGTATTCCGCAACAATGTCTGGTAAAAGATTTAACCACTTGTAATTTCCTTGTAAGCTAAACAGTTTCCACATTTTATTGTTTTGGGTTCTGTTCACTCTTTCAACAACGCTTGCTTTAAGATGTGTGTAAGAGCTATAATGGTTAATTTTCCATTAATTCCTTGAATTCTTTATTGTAAAATTCTTTTCCCATATCTGTTTGCAAATTTTTGGGTAGCAGTTTGATATTTGATAGGATTCTTCCCATTGCTTGTGAAACTTCTTTTCCACTTTTATTTTTCACAGGTTCACACCAAACAAATTTTGAGAATACATGAATGACCACTAAAATATATTTATAACCTTTATTTATTTTAGCGTAAGGGATCATCTCTACGAGATCTGCTTGAAGAAGATCATTTAGGCCTTTAACAATTACTCTTCTTTGTTTGAAATATCTTCTAACTGGTTTATGAATTTCGTTTACTATTTCCTTCTTAATGTCATATTGTAGAATAATAGAAAGGAGATGATATCGGTATGCTTTCGATCAATATAGTAGCACAGTAAATGAAGCCTTAACTTTTCCATGCACACTATTTATCTAATTATTTTACCTTCCTTTAACTCCTCTATTATCGAAACTATTTCGTTGTTATGTCCATTATTCCCTGCTAACTGTGATGCAATGAGCAGCTTTAATCGATCTACAATTTCATTATAATCATCAAAATGTTTATATTCAATATTTTTGTTATTGAATTCCATCATTGTTAGTTTTCCACCTGTCTTATTTTGACTCCTTGTTTTCCTCACTGGTTCAGGAATCGACTTCGATCTTGGTCTTTGCTCTACTTCTAAGGCAGATCTCACACTCGATGCGCTTGGTTTTCTCCTCCGTTCTTGTGACATCGAATATAAATTCGTAACTCGCGGTTTGATAATATCTATGAATTTACTTGCATTTGATGTAGATAGACCTCTTTGAGGACTTGACCTAAAAACTGGGTATTCGTCCTTCTAATGATATCAATATATTGATATACATCTGTTGGCCGATAACCTGCTGGATGTTTTTTGAACATTAGTTCATATAATCCTGGTGTACCAGGGTATTTAAATTCACCATTAATGATAAAGTCAGCTCCCTCAAAATCAACGGATGAATCACCAATTGTATAGCTCTTTCTAAATGGGTCAAAGTGAACACCAAAGGTATCATCAAAATCTCCCTTAGTATCATTAATTCTATCTTCAATATACGCTCGAGGTAGTGGTATTTTAAACTGGCTTAAATAACGCTGATGTTCTGTTTTGTTATCTGCTATTGCCGAAGGAAAAGTTTCATCAAAAAAACTCTCAACAATTTCGGGTTGGCTTTGAGTTGAATCAAACTGAAATGTCTACTCTCCCAAATCAATAGGAGCCGTCAGACGATAATAGTCATGAGGTGGTTGGGTACTCGATCGAGGTTTTAAACTATCCCTGTTGCTTTCTTCTTTTAATTCTTCTTTCAAATTTAATTTTGAAGGAATTTTGAGAGTTGATACTATTTCATTAAGCGGTTGTGTTATGGTTTTATAATTTTTCTCCAACGAAAACTGTGATTCGGCAATATCATTCTTCAAGTTATGATATTTTTGCTTTAGCGCCTTTCTCGTCTTTAACAGCTCTGCAACCACACGATTATCCATGGCGACTGATTGGTAGTATTTAACGTTCGCACTTTATATATGAATGAATTTATCAAATCCTTTTCTATATCTTCCAGAGTTGATAGCACAATCTTTATCTATTACAACAAATCCGTATTTATCTTTCCAACAAAATGAACAAAGTTCCCTAAAATCTTGTAAACTCATATCAACGTTTACATGATCATCATAAATGTGTTTTAGATTGCTCATATCCTGCGGGAATATTACAAGAAGATTAGCATTATCTCTATCCAGTTGTTTGGGAATAGAGGAATAAGTCTGACATAAATAAAAACAGTCAGTGTTTCTATGACGTCCGAAACAAAAATAGTTTTTGATGATGCTTTGATTGCAAGACGCTAAATCGTCGAATATGATCACTGAATTTAACTTTATTTCTTCAGGAGGTATTACTGCATCACCATCATTATATTCAAAATATTCAATTTTCTTCATAGGTTTAATTAAAAGTCTCAAAAATTCATATTTGGGTTGATGTAGAGATTTAGAATATAAATAAATATTTTCAAATCGTAAACCATTAGGATGTTCTAATAAACTAAGCATGACATTTGTTTTTCCACATCCAGAACTTCCAACCAAAAGCCGTCGTTTCGACATTCCACCAAACAAAATACCATGCTTTTGAAAGTTGTTGGTCAATGAAATCTCATCATGATTTACAATTGGTAAAATTGTTTCTTGCTGTTGAATTTGCATTGTTCACATCAATTTTATCGTAAAACAGAACATCCTTATAAAGAGAACCGTTACAAACTAATAGATCATTGTTTCCTGCTTTATATATAAAGGGTTATTTCACAAAATAACATTCGTTCACCTGTGTAATTTAATATATAATGGATCGAAGCAAACGTTCACGCATCACTTGTAATAGAAACTCTAAAAAGAGTGGACGCGGTTTACTCAATTCTATAATAAATAAACTTCCTGTGGAACTACATATACCTGGTTATAATTATTGTGGACCGGGGACCAAACTTGCAAAGCGCCTACAACGTGGTGACGCCGGAATTAATCCTTTATACGAGGCGTGTAGAGAACACGATATAGCATATTCTAAATTTCAAGACGTCGAAAGAAGAAATCAAGCGGATAGGGAATTAGCTAAAGTTGCATTTAAACGTGTAAAAGCACCTGATTCGGGTTTTGGTGAAAAACTCGCTGCGCTGGGAGTCGGTGGAATTATGAAACTAAAGAGTAAAGTGGGAATGGGGCTTAAGCGTCGAAGAAATCGTGCTCCAAGGAAGAAGAAAGGTGGCCAAATGAATTTAAAGTTTGCAGTAAAAAAAAAGATCGCCCTCAAAAAAAAACCTAGACGAAGAGTTATTCCCACTCCAAAAAGAGGAGGCATTCTCCCTTCCCTGCTACCTCTCTTGGGAGCATTAGGAGCTGTGGGAGGAGGTGTGGCAGGTATTACAAAAGCAGTTAACGATGCCAAAGCAAATCGTCAGTTGATAGCAGAACAAATGAGACATAATTTAGCAATGGAACAGACCACTAAGGGGAAGGGATTATATTTAGGCCCCCATGAAAAGAAAGGTTCAGGATTATACCTTAAAACTTATAAAAAAAACTAATAAAGCTACCTCACCGACCACTAACTAATATAGATTTAATAAAATTCTCAAAAAATCTGAAAATTCCTTATTTTCGAGGCGTCTTCATGAAAGATACACTTCCAAAAGGAATTAAAAAAAATAAATCTGGGATAGTAAATCTGGATGATAATGATGGAGACGGAACTCACTGGATAGCATATTTCAAGAGAAACAAAAAAATAGTTTATTTTGATAGTTATGGGAATTTAAGACCCCCAGAAGAGTTAATAAAATATTTTTTAAGTGATGGTAGCTCAAATAAAATAAAATACAATTATGATTCTGTACAAAATAATAGTTCATATGTTTGTAGACACCTATGTTTAATTTTTTTATAAAATCAATGTAAACAATGTTATGTATTCATTTAATAATAAATTGTCAACGTGTTAATATGTCTCCGACTTTAATTCTTAGTGGTAATTCATCTGAATTTGATTATGATTTGAATCCTCACATAATATTTAGAGGATGATATAGATTACGAAATAGGATTGACAAACTTTGATACTTATAATACAATTCCAAACATTGACAATAGGAACAACAAATTTGTGTGGGGAGAGAATGATGGGTACCTATATAGGCGAAATTGATGAGGGATGCTATGAGCTTTCTGATATTATAAAAAGCATAGTGGGCGCAGTAAAGGAACTGGATGAAGGTGCAGTTATTTGATTTCTTTGAATATGAATACATCCAAAGTAGCTATAAAGATGAATAGAAGAATAAATTTCAAAGGAAGCGATTCTATTGGTTCAGTATTAGGATTCGAAAAAAGAGAGTTGGAAGCTGATGTGAAACATATTTCTGATCACACCGTACGAATATCTAAAGTGAATGTCATCCGTATCGATTGTAACATTGCGGTTGGTTCATTCTTTAATGGAAAATCTGTCCACATTATTCATCAGTTTTTTCCAACAGTTCCAGTTGGGTATAAAATAGTGGAAGCACCCACAAATATTCATTACTTCCCGGTGAGCGTCAAGACCATTGACAACATTACAAACAGAATAGTTGATCAAGAGGGGAATCTCGTCAATTTTCAAAACGAAGTAAGAACAGTTAGCTTGCATCTCAGAAAATCAATTCACTAAGGAAATGGTATTAATATTCAATTCAAGGTCACCTGTGCATCACTATAAAAGGAGCAGTAAGAAGAAAATCCGCAGTTCTAAAAACACTTTCAGCAGATTAACATCGGAAAATAAACAGTTTTTACAGTCACTTGGATTCGAAGTGAGTATAATGGAATTGTTAAATATTACCGAACAACCTTTTAGTGACAATTCTGTAGCAGAATATCAGTATCATACATATCAACCCAATACATCTGGAACTCTAGATTATAATGATGAAACAAGAATTACCATTCAAGATTTAGATGCCTATACTGCTCCGTGCACTAGCTATTTATACATCGAAGGAAAATTAACAAAAGATGATGGAACTGCAGCTAAAAAATTGGAATTTATTAATAATGGTATTGCTTCTTTGATTCGGGAAATTAGGTATGAATTAGGTGGTGTTGTAATAGATTCAGTAAGAAATGTTGGTTTGGTTTCAAATATGTTTATCTATCATTAAATGAAAATGAGAGTATTTTTATGCAAAATGCTGGGTGGATCCCGAAAAATATGAAAGGTGAGGGAACTAAAATTATAGCAGATAAAAATGGGGATTTCACCGTTTGCATTCCATTAAGTTTTCTGCTTGGATTCTTTGAGGATTTTCAAAAAATTATAATTAATATGCGACAAGAATTAGTACTGATACGTAGTAGTAATGATTTAGACAGTGTTACAAGTGGTGATGAAACTGAAAAACCAAAAATTACCATTTCTAAATTATTATGGAGAGTACCACATGTGACAGTAAGCATGTATACATGTATACAAATACGATTAAATAAAATTATAAGTAAGAACGTTGATCTACCTCTAAGATTTAGAAGCAGGGAATTAATTGAATATCAATCTATACCTGACACAATCCAACATACGTGGAATGCTAAGACATCTAATAAAGTTGAAACTGCTAAACATGCATTATTTGGCCTTCAAAAAAATAAGAAAGGAAAAATTACATCTGATATGAGCAAATTTGATAATTGTGATCTAAAAAACATAAGAATTTTCTTGAATTCTGAGAGATACCCATATAGTGATCTACAACTAGACTTCAAACGTAACAAATATGCAACTCTCTACAAAATGTTTGCTGATTTTCAAAAATCCTATTACCCACATAAAATAAATCAACCGATATTCAACCCGACAGAATGCAATTGCACCACTAGTTCATATTGATTGTTCACGTCAAAAAGAAGCTTTGCAAACTGGATCAGTGGTTATGAGAATAGAATTTGAGACTGACACCCCTACTAAAAATGTTAATGCATATTGTGTCATACTGCATGAGAAATATTACACATATAATCCGTTAACAAAAATCGTTCGTCAACATTAAAAATGCGCATGACAAGATATTTTACCTATATAACGAGGCAAGTAATGTCACATTATTAGTCTAATCATGATATCAGTTTATAATCACATGTTGAGAGAACACAGAAGAAAATTACGAGACTTGAGAAGAGTTGTTGATTTCTACTGCTTGAAAGTGAGGGTATTAAGAAAACTAGAAAGCTTAAAAATATGAAACTTGTTATCGATGTTCAAGGATTTAAAATAGAAAACAACAAGTTTATCGTTAAAGAGTTAGCAGGCTATGACGGAATGAAAGTATGTCTTTATATCTTCAAACCACCTTATCCGTTGGAGATGCTTTCACCAGACTTACAAAAACAAGCGCAGTGGTTAACAAGAAATTATCATTGCATTAAATGGAGTGATGGGTTTACACCACTACATCTGTTCGGAGAAATTATTACGAATTTGACTATATCTGCTGACTGTGTTTACGTCAAAGGAGGAGAAAAAGCAAATTACATCAAGCAATTTATTACACAACCTGTTTTGGAACTAGTAGAGCAACCACTTTTAATGAAATCCAATGCAAAATGTTTTTATCATTTAAATAATAAGTGTATGTGTGCACTTTCTAATGTATATTACCTGTATGAAAATTTTATGATGTCATGAGTTTAGAAATAAATAAAACAATAAATATTAATTAAGTATTTTTATTTTATCACCAAAATTACAATCCTTTAAAGTAATAAATATAATTTCAATTTACAGAAATCCCCTCGTCACTATCGTCATCGTCTTCACTCCTTAATCCGGTTGCAAGGTCTGGTCTTAAAAACCGTTTTAGCTGATGGACTTCATTTTCAAAACCTAATTCGATCAGATCGTCTACAAGGCATTCCTCACATATAACATCTGTCAAAAACATTTCACAAACTTCACGTGCTTGTTTGTACTTTTTGGTTAGATCAGAAGAAAAGTCTTCTGTGAAGAATTTACCCATTCCATAGATCGCTTCGTGTTCAGCATCGAACTGCCTATTTGAAAATTGTTGACTTAAATGTTTCACACCACTTTCTAAATCGACAACTTTGATTTCTTCTACGTACTCCATCCACATTTTGAGATTTACTGTGTTATACACAAACAAAATTAATATTCTAATGATAACTGACTGTAGTGTTCAATTAACGCTCGCTTTTATAATTAAATTCCCACCTATACACCCCCCCACCTAAAAATACTGCAAGATGACAATTTTATTAGTGCACGTGTCTGATTACACAGTCAGCTACTCTATATCCTTATCAAGTGAACATTTTAATACTCAGCACTTTGTGAGTTTATCGCAAGCTCAACAAAACTACACCTAACCTGAAATAGTATATAAGGTGATGTGTATACGTAAACAGCAGTAACGCAGAAGGAAACATACGTAGAACTCTATTGTCAATTAAGAAAGATGCTTATAGATCCAGTATTAAGTTATTACACATCGAACTATAAATTGGTGCAACAAATAAAAGAACAATTCCCTGACGTATATGAAGTTTTGAAAAGTTTACCTGGACAACGCTGGGTAATAGCTGGTGGTTTTATAAGTTACCTGTTGAATTTAACAAACACCTTTCAAGACATAGATGTATTTTACTTTAATAACGAATTTAATCAAAAATGTGTTCAATCTGAATGGCAACGCAATTCACCATCACGTTACAACAATGAGCTTTTCAACGTGTTCAATCACAGGAAATATAACATACAAGTGATAGAATTTATTAATATAACAGTGGAACAACCTCTGAGACTTCAAATGTTTAATTTGTTGCATTGTTTTGATTGTGTTTTAGTTAGAAAGGCTGTACCTACATTTAAAAAGTGCTTTATTTATGAATTGTGACTTTGGTCCTGTGACATTTGAAAGTTGCTCTCGCCAACAAAAATATAATAAAAGGCTTATTCAACCCATTGTCACTCAACCAAAAACATTGTGCCTATTGGCTTATGAATCATTGCAAAATCACCAATAAAACATATTTAACACTAAAACTGTTGTTTCATTATTTATTATTGTTTATATGCATCCTCCACTTACTTCCTTCCCTGATTCTTGAAATCAATATTTGCTAATTTGTGACAGTACATAATAATTATTAAAAAAACACAAATTAAAATAATAAATATTTTATTAAATGAACATTATACAACATATGGTTTGACACAATTATAAAAGGTTATAATAAACTCTCATCAAATTCAAAACCTTGATTTTCCATTTCAATTATTTTGTCAGCTAGTGACAAAAGACATGTTAAATTATCATTGGTATTATGGTCAGCTTCATTGTGTGCATTATTGATGGAGTAATGACCCCACGCTAAAGTTTTTGTACTCCCAGGTATAACATATCGCTTATCATCTCGTGCTGAGAGTGCAACTTTGTTTTTTAGTTCAGTATATATCGTATGAAGATGTGAAGAGAATACATACATTTTAAGGTATATTAATCCACCGTCTTCTACAATGTGTTTGTAGTCAATCAAGTGTAATTGCTTTTTTACAACACTTTTTGATATGCCTTTGGCTTTCTTTGTTACATCATTAAATTTGCTTTAACGCAGTATGCTTTTGCACCAGTGCCGAAAAAGCTTTCTACTGGAATACCTGCATACTCGTCTTTTAATTTGCCTATGACCGACTGAGTTTTTGGAATATTATGCACATTAGGATAAGAATAATTTGATGTGTCAAAAAGTTCAATATTTTCTTTAATATCATCATAAACATTATTAGTATGAATTTCTAAAATTAATGAGTCGGTGTCAGTGTAACAGAGAGACGCTTTATCGTTATCTTTTTTCTTTATAAAATTATAAAAAAAGGTATACATTACAGTTTTAGATATATCTAAAATGGTGAAACCTATGTAAAGTGGCTTATCGTAACAAACTTTTAAAGGGGTCATTTGAACTGCAACTAAATTTTCCGTAAATACTGAACAAGATTTGAAACTTGGTTGTGCAATAAGCTGTTCAGCACCTACGCTACCTATTCTATTTTCCCAATGAGATATCAACCTCACATCAACTCTTTTATCTACATTTTCCATTGTCTTTCCAAAAATAGAATTTATTATAAATTTGTAAAGATCTCATTCAAATGCATTTCTAGAAGCATTTCTAAGTCTAGTATTCATATCAATATAGGGTTTCAACCACGCAGACTGTGAAAATTCAATGACTTTATGTATTTTTGTGAGTATTAATCCGTGTTCCAAACATTGTTTTAAATTTCGATAATGAATAATATATCTCTGTTTATCTTGCAAATTATGAATCAATTTTGGATCTTTTGAGTCAGGGGGTATGATGTTTTCAGGACAAAACGGTAAATCATTATGTTTATCATGCAAATATTGTGGGTATTCTAAATCGACTTCTAATACATAACCTTTTGGAGACTCGTCACTTATTGTGGTGCAATCAAAGTTATCAATTTCATACTCCTCTAGCCATCTAAAATCACCTTTAGGTAGATATTGACTCATTGAACAACCGTACAAATTGGTTGCGTCTAAGTATAATATATATGACGTCGGTTCTGATGGATTATAATTTTCAATGAATGGATTGTTTGCTATAGCTTTCCTATTACTACATTGACTTACATCACCACGTATACCTTTTCTAAAGAAATGTAACTGATCAATATCAGTTAAGAGTTGGAGTTCGACACGAGTTTTTCGTAACATGGCATCCCAACTCAATGATGGTGCCGTTAAATATTTTGCGGGATCTAATTTAGTTAAAATTTAGCCACACATCGCAAGCGCGATTATAATCTTCCTGAGAAATTGATTCACCACTCAAAATATTAAAAAACTGTTCCTGTGATGGTAATTCAGTCTCATCCAGTTTTTCTACTGAATCCACGTAAGAATATGGAAAGACACCTTTGCATCTTAACAAATTGAATTGTGCTTCATCATTGTAAAATTTTTTAACCTCGAGGCATTGATGTGGTTCTAACGTTTGACTTAGTTTATCTAAAGAAGCTGGTAAAAATCGAAACGAGTCCACAAACCTTAATTTCATATAAATATTCTTCGGTTTTTTATCATCAGACATGATAAATAGGATTTATAGGAAACAACTACTGGACGGGCAAAGGCCCCTACTCCCATTGAATTATACCTATAAATCCAAATTGGTAGCCAAATTTGTTATTTGTCTTTTCTCCACCAGACACAGACCGGTTTCGAACTCTTTATGTTCTCATCAGTGTGCCACAGGTAGCTGAAAAGACAAATAACAAAGGCAAACCAAACTAGTCTATGGCAGACCCAGCACAAGTAAGTAGTGAGGGATAAGTGCATCCCTCTGGTGGTCAGTTGCTACTACCAGTCGAGACATCGAAGATGTCTCTGTGACAGTTGTTTCCTATAAATCCTATTTATCATGCACGTTTTAGTCCATCAGGGCTAGAGGTCGCCGCTCTTGGTGCTTGCTTGGCAAGCCGCTATCGGTCACAGAGACATCTTCGATGTCTCGACTGGTAGTAGCAACTGACCACCAGAGGGATGCACTTATCCCTCACTACTTACTTGTGCTGGGTCTGCCATAGACTAGTTTGGTTTGCCTTTGTTATTTGTCTTTTCAGCTACCTGTGGCACACTGATGAGAACATAAAGAGTTCGAAACCGGTCTGTGTCTGGTGGAGAAAAGACAAATAACAAATTTGGCTACCAATTTGGATTTATAGGTATAATTCAATGGGAGTAGGGGCCTTTGCCCGTCCAGTAGTTGTTTCCTATAAATCCTATTTATCATGCACGTTTTAGTCCATCAGGGCTAGAGGTCGCCGCTCTTGGTGCTTGCTTGGCAAGCCGCTATCGGTCACAGAGACATCTTCGATGTCTCGACTGGTAGTAGCAACTGACCACCAGAGGGATGCACTTATCCCTCACTACTTATCATCAGACATATCTACTAAAATGAATTTGGAAAATGTAATGTATTTTTCTTTGGTTTGTGCTACAACCTGTATTTTCTCTTTCTTTAAAGCTAGTTTTTTATGAATAGATGCGAGTCATAATTAGTTAAATTATTGAAAAACACTGGTATATACAGGGTGACCCATTAGGAATGGAAACACTCGCGTACCAAACTTGTTTGTGGACCGAATTGAACGGGATTTTTTTTAAAAGATAGATCTTGTAAAGCTCTATCTTGGTGCAAAATTTGATGACGAAATTTTGATGTTCAAGGCCTACTATGAATTTTTTTTTAAGTGAAAAATTTTGTTAGCGGTTTTTTTATAAAAAATCTGACTACACCACTGGATTTAGGAGCCCCTCAAATGCATCTGTCCCAATTTTTGCAAAACAACCAACAATAATTACTCTAATGTACCCAAGAACTGACAAATTATTACTTCGTCAAATTATTATTTCCTGATTCTTACATGTCAAAACTTAAATATTACCTTCTTAGATAAAAAATAATTACATTTGCAGTTTTTTTTTTATTCGAAAAGCCACTGGAATCTGCAACCATAATCAAATTCTTTGTAAAGATGTGTTCCAAAGAGTTATTGTAAAATATGAGATATTCCAGAAAATAATGTTGCTTAAAAATAATGTGAACAAAATTTATTTGGTAGGCTATGAAAAACAAAATTTTCGACAACAAATGTCAAACTTCACACGTAGTGGCACATTGTTATATTTTTGTGCATAGTTAAATAATTTCAATTATTCTTTGCGATGGCTCAAGTTTTAACGATACAAGAGAAAATTGAAATAGTACGTCTTTCTGGAGAAAATTATCGAACGGCAAGAGAGGTGTGTATGATTTTTAACCACAGACATCCCAATAGACCTAATATAACGCATAGCACCAATAAACAATACTTTTTTGGAATATGGTGCTGTATCAAAATGCATTTTAAAAAGGGACAATCAACAGAGAAGACTTATTCACGAACAAGAAATTTTAGACTATTTTACAAACAACCCTCACAATAGCCTCAGGATTGCTAGTTTAGATTTAAATTTACCCAGAGAAAATATCCGACGCTGCCTAAAAAGAAATAACTTAAAACCTTATAAACCCAAGTTTCTTCACACTTTAGAACCAGGCGATAATGAGAAACGAATGGAGTTTTGTCTGTGGGCACAGGGACAATATCTTAATTGCCGAAATTTTAAAAAAAATATCTTATTCAGCGATGAGGCCACATTCACGACGAATGGAGTTGTATCATCACAGAACTCGCGGTTTTGGGCTTCAGAAAATCCAGACTGGATAATTAATTGCCGAAGACAATATAGTCAAAAAGTTAACGTTTGGTGTGGGATACTCAATGAGAGACTCATTGGTCCCTTCTTCTTTGAAGGGAATATGAATGGCGAACAATTTCTACATTTTCTTCAGAACGAATTTTTGAATGCAGTCGATAATCTTCCATTACAAGAAAGAATAAATCTACATTTTCAGTTAGATGGATGTCCAATACACAATGCGAGACAAGTCAGGGAGTGGCTTAACGAGAATTTCCCCAATCATTGGATAGGTCGAAACAGTCCATTAATTCATTGGCCACCCCGATCTCCGGACCTTACCCCACTTGATTTTTTTCTGTGGGGCACTATTAAATCCAAAGTTTATAAGACACGGCCAAATAATCGGGAGGTATTGTGCACTAGAATACGAGAAGCGTGTGAGGAGATTAACGCGCATCAATTACGAAATGTTGTAAAAAATGCAAAAAAACGTTATGAAAAATGTATTGCATTAAACAGAGGATTAGTGGAAGCTACAAAAATTTCAATTTAATGGTTAATATGAATTAATTTGACTCCTTTTTCTTTTTTTAAATTGTAATGTTTTAATCGTTATTTTTTATCAGTTGTTGTGTACATTAGAGTAATTATTGTTCGTTGTTTTGTGTACACTGGTTTACACAATGGTTCTTGTTAATAATTACACCAGTGTTTAAGTTAATTAATTTTGTTTCTGTTTGGGTTCTATCCGGTTTTTATGAAGGAATAAGTTTACCGACAACGGCAAAGGCTGATAATGCTGATATTGTTATAACTTTTTTAGGGATGACAATTTTTTTGCAAAAATTGGGACAGATGCATTTGAGGGGCTCCTAAATCCAGTGGTGCAGTCAGATTTTTTATAAAAAAATCGCTAACAAAATTGTGCTATTTTTCACTTAAAAAAAAATTCATAGTAGGCCTTGAACATCAAAATTTCGTCTTCAAATTTTGCACCAAGATAGAGCTTTACAAGATCTATCTTTTAAAAAAAATCCCGTTCAATTCGGTCCACAAACAAGTTTGGTACGCGAGTGTTTCCATTCTTAATGGGTCACCCTGTATGTAGGTACTTTGAATTGTAAATTACACGTAGAGTGCGCAGGTCCTCGAAAATTGCCTGTAAGGTGGCAGTGATCGCGAATTTTTACCTCATCTGCATCAAAAGGTTTATCACAAATATGACATAAGGGACTATCATTGAAAAATTGTTGCTCTTGTTCAGTTAATGGTTTCATTTCGATAATAGTTTTCAAGTGACTGCTATATAATTCTAAAACATTTTCTTCTAATCGTTTAGTAAAAACGCCAGCGGCATCAATGCCTCGATAATTTTCAAGTTTTGAAAGTCTGTCATCAAAATTGCATTTTATATAAAAACAAAATGAATACGGCTCATGTTCATATGTTTTAACTGTGAAAGATTCACTATCGCAAGGTTCATTGTGGTGAATTGGTTTTAATAAACTTTCAAAGTCCGCATATATCACGAATGGAATCGGTAACTGTTTCTCAATGTTAACAAATTTGAATATATTTCCTGCAATTGTTTCACCACATTTATTAATTTGTGGATCAGGTTTTGGTAATACCGTACATACATGATTACAGTCATATCTTTCATGATCGCATAATTTCTCAGGAGATCTAAAAAATTGAAGACAACCATTACAAATATAATTTTGGCCGTGATGTTTAGATTTTCGGCTAGATATTAGTCGCGACAAATCCTTAATAAAGAGTATAATGACTATTCCCTTCAGCATCCGTAACTAGTATCAAGTTTACATGTGTATTTTGACGACTGGGTGTAAAATATAAAGGGCCTACAATCTCACTGAACATTTTACCATCTTTGAATTGATTATTCACCCCGAATACGTTTATAGAAATATTATTTAGCTTTTTAAATTTATGTATATCTTTCAATTTAACTGGGAAGTCAATACCTTCAAAATTCAGCAATGTAGAGTAGTGTGGATAGGATGACGTTAGCACTGGATTCCCATTGGCTGGAAATATTGCAGCCATTACGCTCCAAGCCATACACATTTCATCCATATTTTGAATATTTAAAACAGCTTTTTTGTTTTCTATTTGTTTTGGCAATTTAATGTATGAAGATGCAAATAGCGGGTTGTACTTGTTAATATTGACTTCAAGAAAATTAAGATGCTTTATAGCCGATCCTAAAAATTATTTGGCATTAATGTACAATTTTTTAACAGCTGAGTCTACATTACAATAGATATGAATATTGGCATACCTGAATCTCGCTCCTGAAAAGTTAATGCTTTCTCCTGAATCTCCTCTTTAAAATCATTATATACATTCATCAAATCAGTTGAGTGTGTTATAATTCGATTAATGGTATTGAACGATTTTATGTCAGATAATTGTTTTTCCTCTATGACATATAGACCAAATAATTCCACATTAATTTTTAAGCTGAAGAATTTTTGAACATATTCCTCAATCACTGTGAAAACTTTTCTTCTTATGTCTTCGAAAAACTGAGGAATATCGGTATAATGTTTCTTTGAAGAAAATCGGTAACTCGCAATTCGATTCTTAAATACACTCTGCAACTTTTCTATCCCATCACCAGAGCTATCAATCACTTTTTTGCGTGTAGAACTTCTCAAATGACCCGCTAATTTAGATTTCGGTATTTTTTCAGAACACCCTGGACAAATAACCTCATTTGTAGGAAACTCTATGCTCGAAGAAGTACCTGGCTGATTTATTAATTCATCATTTCTATTCTGTGAATTATTTAGTTTAATTTTTTTTGGTGGATTACGTTCACTAATTTGTCTGTATACACAACTTTCACGAAGATGACGTGATAAACTCCTTTTTGCAGAAAACCGTGTTTGACACTTAGGACACTCCATTGTACAGCTTGCATCCTTCAATGAAAGTCTAACCCTAATCAATTTCTTTTTATACGCTCAGAAGAAAAGATTGCGGTTTCACTGATGACGTAGATAGTAAACTAACGTGCACGTAATAATTAATGCATGTAGTTCATTACACTTCCCAAGTTCAGCACTTATTTAATCCGATGAATTAATGTCCATTTAGCAAACCTTTTACATAGCTCAAACGAAAATATTGCGGATTTGCTGTTGATGTAGATTGTAAACTCGCATACACGTAATAATTAATGCATACAGTTCATTGCACTTGCAAGTTCAACACTTTATTTAATCTGATGAATTAGCAAATTCTGTGTCATCTTTATTCTAGTACTTGACTATGCATTAAATTTCCACATGTAATCACATTCTTTTCTACGTATAACAGTACTATATTACTATCTCATTAAGAACAATAACGTCTTTAGTCATTGCTATCAATGTTTGACCGATGGGGGTAAGTCAAGGTCATCCAAGGTCAAGGTCATCCAAAGTCAAGGCAATCCCAGGTCAAGGTCATCCAAGGTCAAGGTCATTCAAGGTCAAGGTCAAGGTCGAGGTCATTCAAGGCCACGGTCAAGGTCATTCAAGGTCAAGGTCACCAGAGGTTACTGGTGGTGGGGGGTAGGGTGAGATATGGGTCCGTTGGGTAATATTTTATTGTTTATTTCCACTTGCTGACTTGCAGTTTCTTTCAAGCTGACTTGCAGTTTCTTTCAAGCTGACTAACGCAGCAGATAACGTTATCGCTTGCAAAGTCAACAATTTTTATGCAATTTCGCCGTTACTGACACTTGCAGTTTCAGCCATTTGAATATGTATTTAAAGTATTATTGTCGTAAAATAAACCAGTTCTCGTCTTTATTTCTCTGCATTCGTTAGTCAAGTCAGTGGTGAAATGTGTGAACAATCTCAACGAAAATGCCTTTGGAGCTTGACTTCTGAAGAGTTAAATCGCAGTCTCTCGTTCGAGAGTAGAGTGGTCGAGCGGATGAACGCGATGATCGCTACTGAATCCGTGACTTCTACGGATTCCGATATTTTGGTGACAAAGGCTAGCTTTTCGGAGCTGCGCCCTTTGAACGCTGTTCCAACACCCACTTTGAACGCTGTTCCAACCCCCGAAACACAACGAGAACCTGACGCGACTACGGAATCGGAGGAAGACTATTTATTCGGCAGTATTATTGCCAAAATTAAGAGCAAGTGTGCCGTTGATAACATGGAAACGGAACAGGCGAAAAAATTTTTTTGTTCTTGCTGTGAGGCGCTCTTTACTCATTGAATCAGGGAGGTGTACTGCAAGACTGTTACGCCGAAAATTCTTCATCTCTAAGGAAAAACGGCGCCTACAAAAGCAACAAGAAAAAACCGCCGCAATGATTGCAGAGTTAGATAAAGCAGAAGAAAAAGCTGACAAAGATATGGACAATATGAAATATCTTTTTGAACTCTTTCCATCGCAAAAATGAGTGGTTTTGTGCTTTTTAAATTCTTACCTCTGTATATGTGTATTAGTATATTATATAGTTTTAATATTACTATTGTCAATTTAAAAAATAAATGCCTTATATAAAATGTGTGCGTTTTTTTTCAACTTAACAAATATGATTAACCGTATTACGTAAGTTAAATTAAATTATGTAAATTATAATTAAATAGGTACCTACTTTTCAAATTAAATAAAAATATAGTGTGATAAAAGATAATACTCCAGGAAGTTCAGGAATGATGTTTGCCTATTTAAAAGAAATAATTTAGGCAAAATGTGTTCTGAAATAATCAGTTCAAGTTCACTGCTTTGTGATAAGAATAATTGCATTGTCAATATATGACCTCGGGTAGAGATAAAGATATCTGCATTGTCAACCTTACTGCTTTCGTATTACAGTGTTGATTTGATACTCGTATTTAAAAGAAAGACATATTCATTTGTAATTATCGTTTTTATTGTTTTATTAAAATGATTATAATTCATAACTTAAAATAAACAACATTTTTGTAGTCCCCATTTACAGACGTGGCATTTGGACTGTCGAGCTGGAGGACCATCTATGTGGGTTTGCCATTCGGGACGGTTGTAATGTCCAAAGCATGGTAATTGAATTTGTAATTCAAACTTGTCTGTGTACTCCATTGGTAATTTGGGCCATGCATATAAGAGTTCAACTGGATCAACTCTTGCAATCAAATATTGCAGTGGAAAATTCCTTAGTTCTTCCTCAGTAAAATCACACAATTTTTTTCCGTTCATGTGCTTGTTTTCTAACTCCATTATTAGACAATTCGAACACCCCCCCTCAAGAGACATGATATCCTATACCAATCAATATACCAACAGTGATTATGCAGCAGGCGCCCTTTTACCGGGTAGCTCACAATTACCACAGTAGGTGTACACTTTGATATTTTTTTCTGAGTTGTATTCTTCTAATACACTTTTGCATCTGACGCATAACCATGTACAGGGTCATCCAACAAAAAGGCCCACCCTTATATTTTCTTTATTTTTCGAGTTAGGAAAAAATGTTTCAAATAAAAGTTGTAGTGAATCAAATGAACTCATTTAAAACCCCTGCAAAGAATATACAGGGTGTTCCATAAAAGCGGGACAAACCTAACTTACATTTTTTTAAATGGAACACCCTATATTTTTTTACATTTTTCAAATCTGTGAATTTTTGTGATTTCAAATATATATATATATATATATGTTGTATCTTATCTTTTACTGTTTTTTATTTATTGCAAATTTCGTTGCAAATTTCGTGAACAATTATATGAAAAACAATTAATTTGACACTTATGCCTTACAGACTAATTGAATAAATTCAAAAAGCAAACTTTTCATCCATGGCTAACCTGATTGATACGCATGCAGATGCTGGTGGTATAAATAATATGGTTCACGAAATTTGCAATAAATAAAAAACAGTAAAAGATAAGATACAACATATATATATATATATTTGAAATCACAAAAATACACAGATTTGGAAAATGAAAAAAAATATAGGGTGTTCCATTTAAAAAAATGTAAGTTAGGTTTGTCCCGCTTTTATGGAACACCCTGTATACTCTTTGCAGGGGTTTTAAATGAGTTCATTTGATTCACTACAACTTTTATTTGAAACATTTTTTCCCAACTCGAAAAATAAAGAAAATATAAGGGTGGGCCTTTTCGTTGGATAACCCTGTACAAACGGGCATAGTGTTTTGAATAACAAGTAAGCACTGTTTCATTCACTTTAAAGGACTAGTTCAAAAGTGAGGGGTGGGGGAAGGGTTGGAGTGGGGGGTGCTCACAAGAGGTCAAGGTCATCCAAGGTCAAGGTCATCCAAGGTCAAGGTCATCTAAGGTCAAGGTTATGAGAGGTCAAGGTTAATGGTGGGGGAAGGGGCGTGCCTGGAGTGGGGGTGCCAAAGTGGTGGGGGAAGGGGGCGCGTCAGGAGTGGGGGGTGCAAAAGTGGTGGGGGAAGGGGGCATGTCAGGAGTGGGGGGTGCAAAACTGGTGGAAGGGGGCGTGTCTGGGGTAGGGGGGAGGAGTGGGAGTGATCACAGAACTCTAATTTTTAACCTACTATTCCAAGTTTTAAATACACAATACTCTGCGTGATAATAGGATACTAGTGCTGATTCGATTTAAAATTCAACTGTTCAAATTGCTCCTTGTTTTTCGGATATCATTATTTGTTAATTCTATTACATATGTTTTATTTCTTATTTCTTATCTCTTATTTTTTTCATTGTGATTAGGCCTTAATAAAAATTATTATAAAAGAATCCAAACAAGGAACAGTAGACGCAAGAGCCATCGGCTACAGCGCGGAGATCCACGATTCCCGCCATTGTGTCCGCTTGCCTACAACGGGCACAAGTAAATCGCGCAACCTAATACCCACGTTCGAACCTTCTCGGTCTTTACTGTATAATTTTTGAACCATGTCAGGGCCTTATTATCACAGTTTAGCTTGGCAATTAATAAATCAAAGTTTACTACGTCAAATGCCTTGCTTTGATCGAGAAAAATGATGAACGTAACTTGTTTATTGTCAATAGCAAACGTAATATCATCTACTAAGTAATGCAGTTTGTGTACTATGCATAGGGCAAAAACCAGATTGAAACTCCGGAATTATATTATTTTGAAATAGATATGTTTTGAATTGGTCGGCAACAATTTTTTCAATAAGTTTTGGTAATGTATAGGCAAGATACTAAGGGGTCTGAGGAATTAGCCGGTGGAATATGAGAAATTAATAATATTTACCTACTATTAAGTTTATACAGTATGGTAAAACTATGTTTAACATCTTTATGCTAATTTCATCTATTCCTATGGCTTCAGATTTAATTGTGTTTATTTGTTTGTAAATGTCTGCACTAGTTATTTCTTGTATTGAAAAAGTTGACATATCATTTAGCTTATTATTATTGTAATAATTTTTAATATTTTCATCTATATCAATGTCACCTCCTACATTAACAAAAAAGTTATTTATGTCGTCACCAGTTACATCGTCACCAAGATTTAAAACATAGTTTTTATGACTTGATATTCCAAGATTTTCTTTTCTAATTCAAATTTTATGTAGCAATCTTTTTCTTTTCTGATAGCATTGTTTAGATAATTTCTTAGTTCAACATAATACAATCGGTCATTGGTATTTTTTGTTTTTATATATTTTTTATGAGCTTTATCTTTCAATGCTATCATTTGTCTAATATTGTGTGTAATGTATGGTGGTGAATGTTTTTTATTTTTATTAATAAGTTTAATAGGTGCATGTGTATTAAATAGCTGTGTTATTATAGTGTTATTTAAATCTGTTATCAAGTTTATATCATTAGTATTGTTTAAATTTATACTTAGTGAAAAAGTATCCCTATCTAAATTATTTAGGTCCCGATAATATATCTTACCAGTTTCGGGAAGAGTATGATTTAAGTTAAGTTCACAACATACCAACATGTGATCAGATATACCCACCATATCCATAATGCTACACTCATTTACGCACAGATCATTACTAACACTGTAGCGATTTAATTTTCATAAACCTAGATAATGCATTTAACATGTCGAAGCAGACAACTAGTCATTCATCTACAGGTGCGGGTGGTTGCATATCTGACAGGACCAACTGATTTTCAAAATTAGTTAAATACGAACTCAAAAGGCAATTATATAAGTCAAACATAACAATATACCTTTATTGAAAATAATATATAAATCTTAGGTAACACATAGTAAATATTTAAGGTTCCTTGTATGATCAGCTCAGTGTTTGGTTTTGGCAATGCTGGATGTTACGTCTAGACATTTAGGCACACATTAATAACGAAACCTGAAACAAAATATTTATTAGTCAAGTGAAAACAAATTAGGACTACCTGAGGGCAGTTTCTATAAAGACTTACCCAATTATCTTGCTAGATAAATCCTTGTTACTGCCATCTCTCACTAAACGGGTTAGGCATTTCGCTCCACATATCAGCCTCCAATAGTGATTTTTTATTAAATTATATGCGTCGTGAACTTGATTTGATGAGTTCTTTCCTTGCGCAAGCAGTTTTCATGTTCCCTGTTTATCCTTTTAAAATATTCTAAAACAATGCAAACATAGGTTAGTTATGAAAGAAATAGAAAATAATAGGATAATAATTGTCAAGAAAATTAATTATTAAAATGAGTACCTGATAGATAAATGTTAAACTGGTGACTGGTGAGAGACTATAATTTTCCAAAGTTTTACAAAAATTTTAATAACAGGTGTTGTTTTTAAAGTGCTGTCAAAAACTGAGACTAGGGAATTTTAGTAAGTAGTAATTTTAAAGTATAAATTAAAACTGTTTGGCAAAAAAAGTCCAGGTTGGTTTTTGTCGAGATTCTAATAAAAAAGGCAGACATCTTGATTTTGAGCTCATTTTCCTGCTGCATTCAGTGAAGTAAAGTAAAGTGAAGCCTCAAAACATCTAAGGTCAGTAACTATTAATTTAACTATTTGATAATGTGTATTTTACTGTCATTCAGCTGAAAATTAATAACAATTAAGAAGTAGTTCTCAACGATAAAAAACAATTTTCGTCGAGACCGATGTCTTAATAAGTTAGTCAAATTATAAAGCAAAAAATAAACTTTTTAGGCTTCATTTTCACCCCTTGGCTGTATCTTTATGCAATTAAAGCTGTGTTAAAAGCTATATATCAAATTGAAAAGGATTTGGGGCGTGCCTTTGGTTTAGCCCGTAGCAGAAGTAATTTCGTACTAAGACCAAAATCCTGCGATCTGGTACCCCGTCAAGTTGTTGACAGCCCTGGCGATTTCAACCTGGTTTTGGTTGGTTCATGCGATCTGGTACCCCGTCGAGTTGTTGACAGCACTGGCGATTTCAACCTGGTTTGGGTTAGTTCATGTGATCTGGTACCCCGTCGAGTTGTTGACAGCACTGTCGACTTCAACCTGGTTTTGGTTCAACCACAGTTATCAGCCTGCGGTAACCGATCCTTTGGTGACGAGAGGCCTGGTACCCCTAGAAAAAGTAGTTTCGATTATGAGGTAGGAAATCTACAACTGTTAAAGGGTGAGTCAATTTTTTACCTGTAATCGTGGAGACTTCAAGATCGTCAAGCGTTATTGCTACTATAGACGAGCTGCCTATTAGGGAGAAAGCAGCAACGCACTTGAATATTTGTTCGCACCAGGTTTAGCGTAACTCGTCCTGTGTTCCTGTGAAGAGGTACATAGAGATTATTGTTTAAATATATTGATTTTTTTTACCATTTTGTTTGCATCCAGGTATTTTACCAATAAAAACATACCGTGTAAACTCTAGACAGCTGTCCCGAGGTACTTAACCTAGAACAATAAGATTATTTATTAAGAAAAATACTTGGTAATACTATAATGCAAATAGCATTAATTTATTAATAAGATAATTGTGATAGTTTAACATATATCTAGTATGCGTTTAAGAGGCATAAAATAGTAATTATTATTAAAATAAAAAAAGTCAAATTAGGCATTTCACGCATACTTACGCAACGATCTAACCTTGTGATAAGGAGACATAATAATAATTGAACCATTTTTGCGTTCATTCTTTTTGCATTTCACGTTTCTTACCTCAGCAATCTCGAATATAACTTGCACATTAATTTCTAATTTCATTATACCTGTATGTCTCATAGATAAAAGCTTTATAGTGTCACAAGTCAGGTTGACGTTTATTCTGTGGTTTAACTGAACTACTGGAACACTTCAGCTTAGGTACTCACAGAAGTGCAACTTCTGTCACGATATTGCATAATATCACAGAACTACCAACTTGTTAATAATTTTTAATTGTTTTGCTTACTCATTCTGTTTGTTCATAATATTTTTTTGCGTCATCATACTTACCTGTTTGCTTGTTTTATGTAGTTTGTCAAAATACACCCATACTAAATTGTACATATTAGTATTTTTTATTTATAGTGAAACTTATTCTTCACTTATTCTAATATTATAATAATTACTAAATTAAAATTAAATTATTTTTTAAGTTAGGAAGGTTAATCCCATATGAGTAATTGTTCATATTGTGGAAAAAATAGAATACTACTCATAAAATTCCTTTATTGGACGTTCAATAAAGGAATTTTATGAGTAGTATTCTATTTTTTCCACAATATAAATTATTTTTGTATATAAAAGTGTTTTGTTCATTTTGGTTTCTGTTCCCCTCCTCGTCGATTAAATCGACTGGCGCCCAGGCTAGTTTACACAATAAAATTTTTTTATCATTCTTAAAGAACCTACGCCCGCCTCCGCTAAGAGAGCTGCCGAGCAGGCAAATTTTCATAACTAATTTGGGTTAAGGGTTATGCCGGTTGAACGCCACAACACCGATAATGGATTCACTACTGCCACAAATTTAATAATATATCAACAATTTTTGGTGGACGCCTTGGAGAAAGGTACGCAGGTAGACTCAATCTACACCGACTTCTCCAAGGCCTTTGACAGAGTTGACCACACTTTATTGATTGAAAAACTTAATTTAATTGGCTTTGGCAATAGTATTGTTAAATGGATGTCGTCCTTTCTTACTGATCGTACACAACAAGTCAGAATTAATAATTATATATCTAACACAATTGCCGTTAGCTCTGGGGTACCACAGGGATCACATTGTGGCCCACTTCTTTTTAATCTATTTATTAATGATTTATGTAATGTCGTTACATCTGCGAATTACTTATTATTTGCTGATGATCTCAAATTGTTCTATACAGTTAGTAATCTATCGGATTGCAGAACGCTTCAAGGTGATCTAAATAGAATATATGAATGGTCTGCAGAAGATTATTTAAATCTAAAAATAGATAAATGCTGTAGTAGGTATATCCTTCTACAGGAGCCAATCACATATTGACTATACTTATACCATTGATAATGTAAACCTGGGAAAAGTTGATAGTGTAAAAGACTTAGGTATTATTTTTGATTATAAGTTAACTTTCAAAAATCACTTAGATAAAGTGTCATCGACTTGCAATAAACTGCTAGGCTTTGTCTTGAGAAATAGCAAACAAGTGTCTGTCAATACTGTGAAAATATTATACTGTTCCATAGTCCGATCTCCTTTAGAATATGCCAGTGTCATATGGTCTCCATACTATCACTGTGACATTAACTTAATAGAAAATGTTCAAGTAAGGTATGCGCGGTACGTACACTATAAATTAAAACTGCATTGTAATTTTTCTTATATAAATATATTAAATCATTTAAATCTAGAAACACTAGAATCTCGTCGTGTTAAAAGTGACTTCATTTTTATGTATAAAATTATTAATGGTGAATTTACTTGTAGTGAGATATTAACGCATATTAAACTTCATATCAGTCATTACAATACTAGAAATCCTGCCCTATTTGTGGTGGACTTTCACAATACTAATTATGCTTTTAACTAAATTGTAAATGAAATTGTTGTCATAAATCTCTTCTATAGTTGTAAAAAATGGTGTATCCGTTAATAATGAATAAATAAATAAATAAATAAATAATGTCAATTAGAGATTCTCCAGCACTATGTATTCTTGTTGGTGTATTTAACTAACTGTACTAGTTTAAACTGAATTAGAATATTATTTAACAACGTATATCCATTATTATTTTTATCCATAAAGTTTATATTTAGATCCCCCATAACTATAACAGAGTCACATTCCAAGTATATTCTTTCCAACACTTCCACAAAATCATCTAACACGTCAGGTTTTGCATGTGGTGGCTTATAGATAACGCATATTTCAATTGCTTGTTTTTTTAAATTAACTTTGATCCATAGCTGTTCTAAACCTCTTGAAAAATCCGTAGTTTTGTAATAAATTGTAAATTTATAGCCATGTTTTATGTAGAGTGCCGTACCTCCTCCTCTGGTAGGGCGGTCTGAACGTATTAATTGATAATTGGGTAAAGAAATATATTCGGATGGAAAGTCCTTTTGTAGCCAAGTTTCGCTAATACCCACAAAGTCAAATGATTCGTTGCATATCACTTCCCTAAATATGTTAAACACTGTGTGTACTGAGCGTATGTTCAGATGGCCAAATTTCGCTCTTAGTTTTTTGGGTTGCTTACTTTAGCTATTGTGGGTTTTCATTTACATATTTTATATAAAGATTTTCCCCATTGTTTTTTCTATTTTCCATTTCATCAACTACAGTTTTCAGATAACTACGTTGTATGTTAGTTAAATCGAATGTTAATTTTATTGTATATTTTATGTGTTATTTTGTTTGAGTTTCTTCTTATTGTATATAATTTTTGCCGATTCTTCTGGATTGTTTTAACTTTTAGAGGTCTTATATTATTATTGTTTGGATTTCCCAATCTCAGCAATTTTATGTTTGATGTGTCAACATCTGGAGCGATCATATTAATTATTTCTTTTGTTTTTGCAGTGTCTTTCTTCCAATTTATATATTATTATATTTTTGGCTCTCTCTCTTGTCTCTCTGATATCAAGTAATTATTTCTTCCGGATCATTTGTATTTTCTCTGCTGGAGTTGGCTGGCATTATGTTGATTTTTTCCTGTAGCGTGTTTACAGTATCATTTAATTTTTGGATACTGTCAAGCAGAAATGGTATCAGCTTGCATCCTGAGCATTGATTAAGGAATGAATAAGATACGCGACTTCAATGGCAAAATGCGAGGCCTTTTTTGGCAGCGAGAATCCCGGTAAGTTGCGAGCATTCCTGTGATTCATGTAGTATGCTTTTGATAAATCTGTGTCGTGTCTGGTTTTATATCATTAATAATCTAGTGGTAATAAAAATTTAATGTCCAGATTAATTTTAGTTTAAAATTATTAACGTAGTATGTTCTCTCTGCCAGCTATTTCTCAACGTTTGTTTGACTTTTAACTGTCACATAATTTTAAACTAAAATCAATCTGAACATTAAATTTTTGTTTTCACTAGATTATAAATTATATAAAACCAGACACGACACAGGTTTATCAAAAGCATACTACATGAATCACAGGAATGCTCGCAACTTACCGGGATTCTCGCTGCCAAAAAGGCCTCGCACTTTGCCATTGAAGTTGCGTATCTTATTCATTCCTTAATCAATGATCCTGAGCAATTGTCCGAATCGTGATTATTTTCTATTGTGACGTTAGGAGATTCCCCCGATTGAGCTGTTGTAATGGCCTCATCATCTGTTGCGTTTTTACATAAATCACACTTCCAGAATAATCCATTGCTTTTTATGTATTCGAGTTTCTGCTTTGTTAAATTTACACATTTTAAGTGGGAAACTCGAGAACAAAAACCACATTCAAGACCAACTGATTTACCATTTACGGGCTGTTTACATTTTGTGCGAAGTCTTATTTAGATTTAGTATTTTTATCTATTGATTTATGGTACAAAAGTTATTTAATGTTTCAGTGATAATAGCACTTAAGGTGCTGAATACTGTTTATGTGAAAGAATTCACGGCAATATTTCTGTTTAGTTTTGAGTTGACAAGGGTTTGTTAGTCACACCCTCTCTTCACTTATCGTTGGTACTTCAGCTTGTAGTATAGACTATGACACTTTCTTATCGCTGATATGTTTAATTGATGTTTAAGAGCAGAGGTTTTGCTAAGTATGTTAATGTTCTCAGAATATTTATCTATTTTTTAGTTTATTATTGCCACTTCACTTGCATTTAGCACAAACTTTAAAACACGTCTTCACTTCTTGACGAACTAGATTAGGTAATAGATTTCCATCAGTTGAATATAGGTAAGTCGAGTTTAATTTATTTCCTGTAAAAAAAGTGGTTTCTTTGGATAGTCGAAACCTAAAAAACCTCATGTCCATGGTATCAAAATGTACACATTGTTCACTCCTTTCATAAGTCTCCTGGAAAATCCAAAATTTATTTTAAAGAATTTTATCTAACGACAACATATTATCATGGATGCTATCAGCAAGTGCCAGAAGTGTGTATGTAAAATATCACCATCATCTACGAATATTTCCTCTTTAACTTCCATGCTTATAGGTAACAGAAAACCAACACTGATACAAGAACACCAAAAACTATTATTTGAATGACACATGAAATTACATTAATTAACATTTTAAGGTTATAAACACTTCAATCTGAAGCTTAAACCAACTTCGCTGACCGATTAAAAATAATCTCGCTTAACGCGTCTTCGGATGGTGGTGCATAGAAAAGTGAGGAAATAATCTCGATTAACTCTTAATCGAGATTAGAACACAACGGTGCATATGGCTGTAAACGATTATTCGGTTATTGCGCTTACAGAAACCTTGATCCCTCAATTGACAGCAGCGAATTATTTACTACAAAAATTATCCTTGTGTTTATCGCTCGGACAGAGATTTTGAATCTACCGCGCGTAAGAGAGGTGGTGGAGTTCTAATAGCGGTGAGCAATGCATTCACGTCGTCTCCTTTAGATTTTAACACTGAACAATTTATTCAACTACATCTTATAGAAATAGTTGGCATAAAACTTGTTTCTAATTCACATTCCGTATATGTTATTAACATTTACGTACCCCCAAATACACCTAGTGAAGATTACGAGTATTTATTTGACGCAATTGATTCTCTTGATTATTTATGTATTAATGACGTATTAATTGTAGGGGATTTTAACATTTCCAATTATTCATCTTATATAGACGATCATTTTCAAGTGGACCGTAAAATTTCAAAATTAAATACATTTATAAACATACTTAACACCACTCAGCATAATTTCTACTACAATGACAACAACAGACTACTCGATTTAGTCCTTTATAATAAGGATTGTGTTGTGGATAGGGCCCTTGATATATTAGTGGACGAAGATAGTCACCATACAGCGTTATTGATTTCATTTAAACTTAATAGTGGCATTAACCGAAAACATAACTTTCCTAAATTATTTCTCTTCCTTTTCTTTTTTGGGATTTATTACCACATTCCTTGAGATTCCTATCCAAAAAAATTTGATTTATCTAAAAAATATTCAAATTAACCAGTTTAAAACTGGGAAATAACTTCTACGCCTTTGACGTGATGTCAGAGGATCAGTTAGAGGGTGTTTTTTGACAACTAATAGGAATTAAATTAATACAAAAATACTGCGCTGATGTTTCGGAAACTATATCCGTCTCCTTTTTCAAAGTTTAGGCTTTAGATTTTTATGTAACGTGTAGAATAACACGGCATAAAATAAAAATTGTTTATATCATTTCCATAGATACTTACCATAGAAATGTTGAAAAATATACTAAATAATATTAATTTTATTGAGTTCTTCTCTCAACATTGGTAACCAAGTTGAACAAAATTCTACCGAACAATTTGATACGCATTTATCTTCATTAAATAAAATTATTGCAGATTCTTTGATTTTTCTTTTTTTTTTTGTTGTCTGCTTCTTTGGTCAAAATTTTTACTGAATCCCATTTTATCCTGTGATCGTTTTCCCAAGCATGTTCACAAATTTTAGATATTGAAAAACGTAAACTTTGAAAAAGGAAACGGATATAGTTTCCGAAACGTCAGCGCAGTATTTTTGTATTAATTTAATTCCTACTAGTTGTCAAAAAACACCCACTAACTGATTCTCTGACATTACGTCAAAGGCGTAGAGGTTTTTTCCCAGTTTTAAACTGGTTAATTTGAATATTTTTTAGAAAAATCGAATTTTTTTGGATAGGAATTTCAAGGAATGTGGTAATAAATCCCAAAAAAGAAAAGGAAGAGAAATAATTTATGAAATGCCACAATTAACATTTAAACAATAACTTTCCTACTAATTATAACAATTGTTACAATTTTAAGAAGGCAAATTTTGCTCAGCTATATGAATCAATTTCTTGTATTGATTGGTCTTTTTTGCACACTTTTCAAAATGTTGATGATGCTTGTTCCTACTTCTATGGTAAATTATATAACAGTTTCGATCTTAGTGTACCCAAATTTCTATCTTGTAATAATAGAAAATACCCACCTTGGTTTACTCATGACATAATAAACAGTATAAAAACTAAAGCCAAACTTCTAAACAGATATAAAAACAATAAGGATGCAAATACATTAAATGAGTTTAAAAGGCTAAGAACAAAAATAAAATCAGATATTGATCTCTCTTACAAAAATTATGTCCGCTCGGTGGAAAATAAGATTCAGCGTGATCCAAATAAATTTTGGGCTTTTATAAAAAGTAAAAAGAGTTCTACTATTATTTCTAATAACATGACTTACAATGATCGTCATCTTGATAATCCACAAGAGTAGAATATGGGGCACTTGGGCGTGGGAACTTTTTGAAGACCGTGGGAACTTTTCTAATCCTTTGACATATACCGACAAAGGTATACCGTGGGAACTTTTTCCTTTGACATATGTCGACAAAGGTGTACCCCGGTAATATTGTAGAGACACGCAGAAAAGAGAGGGCGCGGGGATTTGAATTTAATAATATTAATAGTAATAATTAGACAATAATAACACACATCTATTAACTCTACAGGATGTGAAAACAAGACTCTAGATTTTTATGAGAGCAACACTAATGAAACTCAAAGATCTTACATAATATAATGTTTACAATAAGAAAAATTAAATATACAGGTGACAATGTTATGAAAGGGTATACATGAACTAAAATTTCAGTCTTTTATAGCCGTAAGGTATGGAATTAAATTCTTCGGAAAATACTCTCTTTGTTGAATTCGGCTTAAATATTTTGGTTTCTTCTTTAGTAATAACCTGATGATCCATAGTTCTTCTTATATTCCTGGATGTAATGTAAATGGGTTCATGATTTTCCTCTACTATTTTATCTTTCATGGTGCCAAAATTGATAAGGTTAGAAGCATTAAAATTAAGACAGAAACCTTTAACTTTACACAGTGTATAGTACGTGTTATATTTGGGACTAAACACGATGTATCCATAACTCTTAGGGCCCCCAGAGGTAAATGCTACTATATAACTTCCAGGACCATATTCCTCCAGCTCGTCAGTCATATCTCCGAGGAAGCTACCTGTAGGCACATCAGACTCATCTTCCCTTGAAATATAGATAATAGAGTCAGTGTCATAGTACAATACTCTATCTCCAAGTTGTTCCAGATAGCTATATAACTTAAGGCGAGCCTGTGTAGTGACATATGCAGCTATGCACTTGTTTACCGTAGATAAAGGATTTGCAGCTTCTTTCACAAACTCCCATGAAACTATAAGCACCTCATCATTTACTTCTTGGATATTGTTCGCATTTTTCGAAGGGTCATTAAGAAGGTTATATAACTCGCAGGGTTGTTTAATGATCGAAGTTTTAGGTAGATTCTGTCGTTGGCCAAATTTACCCCAGAAAGAATTTAACATTAATTTTGCTAGGGATCTTAAACCTGCATTTTTAATGATTTCAGAAAATTCCAACTGAACACCCTCATTATTTAGAAACTTAATGGACATCCCGAAGCATGCGTCTTCATCTTTACGAATTTATTCATCATTTCAGTGAATAAACCCAACGAATTATTAACACCGTCATACTGTGTCACTTCATATGACCAAAACTCGTATATTTCCAATATTTTATAACCTTTCTCTACAGCCTTCTTTACTTCATCCACCACCCACGTACCTATCAGACAACGTTCATCTTCATTATGAGTACATGTACTTTGGTTTGTTGTATTACCACAAGTGCGACAAATTACAAACAACAATTTATCATTAATTTTCGTAGGAAGGACAGGTATCATCAGATTCTGAGGAGGTAGGATTTTACATTTGATAATGCCTTCTGTTTCATTCAAATTAAGTTGTTGACATTCATTCCCTATATATATTTTAGGATGACCCAGGGGGAATTTGCCATATTTACATACCCAAGGATACAGAGAGCAAACGTCGACGTATTTTATTTTTTCACCCTTTGCAACTTGATAAAATGTGTGGATATTTTCTGTACGACCTCCGTAAAATGCATCTTGCGGATTAAGAGGAGTGTGAACCATTAAAGGATGATTTTCTGTTAGGATATTTATCTGTTTATTTAACTGCATTTGCTTTCTAAACTCGCATTCCCATATTTCTACAACTTCGTGTCCAAGCTGTCTCAGTCTATTAATTTTCATTACTGTTCGTTCATATCTATTAGTTAGTGTATCGGAAGGGTCTTCATGAGTGGGCTTGTCTCTGTTACTAGTTATACAAGTATGACCGTGGTAGTAACAACCGACAAACTCAAAAATTTGGTTAGTTTCAGGACAGTATCCGTCAATTTGGACTCCTGATATAATAACTTCCTTTTGCTTGGCAGCATGCTGAATATTGATACCTCTCTGTAATTCTTCCCATATGAGCCACTGGGTTGCTATCTTAGATTGATTATCTGCACATCGATAACCATTAATAGGTATGATACCTATAGTTTTAGACTTTAAAAAGTTACGACGGTATACCAGGTTACATGCTGATGCAATTGTAACGCTTTCCGTAAAAGGACATACGTTACATTCCTCTATAAACATCTTCTTGAATTTTAAACAGGTCTTGGCTAATATATCAACATCGCTTCTACAATATTCAACCAATTCCTTCTGTAAATTAAAAATCTGTAGCTTATTTTCCTCATACCAGTCTAGAAATTTACATCGGGCTTCGTCTTTCATACTGTTGGGGTCATAATATGAAATATCAGGCATAGGCCCCACATAACTGCAATTCTCTAGCGTATTAAACATGTGTGGAAAATACCCCTTTTTGAGCTCCTGCAGATCGAAAGCTTTAGGTAACGCGACGAGAGGCATGGGAAAGTAATTTAGACTGTCGATGAATTTCACGTTATCAAAACCCAGCATAACTATTTTTGTACCTCTCATTATCACATCTATTTGTAAATCAGTACCCTGCATAATATGATGAAGTAAGAATTGATGATCAAAACTTTGGCCATTGTGAGCTACAATCACTACTTTTTTAAATTTTTTACGTATTGTAAGAATATGTTGTATAAAAGAAGGAATAACATTCTCTGTATAGATAATTTCTCTATAACCACACTTCATGCAAAAATATAGATTTTTCTCATCTATACATTTATCACATCTTTTTTGTAAAACACAGAGATTGGGTATATGTTCTCTGGTTCCATTTGCCAAAATTTCGTCTTGTCTGGTTTCAAGATCGTAAAAGACAAAAAGTAAATCCTTAGTTTTAGGAGCACGATTATCCACTTGTATGAAACAATAGTGATTAGATGTAGTATACTGATTACAAGTTATACAGAAAATTTCACCGCATATATGATCATGATTTTGCTTAATTACTTTTAAACATTTCTCACAACGTTTTATTTGGCTACAAATAGCCGCATTTTTTACCGAATTTGACGATTTATGTTTGTTATAGCAAATTAAACCACGGAACTTCCTATTACAGTCTTGACAGAGGATCTCTTCTCTTACTTTTACGCAAGGGGGTACTTCTTGACAACATGGACAACAAATGGTGCATCTGTGATCATTTTTGTTATTATAAGGTACATGGCAATATTCACAGTAATAGGCACAGACAAACGCTGCTGTGAGATTGGTTATGACGTTATAATGATTCTTATGATGAAGTAAATTAATTTTATGTATGGCGTCAGGACCTTCATATAGCAGCTCTCTACCCTTTGTACCATACTTATAAACTGTTATTTTAAAGTTCTTTAGATGATTTTGGAGTTGATCTATTTTGTAGACACCGGCACCATCTTCGGGTATATGTATCCCTGTTTCACTCATAAGTTGGGTAACCTTTAGATCTTGCATTTTATGTGTATTTTTCCTAATTTGTATTAAATTTTTATCGTCCAAGGCATAAGCCATAGATACCACAAGAGCGCGCAGGAGGCATAGGTTCCCTTTATTATAAATTACGACAATTCCTCGACGGTTTTTACACTCTTCTTCATATGTATTGTACGAGCGTACCCGTCCGGCCCCTCTAATAGGGGTCAATGCAGTCATCGTCATTCTGAACGTGTCAGTATCAAATCCGGAAGCATTACTTTGGTAGATAGATCCCAACAGGTTCCATACATCTTCAAAATTAATTTTCTCGGCTTCTCTAAATGATAGATAGCCTTCCTTGTGGAAATTATCCGATGTAAATGTGAATCCAACTTTATCACCTGGTTGAACGTCTTTCACTATATGCTGTACAATAGAAGCGATACCTTTCTTGATCCATATTTCAGGGTCTATAGAGCTAGGTGATGGACTATCTAGCTTAAAACATACACTTTTCTTAGATAGGTTATATTTGCTGTTCCTTGAACAATTCTCATTCACAATTTGAAAAGCCATTATTAACAGAAGATTCAGAATAAATTTTCAGTTCTTAACACTCTGAATATTCATGAAAACTGAGAAAATTTCAGTTGAATCAATTAGTACACATATATGTTCAGAAGGTCTGTGTCGGTGACATGTATACATTTCCTCCTTTCGGTGGCGTGTTGACTAAACACTACGAAGGAAAAAATTATTGAATCAAAAGGATTTTGAAAAAATATAAATAATAAATTCGCGGTTTAGGGGCTTATTTATTCATTTGCATGAAGCATCGGTGAGGTACTTTTTACTTCCCTTCCTCACACAACAAAAAATGAAACTGAACTTTATCAAATGAAACTAATGTTTTCAAGCTAGTATACCAAACAATAATTTCATTGTATACCTCTCAAATATAATTAAATGGGGTGATTACATTTCAAAGTCATATGCTGAAACTGCAGGCTATTAAGTTTATAATATATTTTAAATGAGTAGTACTGTTTAATATTTTTAGCGAATTTCTAATAAATATTGATTATTATCAGACAATAAAATATTTGCTTACAAATTTTTTTTTTTTAATTTGAACTGATGATTTTGTTTTCTCGAACTGGTCAGCCAACAACAACGCTCAAGCTGATATACCTAACTCCTTATGCGGTGACAGCCTCTTTTGTAGGGAGGGCCTACGTACACCAGAGTCAAATACTATCCCCATGTAGAGGAGCGTCGCATGAGTCATATTGTCAACTTTTTACACCACCTCAATCAGATATGGTAACCCGTGTTTGAAACATATTCTGAAGGAATATATGATAAATTATCAGTTCAAATAAGTAGTTACTTCGTACTTTTGGTAATTTTTTTATATCTTAAACTTGCGGAAGCTTCAACCTAATTGACCACCTACCGTGGTATGTAGCATCGAATCGGAACTATGCCATCAGAGTGCCAAGGATAAAGCTTATAGCAATAAAAGAAAATAATAGAATTTTTCCAAAAATTGCAAATATTGTTTCTGCACCCAAACAACAACACTTTTGAATATTTTGTTAAGTACCTATATTCTAATAATAAGCGAATATAAAAATAATATAGTCTGCAAAGTCCATTGATATTTTTTAAATAGAAACCGAAATACCTACCCTATTCTTACCAATTCCTCGTAGACGGACGAACAGTAAGACGAGGGAAGAAAAACCAAATTTCATTCTTCAACGTCATTCACAACCATAATGTCCATGCATATAATCGACGTTAATAGACCTCCTTAACATATTTGATCCATCTATAAGACTGAGAGGATTGTATTGTGCGCTGCTTTTCATTGAAAATCAAAACGGTCACAACCATGGAGAGCGGGTACCGATCTTGGAACACACGGCATTGATGACGTAGATCAGGCGCCACAATGTCTGGGAAAATAAATTTAGTTAAGTCAGGTAGAGGGCAATAAGCAATCAGAAATATCCAATTTCAATTGATTTAATAAATCCTAACACATTGTATATCCACAGAATATTAATATGTGAGTTTCATTGTTTATAATAATTGTCTCGAATTATTTAAATAAAAACTAACTGTAACGTCAATACTACTCACTTAGGTATTATGTACGCAAAAATAGCAACAAAAGTCTATTTGATATATCAGCTTATAACTAACTCATTATCTACACACATTGTTACATATAGATAATATACTTTTATTTTACCAATCTATACTGATTTAAGTATTGAGGATATTTCCCCTTTCTCTTCTTATTTAAAGGAATTAGGTACCTATATATTATTGTGTGGAAATAATCGTATCCCATGAAATTTGGAAAATATCAGGCGCAACTATTTTATTTAAATTATATTCGTCATTATTCCCTTCCTCTCTCTCTTATTAGCAGGATTTTACTTATTATTGCAACGAAAAAATTATTATTTAGCGTTTGCCTACTTTTTAACATATATAAGGTTTGAACAAAAATATTGTATTATATAAACATATCTTCAATCTGTAAAAATACATACTATAAAAAGCGAAAAGTAGACATAATTAAATATTGAAAAATGTCAAATGAATGTGATAGTGAGTGGCATATAGGTATAAAAGATTCGAAACATCGAAAAAATAATAATTAAAGGCGATAATATCAACTTTGTAGTTTGTGAGAGTAAATAACGTAAGTGTACATATAAAGAGCATTATTAGTTCGTCCTTTAGGTGAAAGATAATTAATTGCTGAGTAAATTAGTCAAATAAAGATATAGATGTATCTATCTTATACAAGATTAAGTACTACGTTTATTCCTAATGCTGCTCCATTGAGGTAGATTTTTTATTTTAAAATATTAATTCTTGATTTAAACAACAGTTGACGCTGCTGACTATATTTTCACAACAGAAAATCAAAACGGAAATATGAACGTTAAATTAAAGAAATTAAAAGAAGGTTTCGTATAAGCAGTTTGTATATAAACAAGTTAATACAATAATAAGGAACATGCATTATTTATCCATTGCTCAGTTAATAGATATATTTAGAAACATCCTCACTTTTCTTTTGTTTTTAAGGAACAAGGCTATACTATTGACGAAACATAATACATTTTGAGAATATCAAAGTACTCTCACTCTTACTTTTATGGAAGGACGCTTATACTCTCGCTTAATTCAGACTATTTAAATTAGTCTTTTTAAACTTTCCATGACAAATGAAATACATAGACACATAGGTAGGTTTTTAACATACTAAAATACAAAACATGACTTTCTGCAAATGTGTGTAATAAAATTAGGTATTAAAATTTAAGGCAGAAGGAATGTACCTGTCAACAGAAATTAATAGGTACCCTAATTATTGTTACTAAAATACAAAAATATCCAATAGTTGATCTTATCAAAAATATGAGTATACTATATATCTATTACAATGAAGAAAACATTATTTTCACTACATATCTGTTGACTAACTGTGCTTACGTGATGACAATAATAAAATAACCATCACACAGAAAATTAAAACGAGTGTTTATCGTTATTATTGCTGATCCTGTCTAATGAATCTAGCCATACTATACACACACACACACACACATTACACAGCTTAAAAATATATAGGAACGGTAATTTAGTTACTTATTAATCAGCACCTTATACGATAAGAACTGCTTTCGCCTTTTTTTATAGGCTGTATACTATGTTGCTATGATATACTTCAATTATTAGATCTAAATTACATGTCTTTGTGAAAAGAAAAACACTGATTTTAACAGCCGGAATTTATGAAAATAATGATAAAAATGCAAATTATGTTATTATTTGGCATTTCTCAGCTACTAGAACAAACTAATTGAGACAGTAATTTGATTTTAAACCACATTTGGTGCTTACGTAACCAATAAAATACACATGAGCCACCATTTTGATCCTATAGCCAAAGATTTACCTAATACTTACATCTCACACCCAACACACAGAATTCATCTAATGTATCTAAATAAACAACAATCGATAGTGATATCATTTTACTTATCTAAATTAACATTTTTACCGTTTATACTTATTTATTAACTACCTTTTTCCTCTAGTAAATCCCAGCAAGACTAAAATACAACCACGCCCAAATCTGTTTCAGCTTTGACTGACTCGTAGAACGATCTAGAATCAATGAAACGGCAGTTGTGGTATTTTAACTAAAGGCCACCTAGCCACCTGTTGGATAACTCTACTACCCTTCACACAAGGGTGCGTCGCTTATTACAGTAGTTTTCATCACGGGCCAAGAAAGATAATGTATAAGGGGGCGAAGAAAACTACTGTAATAAGCGACGCACCCTTGTGTGAAGGGTAGTAGAGTTATCCAACAGGTGGCTAGGTAGCCTTTAGTTAAAATACCACAACTGCCGTTTCATTGATTCTAGATCGTTCTACGAGTCAGTCAAAGCTGAAACAGATTTGGGCGTGGTTGTATTTTAGTCTTGCTGGGATTTACTAGAGGAAAAAGGTAGTTAATAAATAAGTATATACGGTAAAAATGTTAATTTAGATAAGTAAAATGATATCACTATCGATTGTTGTTTATTTAGATACATTAGATGAATTCTGTGTGTTGGGTGTGAGATGTAAGTATTAGGTAAATCTTTGGCTATAGGATCAAAATGCTGGCTCATGTGTATTTTATTGGTTACGTAAGCACCAAATGTGGTTTAAAATCAAATTACTGTCTCAATTAGTTTGTTCTAGTAGATGAGAAATGCCAAATAATAACATAATTTGCATTTTTATCATTATTTTCATAAATTCCGGCTGTTAAAATCAGTGTTTTTCTTTTCACAAAGACATGTAATTTAGATCTAATAATTGAAGTATATCATAGCAACATAGTATACAGCCTATAAAAAAAGGCGAAAGCAGTTCTTATCGTATAAGGTGCTGATTAATAAGTAACTAAATTACCGTTCCTATATATTTTTAAGCTGTGTAATGTGTGTGTGTGTGTGTATAGTATGGCTAGATTCATTAGACAGGATCAGCAATAATAACGATAAACACTCGTTTTAATTTTCTGTGTGATGGTTATTTTATTATTGTCATCACGTAAGCACAGTTAGTCAACAGATATGTAGTAAAAATAATGTTTTCTTCATTGTAATAGATATATAGTATACTCATATTTTTGATAAGATCAACTATTGGATATTTTTGTATTTTAGTAACAATAATTAGGGTACCTATTAATTTCTGTTGACAGGTACATTCCTTCTGCCTTAAATTTTAATACCTAATTTTATTACACACATTTGCAGAAAGTCATGTTTTGTATTTTAGTATGTTAAAAACCTACCTATGTGTCTATGTATTTCATTTGTCATGGAAAGTTTAAAAAGACTAATTTAAATAGTCTGAATTAAGCGAGAGTATAAGCGTCCTTCCATAAAAGTAAGAGTGAGAGTACTTTGATATTCTCAAAATGTATTATGTTTCGTCAATAGTATAGCCTTGTTCCTTAAAAACAAAAGAAAAGTGAGGATAAATAATGCATGTTCCTTATTATTGTATTAACTTGTTTATATACAAACTGCTTATACGAAACCTTCTTTTAATTTCTTTAATTTAACGTTCATATTTCCGTTTTGATTTTCTGTTGTGAAAATATAGTCAGCAGCGTCAACTGTTGTTTAAATCAAGAATTAATATTTTAAAATAAAAAATCTACTTCAATGGAGCAGCATTAGGAATAAACGTAGTACTTAATCTTGTATAAGATAGATACATCTATATCTTTATTTGACTAATTTACTCAGCAATTAATTATCTTTCACCTAAAGGACAAACTAATAATGCTCTTTATATGTACACTTACGTTATTTACTCTCACAAACTACAAAGTTGATATTATCGCCTTTAATTATTATTTTTTCGATGTTTCGAATCTTTTATACCTATATGCACTCACTATCACATTCATTTGACATTTTTCAATATTTAATTATGTCTACTTTTCGCTTTTTATAGTATGTATTTTTACAGATTGAAGATATGTTTATATAATACAATATTTTTGTTCAAACCTTATATATGTTAAAAAGTAGGCAAACGCTAAATAATAATTTTTTCGTTGCAATAATAAGTAAAATCCTGCTAATAAGAGAGAGAGGAAGGGAATAATGACGAATATAATTTAAATAAAATAGTTGCGCCTGATATTTTCCAAATTTCATGGGATACGATTATTTCCACACAATAATATATAGGTACCTAATTCCTTTAAATAAGAAGAGAAAGGGGAAATATCCTCAATACTTAAATCAGTATAGATTGGTAAAATAAAAGTATATTATCTATATGTAACAATGTGTGTAGATAATGAGTTAGTTATAAGCTGATATATCAAATAGACTTTTGTTGCTATTTTTGCGTACATAATACCTAAGTGAGTAGTATTGACGTTACAGTTAGTTTTTATTTAAATAATTCGAGACAATTATTATAAACAATGAAACTCACATATTAATATTCTGTGGATATACAATGTGTTAGGATTTATTAAATCAATTGAAATTGGATATTTCTGATTGCTTATTGCCCTCTACCTGACTTAACTAAATTTATTTTCCCAGACATTGTGGCGCCTGATCTACGTCATCAATGCCGTGTGTTCCAAGATCGGTACCCGCTCTCCATGGTTGTGACCGTTTTGATTTTCAATGAAAAGCAGCGCACAATACAATCCTCTCAGTCTTATAGATGGATCAAATATGTTAAGGAGGTCTATTAACGTCGATTATATGCATGGACATTATGGTTGTGAATGACGTTGAAGAATGAAATTTGGTTTTTCTTCCCTCGTCTTACTGTTCGTCCGTCTACGAGGAATTGGTAAGAATAGGGTAGGTATTTCGGTTTCTATTTAAAAAATATCAATGGACTTTGCAGACTATATTATTTTTATATTCGCTTATTATTAGAATATAGGTACTTAACAAAATATTCAAAAGTGTTGTTGTTTGGGTGCAGAAACAATATTTGCAATTTTTGGAAAAATTCTATTATTTTCTTTTATTGCTATAAGCTTTATCCTTGGCACTCTGATGGCATAGTTCCGATTCGATGCTACATACCACGGTAGGTGGTCAATTAGGTTGAAGCTTCCGCAAGTTTAAGATATAAAAAAATTACCAAAAGTACGAAGTAACTACTTATTTGAACTGATAATTTATCATATATTCCTTCAGAATATGTTTCAAACACGGGTTACCATATCTGATTGAGGTGGTGTAAAAAGTTGACAATATGACTCATGCGACGCTCCTCTACATGGGGATAGTATTTGACTCTGGTGTACGTAGGCCCTCCCTACAAAAGAGGCTGTCACCGCATAAGGAGTTAGGTATATCAGCTTGAGCGTTGTTGTTGGCTGACCAGTGCGAGAAAACAAAATCATCAGTTCAAATTAAAAAAAATAAATTTGTAAGCAAATATTTTATTGTCTGATAATAATCAATATTTATTAGAAATTCGCTAAAAATATTAAACAGTACTACTCATTTAAAATATATTATCAACTTAATAGCCTGCAGTTTCAGCATATGACTTTGAAATGTAATCACCCCATTTAATTATATTTGAGAGGTATACAATGAAATTATTGTTTGGTATACTAGCTTGAAAACATTAGTTTCATTTGATAAAGTTCAGTTTCATTTTTTGTTGTGTGAGGAAGGGAAGTAAAAAGTACCTCACCGATGCTTCATGCAAATGAATAAATAAGCCCCTAAACCGCGAATTTATTATTTATATTTTTTCAAAATCCTTTTGATTCAATAATTTTTTCCTTCGTAGTGTTTAGTCAACACGCCACCGAAAGGAGGAAATGTATACATGTCACCGACACAGACCTTCTGAACATATATGTGTACTAATTGATTCAACTGAAACTTTCTCAGTTTTCTTTGAATATTCAGAGTGTTAAGAACTGAAAATTTATTCTGAATCTTCTGTTAATAATGGCTTTTCAAATTGTGAATGAGAATTGTTCAAGGAACAGCAAATATAACCTATCTAAGAAAAGTGTATGTTTTAAGCTAGATAGTCCATCACCTAGCTCTATAGACCCTGAAATATGGATCAAGAAAGGTATCGCTTCTATTGTACAGCATATAGTGAAAGACGTTCAACCAGGTGATAAAGTTGGATTCACATTTACATCGGATAATTTCCACAAGGAAGGCTATCTATCATTTAGAGAAGCCGAGAAAATTAATTTTGAAGATGTATGGAACCTGTTGGGATCTATCTACCAAAGTAATGCTTCCGGATTTGATACTGACACGTTCAGAATGACGATGACTGCATTGACCCCTATTAGGGGGGCCGGACGGGTACGCTCGTACAATACATATGAAGAAGAGTGTAAAAACCGTCGAGGAATTGTCGTAATTTATAATAAAGGGAACCTATGCCTCCTGCGCGCTCTTGTGGTATCTATGGCTTATGCCTTGGACGATAAAAATTTAATACAAATTAGGAAAAATACACATAAAATGCAAGATCTAAAGGTTACCCAACTTATGAGTGAAACAGGGATACATATACCCGAAGATGGTGCCGGTGTCTACAAAATAGATCAACTCCAAAATCATCTAAAGAACTTTAAAATAACAGTTTATAAGTATGGTACAAAGGGTAGAGAGCTGCTATATGAAGGTCCTGACGCCATACATAAAATTAATTTACTTCATCATAAGAATCATTATAACGTCATAACCAATCTCACAGCAGCGTTTGTCTGTGCCTATTACTGTAAATATTGCCATGTACCTTATAATAACAAAAATGATCACAGATGCACCATTTGTTGTCCATGTTGTCAAGAAGTACCCCCTTGCGTAAAAGTAAGAGAAGAGATCCTCTGTCAAGACTGTAATAGGAAGTTCCGTGGTTTAATTTGCTATAACAAACATAAATCGTCAAATTCAGTAAAAAATGCGGCTATTTGTAGCCAAATAAAACGTTGTGAGAAATGTTTAAAAGTAATTAAGCAAAATCATGATCATATATGCGGTGAAATTTTCTGTATAACTTGTAATCAGTATACTACATCTAATCACTATTGTTTCATACAAGTGGATAATCGTACTCCTAAAACTAAGGATTTACTTTTTGTCTTTTACGATCTTGAAACCAGACAAGACAAAATATTGGCAAATGGAACCAGAGAACATATACCCAATCTCTGTGTTTTACAAAAAAGATGTGATAAATGTATAGATGAGAAAAATCTATATTTTTGCATGAAGGGTGGTTATAGAGAAATTATCTATACAGAGAATGTTATTCCTTCTTTTATACAACATATTCTTACAATACGTAAAAAATTTAAAAAAGTAGTGATTGTAGCTCACAATGGCCAAAGTTTTGATCATCAATTCTTACTTCATCATATTATGCAGGGTACTGATTTACAAATAGATGTGATAATGAGAGGTACAAAAATAGTTATGCTGGGTTTTGATAACGTGAAATTCATCGACAGTCTAAATTACTTTCCCATGCCTCTCGTCGCGTTACCTAAAGCTTTCGATCTGCAGGAGCTCAAAAAGGGGTATTTTCCACACATGTTTAATACGCTAGAGAATTGCAGTTATGTGGGGCCTATGCCTGATATTTCATATTATGACCCCAACAGTATGAAAGACGAAGCCCGATGTAAATTTCTAGACTGGTATGAGGAAAATAAGCTACAGATTTTTAATTTACAGAAGGAATTGGTTGAATATTGTAGAAGCGATGTTGATATATTAGCCAAGACCTGTTTAAAATTCAAGAAGATGTTTATAGAGGAATGTAACGTATGTCCTTTTACGGAAAGCGTTACAATTGCATCAGCATGTAACCTGGTATACCGTCGTAACTTTTTAAAGTCTAAAACTATAGGTATCATACCTATTAATGGTTATCGATGTGCAGATAATCAATCTAAGATAGCAACCCAGTGGCTCATTTGGGAAGAATTACAGAGAGGTATCAATATTCAGCATGCTGCCAAGCAAAAGGAAGTTATTATATCAGGAGTCCAAATTGACGGATACTGTCCTGAAACTAACCAAATTTTTGAGTTTTTCGGTTGTTACTACCACGGTCATACTTGTATAACTAGTAACAGAGACAAGCCCACTCATGAAGACCCTTCCGATACACTAACTAATAGATATGAACGAACAGTAATGAAAATTAATAGACTGAGACAGCTTGGACACGAAGTTGTAGAAATATGGGAATGCGAGTTTAGAAAGCAAATGCAGTTAAATAAACAGATAAATATCCTAACAGAAAATCATCCTTTAATGGTTCACACTCCTCTTAATCCGCAAGATGCATTTTACGGAGATCGTACAGAAAATATCCGCACATTTTATCAAGTTGCAAAGGGTGAAAAAATAAAATACGTCGACGTTTGCTCTCTGTATCCTTGGGTATGTAAATATGGCAAATTCCCCCTGGGTCATCCTAAAATATATATAGGGAATGAATGTCAGCAACTTAATTTGAATGAAACAGAAGGCATTATCAAATGTAAAATCCTACCTCCTCAGAATCTGATGATACCTGTCCTTCCTACGAAAATTAATGATAAATTGTTGTTTGTAATTTGTCGCACTTGTGGTAATACAAAAAAACCAAAGTACATGTACTCATAATGAAGATGAACGTTGTCTGATAGGTACGTGGGTGGTGGATGAAGTAAAGAAGGCTGTAGAGAAAGGTTATAAAATATTGGAAATATACGAGTTTTGGTCATATGAAGTGACACAGTATGACGGTGTTAATAATTCGTTGGGTTTATTCACTGAAATGATGAATAAATTCGTAAAGATGAAGACGCATGCTTCGGGATGGCCATTAAGTTGCGTTACTCAAGAACAGAAAGACCACTATATTGAAGACTTTCTAAATAATGAGGGTGTTCAGTTGGAATTTTCTGAAATCATTAAAAATGCAGGTTTAAGATCCCTAGCAAAATTAATGTTAAATTCTTTCTGGGGTAAATTTGGCCAACGACAGAATCTACCTAAAACTTCGATCATTAAACAACCCTGCGAGTTATATAACCTTCTTAATGACCCTTCGAAAAATGTGAACAATATCCAAGAAGTAAATGATGAGGTGCTTATAGTTTCATGGGAGTTTGTGAAAGAAGCTGCAAATCCTTTATCTACGGTAAACAAGTGCATAGCTGCATATGTCACTACACAGGCTCGCCTTAAGTTATATAGCTATCTGGAACAACTTGGAGATAGAGTATTGTACTATGACACTGACTCTATTATCTATATTTCAAGGGAAGATGAGTCTGATGTGCCTACAGGTAGCTTCCTCGGAGATATGACTGACGAGCTGGAGGAATATGGTCCTGGAAGTTATATAGTAGCATTTACCTCTGGGGGCCCTAAGAGTTATGGATACATCGTGTTTAGTCCCAAATATAACACGGTTTCTGTCTTAATTTTAATGCTTCTAACCTTATCAATTTTGGCACCATGAAAGATAAAATAGTAGAGGAAAATCATGAACCCATTTACATTACATCCAGGAATATAAGAAGAACTATGGATCATCAGGTTATTACTAAAGAAGAAACCAAAATATTTAAGCCGAATTCAACAAAGAGAGTATTTTCCGAAGAATTTAATTCCATACCTTACGGCTATAAAAGACTGAAATTTTAGTTCATGTATACCCTTTCATAACATTGTTACCTGTATATTTAATTTTTCTTATTGTAAACATTATATTATGTAAGATCTTTGAGTTTCATTAGTGTTGCTCTCATAAAAATCTAGAGTCTTGTTTTCACATCCTGTAGAGTTAATAGATGTGTGTTATTATTGTCTAATTATTACTATTAATATTATTAAATTCAAATCCCCGCGCCCTCTCTTTTCTGCGTGTCTCTACAATATTACCGGGGTACACCTTTGTCGGCATATGTCAAAGGAAAAAGTTCCCACGGTATACCTTTGTCGGTATATGTCAAAGGATTAGAAAAGTTCCCACGGTCTTCAAAAAGTTCCCACGCCCAAGTGCCCCATATTCTACTCACAAGATATTATACTTAATGCATATGCTGATTTTTTTAGTACATCTTTCCTACCCTCATCTGATACACCTTCAGACAATTATGAACTACCGCGTAGTTCCCAGCCGACAGTACAAATATGTGAATTTGATGAAACTTCTCTCTGCGTTAAAGCAAATCAAACCTAAAATGTCGACTGGCCCTGATGCTGTACCAGCGTTTGTACTTAGAGACTGTGCTTATGTACTTCCTGTTAAGTTTTTATTCAACTTGTGTCTGAAAACATCTACCTTTCCTGAAATCTGGAAATGTTCGAAAATATGTCCAGACTTGACCATAACATACTACTTAATAAGCTAAATTCTTCAGGACTAAGCTTAAAAAATTCACTTGTAACACTATTTATGTCATATTTAAAACATAGAAAGCAGTTTGTAGTATTTAATGGATTTAGGTCTGTGGAGTACCTTGCAACATCAGGAGTGCCTCAAGGGTCGGTTCTCGGACCACTGTTATTTAACATATTTATTGATGATATTGACGACGACTTGGACGTGAATTGTCTTCTATATGCAGATGACTGAAAAATCTTTGGGGTTATTAGAGATGTTCTAGACTGTGAGAATATTCACCGCAATTTAAATATCATTTCTGACTGGTGTCAGTTAAATAAGCTATCCCTTAATCCACAAAAGTGTAATGTAATGTCGTATACTTTGAAGTCGTCAGTATTGACTTTTGGTTATAAACTTGAAGGAACTACTTTAGATCGCCCAAACACTTTTCGTGATCTTGGTGTGATATTTGACAAAAAACTTTCGTTCTCTAGCCATATTGATTCCGTTGTTTCGAATGCTTCCAAAACTTATGTATTTATAGCCCGCTGCAGTAGAGATTTTAACGATCTAAACACTCTTAAAACTCTGTTTAATTGTTTTGTAAGGTATAAACTTGAATACGCCGCGATTGTGTGGTATCCCCACTACAACGTTCATATCATCAAATCAAATCAAATCAACTCAAAATAAGTTTTATTGCGATAATAAAAATATTACACAAAAGGAAGGCGATTATCATATTAATTATCATATTGATACTATTGAATCCATTCAACGCAATTTTCTTAAATTGCTCAGTTTCAAATCTGATGGAGTGTATCCTCACATTGGTTTTCCGCAAAATGATCTGTTGGACAGGCATTCAATGACAAGTCTCCTATTAAGACGTGAATATTAATCTCAAGTATTTCTGTTTAAACTCCTAAATAACAAAATATACTGTTTGAATATTGTTGAGCAGTTAAACTTTCATATTCCTAGAGCCGCGTCTCGTGATAATAGAACTTTCTACTTACCTACATCGCGTACCAATATTTTACAACACTCACCTATATACAGTAAAGACCGAGGAGGTTCGAACATGGGTTTTAGCTTGCGCGATTTACTTGTGCCAGTTGTAGGCAAGCGGACACAGTATGCGGGAAGCATATTGCTAAATAACCGTCAATCCGTCTGTTGGGCCCCAATCGAACTGGGCCGAACGGTGAGTGCTAAACAACATACTTTTGGGTAACTTTCGCGTTCCGAAAAGTCGGTTGTTTAGTCAATCAAATTTGCAACTAATCCATCAATCGACGCTATTTTATGGTATGTCAGTTATTTTATTCTGACAGTAGATGATAAGTCATAGTTTGTAGATATATTTATTAAATAATTAGCTATAATAAATTAAAAATACATTTACCAAAAACGTGTAGAATATATCCAATTAACCGAAAAATCGTATAAATTGAAAATTTATACAAAGGAAGAAGCTGTGGTAAATATTAATCTATAATTATTCATAATTTGTGTGTGTGTGTGTGTTTTAACAAATTTAAGGTATAACACAGTATTAAGGGGGTTCGATAGGATACGAGGTAGTTTTCTGTTAATCGAAGTTTTGCGGATCAAAAAAATCTCAATTTAATATTCTTTTCTTCGTAAAACGTGACGTGGCAAGTACCTGTTGATTTGATTTGCAGTGTTTTTTTACGCATTTTTAATATTAAAGAGCATAATTTTTCTATAATTCAAGCCCCGTTTTATATTACTTTCACATCACGAGTGACCAGACGTATCATCGGTAAAGACATTTTAATTTTTTTTCGTTAAAAATATAGGTGTACTTTAGAATGTGGTATAATTAATGCATTCACTTACATTGATAAAGTTCTAAACTACATTTAAATATGGAACGAGTAGATTTCGTGTTAGTTTTATTGTGCCAACATAGTTATGTTGTATAATATATAAAATTATTAAATTACAACGTCTTTATACGGATTTCGTGAGGTTAGGTTAGGTGTGCCAACATGGTTGTGTTATATAATGATATAATAAAATGATTAAATTACGTCTTTATACGAATTTCGTGAGGTTAGGTTAGGTGTGCCAACATGGTTATGTTATATCATGATATATTAAAATGATTAAATTACAACGTCTTTACGCGGATTTATAATTTGTGTAAAAAGTCGTATTTAAAGTGTATAAAGTGATAGAAATGGAAGTAAAAATATTTTTTTTTTGAATAACCATAGGTTTCCGAAGAAAAAAAATATTCGTGTTCAGAAGAAGACCCAATTTAGGGAGTAGCCAAAATTTCAGCGAATTTTAAGCATCTTCTAGCTTTGCAAATAATTACCTTTTAATTTTTTTCACCCCTATCTATTATGGTTCATTCAATGATTTTTTTACTGTTCTATAAGCCTTTTACCATCTACAGCTTTTTAGAAAATATCAAAAATCGGCCGTACTTAAACTTCACCGAACCCCAAAACAAAAGAGATAGTGCTACATGCCTTTTTTATTTTTATTAGTAGTTAATGTCGTTAATGAAGAAAATAAAGTTATTTAGTAATACGTAGTTTATTTACATTACGAAAATAAATTAATATATGCATGGGTTATAACTTATAACATAACAAAGTGAATTTTTTATTGTGCACGTCTTGTCTATATAACCGACGTTTCAGAATCAGCCGAGGATGGATAGTATGTTGTTTAGCATTCTCCCTTCGGCTGCGGCCGAATGGATGAATTGACGGTTATTTAGGAATATGCGCCCGGCATTCGTGGATCTCCGCGCTGTAGCCGATGGCTCTCGCGTCTACTATTCCTTGCTTGGATTCTTTTATTTTATAATAATTTTTATTAGACCTTCTGCAATACTCGAGGTGCAGCGACAATTAATTTTATGTTGTAGAATCACATTTTTTATAAATGACTTTATTTAGGCTTTATACAAGCATAATAACAAGAAACATAAACAGATCCAATTTGATTATTCACAATGATGTTTCATCTCTAAACATACAATTATTAAGTTTATTGGATCTTCTTTAATGCATGATAAAAATGTGAGTAGGTATATCAAATTGGATATGTTTTTGTTATTATGCTTGTACAAAGCCTAAATAAAGTCATTTATAAACAATGCATATCAAACAAAGAAAGAGAATTGTAGAAAATCACATTTTTGTTGCGAAAAAACAAACAATGGAAATATTTAAATGTGTTTTGAGATTTTTTAAAATTACAATAATTAATCCTATCTAGCATGGTTTATTTAAGTTAGAAAAAATTTGAAACGTTGGTCCAGAATACGTAAATCAAATTTCTTTCAGACATGAGTTCTACATCGGTTAATGAGTTACTATTGATACTAACAACAGTCTGCTGACGTGCTGACTGCTGAGGCTGAGCAGTGAGTGGCCACACTGGTCACAACGCACTGCCACGCCCTTCTAATATACAAATTTCGAACTGAGGCGAGTTGTAGGCCACTCGTATATTCGTCCCAATCCCTGTCGTCTTCGAAGCATCCTGGACTTATCTGTATACAATTTGTACAAACTGTAATGCTTTGGGTAATCGATTAGATATATTCTGTTGCAGCCTTAATGACTTGCGGAAAACAAACCTTAAATAAAACTATGTCATTTAGTCACTTTTTCTTTTAGTTTTTGTTTTGTTTTTCATTGTATTTATTGTATCTATTTATGGCATTCTAGGGATATATTTTTATATACAGTCGCATATGCATTTTTTTACATGTACATGTATTTCTTTTTAAATGTTCATTTTAATTTTATGTTTCACTGATTTCATCTCGTATATTTCATACCTTCCTGTTTGTAATTGGGTTTTAAACTTGTAAGCAGTGTAAATAAATAAATAAATAAATGAAATACGCGAGTCCAATGGTAAAGCGCTTGCGTTATTTTGGGGGCGAGATTTTTGGTAAGTTGTGGGCATTTCTGTAATTCACGTAGTATGCTTTTGATGAACCTGTGCCGTGTCTGATTTTATATTATTTATAATCTAATGGTAATACAAAATTAATGTTCAGATTAATTTTGGTTTAAAATTATTAACGCAGTATGTTCAATCTGCCAGCTATTTTTCAACTTTTGTTTGACTTTCAACCGTCACACAATTTTAAACTAAAATCAATCTGAACATTAAATTGTTATTACCACTAGATTATAAATTATATAAAACCAGACACGACACAGGTTTATTAAAGGCATACTTCGTGAATCATAGGAATGCCCACAACTTAACAAAAATCTCGCCCCCAAAATAACGCTCGCACTTTACCATTGGTGTCGAGTACCTTATTCATTCTTTAATCAATGGCATCAGTCAAACAAGTATCAATGTGGTGTGAGAAAGTAAGCTCAGAGTCAAAGCAGATCCCCAGGTCCTTAACGAAATCAGGCCTCTCGAGAACTTTATTACTAAGAACATAATCAAACAAAATTGCAGATTTCTTGCTATGAAAAGACATAACATTGCACTTACTGGGATTGAGTGGAAGTTTATTATTAAGACACCAATTTTCAAGGATTAATTAATATACACTATTGGTAAGGATGAATCTGGGAGGCCGATATAAATGCATCAGACGGAGATAACTTAAAGCATTTACAAGTTAAACAGACAACGCGGTATCCCCTACCTCCCACCTTCCATTCTTTACAACACGCAGTCGAAGGGGACAACGGAATCGGCCAAATGTGTCGTCCGGCCGCGATGTCGCGTCCAACAAAGTCTTCCTCCAGCGAAGTACAAACTGTTATTTTTAAAATACAAGTTATTATTTCGTTTTTAAGTTTAAGGCTAATAAATAACATCAACTCCTAAACCGCTGTTGTATTGTCAAATGCAACAGCGATAAACATGATAAAAGAATGAAAACATCGTAAAAATATCTCACGGCCGTAAGCTGAACCGATGGCTGTCGTCGCACACATCCCCTCTTTAGTAGGAGTGTAGGAATGGTTAGGCGTCTCTTGTTAACTGAAGGCTTTGCCTCTATGTACCTTCTCTCTTAGTTGCATTACAGATTTCGCACTCCTAAATGAATACTTGCCAATAGTGTATAACCTAATAAGAGTAGATAATAGCTATTTATCTACGCTTGTTATATAATGACAGTAATATGGCACTCATTTCAATGTCATATTGACATCGTTTATAGCACTAGTGCGATATATATTTATCGCACTCATTTTAAAAAAAAATCGACATTCGACATTCGACATTCAGTCGGGATACAGACTATACTGCCGGACAGAGTCACTCTAATTTCGTATAAGTTTTTCGTGTGCTTTGCCGCCTTAAAGATCTTTTTCCGGGCGGGTTCAGGCGCGCCTCTCCGTATTTGGCGGGCGCTTTCGGGGCGGGAAAATCTTTTAGGCTATATTTGGTAGCGATCCGTCCAGTATTTAGAGGGTTATATAAAATTCGGGCGATTACAAAGGGATACAAGAGCAATGGCCGCTTCAGGAAATTTCCAAATTTTAACCCAACTTTCGTTTTTTATTTAACGTCAAAATTCCACTTTTTGGTTCGTTCCTGCTGCCTCGAAAATCGCAGCGGGACCGTGCGTTCACGATGTAGTTCCAAGATGGACCTTCTACCTTGGATTCTATGCCAGAACGGTGGGCAGGCGGCGATTATTCGTTTGAAAATAGAGTTTGAAGTTTTCGTGTTTTCACTATTCAAACCTACAGCCGATCTTCCGAGTAAGACGTCATGCGCAGAAAGCGTCAAAAATACGACCCCTTACCGCCACACCATTATACTCACACCACGCCTAATAGCATATTTTAGAAGTTATTGATAGTAATTATGTCTATATCTAAAGTCGGCTTTGACTACCCTTAGTACGTTCACGATGTAGTTCTAAGATGGACCCTCTCTTGGATTCTATGCCAGAACGGCGGACAGGCAGCGATTATTCGTTTGGAAATAGAGTTTGAAGTTTTCGTGTTTTCACTTTTCAAACCTACAGCTGATCTTCCGAGTAAGACGTCATGTGCAGAAATCGTAAAAAATACGATCCCTTACCGCCACACCATTATACTCACACCACGCCCAATAGCATATTTTAAAACTTAGTTATAGTAATTATGTCTATATCTAAAGTCGGCTTTGACCACCCTTAGTAATATAAATAGGTAGATACAGCAATAATAGGAACTTTTTTATCCCTGTCGAAATAAAAATCGGAAAATATAATTTAAACTTATGAATTAAACCGAAAAACAGAAACAAGAATTTGCGACTTTTGTCTTCAACAGCACAAACAGTACATATTATTCTTATTGCTTGGTATCACCTGATAGAGGTATGTACCTATAAGTACTTCCCTGTATTATACAAGTCGTTGTGGCTAAAATCTTCCAACCAAAGTTAAAGATACAAAATTGCAATACATAATACAAAAAAATATTTTGTCTGCCGTGTTCAATTTTTAATAACATTCGTTATATTCACGATGAGCGACCTTAAAAACCCATAAAAACGCTTCCCATCGTAAATGGTCAGCCATCTTGGATTACATATCCATCATGATGGATATGTAATCCACATGTGTAGTGTAGTGAAGTCGTATTCACATCGCCGAGTTAAAAAACAGCATTAAAAGTGAGTAAAACTATACACATTAGTACCGAAAGTAAGATAAATATTGTTCACGGAACTTTGGCAAGTGACAACAATATCAGGACCAAATATTGTTTAAATAACAATAATAAAATAATGTCGCAAACATGTAAAATATGTACATTACAATTGAACTCTAAATCGCCTGGCCTTCAATGTATTTTTTGTATGGATTTCTTTCATATAAAATGTGTCAAGATCACAAAAAACCAGCTAGATATTCTATCATCAATAAATGGATGTATTTGGAAATGTACAGGGTGTACTAATTTAAAATCTGATAACGATAAATTAATCAACCTTATTGAGTCACTGCAGCAAACCGTAAACTTGCTACAGAATGAAATAAGAGAATTAAAAAATGTTCAAAAAGATAATTTCAGCGCCGATTCAATAATTAATGAAATTTCTGATAGACAAAAAAGGGAAAAAATCTAATTATATACAAACTAAAAGAGGAAGATGGCACTCCTGACGAAAAAAAGACCGCAGATTTACTTACCGTAAAAAACATTATTAAAAGTATATCACCAGATGTATCCGTAGATTCTATTAAAATTTACAGACTAGGCAAGTCTCACAACAACAAACAAGCCCCTGTCAAAGTTATTTTGTCCAGTAGAGATGATGTTCTGAATGTATTAAAAAATAAAAAGAAACTTAAAGATTCAAACTTTAAAGTTAACATTTCTACTGACCAGACCAAAATGCAGCAGGAATACTTTAATAAAATAAAGAATGAGCTGTTGGAAAGGAAACAAAATGGAGAAACAGATTTGTATATTAGATATTTAAACGGACTTCCTACCATTAATAAATCAAAAAACGGTACCTTAACATTGGTCATGTAAATATTCGGTCGCTAAATACAAATTTTGTTAGTCTTAAAGATTTTATCGAAGAAAACAATATGGACATAGTAGCTGTCACAGAAAGTTTCCTTAATGAGGGTTTTCCGGATAAATATGTAACCATACCAGATTATAACATAGTTCGAATAGATCGACCAACAAGAGGCGGAGGGTTACTTATTTACCTGAAACAACAATTCAAGTCTAAAGTTTTTTTGTCTGAAATAAGTGATAGTGGTCTAGAACAAATGTGGTTGTTAGTTAACATAAACAATACTATTTTTGGCTTAGGAGTAATATACCGTCCACCTAATGTTAATGTTACCTGTTTAAATGAGGTATACGATGTCTTAGAGCAAGTACACTTAGAAACCCATTCTGTCATACTTATGGGCGACATTAATATAAATCTTATCCATAAAGACGCTCCCGATTCGAAAAAGTTTCTTTCTGTGATATCCAGTTTTAATCTATCTCAAGTAATTGACAAGCCTACTAGAATCACAGAAACAAGTGAGTCTTTAATTGATGTAATTTGTATAAGCGATAACCTAGTTTTGGACTATTCTAACACCATAGATATGTACAACAACACGGATCACATGTTCGTATTTTGCAAATTAAAATTTGAAGTAGAGAAACCTAAAGAAAAAATAATTAGCTATAGGAATTACAATAATTTTAATATAAATAACTTCTCTCTTGACGCCACATATGTACAGTGGGATTATCTTGACACCATCACAGACCTAAATTTAAGAACTTCGGCTATGAATGAAAATATATTATCTTTGTTTGATGTACATGCTCCCCTTCGCACCATTACAATTAAACGTAATTACCGTCCATATATAACGTTTACTATAAAAGAAATGATTAAGACTAAGGATAAAGCACATAAAAAATATTTAAAAACAAAAACTGCTAACAATAGGAAATATTATGTATCTTTGAGGAATTATGTGAAAGAAGCTATAGCGCGTGAGAAAAAAGCATATATGCAATTTGAGTTAGATAAAAATAAACATAAATCAAAAAAACTATGGAAAAATTTGTCAAGCTGGGCAACATGTACTAAATCAAACAGGGATAATAAAAGTTTACCTGATGAACTGGCCAATGCAGATGATATCAACAACTATTTTTTAACAATTGCTGGGAATTCTAGTGTAAGTGCGGATTTATTAACATACTATAATGACAATACAGCAGATGGCAACATTATTTTCACATTTAAAGAGATATCTAATACTGATATTTACAATGCTTTAAACAGCTTAAAGTCAGAAGCTACTGGTTGTGACGATATTAATCTAAAAATGGTTATATTGGTGTTGCCACACTGTATTGACATTTTACGAAATATTTTTAATGATTCATTAAAAACTGGCATCTTTCCTAGTGTATGGAAATCGGCAAATGTAATTCCACTACAAAAAGTGTCATTACCTACAACTTTGAACGATTTGCGCCCCATTTCCATACTTCCTACTTTTTCAAAATTATTCGAAAAAATTATATCTGTACAGCTTCATGAACACTTAAATATAAATAATATTTTGCCTTGGTTTCAATCTGGATTTCGGCAAATACACGGCACTAGAACAGCCCTTTTAAAAGTCGTCAATGATATATCTTTAGAAATGGACAAAACCAACTCCACCATTATGGTATTATTAGATCAAAGTAAAGCATTCGATCTGGTTAACTTCGATCTATTACTTGCCAAGATGAAGTATATGGGATTCGACAATGCTGCCTTAAAATGGTTTAATAGTTATCTAAATGACCGCACGCAAAAGGTAGTTATAACAAATGATAATTATTCACAGTTAGGTACTACCAAAAACGGTGTACCACAAGGTAGCATCCTCGGACCCATTCTATTCTCTATGTACACCTTTGATCTAATAAATGCTATAAAATCTTGTCACGTTCATGTATATGCAGATGATGTTCAATTGTACATAACTTGCCCGACATCGAAAATTCAAGATATTGTCAGACTAATTAATTCAGACTTGATTTCTTTTATTGATTGGTGTTCTCACAATGGACTTAAAGTAAATCCTAACAAAACTACTGCTCTGTGTCTGGGTAATGATCGCCAAAGAAACTTAATTTGTCAAGAAAATATATTAATTAACGACGTTGCTATACCGTGGGTAGAATCTGCAAAGAACTTAGGGTTGATTTTGGATCAATCGTTAAATTTTCATGAACATACAAGTCATATAATAAAAGTATCATATTATAAACTAAAATCATTATATCACCTAAAATATCAATTAAGCGAGCAAATCAAATTACAACTAGTAAAATCGTTAATTTTCCCACACACAGACTATTGCAGCTCGGTATACTATTATTTCTTGACTAATTACAATAAACAGAAACTACAAAAAATTCAAAATGCCTGCATGAGATTTGTATGTTGTATACCCTATAGAGACCATGTATCACCTCACTTAAACAAACTATGTGTATTAAATGTAGCAAATAGAGTACAATTTCAGTATATTATATTTCTTTTTAAGCTAATTATGCATCAAACTCCTCAGTACCTATTTAATTTATTAAGTAAAAGATCTGATGTACATAATATAAATATTAGATGTAACTCATACAGTACACCTCAACATCACACAAATAAATTTGAAGGTTCATTTTCGTTCAGAGCTCCACAGTTATTAAATGAGGTGCACAATGACTTAAATCTATCTCTTACTGTTTTTAGAAATAAAATAAAAACAAAACTCCTTACAAATTAGCTAGGATATGTAGGTTTTTTTTTTTTTATTGCTTTATATTTCTTTTTTCTTTTCTTATCCATTCTGTAGGTATGTATATGTCTATTCTATAATTATTGATTTCAACTTTGTAAAACATATGTATAAGAATGTACTTTTCTTTGTTAGATTTAACATAACTTTAGTGTTTACAGTAATTTAATTTAATTTATATTGATTTTATGTGGATACTGTATCCAAAATAGGGAGAGTAGAATAACGGCACTGCCGAACTCTCTCCTTTTGTGTAATTTTCTTGTATGTTGCACAATAAACATTATTATTATTATTATTTTTTTTTTTTTTTTTTTTTTTTTTTTCCGTTTCCGGAAGAAATTGCTGGACAGTCTCCCTGTGGCCTCCGACACCACACAGAGAGAGCGCCAGCGAATAATCTACAGCAACTCCCCACATCCCGCAGGGTTAGTCACTGTAGATTCCAGACTCATGTGCCCTAAGTAGACGAAGGGATCCCAGGATGACCGCTTTCTGCATTTGACCAGCCAACCATTCTGCCGATGTTTGGCATGCAGGCATGGTCTTCAATGCGGAGAGCAGCGTGGGCTTCATACCTCCGAGTACACCGATTATCAGGACGACCATTTTGACAGAGTAGCCTGGGTATAGCACTTGGAGCTCGTACCGGAGATCTCTGTATTTAGTCCGTTTCTCCTCCTCCTTCAAGGCGATGTTTGTCTCAGCAGGTGCTGAGAACTCGATGACATACATCACCTTGGTCTGATGGTCGAGGAGGACTATGTCAGGCTTATTGGCGTGAATTCGCCTGACGGTCGGGAACGAGTAGTTCCAGTAAATCCGGCATTTCTCGTTCTCGACAACGGACTCGATACCTCCGGGGACGTAAGGCAGCACTGGTGTTTGGTCTATCTGGTACGAGTGCCGTAGATGGTAGTATAGCACTCGTAAAGCCGCGTTATGTCGTTGGATGTAGACCGAAGTCGCATAAATCGGGCATGCAGATAATAAATGCATGAGCGACTCCGGCGCCTGACGGCAGGTCCTGCAGTTGATATCAGGTACCTCTACACCCATCACGCGACTGCGATAGACCAATGTGTTAATAACACCATCTTGGCAGGCCACAATGTATCCCTCGGTCTCCGACTTCAGCCCCGCTGACCTTAAAAATGCGAAGGTCAGCTCTGTCGATAAACCCAGTGCTTCTATGTTGTTATAGAAAACACCGTGCAGGGGTTTATCGACGTGCTGCCTGAACAGATTTCTCTGTTCGGCAGCTTTGATGTGGGCTGTCAGACGATTAGGCGGAAGCTCAGTGACTGAGTCACCTCGCCGGCCTTCTCGCCTGTGGTCGAACACGAGACCGAGTTCATCTGCGGCCCTCTGTGCTGCCCTAAACAATAAAGCGCCAACTCCCACAGTTTCATGATCTCTCACTAACTGTAGGAGTGGGTCCGAGCTCCTGATGACATTACATGCCATACTCAGTGCCACTCTGCCATGCATGCACTCCAGACTCAAGAGTCCTCGGCCCCCCCGTTGACGTGGGAGGTACACACGAGGAACGGACGATCTAGGATGAATACTCCTATGGATATTCATCATCTTGCGGGTATCCCTGTCCAATTGGCGCAGCTCATCTACTCGCCATTTAACTACTCCAAAGGAGTAGAGCAGAATCGGAACGGCAAGCATATTAGTGGCAGACACCTTGTTCTTCCCCGAAAGTTCAGAAGACCAAATCTTTCGGAGTCGGTGTCTGTACTTGCCACGGAGAGAATCCTTTATTTGGTTCACATCCTGGATGTGGCGTTGTTCCACACCCAGGTATGTGTAGGTCTCTCCGGCATCCAAATGTCGTAGGATGCTTCCGTCTGCGAGCTGCGCATCTTCGTGGAATTCCCCGCATCGTCCTCTCTTGAGGTGGACGACTGCGCATTTGTCCAACCCAAACTCCATACCAATTGCCCGCGTGTATTCCTCGACCACCCTGAGAGCATTTTGAAGTTCTCGCTCTCCAGAGGTATAGAGTTTAAGGTCATCCATATAAAATAGATGGGTGACCTTATGCCTCCGGTTGCTGGGTGGCCCACACTGATACCCGCGGGTTTGGCGGAGTCCAACAGATAGCGGCAGCAGTGAGATGCAGAAGAGGAGCGGACTCAAAGAGTCACCCTGAAACACTCCTCTCTTAAATGTCACCAACTCTGTCGAAACTCGCTCGGCACCGGATGTTATGGTGAAGCGAGTTCTCCAAAGCGGTAACAGTTGTTCGATGCATCTCACTAGTGGTGCTGGTACCGCAAGACATCCGAGCAAGTGTAACAAAAGCTCGTGGGATGTTGTATCAAATGCCTTGCGATAATCAATCCAGGCCATTGACAGGGCACTGCCGAACTCTCTCCTTTTGTGTAATTTTCTTGTATGTTGCACAATAAACATTATTATTATTATTATTTTTTTTTTTTTTTTTTTTTTTTTTTTCCGTTTCCGGAAGAAATTGCTGGACAGTCTCCCTGTGGCCTCCGACACCACACAGAGAGAGCGCCAGCGAATAATCTACAGCAACTCCCCACATCCCGCAGGGTTAGTCACTGTAGATTCCAGACTCATGTGCCCTAAGTAGACGAAGGGATCCCAGGATGACCGCTTTCTGCATTTGACCAGCCAACCATTCTGCCGATGTTTGGCATGCAGGCATGGTCTTCAATGCGGAGAGCAGCGTGGGCTTCATACCTCCGAGTACACCGATTATCAGGACGACCATTTTGACAGAGTAGCCTGGGTATAGCACTTGGAGCTCGTACCGGAGATCTCTGTATTTAGTCCGTTTCTCCTCCTCCTTCAAGGCGATGTTTGTCTCAGCAGGTGCTGAGAACTCGATGACATACATCACCTTGGTCTGATGGTCGAGGAGGACTATGTCAGGCTTATTGGCGTGAATTCGCCTGACGGTCGGGAACGAGTAGTTCCAGTAAATCCGGCATTTCTCGTTCTCGACAACGGACTCGATACCTCCGGGGACGTAAGGCAGCACTGGTGTTTGGTCTATCTGGTACGAGTGCCGTAGATGGTAGTATAGCACTCGTAAAGCCGCGTTATGTCGTTGGATGTAGACCGAAGTCGCATAAATCGGGCATGCAGATAATAAATGCATGAGCGACTCCGGCGCCTGACGGCAGGTCCTGCAGTTGATATCAGGTACCTCTACACCCATCACGCGACTGCGATAGACCAATGTGTTAATAACACCATCTTGGCAGGCCACAATGTATCCCTCGGTCTCCGACTTCAGCCCCGCTGACCTTAAAAATGCGAAGGTCAGCTCTGTCGATAAACCCAGTGCTTCTATGTTGTTATAGAAAACACCGTGCAGGGGTTTATCGACGTGCTGCCTGAACAGATTTCTCTGTTCGGCAGCTTTGATGTGGGCTGTCAGACGATTAGGCGGAAGCTCAGTGACTGAGTCACCTCGCCGGCCTTCTCGCCTGTGGTCGAACACGAGACCGAGTTCATCTGCGGCCCTCTGTGCTGCCCTAAACAATAAAGCGCCAACTCCCACAGTTTCATGATCTCTCACTAACTGTAGGAGTGGGTCCGAGCTCCTGATGACATTACATGCCATACTCAGTGCCACTCTGCCATGCATGCACTCCAGACTCAAGAGTCCTCGGCCCCCCCGTTGACGTGGGAGGTACACACGAGGAACGGACGATCTAGGATGAATACTCCTATGGATATTCATCATCTTGCGGGTATCCCTGTCCAATTGGCGCAGCTCATCTACTCGCCATTTAACTACTCCAAAGGAGTAGAGCAGAATCGGAACGGCAAGCATATTAGTGGCAGACACCTTGTTCTTCCCCGAAAGTTCAGAAGACCAAATCTTTCGGAGTCGGTGTCTGTACTTGCCACGGAGAGAATCCTTTATTTGGTTCACATCCTGGATGTGGCGTTGTTCCACACCCAGGTATGTGTAGGTCTCTCCGGCATCCAAATGTCGTAGGATGCTTCCGTCTGCGAGCTGCGCATCTTCGTGGAATTCCCCGCATCGTCCTCTCTTGAGGTGGACGACTGCGCATTTGTCCAACCCAAACTCCATACCAATTGCCCGCGTGTATTCCTCGACCACCCTGAGAGCATTTTGAAGTTCTCGCTCTCCAGAGGTATAGAGTTTAAGGTCATCCATATAAAATAGATGGGTGACCTTATGCCTCCGGTTGCTGGGTGGCCCACACTGATACCCGCGGGTTTGGCGGAGTCCAACAGATAGCGGCAGCAGTGAGATGCAGAAGAGGAGCGGACTCAAAGAGTCACCCTGAAACACTCCTCTCTTAAATGTCACCAACTCTGTCGAAACTCGCTCGGCACCGGATGTTATGGTGAAGCGAGTTCTCCAAAGCGGTAACAGTTGTTCGATGCATCTCACTAGTGGTGCTGGTACCGCAAGACATCCGAGCAAGTGTAACAAAAGCTCGTGGGATGTTGTATCAAATGCCTTGCGATAATCAATCCAGGCCATTGACAGATTCCGCTTGTACTGCACAGAATCCTGTGTAATACAGCGGTCTATCAGCAGGTTTTCCTTGCAACCTGCCAGGCCCTTCTTGGCACCACGCTGTTCGTTTATCTGTTGGTAGACCGGATCAACAGACCTCAACATCCTGGTATACAAGATACGAGTAAATAACTTGTAGCAGGAGTTGAGGCAGGTAATCGGCCTATAATTTTTTGGGTCAGACAGATCCCCCTTTTTGGGGATTAGCACAGTTCGCCCCTCGACAAACCAGTCCGGAATTTGCTGCCCCTCGTTCAACCATGAGTTGAAAACTCGGGCCAGATGGCGGTGGGTGGAAGGAAACTTCTTCCACCACCAGTTGTTTATACCATCTGGACCCGGGGCAGCGAAGTTCTTGGTTCCAACAAGTGCTTGTTGAACCTCTTCCGTACTGATTGCCGGGCACACTTCGTCTGGCTCTTCTAAGACTCTACGACAGAGAGCCTCGAAGTGTGCTATAGCTGGAGTGTCATTATCGAATGGACTCGCGACTTCGTAGATTCCTTTCCAGAAGGCTTCGACATTATCAACAGTCGGCGGATTTTCGACAACACGCTGTGGCTCTTGGAACAGGCGAGACGGGTTGGTTTGAAACAATTTGTTTTGTTCCAAACTCCGCATTCGCCTGACCAAAGTTTTCTTAATAGCCATAAGCGCTCGAATCCTATCTAGACAGTGCTGCTTGATGGTCTGCAGCACTGTGCGATTTAGAGTGTGGTGTTGGCGTCTCAGTCCGGCTGCCACTCGCCGGACCTTCGGTGTAAATGATCTACCTGCGACTATATAATCCACCGCACTCTGGATTCGAGAAGCGTGTTGCCTTGCCGATCGAATTTTAGCTTCGATCTTCTGTACGCGCCGCTTAGCTTTCTCGACCCTATCAACTGCGCTTGCCAGGCGCTGTTGTGGGACGAGTTGCTTGGCGGCAGCGTACACCGCGCTGTTGATCTGCCAGATGTTGGCATCTTCTGGAAGCTCCTCACTAATCAACGAATCCATTCGTGCCAGGTCTTGTGGCTTTGGGTTAACCCTGGTGTTAAGGTTAACCCTCGTCCTTAAAGCGATATCGGTGTACTCAGGAGGATGTTGCTCGTCAGCTGGTATTTGCCGCGGTGGAAGTGCGGCAGGCACTTCCTCACGCTGACGAGGTGCCCTTACGTAACCTGTTCTGCGCAGGAAGGATACTTGATCTCTCAGATGTTGTTGAGAGAAGGCGCGATACTCCGGGTGCATATCGCACCACAACCGGTGTAATCGGTATTATTATTATTATTATTATTATTATTATTATTATTATTATTATTATGAAATTCCAAAAACCCCGTATACCAACTTTGAGAGAAAATGGTCCATTTTTTACAATTCTCTTTCTTTGCTTGATATGCATTGTTTATAAATGACTTTATTTAGGCTTTATTCAAGCATAATAACAAAAACCTATTCAATTTGATATACTCACATTGATGTTTCATCTCACAAATTCATTCATTAGGGTCACCAATCAAAAAACGATGTCCCCAAGAAGATGTACATGTTCTTTCGCCTATATGGCTCTTCAGGGGGACCCCAAATGTACGAATTGAACGTGATTTGGGGTCCCCCTGAAGAGCCATGTAGGCGAAAGAACATGTACATCTTCTTGGGGGCATCGTTTTTTGGTTGGTGACCATAATGAACGAATTTGTGAGATGAAACATTAATGCGAGTATATCAAATTGAATAGGTTTTTGTTATTATGCTTGAATAAAGCCTAAATAAAGTCATTTATAAAAAATGGTCCATATTTCGAAAATTTGGTCGCCATATTGGACCAGCCATTTTGAATTTTTGGGTGTTCAAATTTTTTTCTTTTGTTGTCACCGAAAATACATAAGTGTGCCAAATTGTGTGCTCAACGGGAAGTGGGCGAAATAGGGTCATTCCCCATATTTTCTTTATTTTAAATTATAAAATTTCATAAAAAATAAAACACTCGTATTTTTTTATTTTCTTATATCGTTTAACATAAGAAAAAAAGTTAAATGGAACATAAATCAAAACTCGCGCTCTTGGTGACGTAGTAAATCCCCAGTCGTTCGCAATGGTTTTTGTTTGTCGATAAGGTAGATAGATACTGCTCACCTTCGTTGTGATTGGCCGAAATAAATTCCTATTTAAAGATATACCAATCATGAGCTAAACCGGAGTTCGTGGTTTGATACGCCAAAAAATGCTCTTTGTTTTTCAACAGTGTTTTAGGTTATGCTAGTATTCGAGTTTTGCGATTGTTGTTAAATTGCTACAATTTAACTTTGCTCTGTGCCAATATGTACAAGGAACCTTGTAAATACGCCTGACAAGTTATTTATAACAGTACCTGTAGATAAAACTCGGCGACAGTTGTGGTGCGATTTTATATTTTTCAACTCCGTACTTCAAAAATCTAAATTGCCCATATTAAATCGTCTATCATGCAGGAATCCACTTTTGGCAAGTTGTCCGAAGTACCTTTCACAAAACCATGTGCCGTATTTCCACCAAGTTTAAAAAAAACGGACGAAAAGAACATGAAAACAAACATCCTGTCATGATCCGCCTTTAGTATCATTAATGTCAATTAAGACCTAGCATAATCGAAATCATGCGCGTGTGCTGGGGATTTAACACATCACTGAGCGTGGGAATTCAAAATTATTTAGTGCTAATGCAAATTTCAAACTTTAAAATAAAATACTAATAGACAATAAATCAAAACTTTGTTGCTGTTTTCCTAAAGTGTCATCTCTTTGTACTCATTTGTCAATTTTATGTTTTTTGGCCGCTTTTACTTCACGGCCGCATTTTCCTTACGGTCTCATGTATTTACTGCGTTCGGTTTTTACATATCTGAAAGCTAGCTTTGCTCGTTTACCTCATTTGCCGTTCGGTAATAGACAATGCATGCTCTTTTAGATCTGCTCTGCGTTCGGTAAGCATAAATACGAGCGGTCAGCGCTACCTCGTTTAGCTCGGCTTCAAGACGTCGAGCAAACAGATTTTTTAGGGTTCTTCTGTGATCTGTGTATCTTACTCTATCTAAGTACAACCAAGAAGACTGTTCTCTAGATTTCTTGAGTACAACATAACAGAACACATAGATTAAATAAACTGCATTGTTTTTTCTGAGTGATACACCAAAATAAAAAAATAATAATAATTTATGGGGTTATGTTTTATGTTCCTCCTTGGTATCCGTTCGGTAATTAAATTAGGCTCATTTGCCTCGGTGATCACGTGTGATAAATCTGTATCTGCTCGCTCGCCTCTGGATTTTTAAAACCGAACGCAGTAATTAATTGATCATTAATGCCGCATTCAGAGAACTTCGACTGTCACGCGCGATAGGTTCCCACCATCTATTTTTCAAATGTAGCACACCAAAGAAAAGTGTAGCGTCGACAATTACTGCGTTCGGTTTTAAAAATCCAGAGGCGAGCGAGCAGATACAGATTTATCACACGTGATCACCGAGGCAAATGAGCCTAATTTAATTACCGAACGGATACCAAGGAGGAACATAAAACATAACCTCATAAATTATTATTATTTTTTTATTTTGGTGTATCACTCAGAAAAAACAATGCAGTTTATTTAATCTATGTGTTCTGTTATGTTGTACTCAAAAAACCTAGAGAACAGTCTTCTTGGTTGTACTTAGATAGTGTCTGATACACAGATCACAGAAGAACCCTAAAAAATCTGTTTGCTCGACGTCTTGAAGCCGAGCTAAACGAGGTAGCGCTGACCGCTCGTATTTATGCTTACCGAACGCAGAGCAGATCTAAAAGAGCATGCATTGTCTATTACCGAACGGCAAATGAGGTAAACGAGCAAAGCGAGCTTTCAGATATGTAAAAACCGAACGCAGTAACTGTCGACATCGCGTCAAGCTACATTTCAAATCTATGTTCTGTGTTTCAAATAGTAAAATAAATAAATAGCATTAACTGGCATTGATACTTGACCATTTAATAAGTTAAGATGGATTATTTGCAGGTTATTGGAGGTGGGGCAAACTAACAAGCAGAAAAAAAGAAATTGCCAAAAAAGTTAAAAAAAACACTTTGTACTTTGTAAATGAACAAACCCTGTTTCGTCTTCCATTTAAAAGCCATTTCTAACCTTTCTAATGCACTTCCAACAATTCTAACCTTAAATTTTCACAAACGTCGCGCGGCAGACAAACTGTAGGTCAATAAATTTAACTTCAAGCGACAGTACGGCGCGACAGATGAATGGGGTAAAGAGTTCAGGGGAGTACAGCTCACTGATTGGTTAAATTTAGTGTAGAGCGCTACAGTCAAAGTTCTCTGAATGCGGCATAATAAGAATATTTGAAATGGATTTAGGCTTAAAGAAAAACTAAAACAGACGTAGATTTCCAACCTTGCATTTGCAGCTTCATAAATTTCCGGTGGATTATCGCTATCACAATCACTCATTTTTACTAATGACAGAAACGGCACGGCTTGTCAATAAACTATCCAGAGACGTTTTCATTTGTCAAACGAATTAAAAATGTCAGCTAGGCTTCTCGCAAAATTTTGTCCATGTCTGCAGTAGTTTGTACGAAACAATTTTAAAAATATTTTTATTTTACTTTTTGAGACAGCTGCCTAAAAAATGTTGTGTGCACCTCGGCCAAATGATCTTTCTCGGCCTTATCCGAAGTTTGCTTGGCCGAGGTGCTTCGGCCGAGAAAGATCAACTTTTTGGCCTTGATACACAATAGCCCAGGGTCGATCTGAAGGTTTATATAGGAAACCATGAACAAATTAGAGACAAGCTGAAATTTGGTTATATAAGTTTGTATTGGGGTCCTTAAAATACCACCAAACCCCACCGATAATCTGCCGTGCCTGTCACCCCTAAACACTTTTTTTAGTTTTTTGGCAATATCTTAAAAACAAAGCTATATACGAAAAAATATGAAGACAGAAAAATTAAAGAGCATACAATTTCCTATAAAGTTGCGTTTAGCAGATATATTTTGCTTTACCAGTGCTGGAGTTATCATATTGTAAATTCCAATGTATTTTAACAAAATACACATTTCCCACAAAATAATTACGTTACATTAATATATTTTACGTCTTTTACACCAAAACAGATTAAAACTAATAATACATAAAATATGAGTTTTTTATGTAGTAAGTAGCACAGTTGCTTTTTCTTAAATAAAGTAAAATACTTACAGGTTATGTTTAAGTAAATGAATGTAATTTTCTTTCTGTTCTTATTTGGGATTTACGGCCACACTTCTGAACATTAATCTGATAATCTGAAAAATATTTGGATTATTTAAAAAATAACCTTTACGCCTGTGACTTTACGTCAAAGGAACAGTTAAAGGTTGGTTTTCTGACATAAAATATAATTAAAATAAAATAAAAACAATTATGTTTTGCAGACGTTTCGGAAACTTAGTCTGTTTCCTTTCTCAATGCTAAATAGTCTTTCTCTTGTGTAATTCGTGAAATTACACAATTTTAATGTTTATATTATAACCATAGATACATAGAGAAAGGAAACAGACTAAGTTTCCGAAACGTCTGCAAAACATAATTGTTTTTATTTTATTTTAATTATATTTTATGTCAGAAAACCAACCTTTAACTGTTCCTTTGACGTAAAGTCACAGGTGTAAAGGTTATTTTTTAAATAATCCAAATATTTTTCAGATTATCAGATTAATGTTCAGAAGTGTGGCCGTAAATCCCAAATAAGAACAGAAAGAAAATACAGAAAGATGCCACAAATAACTTTTAGACAATATTTAAATGAATGTAATGTATGTTTTTAATTACTTATTATCCAATATATTTTATCTGCATGTTGAGATGTCGTCTTCCGCCTGTAAATCTTCAACTGCCCTATTAAAACAGGTTACGACATGAGTATGCACATTTGCAACCACCTGATGAACAGTTGCAAAAAATTGGTTTAAGGAACCCTTCGGGGTCTATATATCTTGATCCATCTGGACTGGAGAGATTCCGGAATCACTAGAAATCCATCCCCAGTCCTGGAGTGGTAAGCTATTATTCAACCATGCTTGAACCCAAAAGTTAATCATACATGTGAATAAAGTATGTATGTAGAGTTGCTGGATGAAATGTCTTATATGCATGGTACTCAGCTGCATTTATGATCGGTGGAAGTGAAGCCAGATTAAAATATTTATTTAAACTTTGCTTTGCTACATACTGCTGGTAGCGAATGTATCTCTGACGTTATTCAAATCGGTACTTGTTCTATTTTTGACGTATACGGAAATAAAAAATGTCGAAATAAAGGTCCTCAATCTGACTTTGGATATAAAATTGTTTGATTGTAAAATTCTTCAAGAAGGTCAACCAACTTCATCTTTTTCACAGTATTGACCAAATTAATTTTTCCCCTGGTAAACAGGCCAGATGTAGTATCACATCCGGAAATGGCGTGCATGGCAATAATAATAATAATAATAATAATAATAATAATAATAATAATAATAATAATAATAATAATAATAATAATAATAATAATAATAATAATAATAATCTCTTGAGTATACCGACGTCGATTTCAGGACGAGGGTTAACCTTAACACCAGGGTTAACCCTAAGCCACAAGACCTGGCACGAATGGACTCGTTGATCAGTGAGGAGCTTCCAGAAGATGCCAACATCTGGCAGATCAACAGCGCGGTGTACGCTACCGCCAAGCAACTCGTCCCACAACAGCGCCTGGCAAGCGCAGTTGATAGGGTCGAGAAAGCTAAGCGGCGCGTACAGAAGATCGAAGCTAAAATTCGATCAGCAAGGCAACACGCTTCTCGAATCCAGAGTGTGGTGGATTATATAGTCGCAGGTAGACCATTTACACCGAAGGTCCGGCGAGTGGCAGCCGGACTGAGACGCCAACACCACACTCTAAATCGCACAGTGCTGCAGACCATCAAGCAGCACTGTCTAGATAGGATTCGAGCGCTTATGGCTATTAAGAAAACTTTGGTCAGGCGAATGCGGAGTTTGGAACAAAACAAATTGTTTCAAACAAACCCGTCTCGCCTGTTCCAAGAGCCACAGCGTGTTGTCAAAAATCCGCCAACTGTTGATAATGTCGAAGCCTTCTGGAAAGGAATCTACGAAGTCGCGAGTCCATTCGATAATGACACTCCAGCTATAGCACACTTCGAGGCTCTCTGTCGTAGAGTCTTAGAAGAGCCAGACGAAGTGTGCCCGGCAATCAGTACGGAAGAGGTTCAACAAGCACTTGTTGGAACCAAGAACTTCGCTGCCCCGGGTCCAGATGGTATAAACAACTGGTGGTGGAAGAAGTTTCCTTCCACCCACCGCCATCTGGCCCGAGTTTTCAACTCATGGTTGAACGAGGGGCAGCAAATTCCGGACTGGTTTGTCGAGGGGCGAACTGTGCTAATCCCCAAAAAGGGGGATCTGTCTGACCCAAAAAATTATAGGCCGATTACCTGCCTCAACTCCTGCTACAAGTTATTTACTCGTATCTTGTATACCAGGATGTTGAGGTCTGTTGATCCGGTCTACCAACAGATAAACGAACAGCGTGGTGCCAAGAAGGGCCTGGCAGGTTGCAAGGAAAACCTGCTGATAGACCGCTGTATTACACAGGATTCTGTGCAGTACAAGCGGAATCTGTCAATGGCCTGGATTGATTATCGCAAGGCATTTGATACAACATCCCACGAGCTTTTGTTACACTTGCTTGGATGTCTTGCGGTACCAGCACCACTAGTGAGATGCATCGAACAACTGTTGCCGCTTTGGAGAACTCGCTTCACCATAACATCCGGTACCGAGCGAGTTTCGACAGAGTTGGTGACATTTAAGAGAGGAGTGTTTCAGGGTGACTCTTTGAGTCCGCTCCTCTTCTGCATCTCACTGCTGCCGCTATCTGTTGGACTCCGCCAAACTCGCGGGTATCAGTGTGGGCCACCCAGCAACCGGAGGCATAAGGTCACCCATCTATTTTATATGGATGATCTTAAACTCTATACCTCCGGAGAGCGAGAACTTCAAAATGCTCTCAGGGTGGTCGAGGAATACACGCGGGCAATTGGAATGGAGTTTGGGTTGGACAAATGCGCAGTCGTCCACCTCAAGAGAGGACGATGCGGGGAATTCCACGAAGATGCGCAGCTCGCAGACGGAAGCATCCTACGACATTTGGATGCCGGAGAGACCTACACATACCTGGGTGTGGAACAACGCCACATCCAGGATGTGAACCAAATAAAGGATTCTCTCCGTGGCAAGTACAGACACCGACTCCGAAAGATCTGGTCATCAGAACTTTCGGGGAAGAACAAGGTGTCTGCCACTAATATGCTTGCCGTTCCGATTCTGCTCTACTCCTTTGGCGTAGTCAAATGGGGAGTAGATGAGCTGCGTCAATTGGACAGGAATACCCGCAAGATGATGAATATTCATAGGAGTATTCATCCTAGATCGTCCGTTCCTCGTGTGTACCTCCCACGTCAACGGGGGGGCCGAGGACTCTTGAGTCTGGAGTGCATGCATGGCAGAGTGGCACTGAGTATGGCATGTAATGTCATCAGGAGCTCGGACCCACTCCTACAGTTAGTGAGAGATCATGAAACTGTGGGAGTTGGCGCTTTATTGTTTAGGGCAGCACAGAGGGCCGCAGATGAACTCGGTCTCGTGTTCGACTACAGGCGAGAAGGCCGGCGAGGTGACTCAGTCACTGAGCTTCCGCCTAATCGTCTGACAGCCCACATCAAAGCTGCCGAACAGAGAAATCTGTTCAGGCAGCACGTCGATAAACCCCTGCACGGTGTTTTCTATAACAACATAGAAGCACTGGGTTTATCGACAGAGCTGACCTTCGCATTTTTAAGGTCAGCGGGGCTGAAGTCGGAGACCGAGGGATATATTGTGGCCTGCCAAGATGGTGTTATTAACACATTGGTCTATCGCAGTCGCGTGATGGGTGTAGAGGTACCTGATATCAACTGCAGGACCTGTCGGCAGGCGCCGGAGTCGCTCATGCATTTATTATCTGCATGCCCGATTTATGCGACTTCGGTCTACATCCAACGACATAACGCGGCTTTACGAGTGCTATACTACCATCTACGGCACTCGTACCAGATAGACCAAACACCAGTGCTGCCTTACGTCCCCGGAGATATCGAGTCCGTTGTCGAGAACGAGAAATGCCGGATTTACTGGAACTACTCGTTCCCGACCGTCAGGCGAATTCACGCCAATAAGCCTGACATAGTCCTCCTCGACCATCAGACCAAGGTGATGTATGTCATCGAGTTCTCAGCACCTGCTGAGACAAACATCGCCTTGAAGGAGGAGGAGAAACGGACTAAATACAGAGATCTCCGGTACGAGCTCCAAGTGCTATACCCAGGCTACTCTGTCAAAATGGTCGTCCTGATAATCGGTGTACTCGGAGGTATGAAGCCCACGCTGCTCTCCGCATTGAAGACCATGCCTGCCTGCCAAACATCGGCAGAATGGTTGGCTGGTCAAATGCAGAAAGCGGTCATCCTGGGATCCCTTCGTCTACTTAGGGCACATGAGTCTGGAATCTACAGTGACTAACCCTGCGGGATGTGGGGAGTTGCTGTAGATTATTCGCTGGCGCTCTCTCTGTGTGGTGTCGGAGGCCACAGGGAGACTGTCCAGCAATTTCTTCCGGAAACGGAAAAAAAAAAAAAAAAAAAATAATAATAATAATAATAATAATAATAATAAGGCGAGAAGGCCGGCGAGGTGACTCAGTCACTGAGCTTCCGCCTAATCGTCTGACAGCCCACATCAAAGCTGCCGAACAGAGAAATCTGTTCAGGCAGCACGTCGATAAACCCCTGCACGGTGTTTTCTATAACAACATAGAAGCACTGGGTTTATCGACAGAGCTGACCTTCGCATTTTTAAGGTCAGCGGGGCTGAAGTCGGAGACCGAGGGATACATTGTGGCCTGCCAAGATGGTGTTATTAACACATTGGTCTATCGCAGTCGCGTGATGGGTGTAGAGGTACCTGATATCAACTGCAGGACCTGCCGTCAGGCGCCGGAGTCGCTCATGCATGTATTATCTGCATGCCCGATTTATGCGACTTCGGTCTACATCCAACGACATAACGCGGCTTTACGAGTGCTATACTACCATCTACGGCACTCGTACCAGATAGACCAAACACCAGTGCTGCCTTACGTCCCCGGAGATATCGAGTCCGTTGTCGAGAACGAGAAATGCCGGATTTACTGGAACTACTCGTTCCCGACCGTCAGGCGAATTCACGCCAATAAGCCTGACATAGTCCTCCTCGACCATCAGACCAAGGTGATGTATGTCATCGAGTTCTCAGCACCTGCTGAGACAAACATCGCCTTGAAGGAGGAGGAGAAACGGACTAAATACAGAGATATCCGGTACGAGCTCCAAGTGCTATACCCAGGCTACTCTGTCAAAATGGTCGTCCTGATAATCGGTGTACTCGGAGGTATGAAGCCCACGCTGCTCTCCGCATTGAAGACCATGCCTGCCTGCCAAACATCGGCAGAATGGTTGGCTGGTCAAATGCAGAAAGCGGTCATCCTGGGATCCCTTCGTCTACTTAGGGCACATGAGTCTGGAATCTACAGTGACTAACCCTGCGGGATGTGGGGAGTTGCTGTAGATTATTCGCTGGCGCTCTCTCTGTGTGGTGTCGGAGGCCACAGGGAGACTGTCCAGCAATTTCTTCCAGAAACGGAAAAAAAAAAAAAAATAATAATAATAATAATAATAATAATAATAATAAACGCGGTGCGAAATGCGGATCGGCAACCTCCTCGCGGTGCACCCTGGACAGGGAGGGGTAACCCTCCTTGACAAATGTCGGAAGTGGGTCCTCAGGGCTAACCATCCTGGGGACTCTTTTCCTCTGGTGTTCGACCGAGACAGAGGACAGGCCCCTCACAATCGACCCCAGTCGGATGGGGGTCAGAGACAGGTGGGAGGGGCCTTACCGGACGGTCTCAATGATGACGACATACGCAATGGAAATGGACGCTTTAGGTGGACGGAGGGATTGAGGGATGACCTGCTTAACTGCTATGAGAGCAGCGAACCTGGGCGCAGGGGATACATGGCGCGATTACACCGGTTGTGGTGCGATATGCACCCGGAGTATCGCGCCTTCTCTCAGCAACATCTGAGAGACCAAGTATCCTTCCTGCACCGAACAGGTTACGTAAGGGCACCTCGTCAGCGTGAGGAAGTGCCTGCCGCACTTCCACCGCGGCAAATACCTGCTGACGAGGGTCATCCTCCAGAGTATACCGACGTCGATTTAAGGACGAGGGTTAACCTTAACACCAGGGTTAACCCAAAGCCACAAGACCTGGCACGAATGGACTCGTTGATCAGTGAGGAGCTTCCAGAAGATGCCAACATCTGGCAGATCAACAGCGCGGTGTACGCTGCCGCCAAACAACTCGTCCCACAACAGCGCCTGGCAAGCGCAGTTGATAGGGTCGAGAAAGCTAAGCGGCGCGTACAGAAGATCGAAGCGAAAATTCGATCAGCAAGGCAATACGCTTCTCGAATCCAGAGTGTGGTGGATTATATAGTCGCAGGTAGACCATTTACACTGAATGTCCGGCGAGTGGCAGCCGGACTGAGACGCCAACACCACACTCTAAATCGCACAGTGCTGCAGACCATCAAGCAGCACTGTCTAGATAGGATTCGAGCGCTTATGGCTATTAAGAAAACTTTGGTCAGGCGAATGCGGAGTTTGGAACAAAACAAATTGTTTCAAACAAACCCGTCTCGCCTGTTCCAAGAGCCACAGCGTGTTGTCGAAAATCCGCCAACTGTTGATAATGTCGAAGCCTTCTGGAAAGGAATCTACGAAGTCGCGAGTCCATTCGATAATGACACTCCAGCTATAGCACACTTCGAGGCTCTCTGTCGTAGAGTCTTAGAAGAGCCAGACGAAGTGTGCCCGGCAATCAGTACGGAAGAGGTTCAACAAGCACTTGTTGGAACCAAGAACTTCGCTGCCCCGGGTCCAGATGGTATAAACAACTGGTGGTGGAAGAAGTTTCCTTCCACCCACCGCCATCTGGCCCGAGTTTTCAACTCATGGTTGAACGAGGGGCAGCAAATTCCGGACTGGTTTGTCGAGGGGCGAACTGTGCTAATCCCCAAAAAGGGGGATCTGTCTGACCCAAAAAATTATAGGCCGATTACCTGCCTCAACTCCTGCTACAAGTTATTTACTCGTATCTTGTATACCAGGATGTTGAGGTCTGTTGATCCGGTCTACCAACAGATAAACGAACAGCGTGGTGCCAAGAAGGGCCTGGCAGGTTGCAAAGAAAACCTGCTGATAGACCGCTGTATTACACAGGATTCTGTGCAGTACAAGCGGAATCTGTCAATGGCCTGGATTGATTATCGCAAGGCATTTGATACAACATCCCACGAGCTTTTGTTACACTTGCTCGGATGTCTTGCGGTACCAGCACCACTAGTGAGATGCATCGAACAACTGTTGCCGCTTTGGAGAACTCGCTTCACCATAACATCCGGTGCCGAGCGAGTTTCGACAGAGTTGGTGACATTTAAGAGAGGAGTGTTTCAGGGTGACTCTTTGAGTCCGCTCCTCTTCCGCATCTCACTGCTGCCGCTATCTGTTGGACTCTGCCAAACCCGCGGGTATCAGTGTGGGCCACCCAGCAACCGGAGGCATAAGGTCACCCATCTATTTTATATGGATGACCTTAAACTGTATACCTCCGGAGAGCGAGAACTTCAAAATGCTCTCAGGGTGGTCGAGGAATACTCGCGGGCAATTGGAATGGAGTTTGGGTTGGACAAATGCGCAGTCGTCCACCTCAAGAGAGGACGATGCGGGGAATTCCACGAAGATGCGCAGCTCGCAGACGGAAGCATCCTACGACATTTGGATGCCGGAGAGACCTACACATACCTGGGTGTGGAACAACGCCACATCCAGGATGTGAACCAAATAAAGGATTCTCTCCGTGGCAAGTACAGACACCGACTCCGAAAGATCTGGTCATCAGAACTTTCGGGGAAGAACAAGGTGTCTGCCACTAATATGCTTGCCGTTCCGATTCTGCTCTACTCCTTTGGCGTAGTCAAATGGGGAGTAGATGAGCTGAGTCAATTGGACAGGAATACCCGCAAGATGATGAATATTCATAGGAGTATTCATCCTAGATCGTCCGTTCCTCGTGTGTACCTCCCACGTCAACGGGGGGGCCGAGGACTCTTGAGTCTGGAGTGCATGCATGGCAGAGTGGCACTGAGTATGGCATGTAATGTCATCAGGAGCTCGGACCCACTCCTACAGTTAGTGAGAGATCATGAAACTGTGGGAGTTGGCGCTTTATTGTTTAGGGCAGCACAGAGGGCCGCAGATGAACTCGGTCTCGTGTTCGACCACAGGCGAGAAGGCCGGCGAGGTGACTCAGTCACTGAGCTTCCGCCTAATCGTCTGACAGCCCACATCAAAGCTGCCGAACAGAGAAATCTGTTCAGGCAGCACGTCGATAAACCCCTGCACGGTGTTTTCTATAACAACATAGAAGCACTGGGTTTATCGACAGAGCTGACCTTCGCATTTTTAAGGTCAGCGGGGCTGAAGTCGGAGACCGAGGGATACATTGTGGCCTGCCAAGATGGTGTTATTAACACATTGGTCTATCGCAGTCGCGTGATGGGTGTAGAGGTACCTGATATCAACTGCAGGACCTGCCGTCAGGCGCCGGAGTCGCTCATGCATTTATTATCTGCATGCCCGATTTATGCGACTTCGGTCTACATCCAACGACATAACGCGTGTCGGAGGCCACAGGGAGACTGTCCAGCATTAGGTTCGGAAAACCGAAAAAAAAAAAAAAAAAAAAAATAATAATAATAATAATAATAATAATAATAATAATAATAAGGGGTGCGAAACCGGACCGGCAACCTCCACGCGGTGCACCCTGGACAGGGAGGGGTAACCCTGTTACGTTTCAATTATTCACTGCCTAGGTAACATGAGAATGATACTACCCTGTATTACATATGAGAGCTGTTGGTGGCAATTGTGTTCCGTCCGACTCAGTCGGTATTAAAAATCGCTTGGTTATCGATGGAGCGCAGCCAATAGAGCTGAGCGTTCCTTGCGCGGACAGATCCGTTTCTACTTGCTGTAGACGCGGGCATGATATATGGTTCTGTTTTACGTTTACACGAGATAGTGCTCCATAGTAATAACGCGATAAGTTAATTCACGTTCCTAAGTGGGGTCTTTTATTGGAGTGCTATAAAATAAGGTGTTGTCTTTTGGGTCGTGCCTTGTGCTTTAGTTTAGGCCACCTTATATATCCGTTCCGGGATTATTAGCGTGTAAAATTACAGAATTTAGGTAAGCATTTTAGCGCCATTTTACATCTTGCTCAGCATGTCTAGATCGGTGTTTCTTTTATTAATTACAGAACGTGCAAGTCCATTTCCATCAAGTCTACGTAAACAATCAATCCGTAGTCAGTCTACAAATAGCGCAACCCTTGCAGCGACAAGGTGAGTTATCATTTTATTTTCATACGAGAAATTGCTTGGCTAAGCGTTATTGTGTATTAAACGGTTTCATTTCGCGTTTAAGGGTCCAAATAAAGGGTCCAAATAAAGGGTCCAAATAACGGGTCCAAGTAACTATCCAGAGACGGGACCAGGTTCAGATCCAGATTTGGGGCCAGTCCAACAGTCGTCCCCTAGCGACATAATCTTCGAGATCATTGGAAATCGCTGGTAATCACTGGTACGAGTTCCCGACCTTCTGTCTGGTGGACATCGGCTTCATAGAGCTGCTCCAGGTTACCGCATAGATTACGTATCGTCAAGTCAGTCTTTAGTATTTAGTTTTAGTGTATTATTCTATTTGCTTATAAACTCTATTACAGGTAACGTTCATACTCTTGTCCCTAACACCGTTTATACCCTATTCTAGGTTCAGAGGTCAAAAGCACCAGTCGACTGAGGTTTTATACTTTATGTACATCCCTGATTCCTCCCCAATTATCTAGTGAACCCCCCATGTATTGTTATAGTGTTAAAAGTTACCTATAGTGAGAGTATATCACCATCATATTTTATGGTGCTTGTTCTGGTAACCACCCCTTCAGGTTGGTGAAATTCATATATACATTCATTTGTTCATTTTATTCTCTGTAAATATTTAGTAATATAAGTTTTGTTGAAAACGTTGTGGTATTTTATATATCGGTTGCTCATAGTTTGCTACCCCAAAGTTGATTAATATAGAAAGTAGTACGTTAGAGATACATCTTGTGAATAGTTTCGTGGTTAGTTAAAGTCAACAATCTACTGGGTGAAGTAACGCCCTGAGCCGGAGACTCCGAAATTGGACTGAGCTAGAAATAAATAAACGCTGCATATACCACTCTACCGGGCAGATATATGTGCAGTCTGAACAGCTGTTCGCCCAGCACTTGTCCATCAGTCGCACCCTTAGTTTAAGGGTTAGTAATTCCATTTAATTCTGTATTCGAATTAAAGTAACATCAACCAGCTGACAACCCTCTCTGACAAATGTCGGACGTGGGGTTTCAGGGCTAACCACCCTGACACCCCCCTATTCTGGTTCCACAAACCCCAGAAATGGCCCCTCACAATCGACCCCAACCGGATGGGGGTCAGAGACAGATGGGAGGGGCCTCACCGGACGGTCTCAACAATGACGACGTACGCTATGAACATGGACGCTTTAAGTGGACGAGGGAACTAAGGGATGACTTGCTGACCTGCTACGAAAGCAGCGAGCCTGAGCGGAGGGGGTACATGGCGCGATTACACCGGTTGTGGTGCGATATGCACCCGGAGTATCGCGCCTTCTCTCAACAACATCTGAGAGATCAAGTATCCTTCCTGCGCAGAACAGGTTATGTAAGGGCACCTCGTCAGTGTGAGGAAGTGCCTGCCGCACTTTCACCGCGGCAAATACCAGCTGACGAGGAACAATCCTCCTGAGTACACCGATATCGCTTTAGGGACGAGGGTTAATCTTAACACCAGGGTTAACCCAAAGCCACAAGACCTGGCACGAATGGATTCGTTGATTAGTGAGGAGCTTCCAGAAGATGCCAACATCTGGCAGATCAACAGCGCGGTGTACGCTGCCGCCAAGCAACTCGTCCCACAACAGCGCCTGGCAAGCGCAGTTGATAGGGTCGAGAAAGCTAAGCGGCGCGTACAGAAGATCGAAGTTAAAATTCGATCAGCAAGGCAACACGCTTCTCGAATCCAGAGTGTGGTGGACTATATAGTCGCAGGTAGACCATTTACACCGAAGGTCCGGCGAGTGGCAGCTGGACTGAGACGCCAACACCACACTCTAAATCGCACAGTGCTGCAGACCATCAAGCAGCACTGTCTAGATAGGATTCGAGCGCTTATGGCTATTAAGAAAACTTTGGTCAGGCGAATGCGGAGTTTGGAACAAAACAAATTGTTTCAAACAAACCCGTCTCGCCTGTTCCAAGAGCCACAGCGTGTTGTCGAAAATCCGCCAACTGTTGATAATGTCGAAGCCTTCTGGAAAGGAATCTACGAAGTCGCGAGTCCATTCGATAATGACACTCCAGCTATAGCACACTTCGAGGCTCTCTGTCGTAGAGTCTTAGAAGAGCCAGACGAAGTGTGCCCGGCAATCAGTACGGAAGAGGTTCAACAAGCACTTGTTTGAACCAAGAACTTCGCTGCCCCGGGTCCAGATGGTATAAACAACTGGTGGTGGAAGAAGTTTCCTTCCACCCACAGCCATCTGGCCCGAGTTTTCAACTCATGGTTGAACGAGGGGCAGCAAATTCCGGACTGGTTTGTCGAGAGACGAACTGTGCTAATCCCCAAAAAGGGGGATCTGTCTGACCCAAAAAATTATAGGCCGATTACCTGCCTCAACTCCTGCTACAAGTTATTTACTCGTATCTTGTATACCAGGATGTTGAGGTCTGTTGATCCGGTCTACCAACAGATAAACGAACAGCGTGGTGCCAAGAAGGGCCTGGCAGGTTGCAAGGAAAACCTGCTGATAGACCGCTGTATTACACAGGATTCTGTGCAATACAAGCGGAATCTATCAATGGCCTGGATTGATTATCGCAAGGCATTTGATACAACATCCCATGAGCTTTTATTACACTTGCTCGGATGTCTTGCGGTACCAGCACCACTAGTGAGATGCATTGAACAAGTGTTGCCGCTCTGGAGAACTCGCTTCACCATAACATCCGGTGCCGAGCGAGTTTCGACAGAGTTGGTGACTTTTAAGAGAGGAGTGTTTCAGGGTGACTCTTTGAGTCCGCTCCTCTTCTGCATCTCACTGCTGCCGCTATCTGTTGGACTCCGCCAAACCCGCGGGTATCAGTGTGGGCCACCCAGCAACCGGAGGCATAAGGTCACCCATCTATTTTATATGGATGACCTTAAACTCTATACCTCCGGAGAGCGAGAACTTCAAAATGCTCTCAGGGTGGTCGAGGAATACACGCGGGCAATTGGAATGGAGTTTGGGTTGGACAAATGCGCAGTCGTCCACCTCAAGAGAGGACGATGCGGGGAATTCCACGAAGATGCGCAGCTCGCAGACGGAAGCATTTTACGACATTTGGATGCCGGAGAGACCTACACATACCTGGGCGTGGAACAACGCCACATCCAGGATGTGAACCAAATAAAGGATTCTCTTCGTGGCAAGTACAGACACCGACTCCGAAAGATTTGGTCTTCTGAACTTTCGGGGAAGAACAAGGTGTCTGCCACTAATATGCTTGCCGTTCCGCTTCTGCTCTACTCCTTTGGAGTAGTTAAATGGCAAGTAGATGAGCTGCGCCAATTGGACAGGGATACCCGCAAGATGATGAAAATCCATAGGAGTATTCATCCTAGATCGTCCGTTCCTCGTGTGTACCTCCCTCGTCAACGGGGGGGCCGAGGACTCTTGAGTCTGGAGTGTATGCATGGCAGAGTAGCACTAAGTATGGCATGTAACATCCTTAGGAGCTCGGATCCGCTCCTACGGTTAGTGAGAGATCATGAAACCGTGGGAGTTGGCGCTTTATTGTTTAAGGCAGCACAGAGGGCCGCAGATGAACTCGGTCTCGTGTTCGACTACAGGCGAGGAGGCAGGCGAGGTGCTGATGCAGAATAAGTTACTGAGCTTCCGCCGAATCGTCTGACAGCCCAAATTAAAGCTGCCGAACAGAGGAATCTGTTCAGGCAGCTTTATGAAAATCCATAGGAGTATTCATCCTAGATCGTCCGTTCCTCGTGTGTACCTCCCTCGTCACCGGGGGGGCCGAGGACTCTTGAGTCTGGAGTGTATGCATGGCAGAGTAGCACTAAGTATGGCATGTAACATCCTTAGGAGCTCGGATCCGCTCCTACGGTTAGTGAGAGATCATGAAACCGTGGGAGTTGGCGCTTTATTGTTTAAGGCAGCACAGAGGGCCGCAGATGAACTCGGTCTCGTGTTCGACTACAGGCGAGGAGGCAGGCGAGGTGCTGATGCAGAATAAGTTACTGAGCTTCCGCCGAATCGTCTGACAGCCCAAATTAAAGCTGCCCAACAGAGGAATCTGTTCAGGCAGCACGTCGATAAACCCCTGCACGGTGTTTTCTTTAACAACATAGAAGCACTGGGTTTATCGACCGAGCTGACCTTCGCATTCTTAAGGTCAGCGGGGCTGAAGTCGGAGACCGAGGGATTCATTGTGGCCTGCCAAGATGGTGTTATTAACACTTTGGTCTATCGGAGTTGCGTGATGGGTGTAGAGGTTCCTGATATCAACTGCAGGACCTGCCGTCGGGCGCCGGAGTCGCTTATGCATCTATTATCTGCATGTCCGATTTATGCGACTGCGGCCTACATCCAATGACATAACGCGGCTTTACGAGTGCTATATTACCATCTTCGGCACTCGTACAAGATAGACCAAACACCAGTGCTGCCTTATATCCCCGGAGATATCGAGTCCGTTGTCGAGAACGAGAAATGCCGGATTTACTGGAACTACTCGTTCCCGACCGTCAGGCGAATTCAAGCCAATAAGCCTGACATAAATAAATAAATAAATAAATAATAATAATAATAATAATAGTAATAATGTTTATTGTGCAAAAGAAAAATTACACAATTGGAAGGAGTTCGGCATAGCCGTTCTTCCACTCCCCCATCTACGACAATATACAAATAATTACAAAAAAGAAAGTTGATTATCTTATAATCGTTAAACTCTATGAAACCTAATATATATATATATATATATATATATATATATATATATATATATATATATATATATATATATATATATATATATATATATATATATATATATATATATATATATATAGAAAATTATAATTTTGAGGATGCAGTCATTAACAAGGGCACAACTTTCGGAAAAATCTTTATTCCTTTATCAAGACATCTAAAATACAAGAACATTCCTTTTATTAAAAAACTCATAAAAAGAAATCAAAAAACTTACAAAACGTTGAGATTGATATTGAAACTGCACACCTAAATATGAACATTTTCTTGTTAAAAAACACATAAATTATAATCAACCATGTGTAAAATCAGAAATACAAATAACACAGTTGATAGTTTAAAAACAATTTTCCTATTACATTTAATCTACATTTAAAAAAATTTTTTTTTTTTAATTAAAAACAAATCGAGAATATAACTACCACGCTTGAAAATGACATGGTCGGTATTTAAACCAAGCCAACAAATAAATATGAATAAAAAAGCACGTGGACACATGCTCAGCTGCAATTGGTCCAAAGTTCTAGTTACAAACTAGATCCTAGGGAGAATTACTACCAACATAAGTGCCAACTTAATATTTGAAATAAAAATTAATTTACGGAATATGTCTAACCAAAAAACGCTTAGCTTTCCAGTCGAGAGGAAAACGACGAAAAAGAATACCAAGATGATAAAATAAACACGGCATTATTAAAGATAATAGTCTAATGGGAACTACCTCTTTTCAATGACGTGAAAACAACCATCTTACTATTCAAATAACCGCCATTTTCCTCCCGACCAGAAAACCAACGTCTAACCTTAAACAGTCGAATTTTGTGAAAAATTCCTGAAATTTTCTTTTTCTAATTTTCAGATATAAGTATAGATGTTACTTAAATTTTGTATGTCAGATCTCTTATTTAAACATTCTGTTTCATTGTTAATATGTATCATTTCTAAGAAAGTTCTTTTTTTAGTGTTCTTTTCAACCACTAATACTTTTACGTTTTCAAAATTCATATTATGTCCTGTATTAGTAACATGTTCTGTCAAAGCACACGATTTTAAACTCCTTCTACAATCACTTTTATGAGAGGTTATTCGACCGTTTAATGTCCTAGACGTTTGTCCTATGTACGATTTATTACAATTAATGCAATCAATTTTATATACAACGTCTGCTTTCTCTTTTGTTTTTAATGGAGTTTTAACTTTACTATATAATTCTGATATTGTTTTCATATTTTTCATTGCAAATCTTATATTTAAATCTTTAAATAAATTAATTAATTTTGGGGTTAAATCTTCCAAATAAGGTAATGACTTATATACAATTACTTGGTTCGTGACTTCGTTAACAATATTACTTCTACCCTGTATATTATTATTAACATTTATATCTAACCTAGTATTAAATAAAATACTATTAACTAACTTGCTTGGATAAGAATTCTCTAACAGGACATCCCTTAGTTCTCTTAAGGACTCATCTCTATACGAAAGGTGCGAAAGTCTTATAACTCTGTTTTTTAACGCACGTATGAGGTTTAACTTCATACGAGGAGGGTGGTATGAATGATAATTCAAATACCTACCACTACTCATGGGTTTCCTATACCATTTGACCAAATGTATTTTATTTAATACTAGGTTAGATATAAATGTTAATAATAATATACAGGGTAGAAGTAATATTGTTAACGAAGTCACGAACCAAGTAATTGTATATAAGTCATTACCTTATTTGGAAGATTTAACCCCAAAATTAATTAATTTATTTAAAGATTTAAATATAAGATTTGCAATGAAAAATATGAAAACAATATCAGAATTATATAGTAAAGTTAAAACTCCATTAAAAACAAAAGAGAAAGCAGACGTTGTATATAAAATTGATTGCATTAATTGTAATAAATCGTACATAGGACAAACGTCTAGGACATTAAACGGTCGAATAACCTCTCATAAAAGTGATTGTAGAAGGAGTTTAAAATCGTGTGCTTTGACAGAACATGTTACTAATACAGGACATAATATGAATTTTGAAAACGTAAAAGTATTAGCGGTTGAAAAGAACACTAAAAAAAGAACTTTCTTAGAAATGATACATATTAACAATGAAACAGAATGTTTAAATAAGAGATATGACATACAAAATTTAAGTAACATCTATACTTATATCTTAAAATTAGAAAAAGAAAATTTCAGGAATTTTTCACAAAATTCGACTGTTTAAGGTTAGACGTTGGTTTTCTGGTCGGGAGGAAAATGGCGGTTATTTGAATAGTAAGATGGTTGTTTTCACGTCATTGAAAAGAGGTAGTTCCCATTAGACTATTATCTTTAATAATGCCGTGTTTATTTTATCATCTTGGTATTCTTTTTCGTCATTTTCCTCTCGACTGGAAAGCAAAGCGTTTTTTGGTTAGACATATTCCGTAAATTAATTTTTATTTCAAATATTAAGTTGGCACTTATGTTGGTAGTAATTCTCCCTAGGATCTAGTTTGTAACTAGAACTTTGGACCAATTGCAGCTGAGCATGTGTCCACGTGCTTTTTTATTCATATTTATTTGTTGGCTTGGTTTAAATACCGACCATGTCATTTTCAAGCGTGGTAGTTATATTCTCGATTTGTTTTTAATTAAAAAAAAAAAAATTTTTTAAATGTAGAGTAAATGTAATAGGAAAATTGTTTTTAAACTATTAACTGTGTTATTTGTATTTCTGATTTTACACATGGTTGATTATAATTTATGTGTTTTTTAACAAGAAAATGTTCATATTTAGGTGTGCAGTTTCAATATCAATCTCAACGTTTTGTAAGTTTTTTTATTTCTTTTTATGAGTTTTTTAATAAAAGGAATGTTCTTGTATTTTAGATGTCTTGATAAAGGAATAAAGATTTTTCCGAAAGTTGTGCCCTTGTTAATGACTGCATCCTCAAAATTATAATTTTCTTATTATTAATCTTATCTAGTCAGTCAAGACTACCCTTAGTTTTTTATATATATATATATATAAATATTTATTATACTAAGGGCCGGTCTTTTCACTTCCAGTCAGCTTTATCCGGCAGTTATTTACCTAGGCTACAATTTTTACAACAATGAAATCAACAACTTTAACTGCCGGGTAAAGTCAACGGGAAAATGAAAAGACCGGGCCTAATAAGACTTATAGCGTAATGGTGTTAGTCCGTAATTTTAATTTACATTCATTTTTAAAGGATCCCAAGGGTAGGTTAATAATATCTAATAAGCTATTTAATAATTTAGGGGCGGTATATAGAAAACTACCCTCTAATTTTGCTGTATTATGCTGAGGTATTGTGTAAAAATCAGTGCTGCGAATATTTACATTGTGTATATCTGACCTTAAAATTAGGCTATTATACAAATAATCTGGGATCTTGGATTTAACAAGCTTATACAAAAACAGTGAAAACAGATAAGTTATGCGTTGAAAAACATTCATTTCTCCTAACCTTTCCAGATAAGGGCTAATGTGTTCACCAAATGGGACGCAACAAGCAAACCGTATGCAGGCATTTTGTATTCTTTGAAGTCTTTGCTTATTATATGCAGTGAGATAGTAATAATAGACAGAACTGCAATATTCTATTTTTGGATATATAAGACCTCTGACTAATAGTAATTTGGTATCTTGATGTATGTCTGTCATATTTATATTTATATATAGCCTTTAATGCTGCAAAAGAACCTTTAAAAACATGGTTTATCTGTTCATTAAAATTTATATTGAAAAGAGGTAGTTCCCATTAGACTATTATCTTTAATAATGCCGTGTTTATTTTATCATCTTGGTATTCTTTTTCGTCGTTTTCCTCTCGACTGGAAAGCAAAGCGTTTTTTGGTTAGACATATTCCGTAAATTAATTTTTATTTCAAATATTAAGTTGGCACTTATGTTGGTAGTAATTCTCCCTAGGATCTAGTTTGTAACTAGAACTTTGGACCAATTGCAGCTGAGCATGTGTCCACGTGCTTTTTTATTCATATTTATTTGTTGGCTTGGTTTAAATACCGACCATGTCATTTTCAAGCGTGGTAGTTATATTCTCGATTTGTTTTTAATTAAAAAAAAAAAATTTTTTTAAATGTAGAGTAAATGTAATAGGAAAATTGTTTTTAAACTATTAACTGTGTTATTTGTATTTCTGATTTTACACATGGTTGATTATAATTTATGTGTTTTTTAACAAGAAAATGTTCATATTTAGGTGTGCAGTTTCAATATCAATCTCAACGTTTTGTAAGTTTTTTTATTTCTTTTTATGAGTTTTTTAATAAAAGGAATGTTCTTGTATTTTAGATGTCTTGATAAAGGAATAAATATTTTTCCGAAAGTTGTGCCCTTGTTAATGACTGCATCCTCAAAATTATAATTTTCTTATTATTAATCTTATCTAGTCAGTCAAGACTACCCTTAGTTTTTTATATATATATATATATATATAAATATTTATTATACTAAGGGCCGGTCTTTTCACTTCCAGTCAGCTTTATCCGGCAGTTATTTACCTAGGCTACAATTTTTACAACAATGAAATCAACAACTTTAACTGCCGGGTAAAGTCAACGGGAAAATGAAAAGACCGGGCCTAATAAGACTTATAGCGTAATGGTGTTAGTCCGTAATTTTAATTTACATTCATTTTTAAAGGATCCCAAGGGTAGGTTAATAATATCTAATAAGCTATTTAATAATTTAGGGGCGGTATATAGAAAACTACCCTCTAATTTTGCTGTATTATGCTGAGGTATTGTGTAAAAATCAGTGCTGCGAATATTTACATTGTGTATATCTGACCTTAAAATTAGGCTATTATACAAATAATCTGGGATCTTGGATTTAACAAGCTTATACAAAAACAGTGAAAACAGATAAGTTATGCGTTGAAAAACATTCATTTCTCCTAACCTTTCCAGATAAGGGCTAATGTGTTCACCAAATGGGACGCAACAAGCAAACCGTATGCAGGCATTTTGTATTCTTTGAAGTCTTTGCTTATTATATGCAGTGAGATAGTAATAATAGACAGAACTGCAATATTCTATTTTTGGATATATAAGACCTCTGACTAATAGTAATTTGGTATCTTGATGTATGTCTGTCATATTTATATTTATATATAGCCTTTAATGCTGCAAAAGAACCTTTAAAAACATGGTTTATCTGTTCATTAAAATTTATATTGTTATCCACAACTAAACCTAAGTTCTTGGTCGAATCAACCCAATCTATTATCAAATCATTAACTCTTACATTGAGGTGATCCAGATTGACATTTTTTCTGACTTTTTCATTTCCCATCATTATTGCTTTAGATTTATTAGGATTTAATTTTAAACCATTATCATAGCACCAAATAGAGAAATTGCTTAACTCTGTATTTATATCACTGACTGCTTCTTCCAGATTCGAAATATGAGTTGATATATATACCTGTACATCATCAGCATAAAGATGAAGGTTGCATTTAGAAAAGCACTTTGGTATATCTAAGGTAAATATAGAAAATAAAATAGGACCAAGAATGCTCCCTTGAGGAACTCCACTCTTCAATATTAATTCGCTAGACTTTTTATCTTTAATTTTGACTTTTTGGTGTCTTTCGGTTAGATAGCTAGAAAACCACTTTAAGGGAACATCACTTAGGCCTATATATCTGAGCTTCTCAATCATGAGCTTATGATTTACCAAATCAAAAGCCTTTGACTGATCTAGTAATACTAGGATTGACATATTACCATTGTCTATGCTATTTACAATATCTCCCATTACTTTTAATAATGCTGTTGCTGTGCCATACTGTTTACTGAAGGTATTATATTATGCATTTCCAGGTATTCTTTTAACTGAACATTAACTATTTCTTCCAATAATTTAGAGAGGCATGGTAAGATATTTATTGGCCTAAGGTCTTTAAATTCAGTGGGTGTACTGATTTTAGGTATTGGCAGAATAAGGGCAGTTTTCCAGTCATCAGGAAAAACACCAAATTTGAGTGAAAAATTTATCAAATTTCTAATTACATCTACACAATAGGGTAGTACTAGAGTTAACATTTTTAAATTAATATTGTCAGTCCCATATGCCTCAGATTTTATGGTGCTTAATGCCTTATAAATACAATTATTGTCAATTTCTTTAAAATTAAACTCGACATTTTCTTTAAAACTATTTTGCTCATAAAATTTCATAAGCGTATCATTTACCCCAGCCTCCCCAGCGACATTAACATAATAACTATTTAAGGACTCCACATCTTGCAAATCGAGTGGTATCTCTTTATTTTGACTACTAGTTATTCCCCAATTACGTAATTTCTTCCAAATATTCGACCCGTTATTTTTATTTTTTAAAGTGTAATCAAAATATGCTTTTTTCTCTCTTTTAATGGCTAAGTTGACATAATTACGCAAATCAATGTAATAAGCTTTATGCTCTGTAGTTTTTGTTTTTAAATACCTTTTATGAGCTTTATCTTTAAGCTGGATCATCATCCTAATATTGTAAGTAATATAAGGTGGCCTGTATCGTTTAGGTTTAACATCAATTATAGGAGCATGTAAATCAAATAATGACAATATAAATACATTTAGTAAGTTTAACTTAGTGTCAATATTATCCTTAGTATCTATTCTGCCGTGTTAAGCCCAAAAGTCGTATGTGACAAAAAACAGGTTTTGAGTTATTAACAGTTTTCTATGTTATATTATGCCATGAATAATTTCAATTATATCGTATATACAAAATCATCCCTGGACATAAAAAAAATAGTAGATTTTATATATGGCAATTAATAACTCTAAAATTAATCTGAAAAGTGACTTTTGATAGATACGACAATTTCTTCTAACATTTTATTGGTTATGGTGTGGTAACATGAACAGAAGAGTTATATTTATACATTACGAAATCAACGTAAAATACATTTACTTATAATAATACTTACATTCTTTATTATTCATTACTTATTAGGATAACTAATTTTTTTTAATCAAATCTGAAATTTAACTAATTTAACTAACATCAAGAAAGAGCAATTAATAAATTTATTATTCACTATCATCATCACTTAGTTTGGTCTCATCATTCACCGTAGGTAAGTTCTCCCAAAACACTTTCCTATTTTCTGGCATAATATTAAGTAATTTTGAAATTATGGTATTTTTTCTTTCCATACTAATTCCACGGGGAGTTGTTCGTGGATTTGGTCTGATAATACCTTGCTTCATGGATTTAGCATTAAGAAAATTGAGAAAATGCTCTGTGCCATTAAAAGTCTTTTTATATATTAGTGTTTTACTGCCTCTTTCAAAAACAACATGAACAAATTCATTCATGTAGGGTCTAGGGGTTATTTTTCTTAGTTTATATTCAGAAGTATGATCCTGCCACTGGAAAAAATTCCCTATACCCATCTCTATAACATTTGTTTTGCGAGAAGTTTTTTTAACAGCTGCAATGAAGTCATTGAAATCGTACACCTTCTTTAATTGTTTTAAAGAATTTTTAACCATATGGTGAAAGGAGTCGGCAGCCATAAATGTATGACCTGGCTGAAAGTATTTTATTTCCAACAGTCTTAATGAAGTTTCGTTGGAATTTAAAAGATATATAAAGAAGGTGTAGAGACACCAATTTTTATTTTGTGATGCACAATTGTCTAGCCAGAGTACCACGTGTTCTATATCTCTTATTGAGCAAAAAAAAGCATAAAATGAATTGATTAAATCCTGTTTCGAACGTCCCGCTACAGCTTCGTGCCAACACACTGCAGTTGGTCCAATTCTTCCCTTGCTGCCAGCTGCCGGCACAAAACTTTCATTGAATGCAATTATTCTTGGAGTACAAATGATCTCTTTATACATATCACAGCGTGGCAACATAATAACCTAAAATAATATTTACATGCATCAATTTACTGTACTTAAAATAATAATAAGGGTTATTTTACCTTTTCCAGGTCGGCTGTAATCACAAGTTTGTCTCCATTTTTGGCGGATTCGGAATCATGCTGATATTCCATACGAGCGTTATCGTATTTTTCCTTATGTTCCTTCCATATTTGACATTTATGGCAATCTGTGACCAAATTATCTTTTTTGTGTCCTTCTTGTGATTCATGTATGTTAAATTCCTCACATGTAAAACATTCTTCATGGCCAAGTTTTACAAAAGAAATATTTTGTTGTGCCACAACTTCTCTATACAAATAATATGAAAAACACACCTGTGGATATTTCTCTTTAAAATTATCATACATTGATTTTATTGTGATGTCACTTGGTAAATAAAGTCTTCTAGGCGCATGTTAACATCTATAATGTGACACAGTTGTATTAAACGATTTGATGTGGTCTATGATTATTTGTCTATCAATTTTTTTCGAAGGGCGGACATTTTTTTTGCTGGGTGGTGGTACAATTGAGCCTGATTCAAGTGCAGGTACGACGCCCCTTATAATTCTATCATTCTTGGTTTCATAACCCAAAGTTCCCAAGAAAAATGTTTTACATACCTGCTGTGAAGTTCCTTGTTGGTCCAGGAGAAAATATCGTAAAGTTTTTGATCTACGTGAGCATTCCTCAGTGGTTTTTCGTTTTGTTCCTTGGTGAGACACTTGATGGAAAACAAAGGTGTTTCTCTCATTCTTGTTTAATTTCCAAAATGCTGTATTGATGTTAAGTCTTCTTTCATCATTAATTTTTTCTGTGCACTTTTTAATACATTTATTGGTGCATACTTGTTTTAAGCCATGATAGTTAACTTCTTTTTCTAATTTTATTTTCTTTCTTTCTCCTACAGATAGCTCAAACTTTTTTCTTTTTCTCAATTCACCTTTTTTTGTAAGTAATAATGAGTCTTCTTTATTAATAAGATTTTCTGAAGTTTCTTTAAGAAAATCACCGGTTCTCTTAGCCCTTTTTTCCGACTGTACGATTGTTTTTTTTTTATCTTTACAAATTGGTGAGCTCACGTTATCAAAAACTCCAAAAGGGTTTCAAGTAAATCTTCCACAAAATTAAAGATTTCACTAGTTGAATTATTATTATTATTAGCCCCTACATTACTAGCACTTATATCTTTATTAATGTCTTTTTCTGTACCTTCACAAACAATGACATTACTTAAAACTATAATATTACGTTCAACTGGCAACTTTTGCTTTGAAAGTTGTGTTGCCTCGTCTGGGGGTAAATATTCTTCATCTTCTTCAACGTTCCGCTTATTTTTAATTGAAGATTTCTTGTAATGACTAATTTTACACGAGAGTTCTTTATTTAGAGCCAGCATAAGCATTTTCTTTGAGCGGTTCATAATTCTAACCTCAAAACTTTGTGTCGGCGGGAACTGAAATTATTATTGTATGTACTTCAATACTTATTACAAACTAACTTAAAGTCTGGTTTTTATGTCTGCTTTAATAAATATCCACTTTTCACATTTATTATTATAGAGATTAGCACATAAATATCAGATGCACTAACTGTTTTTATTATAATAATTTGCGCTTTTACTCGCACACATCCGTCTTCGTAAGTATACAAAGACATACTGAATTTTGAGGTTACAAACTAATACAAATTCCACAATGTTAGAGAAAATTGTCGTATCTGGCTGCTTAATTACAGATACGTCATATTTCTCTAACAAATCTTAATACGACAATTTATTCTAACAATATTAAAACATTTTCAGTTACGACATATTTTAAAATGTTTGTGTTAACTTATTAGTAAGTAGATACGACATGCGAGCTTAACAAAATGATGTATTTTGATGTAAGGTATCCATTTATACCTATAACTAAAAATTTACCAAAGTTGCAGTTACGACATTTGGGCTTAACACGGCAGTATTAAGGTCCAGTCAATTCTAGAGGCATCATAAGCAAAATCTTCCATACTGAAGCTGCTGAAATCCCTGCACTGAAATGATTTTGTTATATCTTTGGCCATGTCTAATTTGAAATTCGCATAGATCAGTAAATGATCGGAGATGTTACACAAATCTATGGTGTCACACTCATTCAAACTCAGATCTTCACTCGCGCACATTACATCAATAAGCGAATCAGCACTACTAGTTATCCTAGTTGGATTAATAACATATTGTTTTAAACTAAAATCAGAAATGAATTTTTGAAAATACATTGCATCATGTGAATTTTGATGTAAGAGGTTAATATTAAAGTCACCAGTCATTATGATAGAGTCCACTTGCAAACATAAGTCTTCTAACACCTCGCTTACTTTAGATACGCTACTAACACATACTCTAGGAGCTTTATAAACCACACCCAATCCTACCTTTATTTTATTTAAGTTTATTATTATCCACAATTGTTCGATATCAGAATCTATATATTCCTTTTTTAAAAATACCTTATATCGTTGTCCTTGCTTTAAATAAATTCCCACTCCACCACCGCGGGTAAGACGATCGCCTCGTATAAAATTATAGTTCTTGATTTCATATTGATCACTGCCTATGTCCGGTGTTAGCCATGTTTGACTTACACATATAAATAAACCATTTATTTCCCAAAGTAAAACATTTTTGATATTATAATGATCAGAAGAGATTACAAATTTTACAATGCCTTATTTAAGGCGTAGGGAAAGAAGAAAAAATAAATAAGAAATAATAAAGAGTGAGTAACATAACTATTACATAACTATTATATAAATATAAATTATTAAATTATTATGCAGCTGTAAATCTAGTGAAATGAAATTCTGATAAACTGTAGAAAGTGTGTTGCTGTAGAAATGCTTTTAATGATTTTTTAAAAGATATTAGGGAATTTTGTTTTGTTACGGTGTAAGGGAGATTATTAAAAATTTTTATTCCAGAGTAAAGCGGGCCTTTTCTATTTGTTTCATAATTATAATTAGGTAGTAATGGAATATTTTTATTTCTAGTACTGTATGAGTGGTAATTTACCGGTGTTGAAAAAGTATGCCGTCTGTTATAAATCATTATAGACAATTTATATATATAAAGATTAATTATTGTAAAAATTTTTAACTGGTTAAAACGAGGTCTACATGTTTCCGTTTGTTTGATTTGACAAATTGTACGTATAGCTCTTTTTTGTGTTAATAGTATGGTTTCAATTAACCTTGATGATCCCCAAAATTCAATTCCATACTGCGCCATGCCTTGAAAATATGCAAAATATACATTTAAAGCTGCCCTGTAGCCAAGCTCTCTTCTAATTACAGAAATAGCGAAAACAGATTTACATAATTTTTTATTTAGTTCTGCAATGTGATATGTCCAATCTAGAGTTTGATGAATTTTGAATACCTAGAAATTTTATGTGATCTATGCTTGATATTTGACCTGAATTTAGTTGTATAGTTTGATTTGGTAATGGTCTCCGTGGATGCTGGAAAGTAATATTAAAGGTCTTTTCTGTATTTAATAGTAATTTGTTTGATGTAAACCAATCTGTTATATTATTCATCGTGTTTTGGGTGTACTCTATTAAATTGTCATAATTCTTGTCATTCATTATAATACTTGTGTCATCGGCAAAAAGGGAAAAATATATTGCGGGGAAACTAAATACTAAGTCGTTAATGTATAATAAGAATAGTACTGGTCCAAGCACCGAACCTTGTGGCACTCCACAGATCACCTTTTGCTTACTTGAAAACACTTTTTCTACGATGGGCGATGAATTATCACTAAGCTCAACATATATATTGCGATCCGTCAAATATGATTTGAACCAACTGTGTGGTAATCCTCTAATGGCATAAAAATATAATTTGTCTAATAATATTTGGTGATCCACACAGTCGAATGCTTTTGACAGGTCGCAAAATATACCAGTTACTGCTTCCTTTTGTTCTATAATATTATTTATTTTGTCGATAAGTGCAAATGCTGCATCCGATGTACTACAATGTTTTTGAAACCCAAATTGAGCTGTAGTTAGAATTTTGTTTTTAGTCAAGTATTGTACTATTTGGATTTTTACAACTGTCTCTAATATTTTTGAGAGTGTTGACAAGAGTGAAATGGGTCTGTAATTAGTAAGCCTCGTATTATCGCCCTTCTTAAATAAAGGTTTAACAACCGCAGTTTTAAAATGATTTGGAAAAACTCCAGTTGATAAAGAAAGATTAATTAGGTAAGTTAATGGTGCACTGAGTGCATTAATATTATTTTTAATTAATTCAATAGAAATTCCATCCCAGCCACATGATTTTTTTAATTTAAAATTTTTTATAATACTTATGGTTTCCTGTTCAGTAATAGGCTTGAAGAAGAATGAAGATCTGCTGTTAAATTGTACCCTTATTAAGTATTTATCGTAGGAATTATTACTATTGAGATTCGAGGACAAATTAAACGCTTCATTTGCAAAAAAATTACAAAACTCTTCTGCAACTTGCTTTTGATTTATGATTGGCTTATTATTAATCTCAATATGAATATTTTCTTGTTTATTTTCATCCTTTAAAACACTATTCACAAAGTTCCATGTTGTTTTTACTTTATTTGTAGACTTTTTAAGGTTATTTGAAAATGATATTTCTTTAGCTTGTTTAATTACCCTTTTTAAGACTTTGCAGAAGTTATTTACGTACTGAATAAAATTACGATCCGTGCTATGTTTTTTAAGGATAATAAGATTTCTTTTATTTTTACACGATATCCGTATACCTTTCGTAAGCCACTCTTTTTTTGCCTTATATGCCCGAAATTTAATTTTCTTAAGAGGAAAACATTTTTCAAAACATGCATTAAATTAACTATAAAAAAGAGCTACAGCAGAATTTACATCTTGCTCGCCAATTAAAAATGACCAATCGATATCCTTAATTAGTTTATTGAATCTGTCATGATTTGATTTTTTAAACTGTCTTGTTTCTTTAGTAACAACTTTACATTCATGCATAGTATTACTAACTTTTAATATTTGCCCGTTATGGTCAGATAGTCCCGTTTCTATATTATTTGAAACAAAAGGTTTTGTTGTATTCGTGATAATATTATCTATTGTTGTAGCGGAGGTTGATGTAATTCTTGTTGGATTATGTATAGTAATTTTCATATTAAAAGAACATAGTACATGTTCCAGCTGTGTTTTTAAATTACTTTCGGCAGAAAAATTAATATTGAAGTCACCACACAAAATTATATTTTCATATTTATTGCAAGACCATATTTCAAAAAGCAAATCCCATAATAATGTAATAAATTTTGTTTCGTCTCCTAGTGGAGATCTATAAAATCCTACTATAATTGTGTTTGATTCAACTTGACTTAGAGCTGCATATTCAAAATCTTTTTCAATAGCTTGAGTTTTTAAATTCTTGACTTTAAAATAATTCAGGTTTTCCCTGGCAAAAAGTGCAACACCACCATGAATAAACTTAGATCTACAAAAATATGATACTAATTTATAATTACTTAACCTTACATAATTGATTTCAATTTGATTAAGCCAATGTTCGGTGAAACATAGTATATCAATGTCTTCATAATATTCCAAATAATAGTCCTGTAAAAATATGTCCACCTCATCCACTTTGTTCCTTAAACACTGGATATTTTGGTTAAATAATAGTAGGTCATCACTTAGCTATTTATTATTCCTAGTTCCATATCTCGTTGAATGTCCCTTAGATTTTGCAAATTTATCACTTGCACTACTTGAAGAATTATTTACTTCCTTAACATTTATTCATATCCGACTCCATAGAGAATGATGTAGCCCCTTCCGGCATAATAGGAGTATTATCACTTTGCTCATAATTTATTGACATTTGCTTTTTGCACTCTTCTAATGTGTACTTTTTTTTTTTCGATAAATAACTTATCATAGCGAATATATGCAACTCTTCCTTCTTCCTTTGCCCTAATCAAATAAGGTTGTAGTTTTTTCCGTTGTTCCATAATATGGCTGGGAAAATAATCACTAATAGCATATTCTGTGTTTTTGAGTTTCTTTCCATTTCTTATAATATTCTCTTTACATTTAAAGTTACTAAATTTAACCAGTACTGGGCGTTTTTTATTTTTTTCATTTTCATAACCAAGCCGAATAGTTGCATCTATATGTTGTTCATTTATAGCTACTTCCATTTTTTCTGATATTCCTCCTCCATAGTCCTCCTCGACCATCGGACCAAGGTGATGTATGTCATCGAGTTCTCAGCACCTGCTGAGACAAACATCGCCTTGAAGGAGGAGGAGAAACGGACTAAATACAGAGATCTCTGGTACGAGCTCCAAGTGCTATACCCAGGCTACTCTGTCAAGATGGTCGTCCTGATAATCGGTGTACTCGGAGGTATGAAGCCCACGCTGCTCTCCGCATTGAAGACCATGCCTGCCTGCCAAACATCGGCAGAATGGTTGGCTAGTCAAATGCAGAAAGCGGTCATCCTGGGATCCCTTCGTCTACTTAGGGCACACGAGTACAGTACAGTGACTAACCCTGCAGGATGTGGGGAGTTGCTGTAGATTATTCGCTGGCGCTCTCTCTGTGTGGTGTCGTAGGCCACAGGGAGACTGTCCAGCATTAGGTTCGGGAAACCGAAAAAAAAAAAATAATAATAATAATAATAATAATAATAATAATAATAATGCGAAATGCGGACCGGCAACCTCCTGGCGGTGCACCCTGGACAGGGGGGCAACCCTCTCTGACAAATGTCGGACGTGGGATTTCAGGGCTAACCACCCTGTAATCCCAAACCCTCTGGTTCTAGATCGCGACAGAGGACAGGCCCCTCACAATCGACCCCATTCGGATGGGGGTCAAAGACAGGTGGGAGGGGCCTTACCGGACGGTCTTCACAATGACGACCTGGCAATTATACAAGGACGCTTTAGGTGGACGGAAGAACTACGGGATGACCTGCTCAACTGCCATGAGAGCAGCGAGCCTGAGCGCAGGGGGTACATGGCACGATTACACCGGTTGTGGTGCGATATGCACCCGGAGTATCGCGCCTTCTCTCAACAACATCTGAGAGATCAAGTATCCTTCCTGCGCAGAACAGGTTATGTAAGGGCACCTCGTCAGCGTGAGGAAGTGCCTGCCGCACTTCCACCGCGGCAAATACCAGCTGACGAGGAACATCCTCCTGAGTACACCGATTTCACTTTAAGGACGAGGGTTAACCTTAACACCAGGGTTAACCCAAAGCCACAAGACCTGGCACGAATGGATTCGTTAATTAGTGAGGAGCTTCCAGAAGATGCCAACATCTGGCAGATCAACAGCGCGGTGTACGCTGCCGCCAAGCAACTCGTCCCACAACAGCGCCTGGCAAGCGCAGTTGATAGGGTCGAGAAAGCTAAGCGGCGCGTACAGAAGATCGAAGCGAAAATTCGATCAGCAAGGCAACACGCTTCTCGAATCCAGAGTGTGGTGGATTATGTAACCACAGGTAGGGCATTTACACCGAAGGTCCGGCGAGTGGCAGCCGGACTGAGACGCCAACACCACACTCTAAATCGCACAGTGCTGCAGACCATCAAGCAGCACTGTCTAGATAGGATTCGAGCGCTTATGGCTATTAAGAAAACTTTGGTCAGGCGAATGCGGAGTTTGGAACAAAACAAATTGTTTCAAACAAACCCGTCTCGCCGGTTCCAAGAGCCACAGCGTGTTGTCGAAAATCCGCCAACTGTTGATAATGTCGAAGCCTTCTGGAAAGGAATCTACGAAGTCGCGAGTCCATTCGATAATGACACTCCAGCTATAGCACACTTCGAGGCTCTCTGTCGTAGAGTCTTAGAAGAGCCAGACGAAGTGTGCCCGGCAATCAGTACGGAAGAGGTTCAACAAGCACTTGTTGGAACCAAGAACTTCGCTGCCCCGGGTCCAGACGGTATAAACAACTGGTGGTGGAAGAAGTTTCCTTCCACCCACCGCCATCTGGCCCGAGTTTTCAACTCATGGTTGAACGAGGGGCAGCAAATTCCGGACTGGTTTGTCGAGGGGCGAACTGTGCTAATCCCCAAAAAGGGGGATCTGTCTGACCCAAAAAATTATAGGCCGATTACCTGCCTCAACTCCTGCTACAAGTTATTTACTCGTATCTTGTATACCAGGATGTTGAGGTCTGTTGATCCGGTCTACCAACAGATAAACGAACAGCGTGGTGCCAAGAAGGGCCTGGCAGGTTGCAAGGAAAACCTGCTGATAGACCGCTGTATTACACAGGATTCTGTGCAGTACAAGCGGAATCTGTCAATGGCCTGGATTGATTATCGCAAGGCATTTGATACAACATCCCACGAGCTTTTGTTACACTTGCTCGGATGTCTTGCGGTACCAGCACCACTAGTGAGATGCATCGAACAACTGTTGCCGCTTTGGAGAACTCGCTTCACCATAACATCCGGTGCCGAGCGAGTTTCGATAGAGTTGGTGACATTTAAGAGAGGAGTGTTTCAGGGTGACTCTTTGAGTCCGCTCCTCTTCTGCATCTCACTGCTGCCGCTATCTGTTGGACTCCGCCAAACCCGCGGGTATCACTGTGGGCCACCCAGCAACCGGAGGCATAAGGTCACCCATCTATTTTATATGGATGACCTTAAACTCTATACCTCCGGAGAGCGAGAACTTCAAAATGCTCTCAGGGTGGTCGAGGAATACACGCGGGCAATTGGAATGGAGTTTGGGTTGGACAAATGCGCAGTCGTCCACCTCAAGAGAGGACGATGCGGGGAATTCCACGAAGATGCGCAGCTCGCAGACGGAAGCATCCTACGACAATTGGATGCCGGAGAGACTTACACATACCTGGGTGTGGAACAACGCCACATCCAGGATGTGAACCTAATAAAGGATTCTCTCCGTGGCAAGTACAGACACCGACTCCGAAAGATTTGGTTTTCTGAACTTTCGGGGAAGAACAAGGTGTCTGCCACTAATATGCTTGCCGTTCCGATTCTGCTCTACTCCTTCGGAGTAGTTAAATGGCGAGTAGATGAGCTGCGCCAATTGGACAGGGATACCCGCAAGATGATGAATATTCATAGGAGTATTCATCCTAGGTCGTCCGTTCCTCGTGTGTACCTCCCACGTCAACGGGGGGGCCGAGGACTCTTGAGTCTGGAGTGCATGCACGGCAGAGTGGCACTGAGTATGGCATGTAATGTCATCAGGAGCTCGGACCCACTCCTACAGTTAGTGAGAAATCATGAAACTGTGGGAGTTGGAGCTTTATTGTTTAGGGCAGCACAGAGGGCCGCAGATGAACTCGGTCTCGTGTTCGACTACAGACGAGGAGGCCGGCGAGGTGTTGATGTAGAGTCAGTTACTGAGCTTCCGCCGAATCGTCTGACAGCCCGCATTAAAGCTGCCGAACAGAGCATTCTGTTCAGGCAGCACGTCGATAAACCCCTGCACGGTGTTTTCTATAACAACATAGAAGCACTGGGTTTATCGACAAAGCTGACCTTCGCATTTTTAAGGTCAGCAGGGCTGAAGTCAGAGACCGAGGGATTCATTGTGGCCTGTCAAGATGGTGTTATTAACACCTTGGTCTATCGGAGTCGCGTGATGGGTGTAGAGGTCCCTGATATCAACTGCAGGACCTGCCGTCAGGCGCCGGAGTCACTCATGCATTTATTATCTGCATGTCTGATATATGCGACTTCGGTCTACATCCACCGACATAACGCGGCTTTACGAGTGCTATACTACCATCTACGGCACTCGTACGAGATAGACCAAACACCAGTGCTGCCTTACATTCCCGGAGATATCGAGTCCGTTGTCGAGAACGAGAAATGCCGGATTTACTGGAACTACTCGTTCCCGACCGTCAGGCTAATTCGAGCCAATAAGCCTGACATAGTCCTCCTCGATCATCAGACCAAGGTGATGTATGTCATCGAGTTCTCAGCGCCTGCTGAGACGAACATCGCCTTGAAGGAGGAGGAGAAACGGACCAAATACAGAGATCTCCGGTACGAGCTCCAAGTGCTATACCCAGGCTACTCTGTCAAGATGGTCGTCCTGATAATCGGTGTACTCGGAGGTATGAAGCCCACGCTGCTCTCCGCATTGAAGACCATGCCTGCCTGCCAAAAATCGGCAGAGTGGTTGGCTGGTCAAATGCAGAAAGCGGTCATCCTGGGTTCCCTCCGTCTACTTAGGGCACACGAGTCTGGAATCTACAGTCACTAACCCCGCGGGATGTGGGGAGTGGATGTAGATTATTCGCTGGCGCTTTCTCCGTGTGGTGTCGGAGGCCATGGAGAGACTGTCCAGCATCGGGCAACCGGAAAAAAAAATAATAATAATAATAATACAGCGCAGTTGATAGGGTCGAGAAAGCTAAGCGGCGCGTACAGAAGATCGAAGCTAAAATTCGATCATCAAGGCAACAAGCTTCTCGAATCCAGAGTGTGGTGGATTATATAGTCGCAGGTAGACCATTTACACCGAAGGTCCGGCGAGTGGCAGCCGGACTGAGACGCCAACACCACACTCTAAATCGCACAGTGCTGCAGACCATCTAGCTGCACTGTCTAGATAGGATTCGAGCGCTTATGGCTATTAAGAAAACTTTGGTCAGGCGAATACGGAGTTTGGAACAAAACAAATTGTTTCAAACAAACCCGTCTCGCCTGTTCCAAGAGCCACAGCGTGTTGTCGAAAATCCGCCAACTGTTGATAATGTCGAAGCCTTCTGGAAAGGAATCTACGAAGTCGCGAGTCCATTCGATAATGACACTCCAGCTATAGCACACTTCGAGGCTCTCTGTCGTAGAGTCTTTGAAGAGCCAGACGAAGTGTGCCCGGCAATCAGTACGGAAGAGGTTCAACAAGTACTTGTTGGAACCAAGAACTTCGCTGCCCCGGGTCCAGATGGTATAAACAACTGGTGGTGGAAGAAGTTTCCTCCCACCCACCGCCATCTGGCCCGAGTTTTCAACTCATGGTTGAACGAGGGGCAGCAAATTCCGGACTGGTTTGTCGAGGGGCGAACTGTGCTAATCCCCAAAAAGGGGGATCTGTCTGACCCAAAAAATTATAGGCCGATTACCTGCCTCAACTCCTGCTACAAGTTATTTACTCGTATCTTGTATACGAGAATGTTGAGGTCTGTCGATCCGGTCTACCAACAGATAAACAAACAACGTGGTGCCAAAAAGGGCCAGGCAGGTTGCAAGGAAAACCTGCTGATGGACCGCTGTATTACACAGGATTCTGTGCAGTACAAGCGGAATCTGTCAATGGCCTGGATTGATTATCGCAAGGAATTTGATACAATATCCCACGAGGGCAATTGAAATGGAGTTTGGGTTGGACAAATGCGCAGTCGTCCACCTCAAGAGAGGACGATGCGGGGAATTCCACGAAGATGCGCAGCTCGCAGACGGAAGCATCCTACGACATTTGGATGCCGGAGAGACCTACACATACCTGGGTGTGGAACAACGCCACATCCAGGATGTGAACCAAATAAAGGAATGTCTCCGTGGCAAGTACAGACACCGACTCCTAAAGATCTGGTCATCAGAAATTTCGGGAAGAACAAGGTGTCCGCCACTAATATGCTTGCCGTTCCGATTCTGCTCTACTCCTTTGGCGTAGTCAAATGGGGAGTAGATGAGCTGCGTCAATTGGACAGGAATACCCGCAAGATGATGAATATTCATAGAAGTATTCATCCTAGATCGTCCGTTCCTTGTGTGTACCTCCCACGTCAACGGGGGGGCCGAGGACTCTTGAGTCTGGAGTGCATGCATGGCAGAGTGGCACTGAGTATGGCATGTAATGTCATCAGGAGCTCGGACCCACTCCTACAGTTAGTGAGAGATCTTGAAACTGTGGGAGTTGGCGCTTTATTGTTTAGGGCAGCACAGATGGCCGCAGATGAACTCGGTCTCGTGTTCGACTACAGGCGAGAAGGCCGGCGAGATGACTCAGTCACTGAGTTTCCTCCTAATCGTCTGGCAGCCCACATCAAAGCTGCCGAACAGAGAAATCTGTTCAGGCGGCACGTCGATAAACCCCTGCACGGTGTTTTCCATAACAACATAGAAACACTGGGTTTATCGACAGAGCTGACCTTCGCATTTTTAAGGTCAGCGGGGCTGAAGTCGGAGACCGAGGGATACATTGTGGCCTGCCAAGATGGTGTTATTAACACATTGGTCTATCGCAGTCGCGTGATGGGTGTAGAGGTACCTGATATCAACTGCAGGACCTGCCGTCAGGCGCCGTAGTCGCTCATGCATTTATTCGACTTCGGTCTACATCCACCGACAACGCGGCTTTACGAGTGCTATACTACCATCTACGACACTCGTACGAGCTCCAAGTGCTATACCCAGGCCATTCTGTCAAAATGGTCGTCCTGATAATCGGTGTACTCGGAGGTATGGAGCCCACGCTGCTCTCCGCATTGAATACCATGCCTGCCTGCCAAACATCGGCAGAATGGTTGGCTGGTCAAATGCAGAAAGCGGTCATCCTGGGATCCCTTCGTCTACTTAGGGCACACGAGTCTGGAATCTACAGTGACTAACCCTGCGGGATGTGGGGAGTTGCTGTAGATTATTCGCTGGCGCTCTCTCTGTGTGGTATCGGAGGCCACAGGGAGACTGCCCAGCACTTTCTTTCGGAAACGAAAAAAAAAATAATAATAATAATAATAATAATAATAATAATAATAATAATAAGCACACTTCGAGGCTCTCTGTCGTAGAGTCTTAGAAGAGCCAGACGAAGTGTGCCCGGCAATCAGTACGGAAGAGGTTCAACAAGCACTTGTCGGAACCAAGAACTTCGCTGCCCCGGGTCCAGATGGTATAAACAACTGGTGGTGGAAGAAGTTTCCTTCCACCCACCGCCATCTGGCCCGAGTTTTCAACTCATGGTTGAACGAGGGGCAGCAAATTCCGGACTGGTTTGTCGAGGGGCGAACTGTTCTAATCCCCAAAAAGGGGGATCTGTCTGACCCAAAATATTAGAGACCGATTACCTGCCTCAACTCCTGCTACAAGTTATTTACTCGTATCTTGTATACCATGTTGAGGTCTGTTGATCCGGTCTACCAACAGATAAACGAACAGCGTGGTGCCAAGAAGGGCCTAGCAGGTTGCAAGGAAAACCTGCTGATAGACCGCTGTATTACACAGGATTCTGTGCAATACAAGCGAATCTATCAATGGCCCGGATTGATTATCGCAAGGCATTTAATACAACATCCCATGAGCTTTTGTTACACTTGCTCGGATGTCTTGCGGTACCAGCACCACTAGTGAGATGCATTAAACAACTGTTGCCGCTCTGGAGAACTCGCTTCACCATAACATCCGGTGCCGAGCGAGTTTCGACAGAGTTGGAGACATTTAAGAGAGGAGTGTTTCAGGGTGACTCTTTGAGTCCGCCCCTCTTCTGCATCTCACTACTGCCGCTATCTGTTGGAGTCCGCCAAACCCACGGGTATCAGTGTGGACCACCCAGCAACCGGAGGCATAAGGTCACCCATCTATTTTATATGGATGACCTTAAACTCTATACCTCCGGAGAGCGAGAACTTCAAAATGCTCTCAGGGTGGTCGAGGAATACACGCGGGCAATTGGAATGGAGTTTGGGTTGGACAAATGTGCAGTCGTCCACCTCAAGAGAGGACGATGCGGGGAATTCCACGAAGATGTGCAGCTCGCAGACGGAAGCATTCTACGACATTCGGATGCCGGGAGACCTACACATACCTGGGTGACCAAACAATGCCACATGCAGGATGTGAACCAAATAAAGGATTCTCTCCGTGGCAAGTACAGTTACCGACTCCGAAAGATTTGGTCTTCTGAACTTTCGGGGAAGAACAAGGTGTCTGCCACTAATAGGCTTGCCGTTCCCATTCGGCTCTACTCCTTCGGAGTAGTTAAATGGCGAGTAGATGAGCTGCGCCAATTGGACAGGGATACCCGCAAGATGATGGATATTCATAGGAGTATTCATCCTAGGTCGTCCGTTCCTCGTGTGTACCTCCCACGTCAACGGGGGGGGGGGGGGCGAGGACTCTTGAATCTAGAGTGTATGCATAGCAGAGTAGCACTGGGTATGGCATGTAACATCTTAAGGAGCTCGGATCCACTTCTACGGTTAGTGGGAGATCATGAAACCGTGGGAGTTGGTGCTGTTTTGTTTAAGGCAGCACACAGGGCCGCAGATGAACTCGGTCTCGTGTTCGACTACAGGCGAGACGGCAGGCGAGGTGCTGATGTAAAATCAGTTACTGAGCTTCCGCCGAATCGTCTGACAGCCCAAATTAAAGCTGCCGAACAGAGGAATCTGTTCAGGCAGCACGTCGATAAACCACTGCACGGTGTTTTCTATAACAACATAGAAGCACTGGGTTTATCGACAGAGCTGACCTTCGCATTTTTAAGGTCAGCGGGGCTGAAGTCGGAGACCGAGGGATTCATTGTGGCCTGCCAAGATGGTGTTATTAACACATTGGTCTATCGGAGTCGCGTGATGGGTGTAGAGGTTCCTGATATCAACTTCAGGACCTGCCGTCAGGCGCCGGAGTCGCTCATGCATCTATTATCTGCATGTCCGATTTATGCGATTTCGGTCTACATCCAACGACATAATGCGGCTTTACGAGTGCTATACTACCATCTTCGGCACTCGTACAAGATAGACCAAACACCAGTGCTGCCTTATATCCCCGGAGATATCGAGTCCGTTGTCGGGAACGAGAAATGCCGGATTTATTGGAACTACTCGTTCCCGACCGTCAGGCGAATTCAAGCCAGTAAGCCTGACATAGTCCTCCTCGACCATCAGACCAAGGTGTCATCAAGTTCTCAGCACCTGCTGAGACAAACATCGCCTTGAAGGAGGAGGAGAAACGGACTAAATACAGAGATCTCCGGTACGAGCTTCAAGTGCTATACCCAGGCTACTCTGTCAAGATGGTCGTCCTGATAATCGGTGTACTCGGAGGTATGAAGCCCACGCTGCTCTCCGCATTGAAGACCATGCCTGTCTGCCAAACAGCGGCAGAATGGTTGGCTGGTCAAATGCAGAAAGAGGTCATCCTGGGATCCCTTCGTCTACTTAGGGCACACGAGTCTGGAATCTACAGTGACTAACCCTGCGGGATGTGGGGAGTTGCTGTAGATTATTCGCTGGCGCTCTCTCTGTGTGGTGTCGGAGGCCACAGGGAGACTGTCCAGGTTTAGGTTCGGGAAACCGAAAAAAAATAAAAATAAAAAATAATAATAATAATAATTAAGGGACTCCGCCAAACCCGCGGGTATCAGTGTGGGCCACCCAGCAACCGGAGGCATAAGGTCAACCATCTATTTTATATGGATGACCTTAAACTCTATGCCTCCGGAGAGCGAGAACTTCAAAATGCTCTCAGGGTGGTCGAGGAATACACGCGGGCAATTGGAATGGAGTTTGGGTTGGACAAATGCGCAGTCGTCCACCTCAAGAGAGGACGGTGCGGGAAATTCCACGAAGATGCGCAGCTCTCAGACGGAAGCATCCTACGACATTTGGATGCCGGAGAGACCTACACATACCTGGGTGTGGAACAACGCCACATCCAGGATGTGAACCAAATAAAGGATTCTCTCCGTGGCAAGTACAGACACCGACTCCGAAAGATCTGGTCATCAGAACTTTCGGGGAAGAACAAGGTGTTTGCCACTAATATGCTTGCCGTTTCGATTCTACTCTACTCCTTCGGAGTAGTTAAATGGCGAGTAGATGAGCTGCGTCAATTGGACAGGAATACCCGCAAGATGATGAATATTCATAGGAGTATTCATCCTAGATCGTCCGTTCCTCGTGTGTACCTCCCACGTCAACGGGGGGCCCGAGGACTCTTGAGTCTGTAGTGCATGCATGGCAGAGTGGCACTGAGTATGGCATGTAATGTCATCAGGAGCTCGGACCCACTCCTACAGTTAGTGAGAGATCATGAAACTGTGGGAGTTGGCGCTTTATTGTTTAGGGCAGCACAGAGGGCCGCAGATGAACTCGGTCTCGTGTTCGACTACAGGCGAGAAGGCCGGCGAGGTGACTCAGTCACTGAGCTTCCGCCTAATCGTCTGACAGCCCACATCAAAGCTGCCGAACAGAGAAATCTGTTCAGGCAGCACGTCGATAAACCCCTGCACGGTGTTTTCTATATCAATATAGAAACACTGGGTTTATCGACAGAGCTGACCTTCGCATTTTTAAGGTCAGCGTGGCTGAAGTCGGAGACCGAGGGATACATTGTGGCCTGCCAAGATGGTTTTATTAACACATTGGTCTATCGCAGTCGCGTGATGGGTGTAGAGGTGCCTGATATCAACTGCAGGACCTGCCGTCAGGCGCCGGAGTCGCTCATGCATTTATTATCTGCATGCCCGATTTATGCGACTTCGGTCTACATCCACCGACATAACGCGGCTTTACGAGTGCTATACTACCATCTACGGCACTCGTACCAGATAGACCAAACACCAGTGAGATATCGAGTCCGTTGTCGAGAACGAGAAATGCCGGATTTACTGGAACTACTCGTTCCCGACCGTCAGGCGAATTCACGCCAATAAGCCTGACATAGTCCTCCTCGACCATCAGACCAAGGTGATGTATGTCATCGAGTTCTCAGCACCTGCTGAGACAAACATCGCCTTGAAGGAGGAGGAGAAACGGACTAAATACAGAGATCTCCGGTACGAGGTCCAAGTGCTATACCCAGGCTACTCTGTCAAAATGGTTGTCCTGATAATCGGTGTACTCGGAGGTATGAAGCCCACGCTGCTCTCCGCATTGAAGACCATGCGTGCCTGCCAATCATCGGAAGAATGGTTGGCTGGTCAAATGTAGAAAGCGGTCATCCTGGGATCCCTTCGTCTACTTAAGGCACACGAGTCTGGAATCTACAGTGACTAACCCTGCGGGATGCGGGGAGTTGCTGTAGATTATTCGCTGGCGCTCTCTCTGTGTGGTGTCGGATGCCACAGGGAGACTGTCCAGCACTTTCTTTCGGAAACGAAAAAATAATAATAATAATAATAATAATAAACGTCTCTATTGGTGGGCGAAGTTTAGTACAAAATACTATTCTTACACTTTATTTATTTATTTATTTAACATTTATTAAAGGTCCCAACTTATGCTGCAACTTTGAAGTATTATTAATTTTATTTGGTTTCGAACTTCTTCCTGGGCGTAGCATATGCAAATTTTGTTTAGCATAATGGCGTCGTATCGAGAATATACGAAGAGAGCATACATACAGGGGCGAATGGCGACGCGGAAAACTACTCAGTTGCCTTGACATGCGGTATATGTCCTTAATATTATTAATATAAAAATAATTCCTCTCAATTCGTAACAGAAATTCACGGATATTTAAAATAATTATTTTGTTAAATTTAATAGGCACGTAAAATGTTAAAGTTCTATTAGCTAATACAAAATAATGTATGAAATTAGAATATAGTACTCCACTGGTATGTTTTTTATTTCTAATTTATTGATGTAAGAATGCATTAAATGTATTTACCAAAATATCCATATACATTGTTATGTATATTTAATGTCAAAATCCAATAAGTAAAGGCTAGAGAATATTTTTACAAAATACCCAATTATTAAAAATATCATAACTCCGCCACTGGTAAAGCAAAATATATTTGTTAAACGCAATTTTATGCCCTTTAATTTTTCTATCTTCATATTTTTCCGTATATAGCTTTGTTTTTAAGATATTGCCAAATAACTAGAAAAAGTCCGATTCTCACCCCTTTCGGGGGTTGTTTAGCAGTGACAGGCACGGCGGATTACCGGTGGGGTTTGGTGGTATTTTAAGGACCCCAATACAAACTTATATACCAAATTTCAGCTTGTCTCTAATTTGTTCAAGGTTTGACTGGATCGACCCTGGGCTACAAATAACTATTGAAGTTAGGAAAAAATAATAGTTTGTACACCTCAAATGGTTATTTATAAATAAATACAGTTTATTCGATAAATGTTACAAAATTACACATGTTTCTATCAGTGGATGTTATAAATTCATAAATTGTTTGCATCCAATTCTTTGACATTACATCAATGACTGATGATGCGCACTAAATATGCGTTTATTTATTTATTTTTTATATTGTAGATGCCTCGACCCAGATAGCACCCAACATCCGAAGGATGTCCTTTTCGGGTTCATATGATGTACATAAATCCCGGGACTTATTTCCAGAGGACATCCGAATGTGCGCATACGATGGACATCGAAAAATGGGCATCCACCGTACATCCATTTTGTAGGCAATTTGTGCGTTACCATATAAAATAAATATCCTATTGACATCTTGAGCCGGATGTCCGCAGGACTAGGTAAAAATGTTATCCGACGGATGTCCATTTTAAATCCACCATGTTTAAATCATTTCATCACACCTACTTTAAATCCACACAAAATACTCGCTGTAAAATTGTTAGATTTTTTATTTTTTAATAATTCTACAGTAATGCCTTTATAAATGGAACGTATTCCGTAGTTTTAGTTGCAGTGGGAACGTGATTCATCAGGACTGCCATCTAAGTACAAACACGCAAAACGCGCATTCTACGCATGCGCCGTCGATCACACCACAACCACGATGACTAAAGCATTCGTCGCCGTTAGCCTTCGTCAGAGTACGTGACCGCAATATTGAAGTTTTGTGTTTTGTGGGACAAGTTGTGTGAATTTGATTGGTGCTGGGTGCTAGAGAGACCAAATGACTAATTTATTTATATTATATATTTTTAGAAAAGGGACAAATGAAATTTGTGAAAAAACGACAAGACAGACAAATATAGATGACAAAATATTTTATGTAGTGGTAGTGTTTTGATAATAAATAGTTTTATTTAATAAATGATTATTTTTTTATTTGGAATTTTGGGTATGTTATTTGGTATCGATCAGTGGTAAGAATTATTTTTATTAATTAAAAAAAAAATCGATTTGCTACATCAATTTTTTGCTACTAAAGAGTGCACCATTGGAAGTTAAAACTCTCAATACAACATAGCGATGCTGAAAAATTGTCTGGACATATTTTGGACTTCGTCTGGATATCCGAGGACAGTCATCCTACGGATGTACAGAAGACGTCGTGCGGGTGTCACTAAAGGCGTTATTATGGACATGTTTTGGACATCCTTTTAGTGGATTTTGTCAGTCCCAAGGACATCCCGCTGTTGTCTGCTGGATGTCCCAGGATATAAAATTAACGTCCCTGGGATGTCTGCATTGCCAGTCAAAGACATCCGAGGGTCATCCGTCGGATGTACCTGTGTTATCTGGGGACATTGCTGTTTACTCTGCAAGTACTTTAAAAACTGAATCTTCAAATAGTACTTTTTCTTTCCCAAAGGATCCAGTGTCTGAAAAAAAGCTTAGAGCTATACACACGGAAGACTACTGTAGTAAATATTCAGCTATTTGCAGTTTGCACTTTGAAGACAGAGAAGTTACAACCATGGAGCTTTATGAAGATAGGTAATACGCACGAGGCTAAACTAACATATCCTCGTTTAAATGAGAATGCAGTTCTTTACATATTTTCCAATCAACCGAAGTATCTTTCTACAACTAAGCTAGTGTCTCGACGTAATCCTGAAGAAAGAAGACAAGATGCTTTACAAAGGCAAAATAATGATATTGAGCAGTTTCTTACCGATGACATCATATCAAGCTTTGAATATTTTGTGCAGGCTGTGCCAAAAAAATGATACCTCAATAAGTGGAATTACAAGTGTATGAACAATGTCTTGTATTTTTAGATTTTAAATATTGACTACGACGGTGAATAATCTGATACTGATCATAACGAAGTAAGAGTAGTTTCAAGTATTAGCGTAAATCAAAGTTTTAATGTTAGTGTTTTTGTAAATAGTCATGAATTGCCATCAAGCAATTTGGAGTGGATTTTACCCTATTAATAATATATACTCTAGGATTATATATTTGTAAATTATTCATTCTTGGCGAAATAAATTTATAGCACAAGTTTTAGGATCTTTATACTTTATTTCCTAAAAAAAATTCTTAAATCAGTGCATGAAAGTAAGGGATGGCTGAATTACAGGACTACCATTGACAGGAAATGCGACGTTGTCATTGTTACTGCTGCCGACGTACGTGTGAAACTTTTTAAATTATACATGACTACGCCATCTACTGGTCAGCAACAGGAAACTAGAAATTAAATTATGCAGATTCTGCGTGCGAATATTTTATTAACACCGGTAGCCAGCAGATGTCTTTGCTGTGCCATCTAGTGGTCACCGATGTCTTTCCGGCTTCATACGAGAACAAAGGATTTCCCCCTCTATCTATTTCAAATCTTAATGATAGCTGTACCTATAGCTTTATCTCTTTCTCTTCCCTATTATACTATCAACATGGAAACATTGACAGCGTCCCGTAAGTATTCAGTAGATACGTGGCAGATAAAATGAGATGAATATACCCAAAACTCTTACAGAATACCTTTAAATTTACTGAGCACTTAGTTAATGAATAGGTACTTTATAAAACAGAAGAATATCCCGGGCCTAAGAAAATAAAAATTAAGCCATAGGCGTAGTAAATGCATGGTTTATATAGGGTGGGGCAATGGGTATTGACGGTTTTTGAAACGCCACTGTTCGAATATGGGTAAAGTGGAGAGGGGAATCAACCGCTTAAATATTCCGTATGTAATGCAGTTTAGTTAGTATCCATGGTCCATGGATACATGGCCAGTGAATCAACGCAGATTTTGCGTTAAGGCGTATCACCGATGGGAGTCTGTTATTGAAGTTCAACGACAATTTCGGCGTGAATATAATGTATAGGGTTTTCGAAATTAGGCTACGAGCTTTAAAAACCAACATTATCAAGAAATTAGAGCGATAAACCAGAAGATGCTGCTAAGAGTTACCTACAGAGAATTTTCAATCATGACTTCAACAATGTTTAGAAAAACGTTGTGGCCATTTAAAAGACGTTATTTAAAAAACAAAACTGCACTATATGTGTAATAAGAAATATATATTTATGGCCATTAGTATATCCATAATTACACTCTAAAAACCGTCAATACCCATTGCCCCACCCTGTATATATCGTGAATTTTTCTTCAGTAATATTTTCAAACGGACTTTATTCGTAAATAGTAATGATAATCCTGCGATAAAACACCAAGAGAGCATTTTTATATCACTTTTATTGAGTCATCATAATCAAGTATCAAATTATTATTTTGTATACGGGTGTCCCAGAAATAAGTGCACAAAAAGGAACCACATATTCCCGACGTCAAAATAAATCGATAAGACTAAACTTTCCTCTATACCAAAATGCTTCCTAAGACAGCTGCAGGCCCCTAAATGTGGGCCCCTGAAGCTGGTTTTTATTTATTATTTCCGAAAATGTTCAAGTTATGAAATTTTGCACATCCACTAAACTTTCTAAGCCTAACAGAATGAGGTAAACATTGTGTCAACATTTTTACCAAGGGTAGGTCAAGCTGTAGGGGTTGGGGGTAAAAATTACCACATCTTTTTTATTTGTAAGTTTTTTTGAATTATGAATTGTCAGAGGTTTTTACAAAGGAAATGTTCTCTTGTGCAACTTCGATCGGAGGCACCGTTTTCGAGATAAATTCATTTTAATATTCAAATGCTTGTTATTTGGACATAAGGAATGTTTCTGCACGGTGTTAGTGATAAACTTAATATATCTGAATTTCTTGAAAAGAACTTGTTTCATAACAAGTCGAGTTAGTTTAAATAAGTTTAATAATTGATCATTTTGTTCAACATTTATATCAATAAAAATTTAGTAGTGGTTTTTGTTTACATTTCCTGGGGTGGGCAATATGGAATACCCCATATTTCCATCTGCAATGGATGGATACACAAAACATGTACCAGTGCAGAAGGAGATATCTTCGTATGTGATTTTTTTAAATATATTTTGCGTATGTTTGCTCTATTCAATATTACTCTACATGGCTATTCCATTTTAACCTCCATTTTTAATATTCGTATAAAAATGCGATTTTTTCACTTTTATAGCAAATTTGCAAAAAAGTTTTTATTTGAATTTATTAACTGTTACTACTAGACTACACTATAAAGTGTTTATTGTTAAAATATTGTAGTCTTTAACACCTTAGTTTTCAGCTTATGGCGATTTAAAAAAAGCTTATTCCATAGGTATTTACCGACTTTACTCTATACTTTTATTAGTTTTAATTCTGACCGCATATTTCCAATTGTATGTAAATTTAAATTAATTCCAAAATTTTATCTATACGAATTTAAAGTAGTATTTAAAATGTTTCTAATGAAAATCAAACACACTTTTTGTTCGTTCAACCGATTTCACCCATTTAAAATTCCCAGAGCCGCTCTGTCGTTTAAATGAATTTCTCAGAGTATTAGCTAATTCCCGTTTTAATTGATGCAATCGAATAACAGTCTGTTTTAGAGTAATAAAATTATCGTTTCTTTGTGGACTATTTTTAGATTTGTTTGCTATGAAAATTAGATTAGGTACTTAGTTAATTAGTTTATCGGTTTCAGGATATTAATCCTTTGTTTACATACACAAAAGTAGGCTGGCAAGTAAGTCATAACTAAATTTGTACAGTAATATGTATTGCCATGCCAACAGCTTGTAATATAGTAATATTACAATACAGATCTGTCAACAACTGTCAACAGATGAAATATTAAATAATGAAACTATAGAGGGATTTTGTGTGAGACGGATTTTTCCATTATACACGGATATTGGATGTGTGTCCCTTGTCTTTAAATGTATAGCACCCCCCGCACAAGGCTCTTCTAGAGCCTTCTGGTATAAAGGGGGTCGTAATTACATGTGGTATTTATTATGTACACTGACGATCAATTGAAGTGACCCAAGAAAAATTTGCATCAACTTCCAACTCACATATCTTTTGATACAAGAATCGCAGAGCCATAAATCTTTTTAGGTATTACAGATATACGCCTCAAGAATATGTGACACATTTTGCTTGTCCTGGTCTCGTTTATTTTTGGAGATACAGTGATGAAGGTTGAGATATGTTTTTCTGCTAAAGTTTGAGGTCGTGCATGGAGTGTCCCAAACCGTTTTCGGATATGACAATATAGTCATTTTGTACCCTCATTCATTGCGTTCATTTTCATTTTTGATTGATTGCGCTAACTTAATTATTGTTGATTTTATGAGGATTTCTATACAACAGTACATTTTTTGACTTTTTGACAGGGGGAAAACTGAATTGATATTTTTTGCAAATGAAATTATGAATGTGCGGGATAGGTACCTCAATCAAATTTTGCGGCCTATTGTATTGCCTTTTGCGAATCAAAGAGACCCTGAATTTCTATATATGCAAGACCACATCGTGCTCGAGTAGTAAACATTTTTTCGAAGAACATATCACAAGAATGGTATGGCCTTCTTGCTCGCCGAATCTTAACCCTATCGAGCATGTCGGGGGCGCACTTGAAAGACGCCTTAGCAAACGAATGGTACCAGCTACCAATTTGGAAGAACTTGCTGATGCGATTTCAGAGGAATGGCCTCTTGTGGATCAGCAAATTATAAATAACTGCATTGTCAGTATGCCCAGACGGCTGTTATATGAGCAAGAGGTGGACCAACTCGTTATTGACATTTAATGCTAAAATTTTTTATTTGTGTATTATGTACGTGTAAGATTTAATTGTAAACATTTAAAAAAGTAAGCATTTAAAGTCAAAAAATGTCCTGTTGTATAGAAATCCTCATAAAATCAACAACAATTAAGTTAGCACAATCAATCAAAAATGAAAATGAACGCAATGAATAAGGGGGTACAAAATGACTATATTGTCATATCCGAAAACGGTTTGGGACACTCCATGCACGACCTCAAACTTTGGCAGAAAAACATGGCTCAACTTTCACCACCGTATCTCCAAAAATAAACGAGACAAGGACAAGCAAAATGTGTCACATATTTTTGAGGCGTATATCTATAATACCTAAAAAGATTTATGGCTTTGCGATTCTTGCATCAAAAGATATATGAGTTGGAAGTTGATGCAAATTTTTCTTGGGTCACTTCAATTGATCGTCAGTGTATTTATTATTATTACTATATAGGACTATTTATTAATACAAACAGACAGAAAATTCCAAACAATAATAATTAAATACTGAAATGTACACTACTGCTCCCGCTTCTTATAAACTATTGAACAAATCACGGATGTTATGAATCACAACAGCCTTAAATATCTTAAAATCCTCGCTCTACGTGCTCGGATTTCAAACCGACATCTGCGATAGTTATGATACTCATAACATTTCTAGATAAAGTCGAATTCATATTTGTACCGCAGATAAAAAAATCCCGACAAAGGAGCACGTGCGGCGGCTTCTTTGAACGTTAAAGATGCCGCCTTTCTGCTTTGTAAATGCGGATTTTTTTCCCTGCTTTAGAAATATGAAATGAACTATATGTTAATAGCTATAAAATTATAAATTGTCGTCAAAATCTGTATGTATATCCATCTTGTGTTTTCATCCTGATATAAAATAACATACTTTTTTAATTTCAGACACTATCTAAACAAGATTATACACGTGGAGAATATCTAAAAAATATTAGTGATATACCATGCTCTGAAATAAAAAGGTAAGTTATTAATTTAAGCAGAAATAGAAGATTATGTGTAAAATGGTGTTAAGATGTTATAAAGAACTGGAACAGTTTTACATTTTTTATTATTTCTTGACAACTTTAAATATTCGATCGTATGTCTTTTGACATTTGATTTTGAATAGAAAATTATTAATCAATTCACTGTTACGCCAGTTTCCTCAAATTTTCAAACTCGTTGTGCGTATCACTAAAGTAATGAGGTTATAAAAAATAAAAAATAAAATTAATATATAACTTTTATTAATTAGAAATAATTGCCACAAACACAATGGTGTTTGTTCCATTTTAATACGTAAAGTATTTGCCGAAATACAATTTTTTTAATTTTAATACGGCGCTGTCCATCCGACGAAATTTTGTGACGTCACTAACGCCGATCGTGTAGTTGCCGTGTATCACGCAGTAATATTACAGCGTGCTTTTCTGACATTTATAATCATAGGTTAGATTTCCAATCAACAAAAACCATCTTATTTTATTAGATCATGGCAATTAAATCTTCATTAATAACGCACTGAACAAGATTTTAATTGATAGTACAAGAGTAGAAGACTTATACCGGAACCCGGTCTCCCCCCACCACTTTTTTTTCTGGTGGGGGTAATTAGGGTAATTAGACCATTGTCGGTAATTAGACTGTAATTACAATGGAGGTAATTAGAGTATTGTCAGTAATTAGATTGTAATTACAATAGAGGTAATAAGAGTAATGTCTGTAATATTAGATTGTAATTACAATATAGAGGTAATTATAGTATTGTCGGTAATTAGACTTACTATAATTACTATTGTGGTAATTGGAGTGGTGCAATTGTAATTGTAATTAGTGTATGTATCAATATGTGTAAAGTATTTCAAGTATGTAGGTGTACGATAGCAATTAGTATGGTGGGAGGTAAGTAGGTTGGTGGGGGCGAATGTTTCACTATAAATAAAACGCTTTGGTAGCTCAAAATCACATCCATAGTTGTTCACTCAAGAGTTAACTAGTGAGAGTAGTGCAGTCATCTCAATTTATTTCAAGTGAGCAATATATTTCAAGTGAGCAATATATTATATTATTCTTTGCGATTCTTTCATTGTGTACGTCAATTTTAAATTTTAACTATGGTACTTTCCGATTTCGATTTATTAGCACTTAATGCGATTATAAATGAAAATACAGAGATTTTAGTGCAAAGATCTATTACATCGTTAGTTATAAATAAACCTTATATTATAAAGAAAATGTCATTGGTCAATACGCGATATGGAAAATCATCGTAGTACATTTATTTGAGGAAAGTGCGATTACAGATTTTAAATAATTTTTACCAAAACGGGTTGTAGAAAATATAAGTGAAGATACTATTAATAAAATTAATTCATCCGGTGGTAAATACACATTGACATATTTAGGACAACGTCCTTCAATGTATATCGGCGCAAAATCCAGCGCAATAATACAATTTGGTATTTAATTTCTAGTACTTAGGAAACAATATTTGTATTAGTTAGTTATTAGTTTACATTTGCTACTATATAATAAAATGGGGTACATTTAGACAGAATTTTGAGAGTATTATAAAAATAATTATCTGTTCACTTGTAAATATAGAATTATTGATTTGAACAATATATCAATTTTAAATTGAATAAATATCATATTTGTGTAAGTATGTGATTAGATTTATTCTCTTTATATCTATTTTTAATTTATTTGTTTAATTCCAGGTTAACTCTAACCAACAAAAACATGTGGATGCAATATTCATCTCACGGATGGGTAAAGGCAGAAGACATTAAATCTGCCATTGAAAGATTGTCTTGTAAACTAGATGACATAAGGAGGGATTCACTGCATTCTTTGAATTATGACATAAATGTCTGCTTCGATGCTGAAGAAGTTCGACGTGTTAAAGAAACTTCCAAGGCGTGTAGCATTGGTGTAAATTTATGTGGCAGATATTCTCGTGGCTTCCTAAATTTGGATGAGTTTTGTGAGCATATGGGCGTAGTGGATCTAAAACACTTTCTATATGACATAGTGGAGTACCTACCTAAGAATATCATTGAAAAATATCAACTCAACCAGTCTGATGATGAAGATAATGAGGACAATGTAGATAAATAAATAATATAATCTGTTAATTTTGATTGACATATTCATTACAACAAATATTGTATATGTCTGCAAACAACATGGTGCCGTATTTTGTATAATATTATAATATAAGGATAAATAAATGAAATACACATTAAAAGATTACATTCGTTTTATTACATAAATAAAAACACCTTAGCATAATTAAAACAGTTTTCATTGTAATTTTATATTTAAATCTACAATAACATTTTTTGAGTACATCATGATTATTATTGATAAAATGTTCCAGACATCTTGATAGAAATGGGATGCTGCACTACATAATTGCACAATAATAAATGTTTTCTTTTTTACTTAACATCGAGAAAGCCATTCTGAACCGAGCCATCCAATGCGTTATAACTTAAATATGTATCATGAAGTATAAGTGCATACACTCGAGTTTGTTCCGGAAATTTCGCTTTTCGTGTTTCAAATTCTATTTTTATGTCGACAGTAGATGATTTCACTGCAACAGGTTGGTGTGAGCAATCAATAACGAACAATGGATTCTTTCTGAAATCCCCAAGATCCATCATTGGTTCACTCATGTCTTTATCATAGTAACTACGTTGGAAATTTTCATAAGCGTAGTATGCTGCAGAATCAAGCTTCTTATTAAAATCTAAATTCCAACGTTCATATGGATATACTTCGGAATTTAGAAATAGTCGAATATTATTCATGTCTGCATGTGTGAACTGTGTAACATTCTTTGTTCTATCGTTGGCCTGATCAATGTTTTGAAAGCCAAGAAGTATGAAAAGTGGACTCTCAAGACGGTTGGAGAGTTTAAGAGCACGCAGACAGGGGAGTTCATAAAAATCCCACGCGCGGTAGATCATCTTAACTTTGGTATTATTACCACTTTTATTAATTCGATTCAATAATTTTAACTTTTGTCGATCTTCAGGTACAATGTGCCTTATCTTCCACTCAATTTTGCTGATTTCCAACGCTGCATCAACATCACCGATATAGGAGTCTTTAAATGAGCGTGCAATTATCATAATTAATTCTTGCTTCACATTCAGAATGCCTTTGGTATAATCTTCTGCAAAACCCATAAGGAACTTAAGGGGTAGTTTGCCACTGAACACATGACTGGTGGTATCTAAAATATCTTGTCTCTTTTGAGTGAGACCCCAACCTGTTGTTATTAATGATCGTGCATGCGTTTGCCCATGCGACACCATAGTTTTCATTGTGGTAGTAATACCAGGTCTTCTAACTACTGCTACTTGTTCACCATCCATTTCCAGACGTATCTCTTCAAAGAGAAATGCTAGTGCATTATTGGATAAATAACAACGCTTTGTGGTGTCGCTAGGAGTAAATTTTCCCTCTATGTATATATAACTTTCTGAAATGTCGAGTATAACATCTTGAAAATTGATGGGAATACGTATTTCATCAGAGTTTCTGTAATATGATTTATATGTATGCTCATGTAGGCTAACTAGGGAATGATCGAACACAAGTTCATCAAACACCTCAAGTTGTAACGAAGTGATTTTTTTCAATCTAGGAATGTTCAATTTTGCTTTAAATATTACCGTCACTTGGGTACACCCTGCCACTGTTTTAGTAAGTAAGTTCTGTTCTAGTTAATTTATTAATGAGTTGTTAAAAAGTCCGCTGGTAAACAAGAAGTCAAGTAATTAATTGATTAATTTTCGACAATCCCTCGTATAAGTAAAATCCGAGAATTATTATACGGCTTTCTTATCAGAAGCAGCAAGGATTTTTCTAATGTTAACACTTTAAAGACTCTATATTTTGCTTTTGTCCGGTCCAAACTTGAGTATGCATCTATCGTATGGAACCCTTATTACAGAAATCATATTGATCACCTGGAAAGAGTGCAAAGACGGTTTATTAAATTGTTATGGTTCAAATCAGATGGAGTGTACCCAACAGTTGGTTTTCCACAGCAAGAGCTTTTGATTAGATTCTCGATGACCACTCTTGAAATTAGGCGTGAGTGTTATTCTCAAGTATTTCTATACAAAATCATACACAAAGAAATTGACTGTCAAGAATTTTTAAGTAAATTAAATTTTCATGTTCCTAGTTTGATTTCCCGAAGATCTCAAACTTTCTACCTATCTATTCCACATTCAAATACCCTTAAATTCTCGCCTCTCTTTAGAATATGTGGAAACTATAATCAAAATTGCGAGAAGTTTGATATATTTTATTGCTCGCTTAAGTCCATAAAAACGTGCTATGCCTAGTGATTGAATCTTTGTTTTTTTCCTTGTCGGACCATTTATTTAATTAATTAATTAATTCATTTCTTGTATTATCATTTTTATTGTTCATATTATCATCATGTCTTATTTATACCTATATATTGTTGTTATATTTTTGTACTACAGTCATATACTCTTGTGTATTTGTCCTGCTCTCTAAATGGGTTTACCTGTTGAGCAGTGTATGTAAAATAAATAAATAAATAAATAAATAAATAAATAATGACCGAGAGGAAATAAAAATCATTCGTTCCTAAAATTAATAATCCTTGCTCGTTTTGATCCGTTTCTTTTAGAGTATAGTATAGTATAGAAATTACAAGCAACTCATTTCCGGTTAGATACGTTTTGAGTTGGTGCGCTAAGATGCATAATCCGCTGCACCTCTGCAAGTTACGCTGGGATATGCATACGAGTACTTCGTTTAAACTCTCGACCGCCAGCAATTGACGATCACACCGAACCCGTAAATCTTTTGTATCACCGCTACGAGTTAATAGTAATTTCCTTTGAGTATAATATTGGTAAGAATTCAACGCAACCTGCTACATTCTGCAGGTACTGCCGTCAGTCAAGTATAGATATTGAGAGATTTTATTGTTTGTAAATATCACCGTATTTTGCTACCAAAGTAAACTAGAGCTTATTAGTAATTCCTCCGTTGGTTTGTTTAGTTTGTTAATCCAGGCAAAGACTGCTGAGGTTTGTTCACTTGGGCCACCTTAAAAGTTCCCTTGCCTAATAGGTTACCGGAAAACCTACGTGAAATAAATAGTCACTATATGCATCAACTGTGTGTATTTGTTCACTTGGGCCATATGTACAGGAGATCCGCATAGACCTGACTCGCAAAGCTTCAATTATTTAAAATAATCAATTAACAAATAGCTCTAAGTTTGCGGCAGTAGCTTACCGCTTGTTTTAATATTTTATCTAGCCTCAAATACATATAGCTAACGGACTGCCCGCCGTTTATAATCCTCGTGGAAAGGTACGTTTGCTTGTCGTACGTAGCGAAATATCCATACAACGCCTTTATAATCTATAAATTCCGCCGTAAAAACAACGCGTAAAGACTTTTGCTTGCCAGCTTGACTGATTTATAATTATTTAAGAGAATAGTTTTATACGTACACGACTGCAGCGTCGTGAAGGTTTAAGAATAAATTACTTTGTTCATAATGACTGATGGTCGAGATGGTAGTGTACCTGCCTCTCACCCAAAAGTCCCGGGTTCGATTCCCGGCCGTGGCAATGGAAAATACTGTGAGAGGGATTTTTCCATTATACACGGATATTGGATGTGTGTCCCTTGTCTTTAAATGTGTAGCCCCCTCCCGCACAAGGCTCCTAGAGTCTTCTGGGATAAAGGGGGTCGTAATTACATGTGGTGTATTTATTTATTTATTTATTATTATTTATTCCTGAATAAATAAGTTATTTTAAAAAGGCAAACTTCACGAGTTATTATTTCTGTAATTTTTATTCTCTGATTAACCCGTTTGAGCAATATGACCGAAATCCATTAGATAGGTCTCCAGCTCAGACCTCTGGCTATTCTGTATCATCCACTGTATGGGAATTATCTTAAATTATAAGAGTAAGGTTCCCAAAATGAAAATAAAATAATATGCGGGAATGGACTGTATAATAAAAGAAATAGCGATAGCAATGTATGATGCGAGTGGCATAAACTTACCGATTGCACGGTGAGACCAGATTTCGCCGGCCGGCTGCTGGAACTTTTCTTTCCAATTCGGAGGTTGATTACTTGGGTAGTCACTTACACTAATTAGCGTGATTAACAAAGAGTATTTTAATATTTTTACGCAAGAACTGTATAGTGCACAAGTCGATTCACACACCAGAATGTTTTCTCCTTCCTTCTTCTTGCTAGGTTTTTTATGCCGCAAAAAGCGCGCAAGATAAGGTAAAAATGTACTTTAATTTTGAAGAAGTAATATATATAAATTGGTGTGAAGTCGGCAGGCAACACAATATACAATTTGATATAAAATAGATCATCCTAAAATAACTTACTAAATTAAACACAACATACGAAACATACCGCCCACCAAAAAGGCGTTAGCGTTTTTCAGTTAGATACGGGTAGCGGGCACAATTTGACTAGCGGACGTTTGTATATACCATTACTGGCATTAACCGTGGCCACTCGTGCCACACCGTCTGCACCAGGAAACACCTCGACAATACGACCTAACTGCCACTGTAAAGGGGGAGCTAGATCGTTTTTTAGTAGAACCATGTCACCTGGCCTGGCCAAATTTGTTCCAGAAGACCATTTGGATTTTTGCGAAAGTGTGTGAAGGTATTCTTTGTGCCAGCGTGACCAGAGGTCCTGATGCAAACGTTGAAGCAATTGCCAGCGGGATAAACGACCTAGAGGTACGTCAGTTAAATTTTGCTCTGGAAGAGAAGATAGAGGTTCCATATTTAAGAAGTGAGTAGGTGTCAATGCTAGTAGATCATGTGGATCTGCGCTTAAAGGTGTTAGTGGACGAGAGTTAAGCATTGCTTCCGTTTGTGTCAGAACTGTATAAAACTCTTCATAGGTCAAGAGTTGTTGCCCTATGATGCGTGATAAATGAGACTTTACCGACTTAATGCCGGCTTCCCAAAGGCCCCCAAAATGGGGGGCGTGTAGAGGATTGAAGTGCCACTCCAGGGATTCGGTCTCAGCAGCGGATTGCATCAACATAATAATTTGTTGGCGCTTACAAAATTTGTGCCGCAGTCGCTATAAATATGACTAGGGCGGCCACGTCGAGCGATGAACCGACGAAGAGCTGCTAAAAAAGCCTCTGCTGTAAGGTCTGACGCCAACTCTAAATGTAATGCCTTGGTACTCATACAAACAAAAAGGCATAAGTAAGCTTTGGCACCTCTCATTTTACCCATGGTAATCAAGAAAGGACCGCCGTAGTCTAATCCTACATGCGAAAAAACTCTCAATTGAGAGACTCGAGAGCGGGGTAGATCTCCCATGACGGGTTGATACGGTTCGGGATGTTGTCGCCAGCAAGTTTGACACTTAGAAATTACCGTCCGTACTGCTCTACGCGAAGATAAAATCCAAAAGTTTTGGACTAATAAATTTTGAACTGTTTGGCAACCAGCGTGAAGATATTTTAAGTGACACCATTCAATCAGTAATGATGTGAGCCGACTACAACGCGGGAGTAAAAGTGGGTGTTTCCTATCATAGGAAAGAGTGGAATGTCGTAGCCCGACTCGAAGCAAACCGGAATCGTCACGAAAAACACCTAATTTACGCAACGGCTTAGATATTTTAAATCCCTTTTGGAGCTGCTCCAAATCTTTCGAAAAATATGAGAGCTGCGCATGCCTAACAAGTAGTAATAAATATTGATTTAAGTCGACTTGCGTTAAGTGCATTAGTTTTTTAGAATCGGGATTTCTGCAATTGTGAATAAAGCGGAGAGAATAAGCTAATATGCGTTGAAGTTGAGTGAAGGAAGAAAAGCGATTAAGAAGACTCTCTATTAAATTTTCGTCAACAACACCATGTAAGGTGATTTGTCGTGCTTCGCAAAAAGCATCACTAGAAATTTCTAAATTTATAGGTGTAGACCATAAGGTACTACATTCTTTAAAAAATGATGGCCCCGCCCACCAAAGCGGATTATCTATGAATTCAGAAGGAAAGACTCCACGGGAGCCGATGTCGGCGGGATTTTCAGATGATCGCACGTGCCTCCAATTAATAGGAGCCACTCTTTCTTGAATATAGCTAACCCGGTTACTCACAAACGTTTGCCATCGGTGCGCGGATGATTTAATCCAAGACAAAGCAATGGTGGAGTCTGACCAAGCGTAAGTCTCGGTAAAATTAAGTTTATCACCATAAACTTTGGTAACAAAGGAAATCAAATCAGCTAGCATCACGGCTGCGCAAAGTTCCAAACGCGGGATGGACAGGCGTTGCAATGAAGCGACCCGAGATTTGGCACAAACAAATTGGACCGAAACTATATCATCATGCGAGGATTCGCGAATGTACAATATACTAGAATATCCGTGCATGGACGCGTCACAAAATCCGTGCAGTTGATATGATAAATTGGTGTCGTTAATAATGCGTCGCGGTATCTGAACACGGGACAGGAGCGGTAACTCCTCTCTGAATCGTGTCCAAAGCCGAAGGACATCTTCCGGTGGTGGATCATCCCAGCCAACCCCAATGTACCACAAACGTTGAAGGATTGATGCTCGGCCGCTATGCCGGACGAGTCAGGCGGTTTATCTCAGCAATCTGAAAGTGTATGTGAAATTTGTGGTAATAAAACCAGAAGATATAAAATTAACTGTGCAAATGAAAAATGTAATATTACAGTTCATACTAGATGTTTTGAGAGTGCATCGAAATTGTTTTTTGGAATCAACATAAATAAAACAAACTGGCGGTGTAGAAAGTGTGTGGTTGTTGAAAATCCTGAAAGTGAAGTATGTAGTCAAACTGATGATAAGTCCAATATAGTATTGTTACATAAAGAGATTGATTTCCTTAAACGTGAAAACAATTTAATTAACAAATTGTTAATAAACCTGGAATACACAAATGTATTGCAAAAAGAACTACTTGATTCTTCTACAAAAACTGTAAGTACATTTATTAATGATAAGCCTGAGATACCAAACTATAGTGGAGCAGTAAAAAATGTAAATAAAAGAAATGAGCAAGAAAAGTCAGCTGTTCTTTTAATAAAGACATGTGAGCCAAATGTGAATGTCATGAGTGAAGTAAAAAATAATCTCAATCCCACAGATTTAAATATTTTTGTAAATAAAACTAAGACTGTCAGAAATGGTATGTTAATAAACTGTGATGACTTAAATTCATTGAATAAACTTAAAAACTCTGTTGAAGTAAAATTTGGTGACAAATTTAATGTAAGTGTGGTCAAGAAGTTCAACCCCCGTTTGCTAATAAAGGGGGTGGAGAAAAATATTAACAATGATGACGTATTGAATGATATTCTACGGCATGAACTATTTCAAGACATTAGTACAGGTGATATCAGAGTTGTAACAACGATAGACCTGAAATATACAAAGAATATTATAATTGAGGTTTCACCTATTGTAAGGAAGTTAATATTAGATAAAGGATATTTGTTTATTGCATGGCAGAAATATTTCGTTGAGGATTATTTAAGGGCAATTCGTTGTTACCGCTGTCAAGGTTTTGGGCATCTAAAAAGGGACTGTAGAAGTTCTATTTCTATTTGTTCTGAATGCTCCGGTCAACATGAAAGAAAAGACTGCAAAACAGATGCAAAGAAGTGTATTAATTGTTTCAATTTTGTTAGCAAATTAAATAGAAATAATGATAATATTCTTATTGATCATTCAGCAGGCGATTTTAAATCGTGTTTTGTTTATAAAAAACAAATCGAGTCACTAATATCGAAAACTAATTATGATACAGAGTGATCATTTATTTAGAGTAGGTCATCTAAATACTAGGGCGATTTTGAATGGTTTTGCAGATTTGTCGAATGTAATTATACAGCATGCATTTGATGTGTTCTCAATAAGTGAATCATGGTTGTCGGAAGAAATTCCAAATGAAATGGTTCATATACCGGGGTATATGTTGTATCGAAGGGACAGGCCGAGTAGGGGTGGAGGCGTTGCAATTTTTGTAAGAAATATATTTCATTGCGATATTATTTCAATTGATATTCCAGATGGTTCTGGGTTTGAGAACTTGGGGTTAAAACTTAAACTAGGCAATTCAAACGTTGCTATAGGGGTTATATATAGACCTCCGCAGACAAATATACCTCAGTTTACTGACGCAATTGATAATATATTGTCCTATTTAGTGCCTTCTTATGATACGATTATAGTTACTGGTGATGTTAACATACATTTATTAAACCTAAACAACCCTTTAACACCCTGTTTTGATGCATATGGTTTTGCGCAGGTTATTAATGAACCAACACGGGTTACTCAATTTTCCTCCACTCTAATTGATCCTATTTTTATAAGCAATCAAGATTTATTATGTAATAGCGGTATATTTGATGTAGGCAATATAAGTGATCACTATTTAGTTTTTTTTAATATTGAGTATAATACAGGAAAAGCAAAACAAAAGTTTCACAAGTATAGAGATTTTAAAAACTTTAATCAAGAGCGTTTTAATGAAGATTTATTTAAAATTCCCTGGCACTTTGTATTATATGCAAATGACATAGATGGTAAGGTAGACTTGTTAACTAATTACATAATTTCTCTCTTTGACATGCATGCCCCTCTTCGTACAGCAAGAATGAACAAACCATTTGCTCCCTGGCTCAATGATAATTTGAAATTGATAAAATCTTTAAGGGATGGAGCACTTATTAGATACAAGAATGACAAGACAGATATTAATTGGCAAGACTATAAGAATTTACGTAACTTTCATTTAGCATCAATTCGCAGAGAAAAAGCAGCCTACTTAAAATATGTGGAAAAAAACGATTCTCGTAAGTTCTGGAAAAGTTTGGAAAAAATGAACATCAAAACTAAAAGACTTCAATAAAATTAATGATTATTTCTTATCTGCTTTTGATAATGATACTGTCACAGTAGATACTATTAATTACTACAAAAACTCAACTTTTAACACTAAAACATTCAAATTTCTCACTGTTGAACCTGCTATTGTTTTAAAAATTATAGGTGATCTCAAATCCAGTTCTAGCGGACTTGATGGAATTTCATTACATATGTTGAATTTATGTTTACCTGCTATTGATATATATCTTACACATATAATAAATTGTTGTTTAGAATTAGGCGTTTTCCCTGCTAACTGGAAGACCGCAGTAATAATTCCTATACCAAAGACAAGTAACCCTATCGAATATAATCAATTACGTCCTATTAGTTTATTGCCAATTCTTAGTAAAATCCTAGAGAAAGTAGTGTACGTTCAAGTCGAAGAATATTTTTCTTCCAATGATATGTTTTCAAAAAATCAGTCTGGCTTTAGGAAAGCACATAGTACTACTACTGCCTTGCTCAATATCTCAGATGAAATAGTGAAGGACTTAGACAAAAATAAGTGTTACAATTTAATTCCACACTAAAATATTTTCTCGTGGTGCTTCGTAGGTTAACGTTTCAGTGGCAAATTTACTAGCAAATAAAGTAAGCGGTAAGGTCTATTCTTAGTTTATTGTATAACGATACATAAAAAAAGGTATATTGTAAATAAATAGCCTTCGGCAGGTTCGAAATCATTGTCACGCTGCTTCCAATCTTGGGAAAATAGAGGTATCACTCTTCAGTCTGTAGCTCTTATCTACAAAAATAGGTTCAACTATTAGTATTGAAAAATCATCTTGCAAAATAGAGGACTCACCTGATTAGGATAATGAAAGTTCGATAGTGGTTAAAAAGGGCATTTATTTACAGTCGTTCCTGGATATATTTCGTTGGTCAAGTCTTCCTCGGCGGTGTTTCTGCGATATCAGGGTGATAATTGTCTTGTACTGGGTAATTATATTCCACTTTTGGCTGGTAACACCACTAGACATCGTCTGGAATACTGCAAGATAGGATAATTAATAAATAATTTCATCTGTCAACGAGCTTTAGGGCATGCAAAATAGATACGAACATAATGCTCAATTGCACTAGCAATAACTATGTAGACTTACCTCACTTTGGCCAATGGAACAGTATTTATTATGCACTTTATGTTTGTTTGTAGCTGAAGTAAACAAACAGGTTACCTGTCACGTTTCATGTTGGTAGTGTATCTCGACCGCGGTACGTTCGCTGGTTCGATATGCAGGGACTCTGTTCGTTGCGACTGTCAAACCGTGGAGTTGTAGAGATGTATTGTGAAGGGTTGACAGGGAAGCACATGTCGTGATTTTGGTGGTTTTGGTTGAGTTTGTGTGTCAGGGTTATGTAAATCACGTTTTCTGTGAGATTCATATCATTGGTTAAAATAAAACAGTACCGAATTGCTCTGGAGGTACTCTCGGGTAACTCTGAGTGGACGGCAGAACGAACTAGGCAGACGAAACCAACGCAGTTCCCCGAATTCCTGGAATCTCTTTCTTTTTTGGCTTGGCTTGGAAAACCGTGAACACGTGCGACTCGTGGTTTGTAAAATTTTACAATTTTGGTGAAGTAATTGCCCTTTGGGGGATTTGTTACAAATCATTCGAGATAATCGAAATTAGTGGGACCTTTTGGTGAAGCATCCTGTAAATTCGACGGTTAATCCGGATATTTTCACATGTTCAAAGCGGTGAGTACATAAGCTGGGTTTTTTTTGGTGTCTTCTTGGGGCATAAAGCTGAAATTGACCCTCGTTTTCTTCTTCCTAGGTGTTCTTTCCGTATTCGAAATAGATAATCAAGCCACTGACGACAACGTCAGACACTTTCAGCCCACCCGAAACCTAAGGTATGTTCGACATCGTAAATTAGGCAAGGTAGGAAGTTACTAGAGTAATAATTATTTGTAGGGCTGTGCTAAGGCGCTGCTACGTGACTGCTAAGACGCTGCTAGACGCTGTTACGACGCTTGCTACTGCGTTACTTCTATGTCATCGTTCCTGTTCCTGTTGTTATTGTTGCTCTGGGGCTCCTGTGTTGCTGGTAGGATTGCTTTGGGCCTGGCTGTGTATTATACTGGTTGCCTTGCGGTGGCCTCTGGGATTTTGAGTATCGTTGCTGTGCCTGCTGCTAGTCCTTGCATTCACTCTTACCTGTCAGCTGACGTTGAACTCAACATCGTTACCTGGATTGGAACTCCTTGGTGCGAAGCTGGTTAAGAAGAAGAATCAAACCAGAGTAGTAATTGTGTGGTATTTATGTAGAGATTAAGTTTATTAGGGATTTAATAATTAAGAATTTTGGGGTATATTAATTAAGTGAGATTTCAATTACTTAGGGCAATGTAAGATGTGTATAAACTAAATAACACCTGTGAAACCAGGCGTGTGATCACACTAACGGTCCTTTTATTGAGCCTTCAGCTCCTGTACTCTTGCATGTGCATCTATAGGTTTCGACCATTTTCTGTGCCCGTCAAATTATTAAATTGTGCTCGTAGTTGATTTATTGCATTATTTTATTGCCTCCAAATCACCCCATTTTTTTTTTAGGAAAACCCACCCCACGGACCTGACTAGTCGGCCGTGTGAGGTCTCCCTTCAATTTAAAGTGCGCTCGGAGACACTGCACGTAAAACACTAAAATTTTGTTTTGGGGTTGTACCGGGTTAATACCTGAGACCCGATATTTAGGTGGGGATTGAACCCTGCCTAGCGCACGTGGCCTATCTAGGTAAGCCGCCCCCCCTAACATAAGGCAAGTGCTTTGATTTTATTGGATTTCTCAAAGGCGTTCGATTGTGTAAATCATGCATTATTGTGTTCTAAATTGAAATATTATGGATTTGATAAAACGGCAGTTGAGTTTTTTACGTCATATGTGCGTAATAGATATCAGATAGTGCGCACTAAATTCGGACAATCTGAGCCCAAAATGGTGAAATCGGGAGTGCCCCAGGGCTCTATTTTAGGGCCACTTCTTTTTTTAATTTATACAACTGATATGTATCGACATGTAGACTATTGTAATATGCAGACTTACGCTGATGATACGCAACTGCGTTACAGTTTTCAGCCTGATAACTACAACCTCGCAGTAAATCATATTAATTCAGATCTCATGTCAATTTACACGTATAGCGAAAGTAATAATCTTGTCTTAAATGCATCAAAGTCAACAGTAATATTATTCTGCTCAAAAAATCATTATACTAATTTAACCAGCTCGATGACAATAGAAATCAATAATGTAGTTATTCCCTTTAAAACCCAAGCTAAAAACTTAGGTATTATCTTTGACACAAAACTTTGTTTTGGACAGCATGTGAATAGCCTACTAAAAAAGTCCTATTTACGATTAAAATTACTATATTCTAATAAACATTATTTAAACTTTGAAATCAAGAAAAAGCTTTGTGAAACAATTGTTTTACCGATTTTTTATTATTGTCTTACTATGTATTACCCTTTCCTAGATTCAGCTAATAAATATCGACTACAAAAAGTTCAAAATACCTGTTGTCGCTTTATTTTTAATCTGCGTAAGTTCGATCATGTCAGTGCAAAAATCAGGGAGTTGAGGTGGTTGAAAATTGAGAATACTTGGCACCTTCATTTCTTAGTTCTTGTGCATCGCATAATGCTTACCTCTATTCCGGAGTATTTGAAAAATAAGTTAATACCACGAAGCCTAATTCATGATGTGAATATAAGAAATGTACATCACTTTACAATGCCTCTTCATACTTTGGCTATTTTCCAAAAGTCATTTACTTTTAATGCAGTAAAATGTTACAATGCTGTAGACGAATCTGCAAAAACCTTTTCAATTAAGAAATTTCGTAAGTACATAAAAAATCAATTACTTGATATTGTCGCTGGCTGATTGTCAAGTTATCTGTATTAGTTGTATATTCTTCAACTTAAATTAATTAAATACTTAGTTTTTCTTTTCCTCATATATTGTGAGTTGACATTATTTTTAATTCCTATAATGTTAATTGTTTATTAAGGATAATAATTTCAATGTATTAATTATACTAGGGACATGATATTTCATTTATTTTTGTTTTATTCGTAGGTTTAGGATAAGGTTAAGTGTAAGAGTAGCCTATGGCTAAACTTCGCCTTAATAAAGCCGTATTTATTATTATTATTATTATTTATTTATTATTCGTTTTGTTAAAAATGTTATAGGTGTCAAGAAACCCAAAGGATCAAATATTCGCGCTAATTCCGACAAAATTTGACGTTTGGTACAAGGTTTTTCCGTAGGAGATACACGGTAAGAGAAATCATCCGAGGAGGGCCGCCAGTACAAACCTAAAACTTTCAGTCCGGTTCCCTCGTTCCAAAAGTCGGGATTATCCGCCAAGTAAGAAGCGGGAAGGTTAGCGAGTAATTTGGGTTCATTGCTTGCCCACTTGCGTAACTCGAAACCTCCACGTGAGAGAAGGCTAGTTAATTCAGATTGTAATTTATGAGCCTGCTCTAAAGAGGGACTACCCGTCACAATATCATCTGCGTACATGTTAGACCGTAAAATAGACGCGGCGTTTGGAAAATTGGTTTCTTCATCATCAGCCAATTTTAAGAGCGTTCTTATAGCCAAATAAGGAGCTGATGAAACTCCATACGTAACTGTCTTTAAGCGGTAGTCTTGCACGGGCTGGTCTGGTGAAAATCGCCATAAAATTCTTTGGTAATCGGTTTGCGTAGGATTTATCCAAATTTGTCTGTACATCTGTTTTATGTCAGCTGTAAAGACGACGTTATGCAGACGAAAATTAAGTAATATGGTAACAATATTTTTCTGTAATTTGGGACCGACATAAATAGTATCATTCAATGTCGGACAAGAAGGCAACTTTACTGAAGCGTTAAAAACCACGCGTAGTTTGGTGGAAGTTGATTCGGGTTTTAGAACACAGGAATGCGGTAAGTAAAAATTAGCGTCAATATTAGCGGGAGCAGGCACAGGCTCCATATGTCCTAAATCCAAGTATTCTTTCATAAAGGCTGCGTATTGATTATATAAATCAGGATTTTTTAACAAGCGACGCTCTAGAGCGTATAAAAATTGTAAAGCGATAGTGCGTGAATTTTTAAAATGAGGTTCGGGATCGCGAAATGGTAGATTGACACTGAAGCGACCATCTTTACCACGAGTGGTTGTCTTGAGGAACATTTGCTCACAAAGGTCATCCTCTTTGGAAATAGCGTTTGCGTCCGGTATGCTCTCTAGGTCCCAAAATTTCTTTAAAATATTATCAAAGTCAGTAGTGCAAAAAGCGATGTTATTTGTGGCGAAATATTAGCTTTGACCTTCCCCATTAAAACATACCCGAAAATGGTGTTAAGACCCATAGGTTCATCCTTACTTCCCTTTACGTGATTGTTCAACAAAACTTGAGGATGAATATCTGCACCTAAGAGTATATCAATGTCCCCAGGTAGGTAAAAGGTAGGATCAGCAAGATTTAAATTTGAAAGGTGTGACCAAGAGCCTACCTGAAATTTAGTAGTAGGCAAAGTGTCACATATTTTAGGTAAAACTACAGCTACAATGTCTAAGACCGGCGCAGACTGGCGCACAGGACGGCAAGTAGTACTAACAGACCCAGAATCAATTGACGTTTGCATACGCCCGATACCGCGTACTGATAATGACATTTTAGAGCGTGACAGCCCTAACTTATTACTACACTTTTGTGAGATGAACGTAGTTTGGGAACCCGAATCGATTAATGCTCTACACGCGTGGAAATTACCACTCCTGTCAGCTAATTCTACAAGAGCAGTTGACAATGAAACTTCTGCATTGCGCAAATTTAAACCTGTGAAAGAATGAGCGCCACTAGTAGGCAACGTTAGCGCAGAATTTTGAACAGCCGCGGAGTTTACCGTAGATGGCTCACTCTGTATAGAACCTGCCTCTTGTATAGAACCACCTTGTGTCGTGGATGATACTTGATTTCTTTGTTCAAAATGTAGCAAGGTATGATGACGTTTGTTACATTTTTTACAAACTGAATTTGACCTACATGTTCGCGAAGTGTGCACCGAGCTTAAGCAATTTGAACATAAATATTTATTTTTAACAAAGATTCTGGACCAGCTATATATTTATGCGGTATTTTTTGGGTTATAGGTCCTATTTAAAGAAAACACTTATTTTTAATTTGCCGACGTTTCGGTTATATATTTAACCATCCTCAGGGCTCTACAATTAGATATAACATGATAATGTATATAACAACAACAACCGAACAAAAATCTTATATTTATTATTTAATAAAAAAGAAAAATAATTTTAAACATTATAAAAAAAAAAAAATTTAAAAATTATATATATTAGGTATTATAAAATTATGATACACTGTTTTAATGCATCTCAAATTTTGTTATTAAATTGTTCAATACAAACGAGTTAAAATTAAATTATCAATAAATAGTAATCTAAGGGTAAAAAATATCACTATATGTAAAAGCAAAATTTAAAATAAAACTTAATTAGAAAATAAAATAACATTATAAAATCTGTACTTACATCAAAATTTGGTTTTCCGCGTTTTTATTATAAGATAAATTCCAGGATTTTCCAATAGATAATTATTTGATTTTTTATTTAACTTTAGCTGCACCTTTATATCCATATATGGTATATATGCAATTATATACATATATATTCGTTAAAATATTATTGTTATTAATTTAATAGATATGTTCTGGTGGATCAAGCTGAACAGAGTGGCAATTTTTATTCCTCTGAGAAAAAAGGAACGAACGTAAAAAAGATATATTGTTTTTAATAATTACAAGAATTTCTACAGGGTGTATATGGATAAAAATACTACCTATTGATTATTTTTATTAAGTTTTAGTTAAAAGTTAAGATTTTCTAATTTTGTTTATTAAATTAAAATAAGCAGAATTTAGGTTTTCAACATCTTTCCTTGAATTTACCGATTTGTATTTTTTAATGTTAACCATATCTTGAAATTTTCGTTTTTCAAGATTGGGTTGCCTACTAATCATAGTGGTTTTATCAAAATCAAATTCGTGATCAAGAAACTTGCAGTGTTCAACTAACGAAGTAGTATTTAGTTTATTTTTATTTTTTACACCTCTTATATGTTCTTTTTTTCTGGTTTTTAAGTATCGACCTGTTTGTCCAATATAATTCTTATCACAGTTTTTGCAAGGTATCTTGTATATTACATTAGACTCCAAATCTAAGGGTGTTTTAGTTTTAATTTTGGTAAAGAAATTTATTTTTGTTGTATTTTCGTTTTTAAAGGCAATATTAATTTCACTAGTTGTTAATATGCGTTTAAGATTTTCAGAGAGATTTTTAATGTATGGAAGTTTGTAGTAGATTTTTTTAACTTCGGAATTTACTGGTTGATTCGTGTGTCTATTGTTATTCTGATTATTATTATTATTGTACAATATATTATTGATTAATGATGTTGGGTAATTATTTTTGATTAAATATTGTTTAATTAGTTGAAAATTTTTATTATGAAATTGTGGACTTGATAATTGTATGGCTCTATGTTTTAGATTATTGATTATATTGAGTTTGCTTTTAATTGAATGTTGAGAATTAAAATTTAAAAACCTCTCTGAAAAAGTTGGTTTGTGATACCAGTCAACTATTAACGTGTTATCCGTTGTTCTTAATATTTCAGTGTCTAGAAAAGATATTTTTCTATTATTTTCCAATTCAATCGTAAAATGCAATTTACAGTGGAAGCTATTGAAAACATTCAGCAATTCTTCTTCTTTGTTTTTAGGTATAACCAAAAATATATCATCCACATATCTTTTGTAAATTGTGACTTCAAAAGATAATTTATTTAAGCATTCTTTTTGTAACTCTGCCATTACTATATCAGAACAAATTGGAGACATACAGTTTCCCATTCCAAGTCCATAGGTCTGTTTAAAAAATTCTCCGTTGAAATTAAAATAGTTGTTTTCAATGCAGAAATTAAATAACTCTAAAAACATTTCCAAAGTCATTGCTGTATTCGGTTGAATTAAATGCCAATTGTTTTTTATAATATTAATTGTCAAATCTATAGGAATGTTTGTGAATAACGATATTACATCTAAAGAGACTAGTATATAATTATCTGGAACCACTTGCTGTTTTATAAATTCTACAAATTGAAACGAATTTATTACATGTTTTTCATCTTTTTCATAAGCAAAGTTCAAAAGATTACTGACATATTTTGATAGATTGTAAATTGGTGAACCTATAAAACTAACAATTGGTCTGAGTGGTAAATTCGGTTTGTGAATTTTAGGTGTAAAATACATTTTCGGAAAAATTCCAGTGTTACATTTTAGACTTTTTGCTTGGATTTTATCAATGTATTTATTATTAAATAATTTATCTATTAATTTATTATTTTTATTTTGTATATTATTAGTTGGATCATGAGTTAATTTTTGATAAATAGACTGGTCATTAAGTAACTCATAAGCTTTTAAGAAGTAATCATTCTTCCCTAAAACTACAGTAGTATTACCTTTGTCTGCTTTTGTAATAATTATGTGATCCTTATTATTTTTAAGAAAAGTTGTAGTATCTTTAATATCTTTCAATATGTTTTTGTTGTTTTTCTTATTATTTCTAGAATTAGAATTATTGTTTGTAAAATTCGTTAATATGTTAATTATTTTATTTCTTTTATTGTTTCGTTCATCTTCCACTTCACATTTGCCAATAATATATTCAGCATCTGTTATAATATTTTCTAGAGGAAAATTCTTTTCTGTATAGGGTAAATTAAATTTGTCTCCTAGGCTTAACAGGTACTGTACATTATCTGGAATATCTATGTTACTAGCATTAATTATCCATTTTTTATCTATATTATTGTTAATGTTTCTTATATTTCTTTGTCTTTGAGCAATTTATCTATTTTTAACTTTTGTTTTCTTTTAATCAAATTAAAAGTTCTATTATAAAAATCATTTTGACTTGTTTCAAAACTATTAAATATGTTTTGTGAAACTGCTTGTGATATAAACAATTTTGTTGATTGTAAAGCTTTTTTAATTTGTCTTACCTTCCAATATGAAAAACCAATTTCAACGTTTAAAATGTTTTTTTGGAAATTTGAGAGTGCTTTAAAACATGTATTAACAAATGGATTATCTTCAATTACTAAGAAATGTATGCATTTTGCCGTATGCAGAAGGTGTGGCGGCAAAATTTGTTTTCTTTTGCAGCTTGATAAAAACTTTGCATGATTTTCATAATTTGCTAATTTTCTGGTTAAGTTCCCCCAGAATTTAAACTGTTGAAAAATTTCATCTCCATATTGACTACGAATGTCTCCAATTTGTTCTGTCTCCAATTTGTTCTGATATAGTAATGGCAGAGTTACAAAAAGAATGCTTAAATAAATTATCTTTTGAAGTCACAATTTACAAAAGATATGTGGATGACATATTTTTGGTTATACCTAAAAACAAAGAAGAAGAATTGCTGAATGTTTTCAATAGCTTCCACTGTAAATTGCAATTTACGATTGAATTGGAAAATAATAGAAAAATATCTTTTCTAGACACTGAAATATTAAGAACAACGGATAACACGTTAATAGTTGACTGGTATCACAAACCAACTTTTTCAGAGAGGTTTTTAAATTTTAATTCTCAACATTCAATTAAAAGCAAACTCAATATAATCAATAATCTAAAACATAGAGCCATACAATTATCAAGTCCACAATTTCATAATAAAAATTTTCAACTAATTAAACAATATTTAATCAAAAATAATTACCCAACATCATTAATCAATAATATATTGTACAATAATAATAATAATCAGAATAACAATACACACGAATCAACCAGTAAATTCCGAAGTTAAAAAAATCTACTACAAACTTCCATACATTAAAAATCTCTCTGAAAATCTTAAACGCATATTAACAACTAGTGAAATTAATATTGCCTTTAAAAACGAAAATACAACAAAAATAAATTTCTTTACCAAAATTAAAACTAAAACACCCTTAGATTTGGAGTCTAATGTAATATACAAGATACCTTGCAAAAACTGTGATAAGAATTATATTGGACAAACAGGTCGATACTTAAAAACCAGAAAAAAAGAACATATAAGAGATGTAAAAAATAAAAATAAACTAAATACTACTTCGTTAGTTGAACCACTGCAAGTTTCTTGATCACGAATTTGATTTTGATAAAACCACTATGATTAGTAGGCAACCCAATCTTGAAAAACGAAAATTTCAAGAAATGGTTAACATTAAAAAATACAAATCGGTAAATTCAGGGAAAGATGTTGAAAACCTAAATTCTGCTTATTTTAATTTAATAAACAAAATTAAAAAATCTTAACTTTTAACTAAAACTTAATAAAAATAATCAATAGGTAGTATTTTTATCCATATACACCCTGTAGAAATTCTTGTAATTATTAAAAACAATATATCTTTTTTACGTTCGTTCCTTTTTTCTCAGAGGAATAAAAATTGCCACTCTGTTCAGCTTGATCCACCAGAACATATCTATTAAATTAATAACAATAATATTTTAACGAATATATATGTATATAATTGCATATACAGGGTGTTCCAGTTTTTTGTAGCAGGACTTTAACAGTCGATAGACAATTGAAAATTATTAAAAAAAGTTCCTATAAACATAGGTTGAAAAATGCTTAGTTTTCGAGATACAGGGTGTTAAAGTTTGAAAATAAATACGGATTTATATTAATATTTCCAGAATGCTAAGAAGTATCGAATCCAAACTTGCCAATTCTTTACATATAATTTAGAGGCTTATTTTAGAATAACAAACTACTACTTTACTTAACCATGGGCGTAGATATATGGATTTACTAAGGCTCTTTTTTACAAAAAAGTAGTACGCCACTGATATTTTCCCATGTTTTCAGTTTAATTCAATAAAGCAAGAAAAAACAAAAATTTAATGTCTCTTGGCACTTTTTGATATGACTAGCCGTTTTCCAGAAAATTTACATTTAATCATTTGATACACGCATCTGGACGAATTTTAGACAAACTTGAAGTCGCTCAGAATTTCACCAAATTTGATGGAGCGAAAAGTCTCTTAAAAATAAAGAATGAAACATTTAAAATATTTATTGTAAAAGTTTATTATCATGTAAATCAAAATTTTTATAACACAAATGTATTAAAACGCAACGGTCGAACTAAAATAAATTATTAGAAACACAAACACAAAAGCTAGCAACATGTAAAAGTGTCTTACTTCATTACAAGCATCATTAACGATGTTTCATTCTTTCTTCATGGGAAAATATCAGTGGCGTACTACTTTTTTGTAAAAAAGGGCCTTAGTAAATCCATATATCTACGCCCATGGTTAAGTAAAGTAGTAGTTTGTTATTCTAAAATAGGCCTCTAAATTATATGTAAAGAATTGGCAAGTTTGGATTCGATACTTCTTAGCATTCTGGAAATATTAATATAAATCCGTATTTATTTTCAAACTTTAACACCCTGTATCTCGAAAACTAAGCATTTTTCAACCTATGTTTATAGGAACTTTTTTTAATAATTTTCAAATGTCTATCGACTGTTAAAGTCCTGCTACAAAAAACTGGAACACCCTGTATACCATATATGGATATAAAGGTGCAGCTAAAGTTAAATAAAAAATCAAATAATTATCTATTGGAAAATCCTGGAATTTATCTTATGATAAAAACGCGGAAAACCAAATTTTGATGTAAGTACAGATTTTATAATGTTATTTTATTTTCTAATTAAGTTTTATTTTAAATTTTGCTTTTACATATAGTGATATTTTTTACCCTTAGATTACTATTTATTGATAATTTAATTTTAACTCGTATGTATTGAACAATTTAATAACAAAATTTGAGATGCATTAAAACAGTGTATCATAATTTTATAATACCTAATATATATAATTTTAAAATTTTTTTTTTTTTTATAATGTTTAAAATTATTTTTCTTTTTTATTAAATAATAAATATAAGATTTTTGTTCGGTTGTTGTTGTTATATACATTATCATGTTACATCTAATTGTAGAGCCCTGAGGATGGTTAAATATATAACCGAAACGTCGGCAAATTAAAAATAAGTGTTTTCTTTAAATAGGACCTATAACCCAAAAAATACCGCATAAATAAATATTTATTTTTGACGAATTGATATCTCTCTTTTGCAGATTTTTTATTAAATTCCGCGCATTTATAAAGCTGATGAGGTTGGTTACATAAAGAACAAGCGCGCTCAGACTCAGAATTCGTAAAAAATACAGAACTATTATGCTGGTTATTATATGAAGCATTAAAGCGTGGCAAATTACTTTCAGGCTTTTTAAGTTTATTAGGCGAGCTAGTAAAAGCCATGTTTTCCAATGCGCGACATTGATGCTCTACGAAATCAACGAGAGCATCATAAGTTGGAATTTCTGACCCCTTAAGTGACAACTCAAACCCCGCCACTGTGTCGTCGTCTAATTTATCCAGCATCTTATTTAACAATACAAAACTCCATTGCTCTACAGGCAACTTGAGATTTTTAAGCGGGTTTCGATTTTCCTGAAAAGTATCTAAAAGGCGTCGAAGAGCTGATGCTGTGCGCGTCGATATTTTCTTAAAATTTTCAATTTCTCGCCAATGCGATGTGGCCAACAAGCGTTTATTAGTATAGCGAGCGATCAAATTGTCATATGTTATTTTATAATTATCATTTGACAGGGGTAAACTTTTAGCTAAAGTTAACGGAGGTCCACACAAGCAAGACATTAAATAGTTAAATTTTTCTATATTACTTAAACTTCTATTATTATGAACTAAGGCGTCGAACATATCTCTGAAAGCGGTAAATTCACGTAAGTCGCCTTTAAAAGTCAATAGCTCAATCTTGGGTAGATTAACATTTGATTTTTCAATAGGTGGAGGGGGTACATGATCGTTACTTTCAAACATTTCATCATAAATTACTTTAGTTGCATAATATTCTTGATTAAAGTCTTCTCTAATTTTTTGTTCGGTAGCTATGTCCGCGCCGTCAACTCCCGAGAGTAAAGTTATTAAATTTATATGATTTTGTTTAAAATTTGTACTAATATCCGAAATATCCTCATACCTAAGTTTAAACAAACGTCTGCCAGCCATATTTTCAATAGCTGCTTGAGCTACAGTATATAATTCACGTAGCTGATCAACAGCTTCTTGACGCAATGCTTTAAATTTTTTAATATTTTTTTCCATCTTTAATGAATAAAAAATATTAACTGAACTGCGGAGTAATCAACAATAATTGATAAGCGATAATAAATTTTTATAAATAATAAAGTTGATACACTGTGGTTTTATTATATTTGGAATGAAAAACACTAATGCCTTTTAAATAGGAAATTTATATAGGAATATAAGAATAAGTTATTATTGAAAATTAACTAACTGATATGCAATAATGCAATTTCCTACCAGCCTCACTCCAAAATATATATATTTTCGCGAAAAATTTAATTAAAAATTATAATGATTTGATCCGGCTCGAAGGACCAAAAAATGTATGGGAATTATCTTAAATTATAAGAGTAAGGTTCCTAAAATGAAAATAAAATAATATGCGGGAATGGACTGTATAATAAAAGAAATAGCGATAGCAATGTATGATGCGAGTGGCATAAACTTACCGATTGCACGGTGAGACCAGATTTCGCCGGCCGGCTGCTGGAACTTTTCTTTCCAATTCGGAGGTTGATTATTTGGGTAGTCACTTACACTAATTAGCGTGATTAACAAAGCGTATTTTAATATTTTTACACAAGAACTGTATAGTGCACAAGTCGATTCACACACCAGAATGTTCTCTCCTTCCTTCTTCTTGCTAGGTTTTTTATGCCACAAAAAGCGCGCAAGATAAGGTAAAAATGTACTTTAATTTTGAAGAAGTAATATATATAAATTGGTGTGAAGTCGGCAGGCAACACAATATACAATTTGAAATAAAATGGATCATCCTAAAATAACTTACTAAATTGAACACAAAATACGAAACATCCACTGTTTTGCTACCCAGGGTTGTTCTCCCAATTAGGAGAACCAAAAATACAGTGTCGTTCTTCGCACTTAAAAATTGAAGGGCTGGCGCCCGAGATTTCCGTAGAAATAAAAGAGATTACGTAAGTATCTGACCGAAAGCAAAGCGCTAGAAAAAAAGACCCTTACAAAGTTTGTCACTAGTTGCAGTAGCCACCATTATTGTGATATATTAGATTTTAAAAAGGCTTGATCCTCAGCTGACAATCTATGTCTTAACTATTTAAGGTACAAACTTTGAATGAATCGCTTTCCATATCTACTTTGCTTTTTATCCACACTATTGCCCACTACAGTATTATACTGATGGTTCTGTACCTGTTGTCGCTGATTGTATCGAAAACCCATTTGGTTGTGGGTAGTATCAGACTCTTTTCAATTCTAGCCTTACAATAATTTTCTCACCTCGAAAATTGATTAAATCACCGTTGTCGTCCAATATGCGTAGAGTAATGTTGTCTATCAACTGACACTTTTCAGGTCTAACAGGTAAATATATGATATTAGTAGGTTCTCTAGTAAGTTTGTAGCCAAATTCAAAGAGAGTGTGTGATTCTTCCGCATTCAGATAAGCTCCAGAAATAATGTTGCAATCTACGCGTATCATTCTTACTTTCATAATATCAATAGGTAGTGTTGATTCATATTTTTTATTTGGTTGTAAATATATTGGTTCAAATCCCAACAGACTTCCTATTGAATTTGGTTGTCTAAAATCTATTTCATACTTTGACAAAATTTCGCACTTTAAGGTATTGTTGTTTGCCCTTAAAGTGAATACTTGCGTGTAATCCTTTCCATCAATATTCATAGATTTCAACATTGCAGCATAGATTTCATCAATTTCATAAGCCCCCAAAGGTATGTTAACAGTAGTGAATGTATCTTTAGCACTAACTCTATATCTGAAGTTGCTATTTGTTTCATCCACATTGAATATGGAGTTGTAAGAGTAGAATCCAATTAAACCTAACCCATGACGACTGCTCCTATCCAGTTCAATGGGTGGATAAAAGTTGACACTCAGCTCACTTTTGCGGCTCGTTAGTGTGAAGGTGTACGACATGACTGATGTAATTAAATTGTGTAACACAATTTATTGTGGGTTACAACAATAATGGTGTAATTTCCTCTTCTTTGAAGTTGATGGTAATATATCTACATTGTTATTGGATGCCACATTTACATCGTTTACCTTACAATAGCAGCAAAACATTTTTCGAGGTGTAGGACCATCATTAACATCAACATTGCTTTCATAATCATTAAGGTAATGTTCTGTGCAATATTGATATTTTAATATATCGATATCATTCTAAAGATGTGTAGGTAGCTTATCCCATACTAATGCAATTTCATGTGAAGCCAACCCAATCATCACTTCTTTGGGCATAACTGCAAGCTGTTGTTTGCTCATCTTCAACAGACTACGCAAACGGGAGTACGCAATTAGTGAGTGACCCATTCGCTTGATACTTTCTCGATCCATTGCTGGGGTTATAGATTTCAGCTCCATGGCGTTTTATATTTGTTTTGTAGAGAGAAACTTTAAACACAAATGTCCACACCACACTGTTAAAATTCTGTACACGTTTGTAGTTATAGAATATTTGGTTGGCCCTCCTTGAATCGTTATTGAAATATGTAACTAATTCTATAGGTGGGGGTAAATCACCAAAACTATCAAAGTAATTTACTAAAACACCTCGTTTTTTATATGCCACCCAATGTGTCCCAGGACCGTATATACTATCCAAATTGATTATTGCAGATTCATTGTAATGTGAGTCGCGCATAAATACACCTCGAAAGTATGCCACATTCATTTTTTTAGCATAATATTTAAAATCAATGCCGGTAAGAGGTCTCTGAGGTAGGTGGTCTATTAGTTTTTGAATTTTGTTTTAGATAAAGGCCCATTCCCTTTCGATATGGCTTCATATACATCCCCTTGCCACTTTTCATAGCGATTGCTTCCATACTTCTGTTATGACGGTTTGCTTCAGCTAATTCTTCTCTACCTTTTTTCACGTCATTTACAGCTTTAGCAATACCAGCAGCCGTACCAGCCAAACTACCCAATGCAGATAATCCAGCAAAAATGGGTATTAGAGGTAAAATACCACCAACTTTCGGAATTGGTATAATTCGAGGTGTTTGAATATTGCGTTTTCCACCGGCCTCTTTTATGTATCGCCGTGCAGCTTTTAGAGCAATTTCAGCAGCTTTCTTTCGGTCTTTTGCAATAATCCGCCTGCCTCCGGCACTTCGTAATGTGTCACGCACTTTTCGTACTATTCCAGATCCAAATGCTGTCTTTTTAACATTCTTCTTACCCTTCTTTGTTGTCTTAATGATTCGTTTCCTTATTGGATTGCGAGATATTGTTGATTTACATCCCATACCAAGACGTTGTTTTCCTTTCATTATAGTTGTAACTAACCAAGCAGCTGCTTTTTCTCCACGACCTGCGTCTTTGGATTTCACTCGTTTCCACGCTGCTTGTTCAAGCTGATAGTCTGCTTTATGGCGGGCTGCTAGGTTACTGCTATTTTTGTCGTATGCAATATCGTGTTGCTTACACGCTTTATCGAACTGATTTATGCCAGACTCACCTCGTGCTAACCTTTTATTTAAATCTGTGCCTGGATAATTGATAACCTTGGCAAATGCAATTCGAAGGGGAGCTTATTAATCAGGGAATTAACTAATCCTCTACCGCGCTTCGTACGTTTTTCACGTGTGTATCGTATCGTAGAAACCATTTAAATAAGAGTTGTAAATCACACATCTACTTATATAACATTTAGCCGCGGTACAATGCACATTGTGAAACAGAAACAAACGCTTTCTATAGATAATTTGGATGAAAAAGTTGGGCGTGGGTTAAGTGCTGATAATCGCCATGGACCACTACTACCTTCAACTGTACGTGCCCTCATAATAGGACCCTCGAATTGTGGGAAAACAAATGTGTTAATATCTTTGATCACGCATCGTTTAGGTTTACGTTTTTTAAATATTTACCTATACTCAAAGTCTATAAATCAACCCAAGTATGAGTATCTACGTAATGTATTAGCGCCGATTGAGGGGTTAGGATTTTATACATTTAGTAATGGTACACAAATAGTGGAACCATCCGAGGCAAAGCCAGAGTCTGTCTTTATATTTGACGATGTGATATGTGAGAAACAAGATGTTATAAGGGGATATTTCAGTGTGGGCCGACATAGAAATGTGGATTGTTTTTATCTTGGCCAGACATACTCTCGAATACCGAAGCAGCTAATAAGAGACAATAGTAATTTAATTGTTGTCTTTAAACAGGACGACATGAACCTGCATCACATCTTTTCCGATAATGTGTCACCTGATGTAACGTTTACAGTATTTCAAAATATGTGTGCAAAGTGCTGGAATGACAAATATGGATTTCTAGTGATTGATAAGGATAGAGAAGTACAAGGTGGGCGATATAGAAAAGGGTTTGATAGCTTCATATATCCATAATGCATTTTATTAAAAACTTCACTTGAATTACATACGTCGTTAAGATTACTTCGTTTACGTATGCGCTAAGATGAAGGTTACCAAAGAAAGATAATAAAAAATATAACAATCTTGCACATCCCAGTAGCGAAATAACACTCAAGCGACAGCTGATTGAGGCAACAGATGCGGTGCGGAAGAATTTTAACTATATCAAGAACAAAGATATGGAGATGCACGTAACACTTGAAAAGATCTACCAACCGATAACTGAACCTTTAAATGTTATATCTTCAGCAGCAGAGAACAAATCATATATCCAACAATTACATTCAAAACCATCATCATCAAGGGTGTCCACCCAGAGGGCTGTATCATGGGAGAGTGCTTCTGAAGAAGGATCTGATAAGTATGTAGGTGGTGATGATGTTCCACCTTATATCCCCATTATGGAAACACCACCATCGTCAATAAGAACAACCCCTGTATCTGAAACTTCTCTAGCTAGTAAACTAGAAAAAGGACATGAGCTTGTAAAAAGACATATACAAAATTTAAAATCTGGTGATTCCAAGTATGATAGTTTATATGGAGTGCGTGTAGATCCCAAGACAGGCAAACTGCTGATGGGCAATGCCGAAATACGTTTTTCCCATGGAAATATTACGCTATGGTATGGCAATAAGAAACTTGGCGTGTATCTAGGTAGTCCTAAATTGTACGATCTAATATTTCTAAAACGCCCAACAATTTTAGATGATAATAGAGAGGGTGTTCTCGATGATGAATGGAGTAAGATATATGGAGAAATACTAAGAAAAACAAAAGCACCTTACAAAAAATTCGATGTAGCGAATGGCTATAACACTACTAAGCGTGGTAAATTTCACAAAATTATCAAACCATTAACATCTTCTACAATTGCGACACGATCGTCAACAAGTGGTCAGGGCTTAAAACGTGTACCTACCCACAAATTGTACAGAAATAAAGATAAAGAATATATTTTTTGGAATAAACCCAGCGAACTCGTGGATCGTCTACGTCTACTATGGAGTTCGAAAATAGCGGGAAATAACAACCACGACAATGAAATAATAGAAATAATATCAGAACTTAGGGAAGAAAAAATAGTATATTAAAGATGAAATAAAACATAGTATCATTATACTTAATAAGTATTATATAGTCTGAAATTTATAAACTGGATCAGATGCAACCAGAAATGTCTACTGTAAACACTATCGACAAATTTGGACGAAGCAAAAGAATTAGTGCGAGTAAGTTAATAGCCCTTCGTGGATTACCTGGCGTGGGTTTTAAACTTACCAGAGATAATCACTATGATATTGAAAATAAGCGTTTAAAATATCTAGGGGAACCTGTCGATGATCAAGATGGTGCAACATGTAATTACGTTAACAAGCGTCTACAAACAAATGATGAAAATGCTGCCAAAGCTATTTTTGATACAGCCGAAATAATTATTGGGGAAATGAAAAAACATGTTGATGAGGGACTTACAAAAAGTGGAGAAGAAAATCGCGCTATTTTCAATAAACAAAATAATGAGATGATGCAGAAAATGAAAATAGAAATGAGGAAACATGTTGATAAAGCAATTTCTGAAGTTAAACGTTCGGCCATAAACAATCACAATACTTTAATCACTAGAATCTCTAAATTAGAGCATATTGCCACCGAACTCCAACCAAGGAAGGTGCAATCCGGAGGCCTAGCATTTCCACCAGAATTAATGTCTGAAATTGATATATAGCTGAGGACAATTTTATAATGGAGGTTAGCAGCGAAAAATTACAAGTTGTTAACGAGTTACATAGAAATGCTCGACGAAATTTTCGTAGAAGGCGAACCATAATTAAGGGGTTTGGTGATTTGTGGCAAGCAGACCTAGCCGAAATGCAGCCATACGCTGATAAAAATAGATGGTATCGTTATATTTTTGTAGTGATTGACTGCTATTCCAAGTACGTATGGACCAAACCTATTAAAAATAAAGCAGCTGTAGAAGTTACCAAGGCTATGCAGACTATTATTCAAGAAGCAAATTATTCACCGAGAAATTTACAGACCGATAATGGTACTGAATTCTATAACAGAAAGTTCTCCGCATTAATGAAGCGGCATGAAATTAATCATTATTCTACGTATAGCACAAAAAAAGCAGCAATTGTTGAGCGAGGAATCCGCACATTAAAAAATTGGTTGTATAAAGAATTCTCAGCTATGGGTAAATATAAATGGCTCGATATCCTACCAAACGTTACAAAAAGTTACAATAACATAGTCCATCGTACAACTGGCAGAAAGCCCATTGATGTCACACCAACTACACATTTAAACGTATATAATTATATTAAGATTGCTCTGAAACCGAAATTTCATCTCGGTGATATAGTTCGTATTAGCAAGTATAAAGGTGTATTTGATAAAGGGTTTACACCGAACTTTTCAACAGAACTTTTTAAAATTACCAAAATAAACATAACAAATCCCACAACCTGATAGAAGACTTGTTTGGACGCCCAATCAAGGGATGTTTTTATGAAATGGAGCTACTAAAAGCAAAATACCCTGATGTGTATCTAGTTGAAAATGTTTTAAAGAAGAAAGGAAATAAAGTGCTGGTAAAGTGGCTGGGTCTATCTATAGAACACAATTCGTGGATTGATATAGCTTCTCTTGTTTAAATTGTCATTAACTAGAAAAATATATTAATGTATCATTATATAGTTATGTCGATAGAAATATTTTAATATGTGTCACAAATGAATAATAAAATGAATATACTTTATTAATATTTATTTAATTTATTTCCTTCTTTTTAAATTGTAAAGAAATTAAAAATTATCATTTTTTTTTTTGTATAATTTTAAAAGTTTCCTACAAAAACAATATGTTTTATTTTACAATTCTCTTTCTTTGCATTGTTTATAAATGACTTTGTTTAGGCTTTATACAAGCATAATAACAACAAACATATCCAAACTGATATGCTTATATTGATGTTTCATCTCTAAACATGCTATTATTAAATTCATTGGACTTTCATCATGTATTAAAGAAAGTCCAATGAATTTAATAATAGCATGTTTAGAGATGAAACATCAATATAAGTATATCAGTTTGGATATGTTTGTTGTTATTATGCTTGTATAAAGCCTAAACAAAGTCATTTATAAAAAATAATATGTTATTACAATATTAAAAATTTATTTACAGTTTATGGTTATAATATATATTACATACATACATACATACAGATAAGTCCAGGATGCTTCGAACACGACAGGGATTGAGACGAATATACTAGTGGCCGACAACTCGCCTTAGTTCGAAATTTGTACATTAGAAGGGCGTGGCAGTGCGTTGTGACCAGTAGTGTGGCCACTCACTGCTCAGCCTCAGCAGGCAGCACGTCAGCAGACTGTTGTTAGTATCAATAATATCTCATTAACCGATGTAGAACTCTCATGTCTGAAAAAAATTTGATTTGCGTATTCTGGACCAACGTTTCAAAATTTTTCTAACTTCAATAAACCAATTTTAATTTTAAAAAATCTCAGAACACATTTAAATATTTCCATTGTTTGTTTTTTCGCAACAAAAATGTGATTTTTTACAATTCTCTTTCTTTGTTTGATATGCATTGTTTATAAATGACTTTATTTAGGCTTTATACAAGCATAATAACAAAAACATATCCAATTTGATATACTCACATTTTTATCATGCATTAAAGAAGATCCAATAAACTTAATAATTGTATGTTTAGAGATGAAACATCAATGTGAATAATCAAATTGGATATGTTTATGTTTTTTGTTATTATGCTTGTAAAAAGCCTAAATAAAGTCATTTATAAAAAATGTGAATCTACAACATAAAACTAATTGTCGCTGCACCTCGAGTGTTGCAGGAGGTCTAATAAAAATTATTATAAAATAAAAGAATCCAAGTAAGGAATAATAGACGCGAGAGCCATCGGCTACAGCGCGGAGATCCACGATTCCCGGGCACTGTGTCCGCTAGCCTACAACTGGCGCAAGTAAATCGCGCAAGCTAAAACCCATGTTCGAACCTCCTCGGTCTTTACTGTATATACAAATAATATAATTTACTTATAATTAAGACACCAGCAGTCCCTATTATGGTGAGTCCAACTACTATAAAACACACCAATGCGATCACACAAGATAAGTGCCCCTGACATACATTTTATGCAAATATTGTTCCAACAATTGTCCTCGTACTTACTACAGTACACGCATCGTTGTCTTAATTGTGGTTGGTCTGCTTTGCAAGCTTCACATACGTCTCGATATATACCAAAATTCGTCCTTTTGACCATGTGATGGCAATTGCGACATTGTGTTTCATTTGGACAACTGTCTCGAAATTCTTTTTTCTGCACGGGGTTCTCAATTACACACTTTTTGCACAATCCAGTGCGTGGGTTGATAATTTGCTTCCTCCATGCAGTATAGCAATTATGGCAAATTCTTGAATTATTGTAACTATACGGTTGTACTGCTATTATTGGTTTTAATATCCACTCTCTTGGTAGGACCATTGTATGCACTTCTGTTTTAAGACACGATTGTGTTACGTAAGAAGTTTGAATGCGTTCCTCTTGTGGTCACTCTTGGTTTAAATAGCTAATAGTAAACGTGACGCCATAGGAAGGGCGTCACCGTCACGAATTATAGAATATAAAGCGGAGGAGGTTTAACATCAAATCAGTTGAGTTCCAACATTTAAAGATGGCTTATAGACGATTCTTCACTGAACTGGCAGAAAATGATATGGGTGCAATGGTGTTACACCGAGATGGTGTAAATCAAGAGCTTCAGGACTTGAATCAAGATGCTGTCCACCGGGAGGATCCCATCATCGTGGAAAATATCAATGTCGACCAAGAGGGTGCCGATTGGGGAGATGCCTACCTGGTTCCCGTCAGTGTAGATGAAGGTGTTGGAAGTAATGTGGAAGACGAAGTCGGAGAGTTAGCCTTCTCCGGAAAAACATTAAACAATTATGATGATCGGCGGAGGCTATTGCACATCAGCGTCTTTTGTCATAATCAGAACCAGGCCGGATGCAACCAAACACTTCCTGTGTGGGCTATGTTATATATCCTATACACGGATAGTGTCCGGACGTCACCAGCACGTAAATATTCACAAAACGACGACGTTGGAGGGTGCAATGATAACGAAATGTAAATGTTGCGGCACAAACTGGTTGCAATTGCATCGAATTGAAGTATGTAATACATGTAATAATGTAAATAAAACAATTGCGTGAACGATACAACGTGTTTTACTAAATTAGATATTTATGGTAGTTATTTATAGTATGAGTATAAAATAGTACTATTCTATATACAAATGTCAAGAAATTATTATGATATTAAGTGTTCACACAAGTATGATGTTTTGGAGGGGGTATAAGTGTATAAAATGAAGTTTTTTGCTGCTGTTTCTCAGTTTGTATTGAGATGGAGACCGAACAACCTGTTCAAGTTAGTACCGTATCCTCAACTACTGGTGACTCCACAGTGATGGCCCCAACATGGTCTATAGACAGTGAGATCATACACCATGCCAGTGGCCCAAGTGACTGGTGGGTGGGTGCGACCATCATCAGAAACGGGGTGGTCCAATTCTCGTGCTTCTTCACCGTCGGCTTGGTCAATAGAGACGGTTCCTAATTCTAGGCCATCATCTCCAACGGATTCAACTGTGTCCAACCTCATAGATGACCAAGTGTTGGAACCAGAAGAAGATGATTCGTTATAATTAGTATTTATTAATGTAAATTTATATTTCATTTTATTTTTAAGTTTAATTGTATATATTTTTTAATTAATAAAAATATTTGTATACACTTTTGTGCCACCCTGTATATTACAAGTTGTGAAAATTAGTAAATCATATAAATATTAAAACAAATGAACATATGAATATGATTTTATTAAAAAGTATTTTGAAAAAAGGGTTATCTTTTATTTATTTATTTATATTTATTATTATTTAAAGTAAATTAAAATATCTGAAGATATAAACTCGTTCAAAATAATACAGTTCTAACTATGTATAAAGCCGATAGCTTGGGTTGAGTTTATAGCCTAAGGCGCTGTGACCCTGGTCAACACGGACCGATAAGCAGGTAGTTTTTTGTTGAAATTAGGAAATAAATTTCATTCTTACGGGGCGCTCGGATAGCTGAGCGGGCAAACACGCATGGGACTTGAGGCCACTCAGACGATTACGAGTTCGATTCTGGGCGCCCCCCGGAGGAAGGAGGAGGTGGTTCTCCGTTTTTTTTTTAAATTTGACCTTTGACCTTTCCTTACATACCACCAATTATGATATTCATGTGTTTTAAATTCGTTTTTGTTTTAATTTTTTTCTTATATATTATTAACCTAACCTAACCTATCCTTTTTTTTTTTTTGTTTGGGGGGCAGGTGAAATCCTCATGGACACCCAGCGCACTCTGTGTCGTCCCTGCGCTGGGTAGTGCCGGACTCTTACCGGCTAAAACCCCTCCCCCTTCTTTCCCACGCCCACCACTCTGGAACCGCGTTAGCATTACTTCAAAGTGGTGGCGTTGCACTAGCTATTATCCGTTGTTCCTTTCGTGGATATCCTTCCTCTTCAGTATGTTGCAGCAAAAGTTGCTTACTGCTGACCAGCTTGTCTCGTCTCTCATCATCACTCTTATCATACTTGCAGGGGTTATCACCTCCCCCACTTCATTTTCCATAACCGCCCTTTCCGCCGTCCACTCCGGGCAGTGGAACATGGTGTGCTCTGCCGTGTCTACCTGTGGGCAGTATTTACACATATCACTATCGACTTTTCCTATCTTCTTGCAGTATGCCTGGAAACTGCCGTGCCCACTTAGTATTTGAGTGACATAATAATTCAGTTCTCCCGGCTTTCGCTCGTGCCACACGACAACATCTGGGAGCAACTTCCTTGTCCAGCCGCCCCTCGTGTCCTCAGTCCACCTCTCCTGCCAGCGCTCAAAAAGGCACGCTCTATTATATGCTTTTCCTGCTGAATCCGAGCCATAATTTAGGGCTCTCTCCTTTGCGAGCAGGTCGATCGGCGGCACGCCCGCTATCACCTGTAGCGCTACTGTCGACACTGTCCTGTTTGCACAGCACACTCTAATGAGCATGCCTCGTTGTGTTTTCAGTAATTTATTTTTATTTTGTTCCTTATCCAGTGCTCCCTGCCATACCGGAGCGGCGTACAGCATTATGGAGTTTACTACAGCATTTAGGATTCTTCTCGTGCTGGTTTTCGGTCCCCCGATCCTAGGCATAATTTTCTGTAGTGCGGCCGCCGATTTTCCAGTCTTGACCGTGATCTCATCGATATGTCTACTCCATGATAAGTTTTTATCTAGGTGCACTCCCAGGTACTTGATTGAAGTCTTTGTCTGTATTTCCTTACCCAGCGGATTTACCCGCACCTCCCGGATCTTCTTCCTACCTGTAAGTGCGATAGCCTCTGTCTTGTCCGGCGCAAGTGTCAGTCCCCTTTCCGTCATCCAACCTAACCTATCCTAACCTAACCTAACCTAACCTAACCTAACCTAACCTTTTTTTGGGGGGGGGGGGGGACACCCAGCGCACTCCGTGTCGTCCCTGCGCCGGGTAGTGCCGGACTCTTACCGGCTAAAACCCCTCCCTCTGTTCATCCACCGCATACTGGAAACCGCCCGCAGGCATAACTTCGGTGTGAAGTGATGTTACTACTACCTTCCTTCCCTTCTATGCTCTTCTTCTTTGTCTCTAATAATTTGTCTAATGTTATTTGTTATGACTTTCCATTTCTCTTCACTCTCTAGCAGTAATTCTGCGATGTTTTCCTTACTTACCACGGTCCCGCACTCATTGTTCATCATCTCCCTTTGTTGCGTCCATTTTCCGCATAGAAAGATGGTGTGTTCCGCCGTGTCCTCCTGTTCGCAGAACCAACAGCGGCTATGTTCTTGTTTACCTATTCTGTTGAGGTATTTTCCAAAAATCCCGTGGCCCGTGAAGGCTTGTGTCAAATGGTAGTCCATTTCTCCCCATTTCCTATTGTGCCATTTTGCCATGTCCTTTATAAAGACTTTTGTCCATCCCTCGTATTCGCTCCATATGTTTTGCCATGCGTGTAGCATTGCCGTTTCGCCTCTTCCCTGTGGTTTCTTCCCTTGGTTTGGACAGCAACCCTTTCCTCGACTTTCAGTTTAATGGGGGGCATCCCCGCTAGGGCCAATGCAGCAGCTGTGGGTATTGTCCTGTATGCCGCTATGATCTTTATTGCCATTTTCCTATTCAGCTGCTCTAGTATATTTTCGTAATGTTTGTGTTTTAATGCCTCGGCCCATATTTCGGCACCGTACAGTATGATTGACATAACTGTGGATGCCAGAACCTTCCTTTTTGCATTGCCTTGGTACTCCCTTGTTCGGGAGGATTCTTCCTAAGGCGTTTGCGGCTCTGGTGGCCTTTGCACTGACGTTCTTTATATGAGTGGTCATCCTTAATCCCTGGTCCAAATGTATGCCCATATATTTCAGGCTTTTGGAATTTTCGATAATCGTGTCCTCCAGTGAGATTTCTAGCTTGTTGATCCTCCTGCTTCCATATAGGAGGACCATTTCTGTTTTCTTAGGGGCTATTTTGACGCCCATTTCCCTTAGGCTTTCGGCCACTTTATTAACCGCGTATTGGGTTAAATTTTCTAGTTGGTCTTTGGTTTTGGCACACGTTATTATAGCCAGATCGTCTGCGTAGGCCACCAGGGTAGCATTTTTATCAATGTCCAACCTTAGTACTTCGTCGTAGAATGTATTCCAGAGGATAGGGCCTAAGACCGACCCTTGTGGTACCCCACACGTGATTTCTATTTTCGCTCCGTGTTCTGTAGTTACTTGTCGATCAGTAAGATATGATTGTATCATCCGGACCAAATACGGGCTTATTTCTGCCTTGTTTAATGCCTCGACTATCTTCCCCCATGGAGCCGAGTTAAAGGCATTTTCAATATCTATTGTCACCATGGCACAGAACTCTCTGTTTTTGTAGGCCTAACCTAACCTAACCTAACCTAACCTAACCTAACCTAGCCTAACCTAGCCTAACCTAACCTAACCTAACCTTTTTTTTTTCGGAGGAGGGGAAATCTTCAACAAGACACCTCGCCTGGATGTTCTGCGGCAGGGTAGTGTGGGATTTTTACCCACTAAAACCCCTCCTCCTCTTCTTAGGTATAGTACTGGGACCGCTCGCGCATAACTTCAGTACTATCCATGCCTGTGCTATTAACGCACCTCCTGCCTCTCTCTTTCGTCCCTCTCTTTCTTCACCAGTATTTCCCTCAGCATCCTATGCACAACGTCCCACTTGGTCCTGCTTTCCAACATTTCCCCTACCATGTTTTCTGGGCTTATCGCCACCCCCATTTCCATCTCGGCTCTCGAGCGCACCTCGTGCCACCGGTTACATATGAACACCGTATGCTCCGGTGTATCCACCTCGCCACAATAAGGGCACGCTTCCTCCTCCGCCTTCCCAATGGCATGCACATAGGTGCCGAAGCATCCATGTCCTGTGAGTGCCTGTGTCAAGTAGAATTCTACCTCCCCATGTTTCCTGCCCACCCACTGCCTCACGTCCGGTATTAGACGTCTCGTCCAAGCTCCTTTCCTGCCTTGGGCCCATTCGCTCTGCCATTTACTCAGGGTATCTTCTCTCGCCTCTTTTCTCCTCATTTCACCCCCGCCGGCCCTATAGATGACCAATCTTTCTTCAGCCTGCAACTTTATCGGGGTCACCCCTGCGATTACAAGCGTAGCCTCCGTCGATGTGGTACGGTAGGCACCGCACACTCGTAATGCCATCCTCCTCTGTACTTTCTTTAATTTCTCCAGATGTCGCTCGATCTCCAATGCTGTGCCCCACACTTCAACTCCATAAAGCATTATAGAGTGTGCTACCGCATTCAGTACCTTTCTCATGCTACTGCGGGGCCCACCAACGTTTGGCATTAGCCTGTTTAACGCCGTCACTACTTTGTCGGCTCTTTCAGCCGTCTTTGATACGTGTTCCCCGAAGCTCAGGTTGGCGTCTATCGTCACCCCCAGGTACCTCAGTGAGCTCTTGAACTGCACCTCTTCACCCTCGACAGTAATGTTTATGGGTCTGTGGCGCCGCCTACCCACCAGCAGGACTCCCTCAGTCTTCTCGGGTGCTATGCTCAATGAGTTATTATGGAGCCATTCTACAATTGTTGTCAATGCTTCTTGTGCTGCACGCATCAGGCTGTCTTCCGTTCTACCTGTAACGATAACCCCCAGATCATCCGCGAATCCTATGACCTTCGTTCCCGTTGGCATTCGCAGCTTCAGCACCCCGTCATAGAAGACGTTCCATAATGCTGGGCCCAGAACCGACCCTTGCGGCACCCCGCAGCTGACCTCTTGGACCTCTGAGCCGTCCACTGCCCCAATAATTATTTTCCTCTCATGGAGATAACTGCCCAACATCCTTAGTAGATATGGTGCTACCTCCCTTCCAGTTAATTCTCCCATAATGGCCAGCCACGGCGCGGAGTTGAAGGCATTTCGAACGTCCAGTGTTAACAGCATACAGAAGGTTCTGTTTCTCCAGGTTCCTGCTTTGGCCTCCCAAGCCAGTCTCACCACCTGTTCTATCGCCTGTATTGTCGAACGACTCTTCCTAAAGCCATACTGCTCATTCGATAATCCGCCTGATCGCTCTATCTCCTCATTGAGGCGCCCCGTTATCAGTTGCTCTAGCAGTTTAGCCAATGCATCCAGAAGACATAGCTGTCTATATGAAGTGGCCTCCTCTGACCGTTTGTCCCCTTTCCTCAGGAGAACCAGTCTCGCAGTCTTCCATTCCTCCGGGAATACACCGTCTTCTAGTATCTTGTTCATCACTCCTAGTATATATCCAGGCTGCTCCTTGACCAGAACCTTCACAATCTCGGCTGGAATGCCGTCCGGGCCCGGCGCCTTTCCTCTCTTCAGCCTGTCAGCTGCCTTCTCAAGCTCCTCCCGATTAAATAGTGGCACGTCCCGCACCCTCTGTGGTTCCCAAGCCTGCACCGCATGTCTTGGGAACAAGTCTCCCACTATCTCCCTTTGTCTTTCCATTGGTATGTTCGGGGCTGGCATCAGCTTCATCGCCCGGGTCACGATCTTATATCCATTTCCCAATACGTCGTTATCTACTTCCTCACACAACTGCTTCCACCGTGCTTGTTTGGATCGGTTTATTTCCTGCCGGAGCATCTTCTTATATCTCCGATACTCATCCGTGGCCCCATTCTCCTCTTCCTCCGCGCGTCCGTCCCTACGCATCCTCTGCATGTGCCTCCTACTTCTAAGGCAACATGCTCTGAGCCTAGCAATCTCCTCACTCCACCAGTAAACGCACTTTCTCCTGGAGTTAGGAGACGTCTTATCGGCATTGCTGCATCACACACCCTTTTCAACATTTCTACACATTTGCCCGGTGCTGTACTGGGACCGCGTCTCATTTCTTTCTGTAGAGCCTCCTTGAACTTATCAGGGTCCAGTTTTTTAGGTTCCAACCTGGTCTGGTTGTATCACTCTCTCGATGTTCATTTGCATAGTGCAGCTCATACTTTATGTATTTATGCAGACTGAGCGTTTCCTCCTCGTCCACCCGCCAATTCTTGATCCTCGGTGCCAACTCTACACTTGCTAAGGTGAGGTCGATGTATGAACTGCTTGGCCCTCTTACAAAGGTCGAGATAGCCCGTCATTGAGTACGACGAGGTCCAATTCGGCTATCGCTTCAGTGATGATTCGACCGCGCCAGTCTGTGGGGTTGGGTCCCCATTCTGGAGCCTTGGCATTAAAATCCCCGGCAATGAGTATCCTGCCTCTTCTGCGTCTCACGCTATCCATGATCTCGTTGAACGTACTTTGGTAGTCTTCTTTCGTGCTGTTTGGGGATATGTAGCAGCTGTACAGTACAAAATCCTCTAGACAGAGACATATGAAGCTATTTCCCCTCTCTACCGACTTCACCTGTATAGCTCCATTCAGAATTCCTATTGCCGAGTCCCCTCTTATGTCCATATGCCACCGAGTCTTGCTTGTCTTGGCAACGTTGGGTTCACTTAATATTACTATGTCTATGCTTTGCCTGGCCGCGGTTGCGTAGAGCAAGTCCTGCGCTGCTCGACATCTGCCTAGGTTAGTTTGTAATATCTTCAGTTTGGTCGCCGTTTGTTCTTGCTCCGGCAGTTAGGTAATCCCTAAAAGCATCACAACTGCCTGCTCCGGTTCTGTGGCCCTCCCTCTTGCACAGCAGACATCTCGCCTCGCTCTTGCATTCTTTGACTTTGTGGCCTTCTTTCCCACATTTAAGGCAGCAGTTACCTCTGTCGACACCCTTGCACTGGAGTCTCGTATGCCCAAGCCCCCAGCACTTGTAGCATTTGGTAACTTGCACTCTTACTCTTAGAGAGATGCAGTTCAGACCAACTCTTATGCGTTGCAATGCCATTAGTCTCTCTGCCCCTAGCTTGTTCACCCTGATTGTAGCCTTCTGGGTACCCCTAACACCTGGTCTTAGCTCACTAACCTCCATGACCTCTCCGTCCCCCGCCAGCTTGTCCACTTCGCTCTTTAGCTCCTCCTGGGATGTTAGGCTGTCAATGTCCTTGCACATTAGGGTTACCACATCGCTTGGTTCACTCGTCACTTTGACGTTTTTCCCCTCCGCGCATTTCTTCAGGGCATCGAGTAGTTCCTCTTTATTGGTTTCTCCGGGTTCTATCTTTAGGATGATCTCATCTTTCCTGGATTTTCTGACACTTTGGATGCCTTCCGCCAGGTTAAGCTCACCCACCTTCTCTTTTATCTTCTTTAGTGTCTCAGCATATGACTCTCCGCAAGTTCCTATTATGATTGCTTCCCCTTGCCTTCTCCTTTTCTGGCCTATATTTTCTGCCGGCAACCTATTTTTCTTGTTTTTCCTTTTTTGTACGACCGTATATCCTTCACTAGCTCCTCCATTGGTCGGTGCAGTTAGGCGACATTCTAAAGCTTTCAACATTAACTCCTCATGCTGCGCCCCTAATAGGGGAAGCACAATGTTCTTCCTGCCATGCTTCTCCACATTCTCTCTGAGACTTTGCACAACTTCCCAGATGCCCTCCGGCCCCGGTGTTTGCTGTTGGGCATCTGCCATTACCGGGCAGAACACATATCTTTCTGTTGTCTTTATGTTACCTTGTCTATCCGCAATGCCCGTGGCACTTACGAGTAGACCTACCTCACCCGTTCTCGCATCTTGCCCGCATAGATTCTCCAGCCCCTGATATCTCTCCCGGAGTCTCTTCCATAGGCCCTTGCTCACGTCCATTTCCTTAGTCACTGGAAGAACCAAGTCCCACATCCCAGGGGCCTCCAGTATGCTCCCATTGTGGAATTGGATTTTCTTGAAGACTTCCTGTGGCCACACCTCTCCAGCTATTCCGCAGAATTCCGTATATGTGGTGCCCTGTTCAATTCTTTCACCCAATGAGCTAAGCGCCCCTAACGTCTGGGTTGCTACATGCACCATCGCCGTCACTGGGCTCTCATTCACCTTCTCCTCTTGTACTTCGGTATGCACATCTTGATGCCCCCGGAATTCTCCTTGCCCAATCCTCTGCAACAGATTCTGGCACTCGTCAGTCATCACCCTACTCATCAAGCTTCTCAGAACACTTGACACTTCTTTTATTTCTTTCTTCGTGTTAGCATTTTCACTGACAATCTTACTCAGGTTCCTGACGCTTTTGTCAATTTGCCTTATGGTCTGCCTTAGCTTCCTCGGTAGGTTACCTTCCTGACTATCCACTCCTTGCTCTGGGGTATTTCCCCTCCTCCTTTTGACAGATTTGCCTTCTTCCTCGCACCAAGTAAGATCCAGAGTAGCCACATTTCTGGCTCCTGTGGGTGAGCCCCCTATGTACGGAGGCGATGTTACCACCGAGAGCACTGTGGCTCTTTTCCCGAATCGTTTTCTGAAGGAATCGTGCCCTTCTCCCATACCAGTATTTGAACTTAGTGCCTCAGCCTGGTTTACCACTGTGGGCACTGGGCGGTCGCTGGATGACGGTCGGGGGGAGCCCGCTCGCTCGCTCCTAATCCCGACCGGAACTGGGGTGTCCCTCCCCTGCTCCGTGGACTTAAAATCTTGTCCCTTTTCCATGTTGGCCAAAAAAACCCCTCGGTCCCCGGGTGCATTTTTAACCTCCTGCCAGGTAGCTATCTCTACCTAGGCCCGCGCCACTAGACCTAGGGAACTTTTTTTGTTTAAGAGGATATTCCCCTCTGTGCAATCCTGTTGGTCCGCGGGTGCTATTTTATTTCACACCTACCCGCCAGTATACTGGTATGCTGGTGAGGGCATTCCCCTATCCGCCACCTGGGGACGCGCCCGGTTGGGGTTACGGGTGTCCCCGCCGGGAACCTAACCTAACCTAACCTAACCTAAACTAACCTAACCTAAATACTTTTTTTGGGATATGAGGGTAATTTTTGAGTTAGACAAGTTTGTAATTTTATTAAAGTTTTTATTAATTTTTATTATAAAAAAAAATGTATTAAACTCTTTATTTATTTAAATTAATTAACCTTTACATTATGTGTTTATTTACAATTACTTAATCTAATTATTCATGTCAAACATGTACTCATATAATATGCACAATTAATTAATTACATGTGGTGTATTTATTTTATTAACTAATTTTTTTTAACATTTTTTATTTAAACCTTTTTTATAATTTTTTTATTTACTTTTTAAAATTTGTTTTAAACTTTTTTATATTTATTTTTTATGTACAATTACTTACTACCAATAAACTAACTACAAATATTTACAATGACTTAACCTAATTTTTTTTTGTTCTTCTTTACAATTACTTAACCTAATTATTCATTTATACGCTAATTTAATATATACAAATACTTATGCCAATCAATATTTTTTTTTTACATTTATACATATAAAAACATTTATATATATTTTTTTTATATTTTTTTTCACTTTTTTTTTATTCATTTTTTTTATTAATTTCTTTATTCATTTTTTTATTCATTTTTTTTTATGTACAATACTTATTATTAATAAACTAACTACATATATTTACAATGACTTAACCTAACTTAATAACTAGAAAAATAACTGCATAACAAAGCCTCTCCACCATGTGTGTTGTACAAGCCTTACCGCCCGACTCTACTTAGACCCGATTCAATTGCTCTCAACGCCCTTTCAGCTTTCTCCAAAGCGACGCGGCGCCCAGCTATTTCGGCTAACTCTTGGTTAGTTCGTCCACGAATAGTAAGTTAGGATCCATGGTATCGTAAAAATAGAAAAAATACAAACAATTAGACACTTAAATACTTAAAATGTTAGTAATTGTTAGTAAAATTTGCTGGAGAATTAGTAATTTAGAATTATTGAAATATTAATACACTATAATTAAATTATACGTAGCTATACTATTCCAAAATTTAGTTGCCTAAATTTTAAGCTCCTAAATACCATAAAACTACTCTCAAAATTTCACTATCCGAGCAAAATCTCAAAAAATACTAATGCACTCTAAATTACTATCACGAAACACTAAAGGATTAATGTCGAAACCTATATGCCTAAATTACTATAACCGTATACGAAATATCAAACTAGTAGCAAAAATTACGTAACCTAAACAGTACTACTATATTTTAAGACGCCAAATATGCTAATAAAATAAACACACAGATATGCCAGAAATTATAAATGCTGTCAGTAATAAATTATAAGCAAATTTGTCTATAGTGCGGCAGTTTAGCTAGGATATTTCAACATATTGTGCACTTTTTGATAAAAGCACAAAATTTGGCACAGAGGTAGACCGATGTAATATGAACAATTTTGGATGTGGAGCCATCGGCCAACTGCCCCCTGGCGGCCATTTTCCAAAATGGCTGCCAGTGGACACCCGAAAGACAACAGAAGTTAGATAAAATTTGCTGCTGAAGGTTTCAGTGAATGTTTATTGAATGTTTTGAATGAGAGATAGTTTGTAAGTTATATACAGGGTGGGTCAATAGTGCGTATTTCTCCTGTATCTTCTGTCTCGTTAGAGATAGAGGCATGGTTCAAAATTTTAGTTAAATTGTGAGAAAAAGTACATTTTTTAAAATTATTATCAATTATACAGGGCGATCCGTTAAAGTGGTAGATGAAAGAATATATATAACGACAGTTTTCCATAAAACTATTTTTTATTTCATTAACCATCCAACAAATTTTAAAACTATTTTACCGCTGAATAGGCCATCATAGTGGTATTCAAACATAATAAAAAAAATTGGGTCATTCCATTTAAAAAATATATATTCTTTCATTAACGGATCGCCCTGTATAATTGATAATAATTTAGAAAATGTAGTTTTTCTCACAATTTAATTAAAATTTTGAACCATGCCTCTATCTCTAACTAAACAGGATATACAGAAGAAATACGCACTATTGACTCACACTGTATATAACTTACAAACTCTCCTCTCCTCTCCTTCAAAACATTCACTAAAACCTACAGCAGCACATTTTATCTAACTTCTGTTGTCTTTCGGGTGTCCACTGGCAGCCATTTTGTAAAATGGCCGCCACGGCCGCCAGGGGGCAGTTGGCCGATGGCTCCACATCCAAAATTGTTCATATTACATCGGTCTACCTCTGTGCCAAGTTTGGTGCTTTTATCAAAAATTGCACAATAGGTTAGCTAATCCGCTGTAATACTAGCAACCTTCAGCAAGGAAAACTACAACTTATCAGTAATTACTTAAGGATGAAATGGAAAAAGTAAGGGGAAGGTAAATGCAGTAACCATAAAACATAAGCTGAAAATAGAAATACGTTGGGCGCCAAATATGTATGACAACTAATTGGGTTTTTTGAAGTTATTAGGGGTGCTCGCACAGTGAACCCGGATTTTTGTCAACATATGCACCGGCCAGCTTAGGTCAGCCGCAGCGGGAGCTAGGGCGTGGATAAGTGAGCACTTTAATACTGGTTTAAAGTGTAAAGTAAAGCTATATTTTATTGGCTATTCTGCTATAGGGAAGGGCGCCAAAGGGTCGTTACTCCCTTAAGGAACGGGAAGGGATGTAATTACTGACACAGTACCTCCATCGGTAAATAAATTTCACTTTAACAAATATCTGAAGGTTTCTAGAGCAAATAAAAGTCTAGTCAACAGTAACAATTGTATAATGAGTATAATAATAATAATGGGTGATTTTTTAAGCGGTTGTTTTTTGAAAATTGAAAAAAAATAGAAAATTTGCAATAGTGAACGAAATATTTATTCGGAGCGATTCATCAATGCCTGCCATTTACTTTTTAAAGATTATTTCATTTAAATGTTGACCGCGGCTACGCCTGAGGTGGGCCATCCGTACGCTCCAATTTTGGCATACTTTTTCCAGCATTTCAGCCGGTATCTCACCAATGGCAGCTGTAATGTTGTCTTCCAGGGCTGCAATTGTAGCTGGCTTGTCCCTGACACGAGAGACTTCAAGTAGCCCTACAAAAAATAGTCTAGTGGGGTCAAATCGCATGATCTTGGCGGCCAATGGACTGCTCCAAAACGTGAGATTAATTGCTCACCAAACTCGCCTCTCAATAGGTCCATGGTATCACGTGCCGTGTGGCATGTTGCACCGTCTTGAAACCACATGTCGACCAAGTCCAATTCTTCCATTCTGGGCAAAAAAAAGTCGGTAATCATCGCACGGTACCTTGCTCCATTGACTGTAACGTTGCGATTTTCATCATTTTTGAAAAAGTACGGTCCAATGATGCCGCCGGCCCACAAACCGCACCAAACAGTGCATTTTTCAGGGTGCATTGGCAGCTCTTGAACTGCTTCTGGCTGCTCTGCAGACCAAATTCGGCAATTCTGTTTGTTGACGTACCCATTGAGACAAAAATGAGCTTCGTCGCTGAAGACAATTTTTCGATAAAAAAGTGGATCTTCATCCAGCTTTTGTAAGGTCCATTCACCAAACAAACGACGTTGTGGAAGGTCACCCGGCTTCAGTTCTTGCACCAGCTGTATTTTGTATGGTTTCATACCGAGATCCTTACGTAAAATCTTCCAGGTGGTCGAATAACACAAGCCCAATTGTTGAGAGCGGCGACGAATTGACACATCGCGATCTTCATTGACACTGGCCGATACAGCAGCAATATTCTCCTCGGTATGACTCTCCGCATACGGATTGGTGTTTTAATGTCCAGTAAAGTGAAACTGGTGCGAAATTTGGCCACGACAGCTTGAATGGCCTGTACGGTGGGTCGATTATGACGACCATAAAATGGACGTAATTTGCGAAACACATTTCTCGCAGAGCACGCATTTTGATAATAAAATTCAATGATTTGCAAGCGCTGGTCGTTTGTCAGTCTATTCATCGTGAAATGGCAAACCTTACTGACAATATAATGACTACGCAGTAACATATGACCGCAATAATAAGCAGATTTTGTTTCCTACATTTAATTGGTTTAAGACTAGATCGTTTATATAGTACAATGGTACAACAAAAGTGCCACAATTGACACAAAAAACTACTAAGAACGACAAAGATTAAGTAGGGTTAGCCAAAGAAAATTTATAACAATCTCATAATAATACAGATACTCACAAGTGCAACAAAACAACAATTCCTACCGATAATATCTTCTGACCTCTCTTCTGGAATGACAAGTATGGTTAATAGGGATCCTCAGGGACAATTGTTGCCAATGGGGGCTCTCTGGGCAACTGAGGGCAGCCAAGTGTTGTCCTTTTCCTGGTTATCCTAACCGAAGGTTACCACCAAGTCATCAGCAGATCAGTCAGGTTGAAATTAATATGGAGAGACTTATCCAATTCGAAGTATGGTCAAAAGAAGTGGAGAAATTGGAAATTTGGACTCTTCTATTTTCCTTTTCGGCTCAGCTTCCTCCAGAGTCACCATTCACATCAACTGCCCTGTAAAGCGAAAAAACAGCAGTAATTGTTCCAATTTAAGGTCTCTAAATCTAAATCTGCACTGTGGTTTTATTTATAAATTTTATTTCCTTAAGCTCTCTCTACAAAATTCAAGCAATCTAGTCTAAACAAAGCTGGCATAAAATCTTAAATAGAGTATTTTCTAACTTACTACGTCCTAAACATATACCGAATGAAAGCTAAAAGAATTTACTTGACTACTCCCGAAACTAATATACTTAAACTAGTAAAACGTGACTATCTACGACGATAGGTCCGCCACGAAAATTTAAGAGGACTACCCTGTTATGACAAATCGCCGGTACGGTTCTACAATGAGACAGAGAAATAAGTTTGAACGGAGGGGAAAAGGTGAAAAGTGGGAGGTTACGTAGTTAGTAGTGTAGTTTGAGAGCTCTCGTTTAAATGATACTGTTGGTACTGAGACAAAATCCCTACGCCTCCTCAGAGTACGTTTGCTTTTTTAACAATACAAAATATGTCCAACGACAAATCGGTGTCACCTACAGGCACGGACTATAGGACACTTACCAAAAAAATAAAGCGCCAAAAGGGTTAATTAATAAATTTATTTTAAACAAAAAATAATGGTATTTGGGTTTACCATTAAACTGCTGAAGCCAGGGACTGTCACGAAAAATACCTACTCAATAAACATTTAAACATAAATTACGAAGATCAAGGGTAAGAAAAAATCGAAGAGTGAGGACATATAAAATTCAACTTTTCTAAAAAAATTGCTGCAACCTGTGCTAAGTTAAGACCAATGATATGAGAAATTTATTTTAAATTTAGATTTTAACTAGTTAATTATTTTTGTGGAATCGGAGGCTAATATGTTATAATAAATTGGTTATTAAAAATTATTTCAATATACATTCATAGTTCAAATTCAGATTTATTATTTTATACTCAAAATGTTGACGACACAAGGTAGTTATTTCCGAGTAAAATCGAGTTCGCGCTCAATAACACTCGCAAAAAAACTGTATAAAAAATGGGCGTATCTTGGAATCGGTATGAACCAATAACGCGAGGAATTTGAAATATAAAAACTACCTAAGCGACACTTAAACTAATCACAATGCACACAAAATCTAGACCTAGCACAAACTGCAAGCAACATTTAATTGCAATTAAAGCACATAATAAAGTTAAGTTAGTTCTGCGACCAGACAATATTGACAATAATCTACAATTTTATTCAAAAGAGGTTATACATACCGTAAATTTTTATGTCGTATGAACACAACTAATCACCACAATTTAAAACAACATACATAATAGGAGGAATATATTAAAAATTAGATGAACAACAGTAAAAATACGTCCATACTCAACGATAGTCTCACCCAAGATGGCCAGGTTTTGTTCGCCGCCCGCTTCCTGCTTTCATCGACCTTGAGCGCTATCGATCGATTTCGACCCGCCAGAGCCGTACTCGCTCTTTCGGTTCCTGTGACAAAATTTTAGTCACATAATAACAAAATTATCTAATATATTTATTGATGTTCCATTTCGGAACATGCAAATATAAAGTATGCTGAATCCAAAAAAAAATCGTTGAAAACACTTTAGAACGTTATTACTGTCGAATAATGCAAAATTAAAATATTCTGTCATTTATACTTACACGTATCACATACCGGTAGATATATGGGTAGGTCAATGACTCATATCGGGTTTCCGGCGGTGTCAAATTAATGCACACGTGTTACATATAGGGTTAGGCATACGGCGGTGTCAAATTAATGTGCTCAGGTTACATAGGTCAATGACACATATTACATACACGTGCCACATATCGGGTTACATACACGTGTCACATATCGAGTTACAACTTGTCGGGGCAAGTTTGTATACATGTCTAGACGACATCCGGTTTATGCACGAAGATGAATGACCTTTGCAATGAATCGGAATACAATTAACATCCTGTAATTCATTCGGTGGTGTCAAATTAATGCACACGTGTGGGGTCAATGTATTCATGTCTAGACGATATCCGGTGAACACGTAAGAACCAAGGCAAACGTTTATTCTCACGGATCATATAACACATGTTCTACACATTAGATGATCACGTGTGGAACAGATGTTACAACCAATCGCTTATGAAAAACATCACTAGTGGTGGGGGGAGTGCGTACTCATGATGTATCCTTAGCATGTATTAGTCTTCAAAATGTCAGCAGCTTTAAATTTCTTCTCTCACTGTATGTCTCAGCTGGATTCTCCACCAAGTTTACCTGAGTTCAAGAAAGAAGATAATACTCCTAAAGTAATTGGTGAGAAAAAATATAAGTTAAATAAATCGAAGTGCAAGTTTGTTTCGGTGGGAATTTCATGTGATTTTGTTTACGTGCCTTGTGTAAAGCTATCTGGAAATAAAGGTGACCAAGTGCTTTTTAATGAACCTGATTGGAAGAAATGTTTTACAATGAAAAACCAGATGCAGTACATGAGGGAAACATTTGCATATGTTTCGATCAGTTTTCAAATGCTCGAGTAATCAGGATTTCAAAAGAAGATAACTACATATATTTGGCATATGAAACGGGATGTTGTTTGATAAAAAATCTACAATTTGAAAACTATTTTAAGATTTTACGTAGAGGACTACAAAGTCAAAGCATTATTGAAAATGCCCTAAATATACTTAAACCAGAAGATAATCCAAAAATTGAAAATATCTGCATGATTCTGGAATTAATTTATACTTATCCTGATGTCTTTGAAAGTGTATGTAGTACAATAGTGTAATGAAGAAAGTAACGTTTAATGAAAAGTATAATGAACTACATCATCTAATTACATGGAGTTTTGCTTATAGTATAGCTAGGAAGAAATATTGGGAATTTTTGGCAGTGGACAGATTTCGCTTTTGTAGAAGAATCGAGACAGCTTCAAAGTTACTTGATCCTATTTTAGATATATATATATAGAAATAAAAACAACATATAACAATAGGCTCATTTAGTAAAAATAAATTTTCCTGATTTTCTTTATCATAATCTGTTTCATGTATAAACTGCCTCTCAAAAATTTCAATTCGATTGTACTAAAATTCAGGCAGATACTTGCATTTGAATAATAAAAGCTCTGTGCTCTGTACGGCGTGCAGGCCGGAGTGACGTCAGCATATCTTACGTTCGACGTTCGCCCGCAACAAATACACGATAACTATCAGATGAGTAATAAATTTGTTGCCACTTTTTTACATCCAGTTTAAAATGTTTACTTTTCCTGGGGACTGATAATATTCTGCGTTGACTAGTCTTCGACCGCAATGTAGGTTTTATATTGTTTGTAGGTTATTTGTGGCGGATAGTTAATATTCATTAAACTTAGTTCTGGGAATCACGCCAAATTCTAAAAAATAAATAGAAATAAGAAAATGGCCAAAATATGTCAAAATAAAGTGTAGTATCAAAGGCAAACCTCAACAGTTTGCCCCAGAAAACCACTGTATATCGTTCCAAATGTATACAAATACAATATTGTTATCTAAAATTCGTATCAGTGGTTTTCTAGTATTTTATACTAGAAAATATAATAATAAAATGTATATTATATATATATATATATATATATATATATATATATATATATATATATATATATATATATATATATATATATATATATATATATATATAAATATATATATATATATATATATATTCTTCTAAAGTGACAATGGGGAATATAAATTTAGGGCGCCAAAATGTTTTTTTTGTGCCAGATGATTCACAAGTTGTTTAAAAATAATTTTAGAACATTTTTTTCTATATAGTGCTCGTTAAATTTAAATTATTTTAAATATTTCTTCAAACCCAAAAAGACGAGATATGTATGTAAAATAACTGACATATTTTGTGCCAAATAATATATTTTAATTTTATAATCATAAAAACTCCGTTTTTATTACCGTTACTTATATTTTAATAAGTAAATAAGAAATTAAAAGATTGGAAGTGTACTATTTACAATGCTCAGCAAACTAAACATCCACCGAGCTTCAGCTACTTGCCGACAGATGTCGCCATAATATGACCACATCTAGCGGCCATATCGACATCAAAGAGGAATTCTATTATTTTTGTTCTAGTTCCAGATAAGTTGTATTTATTCATTTTTATTTCTAACCTCTAACCTCTCAAAATGTTCTGTTGTAAATTTATAACAATAAAATATTTGAATAGGTAAGTATTAATTGAACATTTATAAGCACCAAATTTTGTAGATACTTTATTTAATTATCATTATTTTTATTTTAGATTTTAACATGCCCTCAGCTTATTGTTCTGTATCAACTTGCTGCAAAGAAAGTAAACAGTAAACAGATTTCTCGAGTTGGTGAAAATTTGTGCAAATCCATATTTGAGGGAAGAACATATGACCACAGATTAAATAGTTGACAACTGTAGGGTGTATCGTCTCCATTCCTGCGATGCTGGCTTTCGTTGAAACAGCCGATTAAAGAATAATAAAAGAAGGTGCAAGGAAGAAGATATACATTAGAGGACAAAATTCTGACACTGGCTTTATTTAAACAAAGTGGAAGTGGATACAAATTCCTTTCAAAACTTTTTTCATTACCGTCTCATAAAACATGTACTAGATTATCACAAAGAATACCAATGAAGCCTGGTCTTAACGAGTCTGTTTTCGATGTATTAAAAGCGGAAGTAAAGAATTTTAAAAATCCTCTATATATTGCCTTCTCATGTTCGATGAAATGAGTTTAAATCCTCCAAGCCTGACTTATTGGAATAAGTTTGATGGTGATGTAGAAGTGTTTGATTTTGGCTACAATCGAACAAATAAAATTGCCAATCATGTTATGGTAAGTCGTGTGTCATTTTTGAATTGAATCCATGTACTGAACTATATATTTTTTAGGTTGTTATGTTACGAGGTATTAATAATAAGAAATGGAAACAACCTGTTTATCATGATTTTGTAATTGGAGCTACCAGTAATAGTGACATTTCCAATGTAATAAAAACAGTTGTGGGAAAATGCACAAGCACTGGTTTGCAGGTATTGACGACAGTACGTGACTAGGGTAAAAATAATGAAGAAGCCATTAACAACTTGATGTGCCAGACAAAAAGAAGGGCAAATTAATAGGAAAAGATTGGGAAGATTTCACATTTGAAATAAATGGCACATTAATAATTCCTTTGTTTGACCCTCCACGTTTGATGAAATCGTACAATGTACGGAAATCGTACAATGTACGGAAATCCTTGTAGAGTTCAGCGAAGTAGGGCCTATACAGCAACAGGTGTTGCGATATGTGTGTGGATATTTATTTATGAAAGTAGAGACAGCCAACAGATTGTTCTTGTGTAAGAGAAATTTTAGAAAAGACTGAGAGTAGTGAAGATGATGCTGTATTTACCAGATTAAGAGAATATAATTTGTCAAGGTTGAAATACGTTAATGAAAGAAAAGAAAAGAAAATGAAAATAGCTCTTCGTATAATTTAATGTATTTTAAAAAGGACCTGCATAAGAAAGGGGTGTTTAAACATATTTTCGACACATTGTCTGAGAGAATTTGTTAGCCTGTAGATTTTTTCAGATCCGAATTATGACTAAAATTTGTCTAACATTTTTAGAAGACAGCCTGTAGATATTTTCAGATTCGACTTATGACTAAAATTTGTCTGTCTTCTAAAAAACGGTCAAAGCCATAACTCAGTGAAAATTTAATTAATTTTTTTTTTCAATTGGGGAATATATATTGGCCCACGAAACGCTCTTTTCAGCATATAAAATATGGAGGTACTACTCCCGGTTTTACCAGAAGTGACTTTATTGTCATTTTTTAAATAGCACCTTATAAATTTTTTTCGAAATCTCTACTAAGCGTAAGGTCAATATTTTCCCACCAATAACCTAACAACTTAATTCTTCCCGAGGTAAGGCAAGTTGCTGTCAGTTGTGCCATGGAAAGAGATTTTATTGTTATAACATCATAAAACAAATCAAAGTACAAAAAAACTGTGAAACTAATGTTAAATGTCGATTTGTTGACATTTGTGTTTGTTTTTGATCTTCGCGGCACAATTGATAATTTAATAGCAATTTGTCTTACCTCGGGAAGAACTAAGTTGTTAGGGAGTTATTGGTGGGAAAAAGTTGACTTGTGACACATCATCGGAAAGAAAATTTTACGCTTAGAGAATTCGAAAAATATTGCTATTTAAAAAAATGACAATGAAGTCACTTCCGGTAAAACCGAACGTAGTACCTCCATGTTTTATATGCTGAAAAGAGCGTTTCGTGGGTCAATATATTATAGTCCCCAATTAAAAAAAAAATTAATTAAATTTTCACTGAGTTATGGCTTTGGCCGTTTTTTAGAAGAGAGCCTGTATACTGTAAGAAAAAATAATTTTATCACCATGAACACCAATTTGAATATCAATGACATACAATTTCGGACTGAGTACCATAATAAATCCATTACTTGGTACCATAATGTAATTCGCCAATTAGAAGCAGACCAAGTCAATACAAAATCTTGGTAAAATTTATTCAAATTAATCACAGAATTTAACGAAAAACATTAACAATACAATTATTTCTATATCAAAAGACAAACTTACACCCGAATCGCTCATTTTTTGATGAAATTACCTTGCAGAACTAGCGAAATTAAAAACTGACAGAAATGAGAGGAATTAAATTTTCGAACTTATATTTGTAAATAAATAATTCGTTACCAAGGAAACAGGTGTTTTATTTTTAAGTTTAAGTTTTTAGTTCAAAACCAAATAATTTATTTTTAATTTCTTCATTAATTATGCTAGCAGATAAAATATTGTATACAATTCGGATTGTAACTAATCATTATTGTATACGTCATGTTATCAGACTCGGCTAGCGCCTCATCTGATAATCTTCACGACTAGTACCATAATGATTGGTGTTACGGTTACGATCCCTATAACAAATAAATATTGTATTTTTTAAAAGTACCTATTTTAATTTGATAGGTTATACAGTCATGAAATGTTATTTATTGTCAAATTTAATGTACATTACCTGTTATACTATAAACAGTAAATTATGTTTCCTAGTTTTAAATAAAAAGTAAAAATATATTTCCTTTTCTTTTTGGGGATTTATTACCACATTCCTTGATTCCTATCCAAAAAATTCGATTTATCTAAAAAATATTCAAATTAACCAGTTTAAAACTGGGAAATAACAAATAACCTCTACGCCTTTGACGTAATGTCAGAGGATCAGTTAGAGGGTGTTTTTTGACAACTAATAGGAATTAAATTAATACAAAAATTTAATTCCTATTGTCAAAAAACACCCTCTAACTGATCCTCTGACATTACGTCAAAGGCGTAGAGGTTATTTCCCAGTTTTAAACTGGTTAATTTGAATATTTTTTAGATAAATCAATTTTTTTGGATAGGAATCAAGGAATGTGGTAATAAATCCCAAAAAAGAAAAGGAAAGAAATAATTTATGAAATGCCACAAATACCATTTAAACAATAAAAATATATCTTTGTCAAACAGTATATAAATAATGATTTTTTTATTCCAATTTTAAGTAGGTTAATTAGTGGTGATAACCATGCGTCATATGAGTAAGTTTTAGCTAATAGTTTTTAGACGGCATTTTAGTTATGGTTTAATAATCGTAATATGTAATAGCAAATTTGTAATAATTTTTTTTTTAATTGCTATACCTAAAGTTTAATCTTGATTTATAATAACTTGGATAGTAGACTTGGGGCTGGTTTTTTCATCTTCTGTAAAATTTACCAAGTAGATGATTTCCATGGATACAAATATTATAAATAATTGTTTCCAAGTAAACTCTGACATCCCCTTTAAGCATTGAGTAAAAATTTTTTACTCAATGCTTTAAGACATGGTCTCTTTTTCTTTCTAAAGGTAAAAATACAAATTGGTCTTAAACAATTAAGAGAAAATATCTAAGAACATCAATGTAAAGCGAATCGTTACGTTAAACTGTTAGAAGTTACAGGCAATTGAATCTGAAACTAATACTTGATTTCACAACAAGTTTTTGACACAGCGTAAATGAAATGTTTTGACGCTTTTTTATTTTGAATTAAAATCATGTTATTCAAGATAATTTTACAATACGAACAGCCTTATTCTGGCGACTATTGATTATTGGTTATTGAAAAATATCTAATAAGTATGAAGATTTCGGATTCTGGTGTACATTCATAATTTTCAATATTGATTCTTATAACCAATATTCTTGAAAAATGGACGACCTTGAAAATTAACTAATAATTGGAATTCTGGTGTGCAATTTTATCTACAAGACATTGGAAATTTTACAAAGTTTTACAAAGAACTATTTAGAAGCTTAGTTATTAGTTATGTCTTTAAAGGTTATGATGGCCAACGTAGAATTTATTTTTTTAATAAATGCATTGGCTATATAATAATGAGGAGGGCATAAGAAACATTCAAAATTCAGCAATAGAAGGAAAAAAAGACTAAGGGATACCTTTATTTGCCAAATAAAATACTTAGCAGGTGTCCAATATTTGGTAGGTAGGTTTTTTGACGAAAATTAATGGGTGGTGTTTCATATAAACTTATTTAAAATAAGTCCCCCCTGTTAAGTTACACCCTCTCAAAGGGGTGCACCAAAATCAAGTTTTATATTCTCTAAAATGACTTAACTTGGAGAGATAAAATTTTATGTAGGTACATACTGTACCACCCATAAAAGACCATTTTATGGAAATATTATTATCCACCAAATCTTCCCTTAAGGGGGTTAAATAAACTACCTCTTACGGTTTTTTGCCAGAACTTTCATCGACTATAAATAGTTAAAAGAGAAATACTTCACTCGAAAGCCCGATCTTATTTTAAAACTTCTTTGCCTCTTACTAAATTTTTGTAGGTATTCTTAATCGTATTAGATTAAAAAAATCAAATGCACAACCATGCACAGACAGTTCTCGCCTGCACCGTATCTATTTTATTTTTTTTAACCGAATACGGTTGAGTAACGAAAAATTTAGTAAGAGATAAAAAAGTTTTAAAATAAGATCAGGCTTTCGAAATAAGTTTGGAGAAAATAATATGAAATTAGCTTTTAGTCCACCCTTTTGAGTGGGTGACTTCGAAAACCTTATCCTATTTTAAAACTTTTTTGCCTCTTACTAAAGTTTTGTATACTCAACTGCCTTCGATTAAAAATAAAATAAATACGGTACTGATGAGAAGGTACACAAAAATTTAGTAATAAGAGAAAAAGAAGTTTTAAAATAAGATAAGAGGCTAGTAAAGTAAAGTATTTCACTTTTAAATATTTATAGTCAATCAAAATTCTGGCAAAAAAATCACAAGGGGTAACTTATTTCACTCCCTTAAAGGAAGATGGGGTGGATGATAATATTTTCATGAAATGGTCTTTTATAGGTACAATATGTACATAAAATTTTATCGCTCTGTTAAATCATTTTGGAGAAAATTATAAAAACTAGCTTTTAGTGCTGCACCCAATTAAGGAGTTTATATGAAAGACCCTCATTAATTCTCATCAAAGAACCTACCTGCAAAATATTTGCACTTATTTCTGGGACACCCTGCGTATAGGTTCAATAACATATTTGATAGATCAAATAAATTCCTTCTTGCCAGTCCCACAAAGAATCAAAATAAGTATTCCCAAGTAACTTATTGTTACGTGTGGTTTGCATTTCTTCTCTCAGGGAAGTTATCACAAATCTGTAGGCCAAGATATTAATTTCGCTGTGAGCCACCAATCGACTGAATCTGTAGACTGTAAGCTTTTCCGACTCTCAGATAAGTACCTACCCTAGATATATTTGGAATTGCCTCTGATCTTTTTTTTTGAGTAGTTTCGTATAAAATAAAAATTCTAAAAATGTTTACAGTTAGGCAAAAGTTAACCTAGGTATATTTTGACAATTGTCATTTTACAAATATTTCTCCAACTATGCAGCGTTAAATACTCTAATTTTCTCCAATTTCTAGTGTTTTTATTGAAGACCAATGAATATTGGCAACCCTTTTTTAATAACTTCAATAACTTCATATACGCATATCTCCTTTAGTAATCTTGCATACAGACAGTCTAATAGATTTTCAATAGCTGTATTCTTTTTGCCGACAGTCTTAGCTGGTCTTAACTATTCTTAGTTGTTTTAAGGTTACGCCGTTCGAATGAAGTATCGTTTTATGCGTGCGTAACCTTCAAACAACTAAGAATAGCTAAGACTGTCTGTAAAAAGAATACAGCTAATATTGACTTTCTGGAATCAATAGTCTCACCAGAATACAACAACTTTATGAAATCGATAATTTTCAATAAACAATGTTGGTTATGTTCAGATATTGAAAATTAACTAATGATCACCAGAATAAGGCTGAATAGGTACCTACCAGTTTATCTCTATATAATAATTATGACGTCACACTGGTATCAGTTTTAAATAGAATTTGCCTGCAACTTTCTAAATAGTTTACAACAATTCTCAGTGGCGTAACCAGGGGGGAGGCGAGGGGGCCTAGCCCCCCCCCTCAGCAAAATCCACGTATACCAAACCAAAACAGTGAACACTATACTTTACTTTAGTGATTAAAATCTATCATCAGAAGCTTAAATTAGTTTTATCACTTTTGGCTTTGGCTCCCCCCTCAATTCAGTTCTGGTTACGCCACTGACAATTCTCGACTTGAATATATATTCTTAGATATTTTGTATTTTAAATTCACATTTAAGGATTTATTTTTATCAGACTAGTAAAACAATCACCTAAGTCAGCCAAATCAAATAATGCCTATAATAACCGGTTTTTTATTAAAGGGTCTTGATATCGTAATATTTTTGTAATAAGATTTATTCGAATAGCCATTTGCCTGTAGGACTATTTCTAGTAAATTAATAAATAGCCATTCAGCCAATCAGACGTATTCTGTAACTTTCAACAAATCGAATATGAACTTTAACAACCAACTGACGTTTGAATAGCGATGTTTAATTTAGTTCCTTGAGGCCAAAAATAGATCTCAGGAGTTGGTTCTAAAGGAGCGAGAATTAAGAATTCGAGAAAAGGAATTAGGAATGGATGGATATTAAAAATAATAAATATATATATATTATATATTCCGTTTATTAAATATAACAATAAATAATAACGTTTCTATATGTTAATTAAAATAATTTCTTATTAACTGGTTTCTTATTCTTCGACCCACAGCCAGTAAGTTCCCATTTTGTGCCACTGAAACATATTTTTATTTATTTATTTTTTTAATTTTAGTACAGAATTGCAAACGATCTTGTATACTAGTCACATTTACAACTCGTGAACAAATACTCACTTTTGCAACGTATACTTAAGTAACTTTTATAAACATTTTACGTTAATTTACCTACCATCATCGTGTTGTATATTGTCCTCAAGTCCATTTAAATCTAAATAATGATCGTCTGGTTCTATGTTTTGTTCAATTAGAATATTGTGTAAGACACAGCAAGAATATATTATTTGTGCTGCTTTTACTGGACCATAGTGTAGTACACGATGTTTTAGAAGGCAACGAATACGCATTTTCAATACTCCTTTACAACGTTCAATTGAATTTCTTACACGTATGTGTGCAGTTGTGTAACGTCCTTCGGGGGTATTTTCTTGGGCTCCTTCTATAGGCGTTAATAACCAGGGTTGTAAAGGGTACCCAGAATCCCCTACAACATCCCATTTGTTATTTGAAATTAGTTAAACTTAAAGCATACATGCTATACAAACCTAACAACCAAAACCCACGTTCATTATTATTATATGCTTCTTGCATATGAGTATATATATTTGACATATTCCATATGGCAGAGTCGTGCATAGATCCAGGATACCTAGCGTTACACTGTAATATTTTTAAATTGGAGTCACTTATCTAAAAAGAAACAGGTATATAATATATTTACCACGCTCAATTTAATTGCAAATATAAACATACAATTTGGCAATTAATATTGTGAAATCCTTTTCTATTCAAGTACGCAAAGCCTGGATGTTCGGGATGATCAATAGGAGGTGCAATTATTGCTACGTGTGTACAGTCAATACTTCAGAGCTATTCCTTTCGGCAGTCTATATAAACCCTTAAATGCTCCTTCGGGAATATGAAGCGGGTTACTTGTGTCCCTAATCGCTCGTCTTTGCAAATTAAACATTTGTCTAAAATAAACCGTATAATAACAATTATTGATTATTGGAATATTATAAAGTTAAAGTTTTACCCTTCGATCTCTTCTTCCAGTTCTTGTCCAATTAAAATACCGAGATGTATTTGTAAATCCATGGTTGTATTTTAAATATGAAGATTTATAATATTTTTGTTTGTATTCTATTATAAATAATAGAATACAAACAAAAATAAATTTGTCTTGTTAGGTTAATTTAATTAACTGTCTAACAATTTAACAAACGCCAAAGAGCATGCGCGAAAGCAGATCCCGACATCCGAATCATAAGAGCCGCTTTCCAGTGACTGTCTTGAGTCACTCAGAGCAACTCAGGAGTACGCGCCAGCTACTTTCGGATGCACTAGAACGGCGTAGAGTAGTTGAGGCGTACTCCTGAGCTGCTCTGAGTGACTCAAGAAAGTCACTGGAAAGCGGCTAAGGTGCGTTTTATTATAACGGCACATTCACATGGCCCGGAACGGAATGCTAAAATCTCTCTGATTGGTTGATTTGAAATCCGCAATCAATTTGGGAGATTCTAGCATTCCGTTCCGGGCCATGTGAATGTACCTTCATAGCTTTGTTTAGTATCCTGCACTAGTGTAGGTACGTACACTTTTCTACACTTTTTGTCAATAAACCGATAAACCGTTTGTTACACCATAGGTCAGAGAGAATAATTCACTGGTTCCACAAAATTACACAGCGCATGATCAACTCGTGGGGTACAATGAACCGTAAATTCATTTTCGACGCAATTCACTACGTTCACATGTAGTGTTGTAATTGTTAAAAGTGTTAAAACGTACTTTAAAAATACTACGTTCACACGTGGTATTGTGCATGTTATAGACTGTTTATTTGCTTTATTTAATAATTAAAATAATATTTGGTGTTTTTGTAAAAACTGTTACTACGAATTTGTAAAATAATAATTCAAGATATCTTTTTATTTAAATATTAAATAATAAAATTAAATTTTATACAAATTTAATATTGCGGCACTTAGAAAAATAATTGACAAATATCACTATATTTATAGAAAACAAATAATAAATGTAATTAAAAGGTATAAGGTATAAATATTTCGTGATCTAATTTCAATCACGTATATCAGAAGACAAACCAACATAAATGGTATGAGAAAAACGAATACCACATCAGCGTGGCATTAAAGGGGAATCTGCGCAACTATTATAAAAACTAAGATTGAGAGACACCACATCAAAGGGTTCCGATGCTCAGTGAAACAACTGATTCTTTCCAATAGCCTCACAAAATTGACCACTCTCTAGAATGAGACAAAGCAACTGTGTGGCCAATACCTGTCTCTTTTCTGTAGGTGTGAAGGCACAGAATAAGTTCGGAAGGCGCTCTAGAAAGAGAACTACTGGCCGCACAATCGCTTTGTCTCTTTCCTCTCTCACACTGTTCCGCTTGTATTTACTTCACAGCTGATAGGGAACGCACAGTATATTCTCTATGTCTATGGTTACACCCTAGTGCAGTTCGTACGTGTTTGGTATGCCAGTATAAGTGTACGAACACCAGTGTCCCAATAACAGCACTAACTTTTGACGTGATGTAATGAGTGGCGATAGTACAACCACAGAAAAAAGGTTAAAATTCTGTGATTTCTGTGGTACAGCTAAAATTAAAACTATACTATAATCGTTGATTGAAGGAATTTTTGCCGACAGTCTTAGCTATTCTTAGTTGTTTTAAGGTTACGCCGTTCGAACGAAGTATCGTTTTACGCATAAACATTCTCTGCGTAACCTTCAAACAATTAAGAATAGCTAAGACTGACTGTCTGCTGCCTGTAAAAAGAATACAGCCTTTATACAAAGAGACAAACTGCCAAAGCTCATCTGCGCATGACGAGTAAACTTTAACGTTCTTGTCGAGGTGGTTACAGCAGCGTGCGCTGGGAGTAATATACCTGCACAAGACCACTTCAGGCCTTCCAGGGATAAAGGTTATATTACCTGTGGTGTAAACTTTAAATATCAATATAGACAAATTCTGATTAAACAACAACAAATATTAAGAGTTTATTTGTACAATTTAGGGGATATGGAAAACTTTACAGTTCAGGGAAAGAAAATTATGCACTTCTCTTGGCAAATTTTCATTTCGAACCCAAGTTCTTTGGTTCAAATATCGTGAAAAATGTGTAGGTTTATTTTATGAATTTCTTTAAATATCGACTTTTTATTTAGAACCTAAGACTTTGGGATACCCATCCAATAATACGTATTTCGGTCTAAAATTTCGAATGGTCCCTAGTTGCGATCTTCCAGCTCCAACGCTATTCGAAATATGGCGGTTTTTCTGTTAGAAAATTGTCAAAATGTCAATTATTGCATTTATTATCCATTTCTCAGAAAATTTTATTTTCCATAAAAGTTTCTAAATGGCGCGATGGATATAGAACTGTCATTAGAATTAATGTGCAAAGCATTTGGCGGCGAGAAATAGAACTAACGTGATTTATTAGCGACAAATTGGCAGTTGGTCGGTTTCAACTAGGTCATCGGTCAAAAATATACACGGAATCGTGTTTTCCGACCCCAAAAACTTCTCTTGGCACATTTTCATTTCAAACCCAGGTTCTTTGGTTCAAATATCGTGAAAAATGTGTAGGTTTATTTTATGAATTTCTTTAAATATCGACTTTTTGTTTAGAACCTAAGACTTTGGGATACCCATCAAATAATACGTATTTCGGTCTAAAATTTCGAATGGTCCTAGTTGGGATCTTCCAGCTCCAAAGATATTCGAAATTTGGCCGTTTTTATGTTGAAAAATTGTCAGAATGTCAATTATTGCATTTATTATCCATTTCTCAGAAAAATTTATTCTCCATAAAAGTTTGTAAATGGCGCGATGGATATAGGACTGTCATTAGAATTAATGTGCAACGCATTTGGCGGCGAGAAATAGAACTAACGTGATTTATTAGCGACAAATTGGCAGTTGGTCGGTTTCAACTAGGTCATCGGTCAAAAATATACACGGAATCGTGTTTCCCGACCCAAAAACTTCTCTTGGCACATTTTCATTTCGAACCCAAGTTCTTTGGTTCAAATATCGTGAAAAATGTGTAGGTTTATTTTATGAATTTCTTTAAATATCGACATTTTGTTTAGAACCTAAGACTTTGGGATACCCATCAAAAATTACGTATTTCGGTCTAAAATTTCGAATGGTCCTAGTTGCGATCTTCCAGCTCCAACGGTATTCGAAATTTGGCCGTTTTCTGTTGAAAAATTGACAAAATGTCAATTATTGCATTTATTATCCATTTCTCAGAAAATTTTATTCTTCATAAAAGTTTCTAAATGGCGCGATGGATATAGAACTGTCATTAGAATTAATGTGCAACGCATTTGGCGGCGAGAAATAGAACTAATGTGATTTATTAGCGACAAATTGGCAGTTGGTCGGTTTCAACAAATATACACGGAATCGTGTTTCCCGACCCCAAAAACTTCTCTTGGCACATTTTCATTTCGAACCCAAGTGCTTTAGTTCAAATATCGTGAAAAATGTGTAGGTTTATTTTATGAATTTCTTATGTACCGACTTTTTGTTTAGAACCTAAGACTTTGGGATACCCATCAAATAATACGTACTTCGGTCTAAAATTTCGAATGGTCCTAGTTGAGATCTTCCAGCTGCAACGATATTCGACATGTGGCGATTTTTCTGTTGAAAAATTGTCAATATGTCAATTATTGCTGATTGGTCTGTTGCCGAAAGGCGTCAAAGTTTAATTTGTGACGTGAGTATTGTAGAGTCGCCCTTTGTTAAATCTTGTGGTTGCTCTAATTCGGGTTCTATAAATACGACCAATAGAGAAATTCCATTCAAATATAGCGGGCATTTTTGGGGCGGAGTCTATTTCTATCTGATCGCCGACCAGAGTATACGATAAGTAGCTGTCGGCTAATGATCTGATTGTCAAGTAAACAAGCGGCGCAGCATTGCAACGTGATTGCATCGTTTACCTTAGAATTTTTTTGTGTAGTAACAATTTTATTTAATTCTTTCATTGTTTCATATATCGGTAGTTTCAATAGAGTAAAATGCTAGTCAAATAAGTATTGACGATCGCATATTGTGAGTGAAATTTAAGTACCTACCTTTTCGTTTAAAATATGGCTATATGTATATCACCTGAGTTGTAATTTTAAATGCATGCATTTATTAGTTATATTACATTATAGTATAACAAAGAACGAAAATAAATATTTTGTGCATAATATATACATACATAATATATATCCACTAGTAATTTCTTGGGTTTTTTATTCCATTAATTTATTCATTGGAAGCAGGAAACAAAAGGTACTAATACGTGTAGTTTAACTTTTTAGGGTACCAGGATACATACCTACTTTAGAATTATTTTCTTGACGCTATGTGTAATACACACATAATGTGTATGTATTAACTATTGTTTGTGAATGTTTAGTTTTTGTTACTTTTTTTAAAAAATATTAAATTATAATCCTGTTTTGTAATGTCGTAAGTATATTAATGTTTTGAAAATGCCTTTGGCCAAAGGCGAAATTAGTATAAAATAATTTGTATTTACATCACAGAGGGCAGGCTCCCTCAGGCTCAAAATTTTCCAGGGAGCCTGCCCTGTCGTACCCCTGGCTACGGCCCTGAGTGACAGCGCCTGTGTCCAGATTCATCGTGTGCCCTAAGTATTAAAAATTCCAGAATCATTGAGGAACCAGGTTCCTCATTTGCCTTTGGGCTTTGATCAGGATTAGGAAATATTATTAGGTCATTAAGTCATTCATTTATGCAATTTTATGAAGTAGGAAAAATTTTAGGCACTTAAATTTTATTTAATTAGGGTACTTAACTATAGTAGGGCCAAAAAAAGTAGTCAGTAAATCAAAACATTCACCGGCAATTCTTCAAAGTATTTAGCTGCTATGGAATACAGAAGCGGCAGCTTTTTTTTACCATATAATCCCATATAATTGAGAAAAATATATCAAGTTTTATCGGTCTACCAGAGATGAAAACCACAACTAGTTCCCCCTGAGTTTACTGACTACTCTTTTTGGCCCTACTATAGTGACAATTATTTATCTGGATACTTACTGTCAGATGATAACCTATACATAGGATATCATATTACCTTCAGGTTCTTCAATCATACCTATTTTATTTATTATTTCTATTGATGCAAAATCATTTTGAACAATATCTTATTCTTACCATTATCAAACATTTTTCAATTTGCAATAATTATTAGGTTATTTAGAAAGAGTCCATTAAGTTTGTCTCTATCAAAACAAATGAGGAACTGCGTATGTTCCTAGAATTCCCCAATCTTCCTGAGAGGTACAGTCGGCGCCACCCAAATGTGAACGGCAAAATTGTATAGTGTAATTTACACTTTAAATCATAGTCGCCGTAAAATTTGAAAATAGTTGTCAAATATATTTGTCATAATTTGTCAAAAGTAAAAGTAAAGATAACAGATGCCAAGACATTTAACTGAAGCGCAAAAAGCGAAGACTATAGCTAAATTGGAAGAAAATAAGTCTTTGAGTGAATGTTGGTAAAAGTTGTATACTTTATATAAAAAAAAGCGCTGGCAAGAAGAACAAAGACTGCAAAGATCAAAGGCAAGGTATAGGAAGGTCTCCAATGAGAATAAAGACAATGCTCTGGTCGAATTTATTCATCAGAATCCTTTCGAAACTGCTGTCAAAACTCAAGAAGAAACATTATTCCCACTATATAGAGATTAGTTTTTACCATTTTTATTTTATTAATGTTTTTCTGAATTATAAATTATTAGGTATGTGTTGAAATATATTATTGTTAATACGCTTTAGTTTGTGTCATTTTATTTCTCACAATCGTTAAACATGAATGAATTAAAGGAATAATTAATATTAACCTTCTTCCACTAACATGTAGGTAATATTAGTTAATGATTTTGCTAACTTCTTTTATATTATTCGTGTCGGCCTTCGTCCTTCCAATTATTATGGTAACAGAAAATAATAAAAGTAATATTATTTTCTGTCAATATATCCTCTCTGTGTTACGCCACTAAACAAAGTCTGACTTACTACAATGAAATTCAGAAGAAAATTCCATGACAACCAAAATGCGTTCACATTTGGATGGCGCCGACTGTACATTTTTACTTCCTGATTACCATAAAAGAAGTTATAGGTATATATTACGCAAAAATCCGGCAAATTTCTTATACAGTGCTATTCAAAAGTCCCCTCCCCCCCTCTTATCTTTGGAACGATTATACATAAACTAGTGAAATTTGGTAAATGAATATTAAGGGTTGTAAACTTCCCTACTTGTGATGATAGATGACGTATTCGTCAAAGATGACGTCACAAGGTCATTGTGACCAATAATTTTAAATGGAACCCTATGGCAAGCGACACCTCTTTTAAAAGGTATCGAAAAAACCTATTCAATGATACTAATATTGTGTCTGTTTACGGCAGTTTTGACAACTGGCTTTCAAAAACCGCAAAGCTGTGATGAATTAAATCCTTGTGACGTCATCTTTGACGAATACGTCATCTATCATCACTAGTCGGGAAGTTTACAACCCTTAGTATTCAGTTACCAAATTTCACTAGTTTATGTATAATCGTTCCAAAGATAAGAGGGGGGGAGGGGACTTTTGAATAGCACTGTATATTATATGCAATTATTTTTATTTGATAACGAAAATGAAAAAATGATGACACTAAGGGCCATTACAAGGCATATAACATCCTTTTAAATATTTGTAAAGAGGTAGGTAATAAGTAGATACATAGTTATAGTGTCAATTTGGCATGCAGAAGATCAGGGGTTCAAAGTCGGGTTAAAGTAGGTTTTTTTTTATAATTTACCGAGACCAATAATATAATATAAAAGATACCTAATGTTTTCTCTTAATTTAAATTTAATTTCGAGGAAATGAAAACCGCATGAGAAATGTTCTTAGTCAAATATGTATTATCAGATCGATTCCATGTCTAGTTTTCTAAGAATATTTTTTTTTATTAAAACTTTTTAATAACCAATTCCACCCACAACAGCGAATAGTATCCAATTACATAGGTAACTAGTTTTTAGAATATTATTTATAATATTTCGGGATCATTGAGGAACCCAGGTTCCTCATTTGTACTGAAGTATATAATTAGCTTTTTTAATTATAATGTATTTGGACTTCAATAGAGTAAAATGTTAGTCAAATAAGTATTGACGATCGCATATTTTGAGTGAAATTTAAGTACCTACCTTTTCGTTTAAAATATGGCTATATATCACCTGCGTTGTAATTTTAAATGCATGCATTTATTAGTTTTATTACATTATAATACAACAAAGAACGAAAATAAACATTTTGTGCATAATATATACATATACATAATATATATCCACTAGTAATTTCTTGGGTTTTTTATTCCATTAATTTATTCATTGGAAGCAGGAAACAAAAGGTACTAATAATACGTGTAGTTTAACTTTTCAGGGTACCATGCATAATTTAGAATTATTTTCTTGACACTATGTGTAATACACACATAATGTGTATGTATTAACTATTGTTTGTAAATTTTTAGTTTTTGTTACTTTTTAAAAAAAATATTAAATTAAAATCCTGTTTTGTAATGTCGTAAGTAAATTAATGTTTTGAAAACGCTTTTGGCCAAAGGCGAAACGTCAATAATTTTCTCGTTGATTTCTCTATGTTGAAAAAATTGGTATAAAATAACTTGTATTTACATCGCAGGGCAGGCTCAAAATTTTCCAGGGAGCCTGCCCTGTCGTACCCCTAACTACGGCCCTGAGCGACAGCGCCTGTAGAGTCCAGCATGGGGGTCTAAACTAATATCCGACTATAAGATACAAGCAGCTCATTGGCTGCCAGGCTGGTTAAAAGGCTATTTTCAATTTCCCGGGTAAAGGTTTGGTGTTTTTTGTGTTAAATTAAATTTCTCAACCTGGGTCCTGGCAGAATGACATTTGTCGTTGTTTTGTTACAAAGTGGTTAGCGTGGCTGGTAAGTAAAAAGAAATTATTTAGATATTTAAATAAATTGTTTTTTTCTTTTTCAATCATTTATTTATACAAAAAATTACGTGTTACAAATACATTAATTTTAGCGTCAATAATCTGATATTTAATGTAAAACAATTATTATATCGCCACATTGTCATGTAATTAATTGAAACCTAATTAATGTATAATTTTAGATCACAACGAATTAGAATGACTTATAGTTAATAATGTTTAACTTGCTGCGAAAATTGACCTAGGAAATTCACAAGATGACTGGCAATGGATGAATGGCGATGAGGCTGAGAAAAACCGGTGTCTACAATACTATAATACCTTTGTGTAGTGAAGCAACGAAGCAACTATAGGCCAGTGGAATTAGACGATGTGAACGGGAATCTGTAACTAATTCGTTTCAGATAGCTGTAGGTAAAAACAGGTGTATTTAGTTATAAGGAATATACCTCTGCGATTCCTCCCAAATCAAATATACAGAACATTGTCTATAAGTCACTTGTATGTGAATAAATCATGAAATTTGGAGTTTTTTTAAAATTGCAGTAAGACTGTAGTAGATTAATTTTTTTGAATGCTTCTGTTTACTAGGTAATTCCAAACCGGTTAATTTAAGCCCCGGTTTATTTCATTTCATTGATTATTTATTTAAATAATTGCCGAAAACCATCGAAATTTTCGAAAATTTCAAGCATTTTTTACTCTGAAAGGAAAAACGCTAGACTCTTGAAACTTTGGTGGAATATGTGTCTCATTACCCTCAACTTACAAAAAAAATTTCGTTTCTAAATGTTTATTAGTTTTTGAGAAATTCTATTTGTTTATTAAAAACGTCCCAAATGTTTAATGAAAAATTGACCTATTAACGTTATCAAAAATAATTCAACCACAGCTCATTTTTTTCGTCAAGACGTCAATTTTACGAATCTGTTATGGGCGTATCGATTTTCAATAATTTTGACCGTCAAAATGGCGTTAACAATATTGCTACTTTTCGGAGCAGCGTTTTTTGCAAATAACTTTACAACAAATTAACGTATCTGCACAAATCTTTCATATTTGAGTTGCTGGTATTTTTCTACAAATTTATTAAAAAAAATTGTTGCTCTGGGACACGTAGGAGCCGAGATAATTTTTTAAATTGTTTAATGCGCCAAACGTTTATTTATTAATATTTATGGCCAAAATTGAAACTGGTTGTTAATAAGATATTGAATTTTGTGAATTCATCAAGTCCTATTGAAAACGGGCCCTTTTTGAGGTCAAAATATAATTTTTAATAATTAGTGATTTTAGAGCGTCTTCAATTTGTTTGGCTCAAGGGACAGGGGAATTTTTTATCAAACGATTTTCAAATTGGGGTAGCGAGAAAAATTCGTCATATCTCCGTTATTTTCCGGCCAATTTCGACGTTTTTTTTTTAATTTGGGGTAGCTCACGAAAATAATAACAATGGGCACATTTGCAATATCCAAATAATAAACAAATAATTGTTATAAACAATTTATTATTATTTTTTTTTAATTTTTTATTTTTTGGGCTTATGCAACTTATAATGTGCTAATGTATTTATAAACATAAATTTATAAAGATTGTATAATGGTAAAAATGCTGTAACATCGTATATTGTTTGATGGAGAAATAGTTTGTGCATACATTGTTACCATTATATAATCTTTATAAATTTATATTTAATACATTAGCACATTATAAGTTGCATAAGCCCAAAAAAGAAAAATTTAAAAAAAAATAATAATAAATTGTTTATAACAATTATCTGTTTATTATTTGGATATTGCAAATGTGCCCATTGTTATTATTTTCGTGAGCTACCCCAAATTAAAAAAAAAAACGTCGAAATTGGCCGGAAAATAACGGAGATATGACGAATTTTTCTCGCTACCCCAATTTGAAAATCGTTTGATAAATAATTCCCCTGTCCCTTGAGCCAAACAAATTGAAGACGCTCTAAAATCACTAATTATTAAAAATTATATTTTGACCTCAAAAAGGGCCCGTTTTCAATAGGACTTGATGAATTCACAAAATTCAATATCTTATTAACAACCAGTTTCAATTTTGGCCATAAATATTAATAAATAAACGTTTGGCGCATTAAACAATTTAAAAAATTATCTCGGCTCCTACATGTCCCAGAGCGACAATTTTTTTTTATAAATTTGTAGAAAAATACCAGCAACTCAAATATGAAAGATTTGTGCAGATACGTTAATTTGTTGTAAAGTTATTTGCAAAAAACGCTGCTCCGAAAAGTAGCAATATTGTTAACGCCATTTTGACGGTCAAAATTATTGAAAATCGATACGCCCATAACAGATTCGTAAAATTGACGTCTTGATGAAAAAAATGAGCTGTGGTTGAATTATTTTTGATAACGTTAATAAGTCAATTTTTCATTAAACATTTGGGACGTTTTTAATAAACAAATAGAATTTCTCGAAAACTAATAAACATTTTGAAACGAAATTTTTTTTGTAAGTTGAGGGTAATGAGACACATATTCCACCATAGTTTCAAGAGTCTAGCATTTTTCCTTTCAGAGTAAAAAATGCTTGAAATTTTCGAAAATTTCGATGGTTTTCGGCAATTATTTAAATAAATAATCAATGAAATGAAATCAACCGGGGCTTAAATTAACCGGTTTGGAATTACCTAGTAAACAGAAGCATTCAAAAAAATTAATCTACTGCAGTCTTACTGCAATTTTTAAAAAACTCCAAATTTCATGATTTTTTCACATACAAGTGACTTATAAACAATGTTCTGTATATTTGATTTGGGAGAAATCGCAGAGGTATATTCCTTATAACTAAATACACCTGTTTTTACCTACGGCTATCTGAAACGAATTAGTTACAGATTCCCGTCTAATTCTACTGGCCTACTAGGCAACCTTATGCTGCTGGTTACATTCTGATGAAAATTAGTTTTGCTGATTGTACTACCCTTGTATATAATGTGTACTACGTTTGTTCATCGGTGCTCAAAAATATTTATATACTCAGTTCGGGGTATTCGACCACCAAAACAGACTGAATTGTGTTGTGTTTTAGAGTTAATTGGTACATGGTGATTGTATGCAGCAATCTTAGTATTAGTTGTAGTTTTTCCGAATACCCATTTACACAGAGTATATTGTATGCGTAATGTTAGAAAAAGTGATAAATCATAAATTAATCAATTATTATAACTTTGATTCATCAGTGAGTAGAATTGTTTTCATTGTAAAATTATTTGTATTTTTGTATAATATAAATGTTTGTTTAATAGAAATTTTGTTTTATTCTTGCGAGTTTCTTATCTCCTGTTAAATTTACTCAATAGATAATTTCCCGGAGTACAATTACATACAAAATTGTCTCCGTGGGATTTATTTATTGAAGTAAATTTAGCGGGTAAAAAAACTGGAAATTTATTGTAGTAAATAAACGTTTAAAGAGCCCGCCTAAAGTTTAGTTCTTGGTTCTTGCCAGGGTCACCCGCGCCGTATTGTCGCATGCTTGTCACAGATGATTCCATGTAAGTATTAAAAATTCCAGAATCATTGAGGAACCAGGTTCCTCATTTGCTTTTGGGCTCTGATCAGGATTAGGACATATTATTAGGTCATTCATTTATGCAATTTTATGAAGTAGGAAACATTTTAGGCACTTAAATTTTATTTAATTAAGGTACCTAACTAGTGACAATTATTTATCTGGATACTTACTGTCAAATGATAACCTATACATATATCATATTACTTTCAGGTTCTTCAATCATACCTATTTTATTTATTATTTCTATTGATGCAAAATCCTTTTAAACAATATCTTATTCTTACCATTTTCAAAAATTTTTCAATTTGCAATAATTATTAGTTTATTTAGGAAGAGTCCGTTAAGTTTGTCTCTAAGAAAACAAATGAGGAACTGCGTATGTTCCTAGAATTCCCCAATCTTCCTGAGAGGTAAATTTTTACTTCCTGATATGCCATAATATTATAGGTATATATTACGCAAAAATCCGGCAAATTTCTTATATATTATATGCAATTATTTTTATTTGATAACGAAAATGAAAAAATGATGACATTAAGGGCCATTACAAGGCATATAACACCCTTTTAAATATTTTTAAAGAGGTAATAAGTAGATACATAGTTATAGTGTCAATTTGGCATGCAGAAGATCAGTGGTTCAAAGTCGGGTTAAAGTAGCTTTTTTTTTTTAATTTACCGAGACCAATAATATAATATAAAAGATACCTAATGTTTTCTCTTAATTTAAATTTAATTTCGAGGAAATGAAAACCGCATGAGAAATGTTCTTAGTCAAATACCTATGTATTATCAGATCGATTCCATGTCTAGTTTTCTAAGAATATTTTTTTTTATTAAAACTTTAATAACCAATTAATGAATGAAATTAAATTATGTGTTTCCTAATTGCCTTAAAAAAATCTAATAGTAAAATAATAATTGTCATTACGTTATTTTAGATATTTTTATATTGTAGGTATATGGTATATGTATATAGGAAACTGACAATTAAAACATATTTTTATTATGATTTTAGTTAGGTTTCTTCTTGAGACAGTAAGAATCAAATATGTAGTTATAAATGAATTTTCTCTGAATGAATGACTAAGTTTTTCGACAAAAATTAAAATATATTACACTGCGCGCCATCTAACGAACAGTAGCCAAAATCTTGCAGTAAAGTAATAGGTAAAGCGCAACGCTAAGGGGACAATAGAAGCATAGGCTAAACCAATGAGAACGAGGTACGTTTCGACCAATCGGAGCTGAGTTAATTCCTCAAAGTTACGAAGAGTTCCTCAATCATCCAGACAACTCCCCAATGTATGCAATAGTCACAAAAAAAATTCCTTAGAGGTATCGTTAGAAATATATATATATATATATATATATATATATATATATATATATATATATATATATATATATATATATATATATATATATATATATATATATATATATATATATATATATATATATATATATATATATACATATAAACCGGCATTATCAGGCCCAAAATTGTATGTCTTTAGAGTATACTAAGCCCGACACCTACTTACGAAGCCCGACTCCGGGCTTGGTAAAAACTTACGTGTATATTTAAGTGGTTAAGCTTGGTAGGGCTAATGGAACGTCCTCCCCAAATTTTTGCTGGGCTTGGTAAGGTCGGTATTTCTCTCAAAATATACAGAATTAATTCCGAAAATTTCATATAGAGGGCGCACAACTTGATCAGTATATACAATGATAATATATGACTGATTTAGCGAAGCCCAGTATTTTATTCGTATGATGCGTAGCCCGAAAACTTGCCAACATCGCATCAGGTAAAGTAGCTGTCTCTTCTAATGAAACAATTGAAAGTTACCGTGAATAAATTCATTTTATTAAGAAATACACCAATTAAAAAACTGGAAGTAGTCAGTACTATGATAATTTTCACTAATAATAAAATTGTCAAGTACAGTTTTGTTTATAAAAATAAAAGCCAATAAATTTTTAATGGGTTCATTTTAGGTGGATTACTCTATAAATAATCACGAAACTCGAACCGTCATTATTTTTAAATTAGTCGATGTAATTCGATGTCAATTTTAATTCTCTTTTAATTTATGGTTAAATGCAGTTTATTCAACTGTTAAAGCTGTTCATCCATTTAGGTTTTGCATAAGGAAGCAACTGAATCAAATAAGAGAAAATTAAAGTTAGAATTAGAATATTATGTTTTTTTAAAATTATAAAGTGTTTGGAATTTAAGAATACTATTATCTAAAGAGAAAAATATAGTGGGTCCCAGGATCAGGTAACGCACTCTTGTAAACTATTTTATTTTTGATTTGCCGAGAAAGTCATTATTTGTAAAAAGTTTTGCTTGTCTTAGGAAGCCATAAGCAGCCGTCAAACTTGAGATCATTTTACAGGGTATTCTAAAATTGTTTTATGGCATTAGTATTTAGTCACTTAATTCTAAAAATAAGAATATAATTTTTCTTATTAGATTTTATTTAACATTTTCTTCTTTAAATTTATTTATTTTTTAATTATTTTTTGAAATTAGATTGATTCCTACTTTAATTTTGATTATTGGTTGAGGTTATCAACCTGAGCGAATTGAAGCTGGTATTTATTTATTATTTTATACTTTATTAGTTTCTTTACCTATAATAATTTCAATTTTTTTTTTATCATGAAAAATGTAATTCTTTAAGTTTTTATTTTTTTTATTAATAATGTAAATAGAGTTTTTATATATTTATGTATAAATTTAGTATTTTTTGTTAAAATACGTATATTTTTTATTCATTTATGATTACCTAAAGCTCATGTAGAGGCTTCTGTTTCAGGGTCAATAATTCTGGCAGGTATTATATTAAAATTGGGATGTTATGGATTTTTACGTTTAATAATATTATTTATTGAAATTGGAATAAAAATTCATTATTATTTTATTATTATTAGGTTAGTAGGTGGATTTTTGGTTTCTTTGATTTGTATTCGTCAAAGAGATATAAAATCTTTAATTGCTTATTCTTCAGTTGCACATATAGTGATAGTATTAGCAGGTATTATAACGTTAAATATTTGAGGGTTTTGAGGTTCTCTGGTAATGATAAATGCTCATGAATTATGTTCTTCTGGTTTATTTTGTTTAGCTAATATTTCTTGTGAACGAATAGGGAGACGAAGACTTTATTTAAATAAGGGATTTTTAAATTAAATTATACCTAGACTTTCATTGTGACGATTTTAACTTTGTTCTTCTAATATAGCGGCTCCTCCCTCTTTAAATTTAATAGGAGAAATTTTGTTAAGTAATAGTTTAATTTCATTTGTTGAATAAGAATATTTTTACCTTTAATTTCGTTTTTTAGAGCTGTGTATTCGTTATTTTTATATTCTTTTTCTCAGCATGGTAATTTTTATTCAGGGACATTTTCTGTTTATCAAGGAATGTTACGCGAATATTTATTATTATTTTTACATTGAATACCTTTAAATTTATTAATTTTAAAGGGTGAATATTTGGTGCTATGAATTTAATCTAAGTAGTTTATAAAAAATATTGATTTGTGATTTCAAAGATATAGTTTTCTATTTTAGATAATTATTCTATTCGTAAATTTATTTTAATTTATTTTTATTAATTTTTTTATCACTTTTTTCTCTTAGGCTACATTTTTTAATCCAAAATTTTAATTTAATTATTGAATTAAATTTATTAACAATAAATTCTTTATCTGTAATTATAACTATCTTATTAGATTGAATGTCGTTATTATTTATAAGATTTGTTTTATTTATTTCTTCTATAGTAATTTATTATAGTCAAGAATATATGTTTGTTGATGAAAATTTAAATCGATTTATTTATTTGGTGGTTATATTTGTTTTATCAATAATATTATTAATTATTAGACCTAACTTAATTTCAATTTTATTAGGCTGAGATGGATTAGGTTTAGTTTCTTATTGTTTAGTAATTTATTACCAAAATGTTAAATCTTGTAATGCTGGGATATTAACAACATTATCTAATCGTATTGGAGATGTTGTTTTACTTATATCTATTGCTTGAATAATAAATTATGGAAGAAGAAATTTTATTTTTTATTTGGATTTAATAAAAGAAGATTTTTCTATAAAATTAATTTCATATATGGTAGTTTTAGCTACTATAACTAAAAGAGCTCAAATTCCTTTTTCTTCTTGATTACCTGCTGCTATAGCAGCTCCAACTCCAGTTTCTTCTTTAGTTCATTCTTCAACTTTAGTTACAGCTGGGGTTTATTTATTAATTCGTTTTAATTTTTGTTTTTCTTCAAATTTAATATTAATTTTATTGTTAATTTCAAGTTTAACTATATTTATATCAGGTTTAGGGGCTAATTTTGAATTTGATTTAAAAAAAATTATTGCTTTATCAACATTAAGTCAATTAGGTTTAATAATAAGGATTTTAGCTTTAGGAGAGTATAAATTAGCTTTTTTTCATTTATTAACTCATGCTTTATTTAAAGCTTTATTATTTATATGTGCAGGAAATATTATTCATAATTTAAATAATTGTCAAGATATTCGTTTCATAGGAAAATTAAATAAGCATATACCATTAACTTGCACTTTTTTTAATATCAGAAAATTTTCTTTATGTGGGTTACCTTTTTTATCTGGATTTTATGAATTTAGTTCTGTCCATGTTGGGTCAAATTATTATTATAAAAATTTCATTCAACACTTATGAGTTGAAAATAAGGGTTTCCCAAAATAAGTGTAATATATTAACTCAGTTGGGCTTGGTAAGGTGACGCTATGAAGTGGCTTTACAAGTACTGGAAAATATATGACTAAGTGAATATTAAATAAGGTTACCCCTCTCCTCTAGCAAAATGTATATAAATTGTCCTACGCGCAGTCACGTGAAATACGCACTTCTAAATACAATAGGAAGCCTGGGCTTCTGAGAGCCGGTGATATGTACCAGGCTTGGTATAGGTTGTTGGGTACGTATATGAGGTTGAAGTATTTGCATGAGAGTGTAAACGATGTTTGACAGTCGCACGTCTGATATAACACAAACCACAGCTGTAGCAAAAAGTAATTCCTCATCATAATTTCCTGTTTTTTTTGTCAAAAATCAACACTCTTGATATACTAACTGTGTAAGGTAGACTGAACGTTAAATGAATACAGCGACGTTCATTTGTGCAAATTTGCATGCACAAATCAGTTGCGCAAATTGCATGAGCATCTAAACAGATGTACAACGACTCAGTACATTTGTGCAAATTTGCATACACAAGCCAACTGGCACAATTTGCATGACTGTCTAAAAGCGCCTTAACCTTGGAACAACGAATTTACTTGATCAAATGCTATGGAATCGGAAATGTTTCTTATAAATACGCTATTGAAGTTTTCAATGAGAAGTATCCAGATGTTACAGTGATTCACAGTATGTAAATTAATTTATAAATTTGATACCCCCGGGGAAGTAAAAAATGTGAAAAAAAAACAAAAACAATTAAATGAAGATGACGCTGCTACCGGTGTAGTTTTAGACTGTAGATTGTAGAACACCCAAGATGGTCGTTAAATAATTTAGGTATTAGCAAATCTCATATTCAGAGGATAGCTTAGGCTAGACTCCGCCTGAAATAAAGTCATTTTATTATTATGATTATTATTATTATTTCGTGCATTCGAACCTAAATTAATTCACAAACTTTTAAGACTAATGGGCCATGGGATAGTTTCCTCTCAAAATTGTAGGTACTGGGCTCAGGAAAATCCAATTTTCCGATTTATCACTAACAGTCGAAAGTTTAAAAACGACATATTGCATCATAGAATAAACGGTCCTTATTTTATTGATAGAATTTTGAACCAAGATACTTATTTAGAACTTTTAAATAATTTTGTTTTGGAAATTGGACAATGAAAATTTAAAACGTAGAAGAATAATTTTTCAACAAGACGGATGTCCAGCACATTCTACAATTCGAGTTCGAGTATTTCGGCCGCAACGATTTCGAAGACGACGTAGATTTATTAAAGCAAAAAATTGTAGAAGCTCTTGCAACCATAAATGAAGCTGCATACGAAGAATTTAAAAAAAGATTAGAGAAATGTGTACTTTTTGGAGGTCTACATGTAAAATAGTTCTCAACTTAGTTAAATGAAATGTAATTTTTTTGAAATTAAGTATTTTAAATAATTGGAAACACTTTGCTAAATAAAATGTTCAATAAAGATGTAAAAAAGCAATTCCCTTAAAAGTCCATAAATTTTCAAATTTTTAGAATACCCTGTATAATTTATCTTAAGTTTGACGACTGCTTATGACTTCCTATGGCAAGGAAAACTTTTTATAAAGAATAACTTTTAGTAAATATAAGGGAGTTTACAAAAGTGCGGTACCTCATCCGGAGTCACACCTGGTTTGCCCAAATTAATATGATAATATACAGGAAGTCCCATTAGAATGGGTCATTCGCGATGCCATACTTTTGACTCGTCCTGTATGAAATACAAATTATTGCTTCCGGTAACATCAAAAAATTATATTTTATTCCTAATAGATTTTTGTAATATTTTGTGGTTTGAGCAGAAAAAAATCGATTTTAAAAAATTACTCTATTTTATTTGTGTCTCGCCCAGTATACAAACACATATTTGTCACAATATATTATTTGAAGTTAAAGAAATAACATTCATGCAAAAAATTGCAATCGAATCCTTAAATTGCTATAAATATATCGGGTGGTCCAAAAATAACCGGAATTTTTATTTTATCCCATAACTTCTTTATTTTTTCATCGATTTTCAACCTGTTGGGCTCGTTTGACAGCTAAAGCCTCCAGCTAAATGATTCTCTGTCAGACACTGATATAGTGATCATAAATGTCAAGGCTGACGTATTTAAACTTGAGCAATTTTTAATAACTGATGGAATTTTGTTGAAATGCCGTATTTACAAACGGTTTGCTTTATGATCATGGCTGGTCTTCTGGCAATATTTTGGTGGGCAGTTTTTAAAAATCGGTCAAGGAACTACGGAGCTGCACCAATAAATGTAGAAACGTGTTGTAAACGTCTCGGCAGCCATAGTAAAAATCGAAATTTTCATTTTCCTTTATAACTTTTTGATTCCATTACCGATTTTAATTTTTTTCGGGTCACTTAAAACCCAAAGCCTTCCACTACAATCATAAATGTCCGAAATTGACATGAATTATAAATCCAATATGGCAGAAGTGGTCAAATTTACCTAATATTTAAAAGCCGTAAGAATTTTTTAAAATGACAAATTAAATGACTTTTTTTTAACTTGAAGCCTATTCTAAGAACATTGTGACGCAGAACACGAAAATCGGTTAAGAACTTATAAAGGTGTATAACGTAGTCATGTACACTGTACACCACAACAACAGTATCAAATTAATTCTTAACAGAGTTACCTATGCAGTTATCGTCATGGTTACAAAACAAATGAACATTGATTCATAACTGTTATTTCAGCTGTTTTTAAATAAAAAGTGTCTTGTGGTACCTAGTTTTGTTATAATGGTGCTGTCAAATGAAGACAAGATTTTCATTAAGTATCTGTGGGAATTTGTAGAGGTTTTAAAACTAGCATAATTTTTATTGAACATGGAATACGGCTTAATTTTCAACAGTATTGCGAAGTTGTTCCGAGTCAAATGTTACCTTAAATTAGTGATTTCATACTCATGCAAATTAGTCGGTCTTGGTAACTACAATGAAATTTTAGGATGGACACTTGGATTTTTAAGAGAACATGCAGCAAATTTTATTGAACAAGAACACTGGCCTCCTAATAGTCCAGATCTTAATCCCCGTGACAATTACTTTTACATTTACAAGAACGGTTGTATAAGAATGGTCGTCATTTCAATAATTTAGGCGAATTGCGACAAAGAATTTTAGACTGTTGGGAAGAAACTGACCAGCAAATTATTAAATAAGCAATAGACGGTTGGCACAGGCAGGTTCAGCTCGTTGTGAACGCTAATGGAGGTCATGTTCCATTATTTAAGTATTAATTTTGACAATAAGTTATTGTTATTTAGTTAAATGATTCGTAATTAAATTATGTTTCTGGTTCAGCCCGTTATTTAATTAGATTTCATTTATTATTCATATCTTCGTAATTCCTTAACCGATTTTCGTGATCTATAATACGTTCCAATGTTCTTAGAAGACAAGGCCTCAAGATAAAAGAAAGCCTAAATTCGCCATTTTAAAAAATTCCAGAGGCTTTTAAATATTAGGTTAATTTGATTACTTCCGCTATATTGGATTTATGATTCATGTCAATTTCTGAGATTTAATATTGTACTGGAAGGCTTTGGGTTTTAAATGACCCAAAAAAATTAAAATCGGCAAAGAATCAAAAAAGTTATAAAGGATAATAAAAAATTCCGGTTTTTACCATTGCTGCCGAAATGTTTACAACACGCTTCTACATTTTCTGGTACAGTTCCGTAGTTCCTTGACCGATTTTTAAAAACTACCCACCAAAATATTGGCAGAAGACCAGTCATGACAAACCGTTTGTAAATGCGGCTTTTCAACAAAATTCCAGCAGTTACTAAAAATTTCTCAAGTTTAAATACGTCTGCCTTGACACTTATGGTGATAATATCAGTTTTTGATAGAGAATCAAATAGCTGGAAAATTTATCTGTCAAACGAATCCAAAAAGTTGAAAATCGGTGAAAAAATAAAGAAGTTATACGATATAATGAACATTCCGGTTTTTTTGGACCATATTTTATAAAAATAACCACTTTATATCTTTAACACCCTGTACCTTAAAAACTAGTCACAGGATTGAGTTGGGACCTTGACAGTTCTGATCAGGAAATTAAAATCTACAACATACTAACACTAACATTTTAGCAAAAATTCACCTAGAGCCATTTTTGCCTATATGTATTTTGTGCGGGCCCTTTAGTTTTCTCCATGTTGAGGAAAAATTATTATTATAATAATTTTGTTGAACAGCTACGAATCTTTCAAAACGTTAATTATTGTAATAAAATACTTGAGAACATGAAAATAAAGGCAACGTTGCTGGGCTTCTCAAAATGCGTAAACTGTATTAACTATATACAGTCGGGCTTAGTAAGGTGGTGATGTGAAGTGGCTTGAGGGGGCTTGGGAAGAACTGGGAAATATATATTTAAGTAAATATTAAATAAGGTTACCCCTCTCCTGTTGCTAAATGTATAAAAATTGTCCTATGCGCAGTCACGTGAAATACACACTTCTAACTACAATAGGAAGCCTGGGCTTCTGAGAGCCTGTGATATGTACCGGGCTTGGTATAGGTAGTTGGGTACGTATATATATATATATATATATATATATATATATATATATATATATATATATATATATATATATATATATATATATATATATTTTTTTTTTTTTTCAAAAAAAAGAAGAAGAATTCTTCAGGTTGTGGCTAATCTGTGAGTTACTACTTTGAGGGTTTACAAAATTAACGGCCTTTATCTCACAAAACTTTATTTATGTTACACTACCTAGGTTTCGGACACTTTAGTGACCATCTTCAGGTGTATATAAAAGTTTAATACTATGTCTTCTTCACTTATTTCAACATTTTAAATTTTAGTCTAAATATTTTAATTTTCTACAAGAATATTGATTTTGTTTATTGTTAACTAATTTTGAATCTAGTTTAATTTTACAAATTTGCTATTTAATTTATTAACTATAATATATTTACGACTCTTGTTAACAACTCGTGTTTCAGAAATAAAATGAAGTAAAATTTTTTTATTTTTTTTTTTACTTCATTTTATTTCTGAAACATGAGTTGTTAACAAGAGTCGTAAATATATTATAGTTAATAAATTAAATAGCAAATTTGTAAAATTAAACTAGATTCAAAATTAGTTAACAATAAACAAAATCAATATTCTTGTAGAAAATTAAAATATTTAGACTAAAATTTAAAATGTTGAAATAAGTGAAGAAGACATAGTATTAAACTTTTATATACACCTGAAGATGGTCACTAAAGTGTCCGAAACCTAGGTAGTGTAACATAAATAAAGTTTTGTGAGATAAAGGCCGTTAATTTTGTAAACCCTCAATATATATATATATATATATATATATATATATATATATATATATATATATATATATATATATATATATATATATATATATATATATATATATATATATATATATATATATATATACGTACCCAACTACCTATACCAAGCCCGGTACATATCACAGGCTCTCAGAAGCCCAGGCTTCCTATTGTAGTTAGAAGTGTGTATTTCACGTGACTGCGCATAGGACAATTTATATACATTTAGCAACAGGAGAGGGGTAACCTTATTTAATATTTACTTAAATATATATTTCCCAGTTCTTCCCAAGCCCCCTCAAGCCACTTCACATCACCACCTTACTAAGCCCGACTGTATATAGTTAATACAGTTTACGCATTTTGAGAAGCCCAGCAACGTTGCCTTTATTTTCATGTTCTCAAGTATTTTATTACAATAATTAACGTTTTGAAAGATTCGTAGCTGTTTAACAAAATTATTATAATAATAATTTTTCCTCAACATGGAGAAAACTAAAGGGCCCGCACAAACTACATATAGGCAAAAATGGCTCTGGGTGAATTTTTGCTAAAATGTTAGTGTTAGTATGTTGTAGATTTTAATTTCCTGATCAGAACTGTCAAGGTCCCAACTCAATCCTGTGACTAGTTTTTAAGGTACAGGGTGTTAAAGATATAAAGTGGTTATTTTTATAAAATATGGTCCAAAAAAACCGGAATATTCATTTAATCGTATAACTTCTTTATTTTTTCACCGATTTTCAACTTTTTGGATTCGTTTGACAGATAAATTTTCCAGCTATTTGATTCTCTATAAAAATCTGATATTATCACCATAAGTGTCAAGGCAGACGTATTTAAACTTGAGCAATTTTTAGTAACTGTTGGAATTTTGTTGAAAAGCCGCATTTACAAACGGTTTGTCATGACTGGTCTTCTGCCAATATTTTGGTGGGTAGTTTTTAAAAATCGGTCAAGGAACTACGGAACTGTACCAAAAAATGTAGAAGCGTGTTGTAAACATTTCGGTAGCAATGGTAAAAACCGGAATTTTTTATTATCCTTTATAACTTTTTTGATTCTTTGCCGATTTTAATTTTTTTTTGTCATTTAAAACCCAAAGCCTTCCAGTACAATATTAAATCTCGGAAATTGACATGAATCATAAATCCAATATGGCGGAAGTAATCAAATTAACCTAATATTTAAAAGCCTCTAGAATTATTTTAAAATGGCGAATTTAGGCTTTCTTTTATCTTGAGGCCTTGTCTTCTAAGAACATTGGAACGTATTATAGATCACGAAAATCGGTTAAGGACTTACGAAGATATGAATAATAAATGAAATCTAATTAAATAACGGGCTGAACCAGAAACATAATTTAATTACGAATCATTTAACTAAATAACAATAACTTATTGTCAAAATTAATACTTAAATAATGGAACATGACCTCCATTAGCGTTCACAACGAGCTGAACCTGCCTGTGCCAACCATCTATTGCTTATTTAATAATTTGCTGGACAGTCTTTGTCGCAATTCGCCTAAATTATTGAAATGACGACGACTCTTATACAACCGTTCTTGTAAATGTAAAAGTAATTGTCACGGGGATTAAGATCTGGACTATTAGGAGGCCAGTGTTCTTGTTCAATAAAATTTGCTGCATGTTCTCTTAAAAATCCAAGTGTCCATCCTAAAATTTCATTGTAGTTACCAAGACCGACTAATTTGCATGAGTATGAAATCACTAATTTAAGGTAACATTTGACTCGGAACAACTTCGCAATACTGTTGAAAATTAAGCCGTATTCCATGTTCAATAAAAATTATGCTAGTTTTAAAACATCTACAAATTCCCACAGATACTTAATGAAAATCTTGTCTTCATTTGACAGCACCATTATAACAAAACTAGGTACCACAAGACACTTTTTAAAAACAGCTGACTGAAATAACAGTTATGAATCAATGTTCATTTGTTTTGTAACCATGACGATAACTGCATAGGTAACTCTGTTAAGAATTAATTTGATACTGTTGTTGCGGTGTACAGTGTACATGACTACGTTATACACCTTTATTAAGTTCTTAACCGATTTTCGTGTTCTGCGTCACAATGTTCTTAGAATAGGCTTCAAGTTAAAAGAAAGTCATTTAATTTGTCATTTTAAAAAATTCTTACGGCTTTTAAATATTAGGTAAATTTGACCACTTCTGCCATATTGGATTTATAATTTATGTCAATTTCTGACATTTATGATTGTAGTGGAAGGCTTTGGGTTTTAAGTGACCCGAAAAAAATTAAAATCGGTAAAGGAATCAAAAAGTTATAAAGGAAAATGAAAAGTTCGATTTTTACTATGGCTGCCGAGACGTTTACAACACGTCTCTACATTTATTGGTGCAGCTCCGTAGTTCCTTGACCGATTTTTAAAAACTGCCCACCAAAATATTGCCAGAAGACCAGCCATGATCATAATGCAAACCGTTTGTAAATACGGCATTTCAACAAAATTCCATCAGTTATTAAAAATTGCTCAAGTTTAAATACGTCAGCCTTGACATTTATGATCATTATATCAGTGTCTGACAGAGAATCATTTAGCTGGAGGCTTTAGCTGTCAAACGAGCTCAACAGGTTGACAATCGATGAAAAAATAAAGAAGTTATGGGATAAAATGAAGATTCCGGTTATTTTTGGACCACCCGATATATTTATAGCAATTTAAGGATTCGATTACAATTTTTTGCATGAATGTTATTTCTTTAACTTCAAATAATATATCGTGACAAATATGTGTTTGTATACAGGGCGAGACACAAATAAAATAGAGTAATTTTTAAAAATCGATTTTTTCCGCACAAACCACAAAATATTACAAAAATCTATTAGGAATAAAATATAATTTTTTGATGTTACCGGAAGCAATAATTTGTATTTCATACAGGACGAGTCAAAAGTATGGCATCGCGAATGACCCATTCTAATGACACTTCCTGTATATTATCATATTAAGTTGGGCAAACCAGGTGTGTCTCCGGATGAGGTACCGCACTCTTGTAAACTCTCTTATATTTACTAAAAGTTATTCTTTATAAAAAGTTTTCCTTGCCATAGGAAGTCATAAGCAGTCGTCAAACTTAAGATAAATTATACAGGGTATTCTAAAAATTTGAAAATTTATGGACTTTTAAGTGAATTGCTTTTTTACATCTTTATTGAACATTTTATTTAGCAAAGTGTTTCCAATTATTTAAAATACTTAATTTCAAAAAAATTACATTTCATTTAACTAAGTTGAGAACTATTCTACATGTAGACCTCCAAAAAGTACACATTTCTCTAATCTTTTTTTAAATTCTTCCTATGCATTAGAGGTCACATCTTCATTTATGGTTGCAAGAGCTTCTACAATTTCTTGCTTTAATAAATCTACGTCGTCTTCGAAATCGTTGCGGCCGAAATACTCGAACTCGAATTGTAGAATGTGCTGGACATCCGTCTTGTTGAAAAATTATTCTTCTACGTTTTAAATTTTCATTGTCCAATTTCCAAAACAAAATTATTTAAAAGTTCTAAATAAGTATCTTGGTTCAAAATTCTATCAATAAAATAAGGACCGTTTATTCTATGATGCAATATGTCGTTTTTAAACTTTCGACTGTTAGTGATAAATCGGAAAATTGGATTTTCCTGAGCCCAGTACCTACAATTTTTAGAGGAAACTATCCCTTGGCCCATTAGTCTTAAAAGTAGATTCGTCCACGAATAAAATGTTTCGATAAAATGATCTAACTGCTAAAATTTTCTCACCCCGTTAAGCAAAAGTGCAAACGACGAGCATCATCTCCAACTTGAAGTTTGTGAATTAATTTAGGTTCGAATGCACGAAATAATAATAATAATAATAATAAAATGACTTTATTTCAGGGTCTAGCCTAAGCTATCCTCTGAATATGAGATTTGCTAATACCTAAATTTAACGACCATCTTGGGTGTTCTACAATCTACAGTCTAAAACTACACCGGTAGCAGCGTCATCTTCATTTAATTGTTTTTGTTTTTTTTCACATTTTTTACTTCCCCGGTGGTATCAAATTTATAAATTAATTTACATACTGTGAATCACTGTAACATCTGGATACTTCTCATTGAAAACTTCAATAGCGTATTTATAAGAAACATTTCCGATTCCATAGCATTTGATCAAGTAAATTCGTTGTTCCAAGGTTAAGGCGCTTTTAGACAGTCATGCAAATTGTGCCAGTTGGCTTGTGTATGCAAATTTGCACAAATGTACTAAGTCGTACATCTGTTTAGATGCTCATGCAATTTGCGCAACTGATTTGTGCATACAAATTTGCACAAATGAACGTCGCTGTATTCATTTAACGTTCAGCCTACTTTACACAGTTAGTATATCAAGAGTGTTGATTTTTGACAAAAACAAAACGGGAAATTATGTTGAGGAATTACTTTTTGCTACAGCTGTGGTTTGTGTTATATCAGACGTGCGACTGTCAAACATCGTTTACACGCTCATGCAAATACTTCAACCTCATATACGTACCCAACAACCTATACCAAGCATGGTACATATCACCGGCTCTCAGAAGCCCAGGCTTCCTATTGTATTTAGAAGTGCGTATTTCACGTGACTGCGCGTAGAACAATTTATATACATTTTGCTAGAGGGGAGGGGTACCTTATTTAATATTCACTTAATCATATATTTTCCAGTACTTGTAAAGCCACTTCATAGCGTCACCTTACCAAGCCCAACTGAGTTAATATATTACACTTATTTTGGGAAACCCTTATTTTCAACTCATAAGTGTTGAATGAAATTATTATAATAATAATTTGATCCAACATGGACAGAACTAAATTCATAAAATCCAGATAAAAAAGGTAACCCACATAAAGAAAAATTTCTGATATTAAAAAAAGTGCAAGTTAATGGTATATGCTTATTTAATTTTCCTATGAAACGAATATTTTGACAATTATTTAAATTATGAATAATATTTCCTGCACATATAAATAATAAAGCTTTAAATAAAGCATGAGTTAATAAATGAAAAAAAGCTAATTTATACTCTCCTAAAGCTAAAATCCTTATTATTAAACCTAATTGACTTAATGTTGATAAAGCAATAATTTTTTTTAAATCAAATTCAAAATTAGCCCCTAAACCTGATATAAATATAGTTAAACTTGAAATTAATAATAAAATTAATATTAAATTTGAAGAAAAACAAAAATGAAAACGAATTAATAAATAAACCCCAGCTCTTTTAGTTATAGTAGCTAAAACTACCATATATGAAATTAATTTTATAGAAAAATCTTCTTTTATTAAATCCAAATAAAAAATAAAATTTCTTCTTCCATAATTTATTATTCAAGCAATAGATATAAGTAAAACAACATCTCCAATACGATTAGATAATGTTGTTAATATCCCAGCATTAAAAGATTTAACATTTTGGTAATAAATTACTAAACAATAAGAAACTAAACCTAATCCAGCTCAGCCTAATAAAATTGAAATTAAGTTAGGTCTAATAATTAATAATATTATTGATAAAACAAATATAACCACCAAATAAATAAATCGATTTAAATTTTCATCAACAAACATATATTCTTGACTATAATAAATTACTATAGAAGAAATAAATAAAACAAATCTTATAAATAATAACGACATTCAATCTAATAAGATAGTTATAATTACAGATAAAGAATTTAATGTTAATAAATTTAATTCAATAATTAAATTAAAATTTTGGATTAAAAAATGTAGCCTAAGAGAAAAAAAGTGATAAAAAAATTAATAAAAATAAATTAAAATAAATTTACAAATAGAATAATTATCTAAAATAGAAAACTATATCTTTAAAATCACAAATCAATATTTTTTATAAACTACTTAGATTAAATTCATAACACCAAATATTCACCCTTTAAAATTAATAAATTTAAAGGTATTCAATGTAAAAATAATAATACATATTCGCGTAACATTCCTTGATAAACAGAAAATGTCCCTGAATAAAAATTACCATGCTGAGAAAAAGAATATAAAAATAACGAATACACAGCTCTAAAAAACGAAATTAAAGATAAAAATAATATTCTTATTCAACAAATGAAATTAAACTATTAATTAACAAAATTTCTCCTATTAAATTTAAAGAGGGAGGAGCCGCTATATTAGAAGAACAAAGTAAAAATCGTCACAATGAAAGTCTAGGTATAATTTAATTTAAAAATCCCTTATTTAAATAAAGTCTTCGTCTCCCTATTCGTTCACAAGAAATATTAGCTAAACAAAATAAACCAGAAGAACATAATTCATGAGCATTTATCATTACCAGAGAACCTCAAAACCCTCAAATATTTAAAGTTATAATTGTTGGAAACAGAAACAATTATATTTTAATATATGTTGTTATATATAGTTGGCTGTAGTTATAAATAAAATAGAAGTTAAAAAGTTAATTCGAATCTACTCAATTATTTTTCACAAATCAATTTATAATTCTAACAGGTTATGGGCCCAGAATTCGCCCATTAATTAATTAAAGGGAAATTATTGATTTGTGATAAAAGAAATCGAATTTTGACAGTTTGTATTTTAATTTCGATAATTGTGATATGGCTGCAGCAAGTGAAACAAAATATTCTATAATGAAGTTGAATGGGAATAATTATTTCAATTGGAGGTATAAAATTGAAATGATGATCAAGGAAAAAGGTGCATGGGATGCCATAAAGAATCCAAAACCAAAAGATGTAACGGCTGAATGGATAAAAATGGATGAAAAGGCACATTCAACAATTGCCTTGACAGTGGAAGATGATCAAATTCAACATATTCGTAATTGTACTACTGCAAAAGATGCATGGATGGCCTTAAAGGAGTTCCACGAAAAGGATTCACCAAGTAATCGAGTTCATATCTTAAGAATGATAATGAGACAGAGACTTGAAGAAGGTGGTAATGTGGAGGTACATGCAAATACAATGAATGAGCTGTTTCAAAAACTTATGGCACTGGGAGGTGAAATTAAACCAGAGTTTTTTATGAGTGCAACTTTAATGGGATCATTGCCGGAAAGTTATGATAGTTTAATAACTGCACTTGAAGCACGTTCGGAGGAAGAGCTAACTTCAAATCTTGTTAGGCAAAAGATAATTGCAGAATATCGACGTAGAACAGAAAGAGGATTCACCAGTAAGGAGGCAGTGGTTTTGAAAGTGTTGTCAAAATCTGACAGAAATGTTTCTTTTGTAAAGAAATGGGTCATATTCGAAAATATTGCGAAAAATATAAGAAATGGAAACACTCAAAAGGAAACTGGAAACAACAGAAAATCAATATAGTGAATAATGATGAAGATTCAGAAGGTGAATTCCTGTTCGTTACGAAAACTGTTAGTGGATGGATTTTAGATTCAGGTGCGACTTGTCATATAGTCGGGAATAAAGAGAATTTCATTGAGTTTGATCAAGAGTATCGTGAAAAAGTCTGTGCAGCAAATGGAGAGGAAATGATGGCAATTGGAAAAGGAACTGTTCAAATAAATTTTTTAAATGAATCTAATGAAAGATCCATAGTAAAAATGGCCGATATGTTATATATTCCTGGCATTGGAAATCTGATTTCGGTGAGACGTTTGGCTGAAAAGGGTTTGAAAATAAATTTTTTCGATCAACAATGTGAAATAAGAACGAGCGACGGCGCAAAGCAGATTGCAATCGGAGATGTGTATGAAAAACTCTACAAGTTAAGAGAGCCAAACAAGGTGTATTTGTCAACTGAGCCACACAAGGTGTATTTGTCAAATGAACATTTATGTGCACACCGATGGCATGAAATTTTAGGACATCGAGATATCAATGTTGTAAAAACTTTAGCATCAAGTGGACTTGTGGAGGGTGTTCAAATTGCTGAATGTGAGGCAAAATGTAAAGAAAAGTTAAATTGTGCAGTTTGTTTGGAAGGAAAAATTACTAGAATCAAATTTCCAAAGGAGTCCAAAAACCGGGCACGGGCTGTGCTTGATATGATTCACACAGATGTTTGTGGACCAATGCAAACAATGACACCATCTGGTAAAAAGTATATTTTAACATTTGTTGATGATTATTCACGTTTTACAACGATTTATTTATTGAAAAATAAATATGAAGTTTTTGACAAATTTAAAGAATTCAACGAAATGTCGAAAAATATGTTTGGAAAGAAAGTGAAATTTATCAGATCTGATAGAGGTGGAGAATATACAGGCAAAGAATTTAATGATTACATGGCGAAAGAAGGGATACAGTATCAGCGTACTGCCCCATATACTCCCCAACAAAATGGAGTTGCAGAAAGAAAAAATAGAACCTTGATTGAAATGGCTCGTTGCATGTTATTGGAATCAGGTTTAGACAATAAATTCTGGGGAGAAGCAGTTTCCATGGTAAATTTTATTCAGAATCGTTTGCCAGTAAAGGAGATATTAAAGACACCATATGAGCATTGGTATGGGATAAAACCCTATATTGGACATTTTAAACAATTTGGTTCAAAATGTTACATACATGTACCAGATGAAGCAAGACGAAAACTTGACCCTAAAGGTGTGCAGGGTATTCTTGTTGGATACGATATTAATTCCAAAGCATATCGATGCTATATACAATCAACTGGAAAAATAGTCATCAGTCGAGACGTGAAATTCGTAGAGAAAGAAAACAATTGGAAATTGAACAAAAACATTTTGAAATCGGAAATAAACAATGATGAAAAGTCAATTGGAAAAGAAAGAAGGCAAATTGAAAAAGAGATGGAAATTAATATCAATGATATCATTATTTATGATCAAGTTTCTAATGCACAAGATGTTCAGGAAAATCAAGATTGTGAGATAATTTCAGATGAAAATAAAAATAATCATGACAGTGACAGTGACATTATTGTAAGCAATGAGGAAAATGTTGGAGTTAAAAGATCAAGTCGAATAAGTATTCCGCCAAAACGATTAATAGAAGAAGTAAATATGGTATTTCAAGAACCAAGAAGTTATGATGAGGCTGTGTCTAGTGTTCAAAAGGAGAAGTGGATTTTAGCGATGCAGGATGAAATAAAATCTATGAAGGAAAATCAAACTTGGAATCTAGTTGAATTACCAAGTGATCGAAAAGCTATAGGATGCAAATGGATTTTCAAAATAAAAATGGATAGCAGTGGTGAAATAAGCAGATATAAAGCGCGGCTGGTGGCACAAGGTTTTAGTCAAAAATATGGAATTGATTATGATAGTAATTACTTGTGGTGTATTTATTTATTTACTTATTATAGAATATTTGCCCCTGTCGTTAGACAAACGACATTCCGGATTTTACTTTCTATTGCTGCCAAAAGACAAATGATAGTACAGCATTTTGACGCGAAAACTGCGTTTCTTAATGCAGAATTGCATGAAACCATTTATATGCGACAACCCCCAGGTTTTGTCGTGGAAAACAAAGAGCAATATGTCTGTCATTTGAGGAGGAGTATCTATGGATTGAAACAGTCAGCAAGAGCCTGGAATCAGCTTGTTCATAATGTACTAGTTAAAGCTGGGTATATACAAAGCAAGAATGATCAATGTTTATATATTATGAAAGAAAAACAGCAGGAAGCTTGTTACATATTGATATATGTAGATGATATCATTATAGCGAGTAAAAGTGGTATTATTGTTAAAAGATGTGAACAGATTTTACAAAATAAATTGAAAATTGTTAATCTGGGAGCAATCAAGAATTATCTTGGTCTACAAGTCAATATAGATTCCAATGGTAACTATATCTTAAACCAGACAGCATATATAAAGAAGATAGTGACAGAATTTGAATTGACAGATGCAAAAATATCTAATATACCAATTAGCGTGGGATATGGTAAAGGAGGAGAAGATTCGGAATTATTATCGAATAACGAGAAGTATCGAAAACTTATTGGATGTCTTTTATATATTTCTGTTAATACACGACCTGATATATCGGCAAGTGTATCAATTTTGGCACAAAAGGTGGAAAAGCCGAATCAAGAAGATTGGAATGAACTTAAACGAACACTAAAGTATCTTAAGGGAACCAGTAATATGTGCTTAAAACTTGGACGTGCAACAAGTATGAAGAATCTGGAAGGATACAGTGATGCTAATTGGGCAGAAAACAGAAACAATCGTAAGTCAAACAGTGGCTACATATTTCAGCTATTTGATGGAACAATCAGTTGGAGCTGCAAAAGACAGACTTGTATAGCTCTATCATCAACAGAGGCAGAATTTATTGCTCTTTCTGAGGCCTGTAAGGAAGTCCAATGGATTCGACGTTTATTGAATGATTTTCATTACGTATGTAAGGGTCCGACTACGATTTTTGAAGACAATCAAAGCTGCCTTAAACAAATTCAGGAGGAGAAATTTTCTAACAGATCAAAGCACATTGACACGAGATTTTTCTATGTAAAAGATCATGTTCAAAGTGGAGATGTAATTTGTGTGTATTGTCCAACAGAGGACATGCTGGGAGATATGCTCACAAAACCACTACCTGCACCTAGATTGAATAAATTAAGAAGGTTAAGTGGAGTTATCGAATATAATTGAGGAGGAGTGTTGGAAACAGAAACAATTATATTTTAATATATGTTGTTATATATAGTTGGCTGTAGTTATAAATAAAATAGAAGTTAAAAAGTTAATTCGAATCTACTCAATTATTTTTCACAAATCAATTTATAATTCTAACAATAATACCTGCTAATACTATCACTATATGTGCAACTGAAGAATAAGCAATTAAAGATTTTATATCTCTTTGACGAATACAAATCAAAGAAATCAAAAATCCACCTACTAATCTAATAATAATAAAATAATAATTAATTTTTATTCCAATTTCAATAAATAAACGTAAAAATCCATAACCTCCCAATTTTAATATAATACCTGCCAAAATTATTGACCCTGAAACAGAAGCCTCTACATGAGCTTTAGGTAATCATAAATGAATAAAAAATATACGTATTTTAACAAAAAATACTAAATTTATACATAAATATATAAAAACTCTATTTACATTATTATTAAAAAAAATAAAAACTTAAAGACATTTTTCATGATAAAAAAAAAATTGAAATTATTATAGGTAAAGAAACTAATAAAGTATAAAATAATAAATAAATACCAGCTTCAATTCGCTCAGGTTGATAACCTCAACCAATAATCAAAATCAAAGTAGGAATCAATCTAATTTCAAAAAATAAATAAAAAATAAATAAATTTAAAGAAGAAAATGTTAAATAAAATCTAATAAGAAAAATTATATTCTAATTTTTAGAATTAAGTGACTGGCTGCATGTAGAAATACTAATGCCATAAAACAATTTTAGAATACCCTGTAAAATGATCTCAAGTTTGACGGCTGCTTATGGCTTCCTAAGACAAGCAAAACTTTTTACAAAGAATGACTTTTTCTCGGCAAATCAAAAATAAAATAGTTTACAAGAGTGCGTTACCTGATCCTGGGACCCACTGTATTTTCTCTTTAGATAATGGTATTCTTAAATTCCAAACACTTTATAATTTTTTAATCAGTAAAACCGTTTAGAAAAAAAAAATAATATTCTAATTCTAACTTTAATTTTCTCTTATTTGATTCAGTTGCTTCCTTATGCAAAACTTAAATGGATGAACAGCTTTAACAGTTGAATAAACTGCATTTAACCATAAATTAAAAGAGAATTAAAATTGACATCGAATTACTAATTTAAAAATAATGACGGTTCGAGTTTCGTGATTATTTATAGAGTAATCCACCTAAAATGGACCCATTAAAAATTTATTGGCTTTTATTTCTATAAACAAAACTGTACTTAACAATATTAGTGAAAATTATCATAGTACTGACTACTTCCAGTTTTTTAATTGGTGTATTTCTTATGATATTTCTGCGCTTGACATCATACTCGGGAGATCGATTTAAATTGTCAATTTCATTTTAGTTATACATTTTCTGAAAAAATTACACATAGCTTTTTCGATTAATTTTGCAATTAAATCAGCAAATTTTTTTGGTAAAGAGAGATCTTACTATTATTTTTTATTAGCTAAGCCAGGTTATTAACATTTAAAGTGAAATGTCAGGTATAGTCGGTATCCCGATCGTGACGTCACGAGATGCGCACCGCTTCACCATTATACTCACACCACGGTCTGACTTAATGCATTACAATTATAATGTCACATTATTAAACTGCCACTATCTGCACTGGCTGGAACACTAACAGTGTTGCCACTTCGCAGGACGCAGAATCATTTGCAAAAAGGATAAAACTATACGATAGAGAAGATATACGCTGGCGATGTAAGAGCACCTGGTGGTGAAATGTCTGAACTTCATTTATATACTTTTTTACATTTTACGGACGCTTCTGCGTCCACACAAGAAATTTTGATTTGATTATATCGATGACATTATTAGATTTACAGCACTCTATATTATGTTGCCGAAATTGATGTAATCAACAGATTTAATGTCAAATTAATAGAGGTCACTCCAACCACTAATAGTCAGATTATCATGCAAAAACCTTTCTGCGTCCGTATACGGACGCAGAAAGTCGGTGGACGCAGAATTATATGTAAATTTCAAATGTATGGACGCAGAAGAGATAGGAAGATGTATATATATATATGTATATATATATATATATATATATATATATATATATATATATATATATATATATATATATATATATATATATACATATAAACCGGCATTATCAGTCCCAAAATTGTATGTTTTTAGAGTATACTAAGCCCGACACCTACTTACGAAGCCCGACTCCGGGCTTGGTAAAAATTTACGTGTATATTTAAGTGGTTAAGCTTGGTAGGGCTAATGGAACGTCCTCCCCAAATTTTTGATGGGCTTGGTAAGGTCGGTATTTCTCTCAAAATATACAGAATTAATTCCGAAAATTTCATATAGAGGGCGCACAACTTGATCAGTATATACAATGATAATATATGGCCGATTTAGCGAAGCCCAGTATTTTATTCGTATGATGCGTAGCCCGAAAACTTGCCAACATCGCATCAGGTAAAGTAGAGTCTCTTCTAATTAAACAATTGGAAGTTACCCTGAATAAATTCATTTTATTAAGAAATACACCAATAGTCCAATCATTAGAGACATAAAAAAGGTGTTTTGGTGCAAAAGGTTGAGGAGTTTTGAAACTTGGCAGGAGTGTAGACTTGGGTGCCCTAAGTATGACTCTAAGTTTGCGACCTCGAACGACCGCCGCTCGCGCCGCCATCTTGGAAGAATGGCGCTCAATTTGGCATGCAACTCCGTTCCTGTAAGTTTTAGACAAAAAATTTCTGATTGAAAGTTGGAGAGGACAAAATTTGCAACAAAATTGCTTCTGCACATTTTTTCCTCAGACTAATACTTTCCGACTTACAGGGCCGAACAGTAAGGCCAATTTCTTTAAATCGCAGAAACGCGGCATTAGCGCGCTACTTTTTACCAATTATCTGCCAATTAGCATATCACCTCCCGTCTCTACTAATACCCATTCCAACGAATCAAGGACGTCATCAGCTTCATATGGGTCCTTGGGGTCTGAATCCGCTACCAAATCTGAAAAGTTTTCACATTCTGTCCCATTACAATAGAGACACAGCATGCAGATGCAATTAGTGGTTGTGACACCACCTCTGCTCTCTTTAACCAAGGAAAATTGAAGTTCCTCAGTCTGGATAAAAACGACTCGTTGCTTGACAGTATAGCAATCTTCCAGAACCTCGAAGCGGATGTGGATGCTCTTGCTGCAGCTGGTGAAGCGGTCTTATTGGCAATGTACGGCGGCTCGTCTGCAAAGGACACATTAAGCCGGGTACAGACCAAGTTCGCGAGCTGTTCTAGAACAGTTCTCGAATAGCTCGTGAACTCAGTGTAGACGTGTGTTCGGTAGTAGTTCCAGAGCAGCTCGCAAACTCGTATCGGGTTCGGTGTTGAAGCGGTACATCAAAGAGTTTGTTAGCGAACATATGTCGAACTTCTAGCCGGTCTGGACGCGGTGCAAATTGCCACGACTTGTTTGTGTTTATTTTGAGGCAAATTTTGTTAAGATGGGCTAGTCAGAAGAGGAAATAGTGAATTTAACAATAACAATTTAAATGTCATTTAGTAAATTTGTTCCACCATATTTGGTGCGATTATGATACACAATTCAAGAAAGACACGAACTTTTGACGAACGTGCAAAAAAATCGTCGAGCTGCTCGCAAACAAAATACTTTTTTTTTGGTGTAGACAAAGAGGTCGCGAGCTGCTCGCTAGCTACTCGCGAATAGCTCGCGAACGCTTATTTTGGTCTATACACGGCTTTAAATTCACTTCGCTACCAAAATTTTGTGAAGCCTGTGTCTAAGAACAAATTTAATCTCGTGTCCCTGCCACCCACAAGAGATGCTGCAAGATAGCATTGCCTGCGAGTGTACCACCAAGTCGCAGTAAAAAAGATCCTGAACAAAATGGCAGAAAACGAGGCATGGGCTAGATGCTGTTCGCGCTACGTTCGCAGATCCGGACCGAACACCATTTTAAAATCGGTATCCTGTAAATGTAAGAAAGGCTGTGCAGAAGCGAGTGGATGTCGGAAAACCGGCTTAAAGTGTTCGGTGCTGTGTCTATTGTAATGGGACAGCATGTGAAAACATTCCAGATTTGGTAGAGGATTCAGACCCCGAAGACCCATATGAGGCTGATGACGTTCTTGAACCGTTGGAGTGGGTATTGGAGGAGACGGGAGGTGAACAGAATTCTAAAGTAGTGAACATAGTGAACCATGGACATCGCGTAGTGCAAAACGACAGAAAACGTGCATGTAAGTTTGGAATGTGGATTAGGCCTATCGGAATACCACGTTTAAAAAAACTCGCCCGTCATAGGTGGTGTGGAAACGAGTTGATAGATGCATTGATTTTTATTACTTTACTGTATGTAACTCGGAAAGTATTAGTCTGAGGGAAAAAATGTATAGGAGTAATTTATCCTCTCCAACTTTCAATCAGAAACTTTTTCTCTAAAACCTACAGGAACGGAGTTACATGCAAAAAACTAGTTTCGGGCGCCATTCTTCCAAGATGGAGGCGCGAGCGGCGGTCGCAAGAGGTCGCAAACTTAGAGTCATACTTAGGGTCCCCAAGTCTACAATCCTACCAAATTTCAAAACTCCTCAACCTTTTGCACCACAAAATTACCTAATGATTGGACTACAATTAAAAAACTGAAAGTAGTCAGTACTATGACAATGTTCACTAATAATTGTCAAGTACAGTATTGTTTATAAAAATAAAAGCCAATAAATTTTTAACGGGTTCATTTTAGGTGGATTACTCTATAAATAATCACGAAACTCGAACCGTCATTATTTTTAAATTAGTCGATGTAATTCGATCTCAATTTTAATTCTCTTTTAATTTATGGTTATATGCAGCTTATTCAACTGTTAAAGCTGTTTATCCATTTAAGTTTTGCATAAGGAAGCAACTAAATCAAATAAGAGAAAATTAGAGTTAGAATTAGAACATTATGTTTTTTTTTCTAAACGGTATTACTGATTAAAAAATTATAAAGTGTTTGGAATTTAAGAATAGTCTATTATCTAAAGAGAAAAATACAGTGGGTCCCAGGATCAGGTAACGCACTCTTGTAAACTATTTTATTTTTGATTTGCCGAGAAAAAGTCATTCGTTGTAAAAAGTGTTGCTTGTCTTAGGAAGCCATAAGCAGCCGTCAAACTTGAGATAATTTTACAGGGTATTCTGAAATTTATTTATGGCATTAGTATTTCGACATGCAGCCAGTCACTTAATTCTAAAAATTAGAATATATTAAATCGACTTTAAGCAAACATTTCTTACGTCGTTATTGAAAATTTTATTTAACAAAGTGTTTCCAATTATGAAGAAAACCTTAACTACAGAGTTTGTTCAGCGTAATTTGTTGTTATTACCGATTGCCCGTCGTGCTGGTGTGGAAATACATGTGAAAAATTTCAGATCCTCGTAACTTCTCCGTCAAAATTTCAACGTAGCTGACAGTCGCACGTCTGATATAACACAAACCACAGCTGTAGCAAAAAGTAATTCCTCATCAATATTTTCCATTTTTTTTGTCAAAAATCAACACTCTTGATATGCTAACTGTGTAAGGTAGACTGAACGTTAAATGAATACAATGATGTTCATTTGTGCAAATTTGCATGCACAAATCAGTTTCGCAAATTGCATGAGCATCTAAACAGATGTACAACGACTCAGTACATTTGTGCAAATTTTCATGCACAAGCCAACTGGCACAATTTGCATGACCGTCTAAAAGCGCCTTAACCTTGGAACAACGAATTTACTTGATCAAATGCTATGGAATCGGAAATGTTTCTTATAAATACGCAATAAAAGTTTTCAAAGAGAAGTATCCAGATGTTACAGTGAATCACAGTATGTAAATTAATTTATAAATTTGACCCACCGGGGAAGTAAAAAATGTGAAAAAAACAAAAACAATTAAATTAAGATGACGCTGCTACCGGTGTAGTTTTAGACTCTGTAGATTGTAGAGCAACACCCAAGATAGTCGTTAAATTTAGGTATTAGCAAATCTCATATTCAAAAGATTTTAGTCGTTTGGACTTTTGTTTAACTATGGGTGAGAAAATTTTAGCAGATAGATCATTTTATCGAAACATTTTATTCGTGGACGAATCTACTTTTAAGACTAATGGGCCATGGGATAGTTTCCTCTCAAAATTGTAGGTACTGGGCTTAGGAAAATCCTACTTTCAGATTTACCACTAACAGTCGAAAGTTTAAAAATGACATATTGCATCATAGAATAAACGGTCCTTATTTTATTGATAGAATTTTGAACCAAGATACTTATTTAGAACTTTTAAATAATTTTGTTTTGGAAATTGGACAATGAAAATTTAAAACGTAGAAGAATAATTTTTCAACAAGACGGATGTCCAGCACATTCTACAATTCGAGCATTTCGGCCGCAACGATTTCGAAGACGTAGATTTATTAAAGCAAAAAATTGTGGAAGCTCTTGCAACCACAAATGAAGATGTGACCTCCAATGCATCTGAAGAATTTAGAAAAAGATTAGAGAATGTGTACTTTTTGGAGGTCTACATGTAGAATAGTTCTCAACTTAGTTAAATGAAATGTAATTATTTTGAAATTAAGTTTTTTAAATAATTGGAAACACTTTGCTAAATAAAATGTCCAATAAAGATGTAAAAAAGCAATTCACTTAAAAGTTCATAAATTTTCAAATTTTTAGAATACCCTGTATAATTTATCTTAAGTTTGACGACTGCTTATGACTTCCTATGACAAGGAAAACTTTTAATAAAGAATAACTTTTTCTCGGCAAATCAAAAATAAGAGAGTTTACAAGACTGCGGTACCTCATCCAGAGACACACCTGGTTTGCCCAACTTAATATGATAATATACAGGAAGTCTCATTAGAATGGGTCAATTGCGATGCCATACTTTTGACTCGTCCTGTATGAAATACAAAATAGGGCTTTCGGTAATATCAAAAAATTATATTTAAATCCTAATAGATTTTTGTAATATTTTGTGGTTTGAGCAGAAAAAATCGATTTTTAAAAATTACTCTATTTTATTTGTCTCGCCCTGTATACAAACACATATTTGTCACAATATATTATTTGAAGTTAACGAAATCGATTTTTAAAAATTACTCTATTTTATTTGTCTCGCCCTGTATACAGACACATATTTGTCACAATATATTATTTGAAGTTAAAGAAATAACATTCATGCAAAAAATTGCAATCGAATCCTTAAATTGCTATAAATATTTTTTATAAAAATAACCACTTTATATCTTTAACACCCTGTACCTCAAAAACTAGTCACAGGATTGAGTTGGGACCTTGACAGTTCTGATCAGGAAATCAAAATCTACAACATACTAACATTTTAGCAAAAATTCACCGAGAGCCATTTTTACCTATATTTTGTGCGGGGCCCTTTAGTTTTCTCCATGTTGAGGTCAAATTATTATTATAATAATTTTGTTGAACAGCTACAAATCTTTCAAAACGTTAATTATTCTAATAAAATACTTGAGAACATGAAAATAAAGGCAACGTTGGTAGGCTTCTCAAAATGCGTAAACTGTATTAATTATATACAGTCGGGCTTAGTATGGTGGTGATGTGAAGTGGCTTGAGGTGGCTTGAGAATAACTGGGAAATATATATTTAAGTGAATATTAAATAAGGTTACCCCTCTCCTGTTGCTAGATGTATATAAATTGTCCTATGCGCAGTCACGTGAAATACACACTTCTAACTACAATAGGAAGCCTGGGCTTCTGAGAGCCTGTGATATGTGCCGGGCGCATATTCCTAAATAACCGTCAATTCATCCATTCGGTCGCGGCCGAAGGGAGAATGCTAAACAACATACTATCCGTCCTCGGCTGATTCTTAAACGTCGGTTATATAGACAAGAAGTGCACAATTAAAAATTCGCTTTGTTATGTTATAACCCATGCATATATTGATTTATTGTTGTAATGTAAATAAACTACGTATTACTAAACAACTTTATTTTCTTCATTAACGACATTAACTAATAAAAATAAAAAAGGCATGTTTTAAAGCATTATCTCTGTTGTTTTGGAGTTCGGTGAAGTTTAAGTACGGCCGATTTTTGAAATGTTCTAAAAAGCAGTAGATGGTAAAAGGCTTATATTGTGGGGTCGGATAGCTGAAAAAAACTTCACATCTGGCAACCAATGCGCCCCTTTGGATTCAGATAGTACAGGGGTAGACGAGTCTAAAAAGCCCGGGACACAAATTTTCCTGGCCCTCTAGCGGTGTTAATGACGTAATCAATATGGCCGCCAAAGTTTTGCAACATTTCCCTATATAATTAGGGTTTGTATTTTGATATTAACCTATATTATTAGTGATTATTAATCAGGAGAAAACGCGCTTTCCAACGGTATATTTGACATCATAATTTAGGTCATAATAACAGAAATATTTGTAACTTTATTAAAATGTTGGTTTTTTATTTTGATTTTTTCGAAACGTTTTGCTACATAACTTGGAATCCGTTACATGTAGCTGAAATATGTTCTATACTTTTTTGTTTGTCAACAAATTACCTTTCGAACGGTATATACGATTTCTATTTTATCACAAACAGTTGCTAAAAATTTGCCAAAGTAATGTAGCGTTGCACAGCGAGTCGTTATGGCAATAATGTAATTTATATGAGTTCCGAAAAGAAATATAGAGCGGTTTTATAACTGATTAAGTAGCAAATGTATTCATTGTAATTTTTTATGTATATGTTAATAAATTCTAGCTTTTTAAAATCGTAGCCTCCCTCGAAATTTAAATTTTGGGGGGCAACTTCAAAAATGTAATAATAAATAAAATAGATTAAATAAATAAGATTCCATTCAATAATATAGTTCTCCACATATTGTGATGGTGCCTATTTGTTACGGTGCTTTTAGTCACTATACTTACGTAGTCTTTTTATTTCTACGGAATTCTCGGGCGCCAGTCCTTCAATTTTTAAGTGCGAAGAACTACACTGTCTTTTTGGCTCTCCTAATTGGGAGAACAACCCTGAGTAGCGAGACAGCTGGTGATACGGAATTGCCAGGGGTCGGAGCTGGAGATCTATCTAATGGAATTCGATCATACTGCTCAAACGGGTTAATCAGAAATAAAATGACAGAAATAATAACTCGTGAATTTTACCTCTTTAAAATAACGTATTTATTCAGCAGTATTTGGAAACAGAATAATTTATTCTAAACCCTCCACGACTGGATAGTCGCGTATATATAAAACTATTTCAAAATAATAAAAAATTAAGTCAAGCTGGCAAGCAAAAGTTTTTACCCGATTTTGCGGCGGAATTTTCGGAGACGTTGAATTAATGTTTTACTGTGTACGATAAGCAAACGTACCTTTCCACTAGGAAATATTATAAACGGCGGGTAATCCGTTAGCTATAGATATTTGAGGCTAGACAAGATATTGAAACAAGCGGTAAGCTACTGCCGCAAACGTAGCTCTACGTTTGCGGCAGTAGCTTACCGCTTTGTTAAATAATTACGTTGAATAATATAAGTTTTTCGAGTCAGTTCTATGCGGATCTCCTGCACGTATGGCCCAATTGAACAGATACACACAGTTGATGCATATAATGACTATTTGGTTTCACGTAGGTTTTCCGGTAACCTATTATGCATTGAGGTATTTAAGATGGCCCAATTGAACAGATCTCAGCAACCGATGCATATTGGCAAACAAAAGACTAAGTAGCTCTAGTTTACTTTGGTAGCAAAATACGGCGATACTCACGGACAATAAATTCTCTCAATATCTATACTTAACTGAAGGCAGTACCTGCAGAATGTAGCAGGTTGCATTGAATTCTTACCAATATTATATTCAAAGGAATTTACTATGAAAACTCGGAGCGGCGGTACGGAAAGGTTTACTGGTTGAGTTTGATCGTCAATTGCTGGCCGTCTTCTCGGAATGAGAATGAGGACGGAATCCCGCGTGAAGTGACTGTTCTTCCCCTTTTTGTAAACTTTATGACGTATATGTCGTGTTAAATGAGAGGTGGTCACCGACTTTAAACGACAGACTTGGATGCACAACCCAGCATAACGTACAGAGGTCCAGCGGATTATGCAATTTGGCGCATCGACTCTAAACTTATATAACCGGGAATTAATTACTTGTAATTTCTATACTATGTTGCAAAAAGAAACGGATTAAAACGGACAAGGATTACCAATTTTAGTAACGAATGATTTTTATTTCCGACTCGGTCATTATTTATAATAATTCTCGGATTTTAATTATACGAGGGATTGTCGAAAATTAATCAATTAATTACTTGACTGCTTGTTTACCAGCGGACTTTTTAACAACTCATTGATAACTTAACTAGAACATGACTTACTTACTAAAACAGCGGCAGGGTGTACCCAAGTGACGGTAATATTTAAAGCAAAAATGAACATTCCTTGACTGGAAAAATCAGTTCGTTACAATATTTATTTGGCACATAAAAAATGCCGCACTTACAAAGCAGAAAGGCGGCCTCTTTACCGATTCAATGGAAACGCCGCTCCTTTGTCGGCAATTTTTTATGTGCCAAATAAATATGTGGAGAACTATACTAAATGTGTTTTTTCTTCAGGCAGACGTTGTGTGAGGAACTTCACCCTGTAAAGAAGATATTGCTTTCGTCTACCTCATAGGAAGACAGAAATTACTCAATCATGTCAACGAAGAGGAAACATGAATTGATTGATGCTACGACTGACCCAGTGGTGGCTCCATTTGTACGGGACCTGTGTTTGTTATGCCAGTAGCATTCAAAAGAGCACATAATCATTCCAAAGTATGAAGGTTATTTAACAATGGCGAAGAATCTTGAAATTTTTGCTGAACATGGTGAGCTTCCAAGTGCTATAAGAAATTTGGATCAGTTGGACGATGGAAGTGGTCTTTCACAAACACTAGTAGCTCATGCAGCAAAATATCACAAATCTTGCAAGAACAAATATGACAGTCAAAAGGGGGAAAGACTGTCTGGTGAAAAGAAACAGAAAGGACGACCCCATTGCTCAGACCAAACTCCATCTACATCAAAATTAACAAGATCATCATTATTTTGTTCAGATGTGAAAAAGGTGTGTCTATTTTGTGATGAAAGAGACAAACTTGTGACTTCATCCACTACGGAATGATTAAGCGGTCTTTTGAATGCTTCTGGCATAACAAACAAAGCTCCTATTCAAACGGAGCCACCACTGGGTCAGTCGTAGCATCAACCAATCCATGTTTCCTCTTCGTTGACATGATTGAGTAATTTCTGTCTTTCTGCCTGAAAAAGAAACACACACATTTAGTATAGTTCTCCACATGTTTACTTGGCACATAAAAAATTGCCGACAAAGGAGCACGTGCGGCGGTTCCATTGAATCGGTGAAGAGACCGCCTTTCTGCTTTGTAAGTACAACATTTTTTATGTGCCAAATAAATATGTGGAGAACTATATTATTAAATGGAATCTTATTTATTTAATCTATTTTATTTATTATTACATTTTTGAAGTTGTTCCCCAAAATTTTAAATTTTGAGGGAGGCTACTATTTAAAAAATACCCTCTAAAAAAGCCAGAATTTATTTACATATACATAAAAAACTACAATGATTACATTTGCTACTTAAACAGTTATTAAGCCGCTCTATTACTTTTCGGAACTCATATAAATTACATTATTGCCATAACGACTCGCTGTGCAACGCTACATTGTTTTGGCAAATTTTCAGCAATTGTTTGTGATAAAATAGAAGTCATATATATTGTTCGAAAGCTAATTTGTTGACGAACAATAAAGTATAGGACACTTTTTCAGCTACATGTAACGGATTCCAAGTTATTTAGCAAAATGTTTCGAAAAACCAAAATAAAAAACAAACATTTTAATAAAGTTACAAATATTTCTGGTATAATGAACCTAAACAATGATATCAAATATACCATTGGAAAGCGCGTTTTCTCCTGATTAATAATCACTAATAACATAGGTTAATACCAAACACAAACCCGAATTATATAAGGAAATGCAGAAGCGTGTCGCAAAATTTTGGCGGCCATTTTGATTACGTCATTAACACCGCTAGAGGGCCAGGAAAATTTGTGTCCCGGGCTTTTTAGACTCGTCTACCCCTGTACTATCTGAATCCAAAGGGGCGTATTGGTTGCCAGATGTGAAATGTTTTAGCATAATTTTAAGCTATCCGACCCCACTAATAGAACAGTAAAAAAAAAATCAATGGATGAACCATATACAGAGGAGAAGAAAATTTAAAGCAAAGCTAGAAGATGCTTAAAATTTGCTGAAATTTTGGCTACCCCCTAAATTGGGTCTTCTGAACATGAATATGCAGTTTTTTTTTCTTCGGAGACGTATGGTTTTTCAAAAAAAAAAAATTTTGGTGAATTTTTACTTCCATTTCTATCACTTTATACACTTTAAATACGACTTTTTACACAAATTATAATGCCTCATAAAGACGTAATTTATTCATTTTAATATATCATTATAACATAACCATCTTGGCACACCTAACCTAACGTCACGAAATTCATATAAAGACGTTGTAATTTAATCATTTTAATATATCATTATATAACATAACCATCTTGGCACACCTAACCTAACCTCACGAAATCCGTATGAAGACGTTGTAATTTAATCATTTTAATATATCATTATATAACATAACCATGTTGGCACACCTAACCTAACCTCACGAAATCCGTATAAAGATGTTGTAATTTAATAATTTTATATATTGTATAACATAACTAATTTTTAACGAAAAAAAGTTTAAATGTCTTTATCGATGATACTTCTGGTCACTCGTGATGTGAAAACACTGCAAATCAAATCAACAGGTACTTCCACGTCACGTTTTACGAAGAAAGGAATATTAAATTGAGATTTTTTTTGATCCGCAAAACTTCGATGTAACAGAAAACTACCTCCTATCCTATCGAACCCCCTTAATACTGTGTTATACCTTAAATTTGTTAAAAGACACACACAAAAATTATGAATAATTATAGATTAATTACCTCAGCTTCTTCTTTGTATAAATTTTTAATTTATACGATTTTTCCGTTAATTGGATATATTCTACATGTTTTTTGGTAAATGTATTTTTAATTTTATAGCTAATTATTTAATAATTATATCTACAACCTGTGACTTATCATCTACTGTCAGAATAAAATAACTGACATACCATAAAAAAGCGTGGATTGGTGGATTAGTTGCAAATTTGATTGACTAAACAACCGACTTTTCGGAAGGCGAAAGTGACCCAAAAGTATGTTGTTTAGCACTCACCGTTCGGCCCAGTTCGATTGCGGCCCAACAGACGGATTGACGGTTATTTAGCAATATGCGTAACAACAGCAACAACCCTCTCCTGTAGCTGCCACAGAGTCAAAACCCCCTATAGCTGCCACTAGGTCAATATGACCCACTATAGTTGTCACTGGATTTCAACTCATGGAAGTCCAACCTTGGGATAATATAAAAGCTATTGCTATTGCTGTTGCTATTGCTGTTGTTACTTCATCGTCGTAGTCTGTGCCATTCTGTCAATGTCTTTCGAATTAACTGTTTCCTTTTAATACTTCTAAGTCACTTACATCCTTGGACTTAGCTACACCGTACTGATGAGGACCAATAAGTCCGAAACACGTGTCTGCGGTTTGCGGGAATCCCTGTGAATTTATTCATTTGTATATACAGTGCTATTCAAAAGTCCCCTCCCCCCCTCTTATCTTTGGAACGATTTTACATAAACTAGTGAAATTTGGTAACTGAATATTAAGGGTTGTAAATTTCCCTACTAGTGATGATAGATGACGTATTCGTCAAAGATGACGAATACGTCATCTATGCCACCATTTTGAAAATATTTTCAAAATGGTGGCATTTCCGGTTATACCGGAAGTTGACCCTAACTTTGTTATTTTAAATGAGATGTCCCCATTTTCAATTTTTTTTTTTAGATTCTCCGGCAAATTTAAAGGTCATTTCATTAAAGGTTTCCTATGTCTAAAATGAATATTTTCTGAGATATTAATTTTTTTCCCAAAATATTGACGGAATAGTTGTAGGTATAATGTAAAAATCAATATCTCAGCAACAATTAATGATAAGACGTTGAATTTTTCATTGAGGTAAGACAAGGTATTGGAGCTATCCATTATATAACAAAATTGTCAAAATCTCAACTGTAAAGTTTCTAAAATTAACGATATCTATCGACCTCATAGAAACAGCAATAAGTAATTTTTTTTAAATGGAACCATATCTAATTAAGTACACCAATCCATAGCGAGGAAAAATGCGCATCTAAGCATGTATCATATTCCTATACCCAAAATGTATGATTCTTTAGATATTTGCGATTTTCTAATCTGATCGATGAAAACTGAAGAGTGCCGTTTTCTAAATAGTATGCTTTGACTTTGTGGACAAAATACAGCTAATACGCAACTCGTGTTATTGTTTTTCATTATAAATATTCTGTATTCACGATATTTTCAATTTATTTTTAATATTGCAAATTTTATAATGATAGGTATATCAATATGGGTTAAGTGTAAGAATAGTATTTTGTACTAAACTTCGCCCATCAATAAAGACGTTTATTATTATTATTATTATTATTATTAATATTGTTCAATATCTGAGTTTGAGTACAATTATTTGCCGTTTTTTCCACAATAAGACGCAATACAAAATATTTATAATGAAAAACAATAACACGTATTAGCTGTCACATTATTTGTTGAATTTGTTGTATTTTGTTTCGTCCACAGTCAAAGTCAAAGCATACTATTTAGAGAACGGCACTCTTCAATTTTCATCGATCAAATTAGAAAATCGCAAATATCTAAAGAATCATACATTTTGGGTATAGCAACATGATACATGCTTAGATGCGCATTTTTTCTCGCTATCGATTGGTGTATTTAATTAGATGTGGTTCTATTTAAAAAAAATGAGTTATTGCTGTTTCTATGAGGTCGATAGATATCGTTAATTTTAGAAACTTTGCAGTTGAGATTTTGACAATTTTATTACATGATAGATAGCTCCAATACATTGTCTTACCTCAATAAAAAATTCAACGTCTTATCATTAATTGTTGCTGAGATATTGATTTTTACATTATACAACTATTCCGTCAATATTTTGGGAAAAAAATTAATATCTCAGAAAATATTCATTTTAGACATAGGGAACCTTTAATGAAATGACCTTTAAATTTTCCGTGGTATCTAATAAAAAATTGAAAATGGGGGCATTTCATTTAAAATAACAAAGTTAGGGTCAACTTCCGGTATAACCGGAAATGCCACCATTTTGAAAATATTTTCATTAAATAGATCCTACCCGCTTAGGACCATAACCAAAATTTCAAATCGATATCTTTTTTCTTTCTCGAGATACTTCTAATAGGTGGTCAACGTGAATCACCCTGTATATATAGCATTTATTGCTTTACATGTTTGTCTACCTTTATACATAGGTTAAGTGTAAGACCAGCTTTAGATTATATCTATTGTTGAACTTCGCCTTCTCACCAATATATTGTATTTAAAATCTCTATGTATGTATGTTCTTAAATGAATAAAGTCTATTATTATTATTATTTTATTATTATTATTTCAATCTAAGATAAAACGCGACAGTAGATAAGATAAGTCAGTATGGGCGCAGTTTCAAGGCCATCACTTCGGATGGCATCTAGTCCATCAGCCTTTTAAATTTTAAAAGGCCGAGAGCTCTGGAGGTTGTGCAGAGGTCATCCTTCGTCTTCAGATGACGTTTGCGGGGTGTTAGGGGGGTGAGGGGGTTAACGCTTAAGAGCTCTTCGGAATCCGGCACCCCAGGTCTGATGCGTTAGACGAAGAAGTCTTCAGGTATAACAACAGCAAAGACCGGAGGCTTTAGTTTTAAAATTAGACGCCTCATTTTTACAGGGAGCGCTGCAGACGATGACGTCATAGGCTTAAGAGTTCTTCAGGATCCAGCACCCCAGGTCTTCAGACAGCAGCAAAGACCGGAGGCTTTTGACGTCATAGGTTAACGCTTAGAGCTCTTCAGGAACCAGCACCCCAGGTCCTAGATCTTCAGAAAATACATCAAAGACCGAAGGCTTTAGTTTTAAAATTAGCCGCCGCATTTTTACAGGGAGCGCTGCAGACGATGATGTCATAGCGATAAGCTTGAGACTAATATATCGATAACGTAAACATACTCGCCGACTTCTTGGAATTTTATTAAATAAACATTTGCAGGTGTTCGCATATTGACCCTATTTGAACAGTCATTTAATTATTTTTTATTCAACCTCAATAAGTAGGACGGAATAGACAATTACAGTACCAATATACAAATATTATAAATGCCGGTGTTAATTCATATCGATTAAAAAACTTATTTCAAATATAACTCATACTGGAAAGGGATTATCGAAGGAGAATCGTAGTAATAGAGTGAAATGGGAGGATATAACCTCAATTTTTCAAGGCAGAGTTCGAACTGGAATAATAATAAATTTAACTCATAAACATATCGAGGAATTTTTCGAAGATGCTGCACGTGTCTTTAAAAATAGAATCCAAAATGCACTAAAGAAATTACCAATGCTGAAAATTAATACATGTTTTTGTGGTGAATTCATCAGAAAGATCGGAGAAATTGAAATTACCGAGAAAACATACTTCAACACGAAAAATCAAATAGTTGACGCTGGGACGGACTTGCTACATTTTTTCCAAGCTATTAAGGATGAAATTCTCAATGCTATTTCTGAATTCTCAGAATCCGGATCTGGCTGGGCTCTAGATAAAATTCTTAGCCTGGAAGTTAATATTAACAAATATGAAGTAGGAAATGGAAGAGGTTAATCAGGGATGTCGGCTAAATAACTCAGTCTATTACATTTATCTATTGTATTTACCCTATATTATTATTGTATTATATTTATCATAAATATATAGTGTATATATAAACTTTTTTATTTATTTCAATATATATTATAAAATAATTAAGTACTTGATTTTATTCCATATACCTAACCTAGAAATAAAAAGCATAAAGGTTTAATTAATTTTTTATTTAATCTTTTAATATAAACATTTTTCTATCTAAATTATAAGTTAAGCATTCACGCATACAGTATGTGAAAGTTACAAAGATATATATCACTTAATTTAAATAGTACATTATAAAGTTACCTTAACTTGGTATATTATTAATTTATAAAGTTATAATAGAAATTTTTCTAAAACTTAATACTATCAATCAAATGATGTGAGTTTGCTAAAAGGATAACTTTGATGCGCTCCTAGGTATGAGGTGTCCTCTATAAATATTAGGTTTATTCTCGAATGGTGATGCAACTCCATTACAGGTGGAAATAACTCCGAAAGGTGTTACACGGTCATAGATATTAGAGCTGAATGACGTTTGTTTTTCAGGCACAGCAATAGAGTTTTGATGTGCTTCTATTTGAGCTTTATTCGAAGTAATAGAACTTCTTAAATTATCATTTACTTCATCAAGGTTTTGATCTAGGGAATTTTTACTCCTCTTTCGCTTAACTGGAAACAGTTTTGATATAATGTTTTGATATTTCCAAGAGCTGCTTGGGTTAATTCGGAACCCGTCCTGATATTTTCTTAAATGTCCATTACTTAATGTTAGGATATGTTTATAAGAGATTAGATCCTCATTGTTAAAATCACTTGGCTTCTGTTTCGTTAATAATTCTCTTAAACCATTAGTTAGAGTAAATTTGCATCCTTTGATATGAAGAACATTGTTTTTAATCTGCACTGGTATTTCTCCAATGAGTAGATCAGAGTCAGCATGCCTTAATCCATAACAGTTAGGTTCAATGTTTAGTAGATAAGACATGATATCTTCACCAAGGTCTATAGTCTAATACTTTCACTAGAGCATTCTGTATCTTTTTATGCTTTCATGGCCATTCATGGTCATTCATGGCCATTCATGATCAGGTTATGACCAGGTCATGACCTGATCATGACCAGGTTATGACCTGGTTATGACCAGGCCATGGCTGTTCATGGCTGTTCATGAGCTTCTATGGATCTATGCAAAAAGCTGTTACCTGTATACGCCCATGACATGGTAATGAACTGGCATGGTTGGTCATGACTGGGCTACAGCTGTAACATACTTAATAAATTATTCCGGCTTCTTTCAGCTCGTTTAAAATAGCTATGATTTCGTTATCATGTGAATCAGTATTTCCTGCAGCTTTGTATGTGTTTAAAAGTCTTAACCTGTACACTAATTCATTTATGTCACTCCAATGAATATATTCTATAGGTTTTTCATTGTAAACCATATTCATACCATGTCCACTGCTATGAGGTTGAGTAGCTATTTTAGATCTACGCTTAAATAATGGCTTTATCACTTTAGAATATTTAAAAGAACGATTTCCATTTAATTGTCTATCAGGATCATAATTTCGTTTATGTGCGTTAGAGGTTTCTAGGATTTCCTTATAATCAGCCAAGTCCAGTTCATCATAATCTTGAGGCTTCTTCATAAATAGCAGTTCGTATAAGCCTCGTCTTACGGTAAACATTTTATCATCAATACTTAAACCAGCGTCAGAATCGATACTTAGATCCATATTACCAATTTTAAATTTATTCATTTCGCCATTAAATCTCACACCATAGGTTTCATCTAAATCTTTACTTTTAGTATAGAGTCTAGTTAAATAACGTTTACTTAAAGAAGGGTACTCTTCAAGATATTCAGCAGGGTCAATCGTACTAATTGAATCTTCAAATATTTCATCTTCTTCATCTTCTTCTTCATCTTCTTCTTCTTCTTCTTCTTCTTCTTCTTCTTCTTCTTCTTCTTCTTCTTCTTCTTCTTCTTCTTCTTCTTCTTCTTCTTCTTCTTCTGCTTCTTCTTCTTTCTCTTTTATTTCAGATTTAATGGTATCCTCTACTTTTGAAGTCTGCTGCTTAGGTGAATTCTTAACGGTAGTGAGTTGGTGCAATGGATCAATAATCGGTTTAAATAAACATCTAATTGTATTATCTTCCTGCTCTCGGCCTAATTTTAACGCTATGTACTTCCTTCTGATGGAATCTGAAGCTCTTTTTATCCTCCTTTTAAGAGCGAAATCTTTCGCAAAGTCGTAAACCTTCTCCCTAGGTGGTTTATATACCGCGAGAGTAAATTTTTTATTAACCTTCATTGTTAAAGTAATGCAGCAGATACAGGATATTTCAAAAACGGTCTGCAAGAGGTGTTACCAAATAGGTCTGTACAGTCTGAGCGTCTATCTTATAATAACTAGTGTTATTGAAATCATATACTTATAATGTAAATCATAATTATGATAATCACACCTACGTTCCAGCTCAAGTCAGGGATCACGTGATCATCAAACACATGATGTAATTTCATTTTATCTTGTTTATTTAATATTAAACCATTACAGTTACAGCTAAGTATATATCATTTTATTTATAGACGTTTCAGCCTCGTACATCATCAGTTCTAATCTAAATGATGATGAGGAAGCATGTAAAGGTAAAGGTGTAGTTAACACTCTTATCAATAAGCTACTTTTCGAACTGCATTTACCTGGTTATCAGTACTGCTTATAGTGAAAACGTAAAACTTGGAAGACAGACATAAAACCGATTACATACTGGAACAAAGAGCTTGGGAACGTGAACGCGTTAAATCTAAAGACGCTAAATTAGGGTAGAAAGCAGCAGCAGCTTGGGCTGTCACTAACACCATGAAGGTTAAACGTAAATTAGGTATGGGTGTAGGTGGTTGTAATAAGAAAATTTCATTTCGTAAAGCTATCCTAACATATTTAACTAATTTACTGAAAGAGCATGCAAGTCATGATATAGAAAAGGATATAACAATGAGTTTAAAGGCAGCCCGAACGTCTGTCAAGCGAATAGGTGGAAGGAAGAAAATCAATGTCCCTCACATTATACCAATACCTAAGATTGGAGGAATTTTACCTCTGATTCCGATCTTTGCAGGCCTGTCTGCTATTGGCTCGTTTTCAGGGGGTTTGGCTGCAATTAGAAAAACTATTCTAGATGCTAAGAACGCTAGGAAAACATTGGAAGAAGCTCACCGTCACAATAGAGCCTTGGAGGATGTAGCTTTAGGAAAAAAAGGCTCCGAACTATACATGAAACCATATAAGAAAGGATATGGATTATATTTGAAAAGCAACAAATAAACTGATCACCCTGTATATTAATATTTAACTAAGTATTTAAAGAAAAATTTAAAGCTTTATATTTAGATGTGTTATAGTTTTTAATCCAAATAAATATCTATTTATATGTTATTAAAGATTTTTTATTTTCCTACCTTGTAATCGTCAAACATAGATGAGACATGCATGTTAAAAGTTAATCGTTATATATTACTATATTGATTGTTTTATTTCTATAGTCAGATTGGCTTAGTTGAGAGAGTGTTAGACTTAAATTATGTAATAATTCATATTCAATAATAATAATATTAATAATAATAATAATTATACCTGTAATATGCTTTCTCAACTGAAAATCCTTAGAGCCTAAATATGTACATCTGACTAAAACATTTTTTAAATATTGAAATGAATTAGTCTTTAACCTAAAAAATATGTTATGAGAGTATAGGAGCAAAACCTCATGTTATTTCTTATGGAGCTAAAAGCTGGTTATTTTTCGAGATGAAATCGCCTCCTTGAGGCACGCCATAAGTCAACCCCTGGAGATCTGCACAAGTAGAGGCTATTCATACCAGTACATTATCTCTAGTTTGTTTAATAAAAATATATCCTATTTAGTTTTTATAAATCATTTACGTCTTTAATCATTTTCGCTCGCGTTTTTAAGGAACTAAAGTCTCGAATTTGAATCCCATTACATGTTTTCAAAACAAGTGTTTATAATTTAATTAGGTTGAAGATCCATTCAGTATTAAGTTGAATTTACTGTAATACTGTCTGCATCTTGTTTAAGTTTTATTCGCCGATCCCATATATATACACATACATGTTAAACATGAAAAGAATGATCACCCTGTATATCAGAACTTAAAAATAGAATTTTGTTAAAATCGTGCGGATGCTCTCTCGTTAATAATTCCCTTAAGCCATTAGCTATAGTAAATTTATATCCTTTCTATTTTTTAACTAAAAATTTTTTATGAAACTGTACATTTTACACCTAATATTCAGGCCTGTCTGCTATTAGATCGTTTTCAGGGGTTAAAGAGATCCTAATCTTAAAAAATTCACCGTCTATTATGTATATAGATTTATTTCCATACTCTTATTACAGCATTCAATCTACATTAATATTTAAGATGAAAAAACTTAAAGTATAAAACCGCTAGGAAATTTTTCCAATCAGAAAGTTATTCAATATGGTTTTCGTACGCATCTTAGTAAACATCCAATTAGAATCTCAAGAGATTTTTTTAAACGTTCAATAGTTCCCAAGTTATTTAGAAGATCTATTACGTATGCTTACATTAGTAATTGTTTTTTAATTACTTATCGTAATAGCTCAATTGAGTTGTAACATCAGTATATTAACTTCATACACAAGGAAACTTAACTACGTGACTTACTTTCTAAAAATATCCTTCATTGAATCTTAAAAATTATTTTCTCTTAGCCCGATTGAATCATTTTAATGTCTTTAAAATATTCTAGAATATTATTTACTAGTTTATTTCTTAAAATGTACTTATAAATTTTTTTAATGTTGATTAACCTACATGCTGATAATATTATACCTAGTCCATAATTACTCTGATACCTGGAAAAAATCTGTTTACGTGAAAATTGTTCGACCTCCCGTTATATAAATATTATTTAGCGTAATAGTTTATCACCTTATTTCGATATAAATTCTGAATATTTAAAATAATACCATATAAATTCTTGTCTAAGTTAAAACTTTTTTAAATAACAATTTGTATTTGGGTCACCGTATAAAAAGTTTTATTTGGCGCGCTATGTACACGTAAACCTGTACGGGAATTTGCTGATCGTGCAAGTTCGCGGTTATAGCCTTGTCGACTCGTGTGTTATCATCTGACCTACTAAATCGAGATGTACATAACGTAATATTTGCATACTGTCTACGTAAGGAAATGCCATATTTAAAAATGCTTTAGATCGGTTTATTAGTGAGTATTTTCAGGCTATATATTATGTTGTATTTTGTCGCGCTGTATCTCAACATTTTACAATGATAATTCCCCGCACGTGCTATACCATTTCAAGCAAACTCTAGTGTGTGTTTCAAACGTATATACGTACGTAGAGCTGGACTATCAACTGACCCGCTAAATCGATATGAATTAACACCGGCATTTATAATATTTGTATGTTGGTACTGTAATTGTCTATTCCATCCTACTTATTGAGGTTGAATAAAAAATAATTAAATGACTGTTCAAATAGGGTCAATATGCGAACACCTGCAAATGTTTATTTAATAAAATTCCAAGAAGTCAGCGAGTATGTTTACGTTATCGATACATTAGCCTTATAGCTATGACGTCATCGTCTGCAGCGCTCCCTGTAGAAATGCGGCGACTAATTTTAAAACTAAAGCCTCCGGTCTTTGCTGTTATACCTGAAGACTTCTTCGTCTAACGCATCAGACCTGGGGTGCTGGATCCTGAAGAGCTCTAAGCGTTAACCTATGACGTCAAAAGCCTCCGGTCTTTGCTGCTGTCTGAAGACTTCTTCGTCTAACGCATCAGACCTGGGGTGCTGGATCCTGAAGAACTCTTAAGCCTATGACGTCATCGTCTGCAGCGCTCCCTGTAAAAATGCGGCGGCTAATTTTAAAACTAAAGCCTCCGGTCTTTGCTGTTGTTATACCTGAAGACTTCTTCGTCTAACGCATCAGACCTGGGGTGCCGGATTCCGAAGAGCTCTTAAGCGTTAACCCCCTCACCCCCCTAACACCCCGCAAACGTCATCTGAAGACGAAGGATGACCTCTGCATAACCTCCAGAGCTCTCGGCCTTTTAAAATTTATTTTATTCCTTCCCATTAAGTTTATCCTGAGCTCGGTTCTTCTTTGAAAAACATTTCCTTTCCGTGCAGTTAGTAGGCCAAGCTGGTTGGGGAACTAACCGGGACTCCATTGCGCCAAGGTTACGACAGACACGCTAACTCGTAAAATATTTTAATTGCTCTAATATCATGAGATACCGGCATTGCTGATGAACGTCCTAATTTTTTAACCTGTTCCTAGGTATTTGATATTCCATCAGATAATTGTAATGCTTTTAAAGAATACTCCATATAATAAAAACCTATGTTATATCACATATTTATCATAGTAGCTAGAGTTAAGAGCGCGCCGTCTTCAAAAATGCCGCTAGATAGAGGTTATGTAGTTAAAGTTTCTGCTAGCTTTTATGAAAAATACACTTTTTTTATTTACTTGCAATCGATGAATAGACAACCGTTCTGAGATGATGGTAATATGAAAAGAACGTTTTTAACATTCAAGATTAGCTTGTAATTTAATAATTTGTTAAAAACATAGAAACCCATTTAATTTTTTTCTAGCAATTTTAAGTCGTTATTCGCCACATCACATCCTTCTTTATAGCGTTTTACACAAATTAATATTGTTTTGACAGCAATTTTTTACATATTTTGGGAAATTGATAGCCAGAAAGTATGCGGGGACCGAAATGTTGATGACAATACTATACATTTAATGTTTTACAGCAAAAACACTCCACTTCGTACTGACGTATTTAGCCACTCTCTAAGAGAGGGCTACGCGTTCGAAATTCCTCTATCGATCGAGTTAATAGAATTATTGCTACTCGGAGGTTTAGATTGTTAATGTATTATTAATATTTATAAATTAACATTAACTTTGGAAGTTAAAAAAATAATTTTAACAGTTTTCAACCGCAATTTGTTAATATTTACCATATAAATAAAGACCAAGTTGGAACATCTTAAAGTTTAAGACCGTGGTGGCATAGTGGATAAGGCGTTAAATTGCAGCGCTGGGGTCGTGAGTTCGAATCACACGACACGACTAACTTTATTTTCTCTGGGTAGCCACGGGAAAAAATATCTAAAATTGATATTTTTCGTTTAACGAAACAAATTTTATATTTGTGGATTTTGAGGTCATTGGTATATCCAATTTCGAATCTAACCCTAAAAAGTCGGAAATTGTTCTAAATTGGCAGGCATATTAAATACTAGTAGAATAGATATAGATAAACTTACATACAGTATTTAAAGAATAATAATTGCTAAATAAACTGTTGGCCAATTGATTCCAAGAGAATTTTTACGTTGAATTTAATTTATAGTGAAATATTTTGCGAAGGAAAATATATGCGATTTTCAGGATTAAAGGATCTCCCACACCAACGCGGTACCTACGAAGCGAGTGGGAGCAGGATTGGACAACGCAGGACAGAAGCATGTGGCAGCTGGCAGGATACGTACTTAATATTTTGGGACAGAAGTATGTTTTGAGACATCTATATACGCACTTACATCTTTAAAATTTTTAAAAGGTGGGGGGTGCTTAAGAGATAATTTAGCTGTGAAATTGCGGGTTTGGCCCGATTTTTTCAGTTTGAATCATGTGTACAGGGTGTGAAAGAAAATCATGTTTTTTTTAACAAAATTTTATAACTACCGAAAATATATTCCTTTGATGAATTTTTTTAAGTCATTGGTTTATGAAGAAAAAACAATTTCTGAAATTTTTTATTTCTAAAAACGTTTTTTATCTAAAAACCTGTAAATTTTCTCTTTTTCATTGCTGTTAGGCCTAATGGTGATGATTATATCACCTTGCGAAGGGCGCTTTTATAATAAGTACAACTTTTGTATTTTAATTTCAAGGTGACTATTGGCGTACCCAAAATCGGTATCCCTTTTTTAAATTAATTTTTGACGCTATTTTTTTTAGAATAAAATGGAATTAATTTAGATCATGTACATCATTGGTTTAAGTGGCGTATAGCCTCGAAATAGGTTTTCATTTTTTCAAAAATTTGTTCATGTCGTGTATACAGTCTGTCCACGGATGGACTTGAAAAGAAGAAATTTCTTTTATTTGTAGTTTTACAAAAAAAGTCGTTCTTATAAATAAATTTTGCGTTTAAACTACCTAATATGTACTTTAAAATAGTTCGCACATACAGGGTAGTCACTTACATAATACCTATGTTCATATTTTTTGGGTGTAGAAGTATACAGTTGCCTGTGAAACCCTTAGCCCTCAATTGGATGCTGATAGCATTCAATGAACCGATGAAGTAACTGACTTTTGCATCGGGCCATAGTTTAAAGTTGACTACATCTTTATAAGACACCTAAAAAACGTCGGTGGGTAGGATCTATTTAATGAAAATATTTTCAAAATGGTGGCATTTCCGGTTATACCGGAAGTTAACCCTAACTTTGTTATTTTCATTTCATTAAAGGTTCCCTATGTCTAACATGAATATTTTCTGAGATATTAATTTTTTTCCCAAAATATTGACGGAATAGTTGTAGGTATACTATTTAGAGAACGGCACTCTTCAATTTTCATCGATCAAATTAGAAAATCGCAAATATCTAAAGAATCATACATTTTGGGTATAGGAACATGATACATGCTTAGATGCGCATTTTTTCTCGCTATCGATTGGTGTATTTAATTAGATGTGGTTCTATTTAAAAAAAATGACTTATTGCTGTTTCTATGAGGTCGATAGATATCGTTAATTTTAGAAACTTTGCAGTTGAGATTTTGACAATTTTATTACATGATGGATAGCTCCAATACATTGTCTTACCTCAATAAAAAATTCAACGTCTTATCATTAATTGTTGCTGAGATATTGATTTTTACATTATACAACTATTCCGTCAATATTTTGGGAAAAAAATTAATATCTCAGAAAATATTCATTTTAGACATAGGGAACCTTTAATGAAATGACCTTTAAATTTTCCGTGGAATCTAATAAAAAATTGAAAATGGGGGCATTTCATTTAAAATAACAAAGTTAGGGTCAACTTCCGGTATAACCGGAAATGCCACTATTTTGAAAATATTTTCATTAAATAGATCCTACCCGCTTAGGACCATAACCGAAATTTCAAATCGATATCTTTTTTCTTTCTCGAGATACTTCTAATAGGTGGTCAACGTGAATCACCCTGTATATATAGCATTTATTGCTTTACATGTTTGTCTACCTTTATACATAGGTTAAGTGTAAGACCAGCTAAGATTATATCTATTGTTGAACTTCGCCTTCTCACCAATTTATTGTATTTAAAATCTCTATGTATGTATGTTCTTAAATGAATAAAGTCTATTATTATTATTATTTTATTATTATTATTTCAATCTAAGATAAAACGCGACGTTTGCAAATTAATTTATTCCTTCCCATAAAGTTTATCCTGAGCTCGGTTCTTCTTTGAAAAACATTTCCTTTCCGTGCAGTTAGTAGGCCAAGCTGGTTGGGGAACTAACCGGGACTCCATTGCGCCAAGGTTACGACAGACACGCTAACTCGTAAAATATTTTAATTGCTCTAATATCATGAGATACCGGCATTGCTGATGAACGTCCTAATTTTTTAACCTGTTCCTAGGTATTTGATATTCCATCAGATAATTGTAATGCTTTTAAAGAATACTCCATATAATAAAAACCTATGTTATATCACATATTTATCATAGTAGCTAGAGTTAAGAGCGCGCCGTCTTCAAAAATGCCGCTAGATAGAGGTTATGTAGTTAAAGTTTCTGCTAGCTTTTATGAAAAATACACTTTTTTTATTTACTTGCAATCGATGAATAGACAACCGTTCTGAGATGATGGTAATATGAAAAGAACGTTTTTAACATTCAAGATTAGCTTGTAATTTAATAATTTGTTAAAAACATAGAAACCCATTTAATTTTTTTCTAGCAATTTTAAGTCGTTATTCGCCACATCACATCCTTCTTTAAAGTGTTTTACACAAATTAATATTATTTTGACAGCAATTTTTTACATATTTTGGGAAATTGATAGCCAGAAAGTATGCGGGGACCGAAATGTTGATGACAATACTATACATTTAATGTTTTACAGCAAAAACACTCCACTTCGTACTGACGTATTTAGCCACTCTCTAAGAGAGGGCTACGCGTTCGAAATTCCTTTATCGATCGAGTTAATAGAATTATTGCTACTCGGAGGTTTAGATTGTTAATGTATTATTAATATTTATAAATTAACATTAACTTTGGAAGTTAAAAAAATAATTTTAACAGTTTTCAACCGCAATTTGTTAATATTTACCATATAAATAAAGACCAAGTTGGAACATCTTAAAGTTTAAGACCATGGTGGCATAGTGGGTAAGGCGTTAAATTGCAGCGCTGGGGTCGTGAGTTCGAATCACACGACACGACTAACTTTTTTTTCTCTGGGTAGCCACGGGAAAAAATATCGAAAATTGATATTTTTCGTTTAACGAAACAAATTTTATATTTGGGGATTTTGAGGTCATTGGTATTTCCAATTTCGAATCTAATCCTAAAAAGTCGGAAATTGTTCTAAATTGGCAGGCATATTAAATACTAGTAGAATAGATATAGATAAACTTACATACAGTATTTAAAGAATAATAATTGCTAAATAAACTGTTGGCCAATTGATTCCAAGCGAATTTTTACGTTGAATTTAATTTATAGTGAAATATTTTGCGAAGGAAAATATATGCGATTTTCAGGATTAAAGGATCTCCCACACCAACGCGGTACCTACGAAGCGAGTGGGAGCAGGATTGGACAACGCAGGACAGAAGCATGTGGCAGCTGGCAGGATACGTACTTAATATTTTGGGACAGAAGTATGTTTTGAGACACTTACATCGCACTTACATCTTTAAAATTTTTAAAAGATGTGAGTGCGTAGATATCTCGCCACATACTTCTGTTCCAAAAAATGTAAGTGCGTAGGATATCCCGCCACTTACTTCCCCATTGTCTGCTTCCGCTTCCGCCGTACGGAGTAGGTGTGGGGGGTGCTTAAGAGATAATTTAGTTGTGAAATTGCGGGTTTGGCCCGATTTTTTCAGTTTGAATCATGTGTACAGGATGTGAAAGAAAATCACGTTTTTTTTAACAAAATTTTATAACTACCGAAAATATATTCCTTTGATGAATTTTTTAAGTCATTGGTTTATGAAGAAAAAACAATTTTTGAAATTCTTTATTTCTAAAAACGTTTTTTATCTAAAAACCTGTAAATTTTCTCTTTTTCTTTGCTGTTAGGCCTAATGGTGATGATTATATCACCTTGCGAAGGGCGCTTTTATAATAAGTACAACTTTTGTATTTTAATTTCAAGGTGACTATTGGCGTACCCAAAATCGGTATCCCTTTTTTAAATTAATTTTTGACGCTATTTTTTTAGAATAAAATGGAATTAATTTAGATCATGTACATCATTGGTTTAAGTGGCGTATAGCCTCGAAATAGGTTTTCATTTTTTCAAAAATTTGTTCATGTGTTAGTCTGTCCACGGATGGACTTGAAAAGAAGAAATTTCTTTTATTTGTAGTTTTACAAAAAAAGTCGTTCTTATAAATAAATTTTGCGTTTAAACTACCTAATATGTACTTTAAAATAGTTCGCACATACAGGGTAGTCACTTACATAATACCTATGTCCATATTTTTTGGGTGTAGAAGTATACTTACGCTATTTCCGGACACCCTGTTGTATATTATAACATAACCCTGTGCAAGTCGAAAAATTACAATGAACAATATGACAAAGTGGAAATCACATTTGACGACGTGGTTGCCTGTGAAACCCTTAGCCCTCAATTGGATGCTGATAGCATTCAATGAACCGATGAAGTAACTGACTTTTGCATCGGGCCATAGTTTAAAGTTGACTACATCTTTATAAGACACCTAAAAATCGTCGGTGTCTTTGAAGATTATACACCTGTCAAAGACGCCGTCGTTTTTTATGTGTCTTATAAAGATGTAGTCAACTTTAGCAAACTTCCGTATGTGCTGGGTATATATTTATAATATACATTTTCTGACAATTTGATGATAATAATAATAATATTTAGGAGTACCTACTATATCATTATATCGTAGGTACTATCTGAAAATAATAATATAATGGTAGTGTAATGTTTATTGGTGAAATATAATATTACTTTGTCTGTAATAATTACTAAAATAAATCCTAAACTCTAATTGGCTATCTTTTCCATTTTTGGTTATTTTTTATGAAAGTATTGCATTATTCATATATGAAAATCTTGGCAATTATTAATTCAAACTTCCTCAAATTTTTTTATGTTAATATGAATATACAATACTTTATAATACATCGAAAAAACAGTAAATATGACATACAGATAAGTCCAGGATGCTTCGAACACGACAGGGATTGGGACGAATATACGAGCGGCCGACAACTCGCCTTAGTTCGAAATTATTTGTACATTAGGAGAAGGGCAGTGCACTGTGGCCGTGGCCACTCACTGCTCGCTCAGCAGTCAGCACTGTTGTTAGTATCTCATTACACAAAGAAAAAATAAGAGATAAGAAAATTAAATAAGAAATAAGATAAATAATTATTCCAAGTTTTAAATACACAATACTCTGGGCGATAATATTAGTTCTTATTCGATATAAAATTCAACCGTTCAAATTGTTAATTGCTCTTCGGATATAATAATAATAATAATAATAATAATAATAATAATAATAAATACATTTATTTATCCCATACTGTACAAGGTTTGTTATACATGATCATATTATACATATAAATAATAAATAGGGATAAAAAGGTTGATACTCAGTTCACTGCACCCAAAGGTGCAGCATCTGCACATGTAATTATAAATACAGACAAAAAGATTCAATAAATTATTTAATAAATTATTTAAATTTAGTCCAATAATATAGTTACATAAGGTTTGTACCAACACAGTAGCCAGACAAGCCCGAAACCGTCCGAAATATTTGCCCAGTTGCTCTTACACGCTAAGCTTATTGCATTTTCATTTATACTTAACTGGGCCAATATACTTCAACCGGCTCCAAACTCGTCCGACCGCTGTGCTGGATCAAACCTTATTAATAGTAATTAATCATAGGAATCATCACTGTTTAACAATTTTTTAGATTTAGTTTTGAATAAATTAAGATACATAGCTTTAAATTCATCATTCAGTTTATTATACAAATTAACCAAATTAGAGAAGGACCGTTGATAGAGGGCAGTGGTGTGACGTGGCATTGAGAGTAAACCTTTGTGACGAACATTCAAATTGTGAACATCAGTGCGATACCTTATTTTGTTATATAAATATCTGGGCGATTTTAACAAGATCAATTTATGGTAGAAACATAAGGCATGATGTACTCTTCTTTTTTTCATATTTAGTCACTGAGCATCACGCAGTTTGTGAGATATATGCTGAAACTTTCTAATTCCATAGATAAAGCGCAAGCAAGCATTCTGGATTTTTTGAATTCTATAGGAGTCGATTTGATTTATACAAAAATGGTACAGCACATCTCCATAGTTAAATTGAGATAATATCAAACTATCGCACAACAGGATTTTGACTTTTTGATTTAATAAATGTCTGCCATTATATAGTAGTTTTAAATTAGTATACGCTTTTTTTATCATGATATTTACTTGCGTTTTAAATCTAAAAGACTGGTCTATGATCATGCCCAAATTTTTCGCCTCTTGGGAATTTTGCAATTTATGTTCATTTACTGACACATTAAAAATGTTGGAAATATTTTGCAGTTTATTTTTTCCACCAAACAAAACCAGTGATGACTTTTCTGCATTAATAAAAAGATAATGATTCTTTGCAACGGTAACCAACGTATTTATATCCTCCTGTAGTTTTATACTTGCCTGTTGGCCATCTGAATATTCAAACGACAGATACAGTTGTGTATCGTCTGCATAAAAATGGTATTGACAGTTCTGAAGGCTAGAATCAAAATCAGATGTATAAATTGTGTACAACGATGGACCTAGAATTGAGCCTTGCGGCACACCACGTACAATTTTCAAGCTACCCGATGACTGGCCATTAACAACCACCTTCTGTTCTCTTTCATTTGCTATAAGCGTGCATGCATTTTCGGAAAATCCAATAAAATGTAAAATTGAAATAAGGATTTCGTGGTCTAGCGTATCAAAAGCTTTACTGAAATCCAATAAAACCAGTGCAGTTATTTTATTTTGGTCTGATGCTGATATAATATCATCGGTAATATTCAACAACGCCGAAGTGCAACTATGGTTCGCTCTAAAGCCTGATTGATAGCAAGAGTTTAAATTGTTTAAAGACAGGTAATCACGAATTTGCATGTCTAGGACTTTTTCTAAAAATTTTGAAAGAGTTGGCAGGAAATCTTTATAGTCTTTCACATCAGCGACTTTTGGAAGAGGTTTTACTAACTAATTCTTGTTTCCAACATTTTGGAATTGTATTATTTTCGATGCAATAATTAACAAGATGTGTTATTAAAGGAATTATAAATGGAGAGCACAGTTTAATAAAGTCTATATTAATATCATCTGCGCCACTGGCTTTGGTAGATGTAAAATTTCAGTTATAAATTGATCATTAACTCTACTAAACTGAAAATTATTTGGTAGATTTCTTTTTGTGTTGGATAGATACAAATTAATAAGATGTCCCTTTTCGTCATTTGTATTGTTTGGTATAGAATTCACAAAAAAATTATTAATTTCAACTGGATTTTGTAAATTGGTTGGAAAGTCTCTAATATTTTTTTTACTAATTATATTAATACGTTTTAATTCGTTCCATGTTTCTTTTATATTAATGTTCTGAAGTTTAAAATTTAAATATGCCTTTTTTTCATTTTTAATGGACAAGGTTGTAAAATTTCGTAGGATCCTATAGTTATCTAAATTTGACTGAGTTTTATGAATTTTGTATTTTTTCAGAGCTTTGTCCCTTTGTGACATAAGTAACTTAACATTCTCTATTACCCACGGTGTATAATGCTTTCGAATTTTACATGTCTTTAAGGGTAAGTAAGTGTTCAAAAGGTAACCAAGACAACTATTAAAAAATTCAACTTTCTCATTGATGTCATTCAGTTCTATTATATAATAAAGAGGTAAGGTTTGCAAATCCGCATAAAATGCCTCATAATCTAAATTTTTATAGTCCCTGTAAAACTATTAAAAAATTCAACTTTCTCATTGATGTCATTCAGTTCTATTACATAATAAAGAGGTAAGGTTTGCAAGTCCGCATAAAATGCCTCATAATCTAAATTTTTATAGTCCCTGTACGATACTGTATCATTTGATTTATCCGACCTAAATGATAATTTACAGTAAACCATATCATGATCCGACAAACCATGCATGTTCACTACACCTGAGTCTGAAATTATTGAGGAATCAGAAGTTATTATAAGGTCAATCAATGATAGTGAGTTATTGGTATACGAGTAGGGGATGAAATTAATTGTTCACAATTTAAAGTATCCATAAGTGAATTCAATGACTTTGTTGCGGGTTGATCTGTTTGAAATTGATCTATATTAAAATCACCAAGAGCAATAAAATAATCATAGACTAATAAATCATTTTGGATTGTTGATTCAAAGTCTGATAAAAAATTTACGTAGTTAAAATCTGGGGGTTTATATAAGACTCCTATAGCAAAAATTTTTTTATATAAAGAAAAACTTACCCATAGTTGCTCAATATATCCCGTTGTTGAGATAACCTTGTATTTTATATTATTCTTTATATACATCCCTATGCCACCGCCACGTCTAGTACCCCTATCTAGTCTTACAAAATTGTATCCCTCAATAAAAAGTGCATCATTAGAAATATTAGAATTCAACCAAGTCTCTGAAATCGTACAAATATTATATTGATTGTCTAACAAAATTTTTTTCAAATCTCTAAGTTTTCCCAATATCGAACGAATATTCAAATGAACAATTGTAAAATAGTCATTAGCCATCATAACATATATTTACATTGTAAACAAACAATAGCTTATACCTATTATAATAAAACAATAACAGTTAAACAATTTAAAATTTTAATAATAAAACATGAGACAATATGGTTAAACTTGTATAAATGTGATGTGCTTAATTAGTTTTTATTATTCCTTAGCACGTAATTTGAGGAAGAGCTGCCTGGTCTGATGGTTCTTGGTTTTTGATTGTTGGGTTTATTTTCCGTACTGACGGATGTCTTAGGAGTGATGTTAGTATCTCGTGTTTTTTGTGAATTCTTCTGTGGACTTTTATTAGTTTGAGTTTCCTGGATTACAGGACTGTTCAACAAAGATGTGGTAGGCGTGGCTGGAGTAGATGAGCTTTTAGTTAATGGTTCATATATATAGTTTGGATCCGTTTCTGTATTTACTTCTTCGTTTTGTTTATCCCTTAATTGATCCACTGTGTATACTTCCTCTCCTACATAGAGTTTATTATTTTTTATTTTAGCTGTTAATTGCTTTTTTCTGGCACACTTAAGATGTTGGCGTAATATATGATTTTTCTCTCTATCTTCCTGTATTAAATCATGATTTATCGAAATGTTACGGCCTTTGAGTTTATAAGCACTTTTGACTATTTTGTGCTTTTTTAAGTAAGTAGTAAGTTCAACAATAATAGGCTTTATCTCGGATTTACCAATTCTATGAACATTATTTATATCTTGTAAATTCACTTCAACATTAATCCGTTTAAACAAGCTTATGACAACTTCTGTTATTATCTCATTTTGCTCCTGTTGAACCCCAAAAATTATAATATTATTCTTTTTGTCTTTTCTTTCCAAGTATCTAATTTTTTGTTTCAGTTGCTCGTTTTCCTCTTCTATTTTTAGTATTTTTTGCTCACTATTATGTACAATTTGCGTTAAATTACCTATAGAATTTTGAAGTTCTTGCTTTTGTTGTCTAGTTTCTAAAACCAGATATTTTAATAAATCTTTAGTTGACAAATTATCCGGGATATCATCCAGATTCATTTTTCTTTTTAAATTATTATTGAGTCAATGTCTTGCTCTACACTCGGTATATAAAGTACAATTTGGGGCTGTGAAGTATGCGGCTATGTATATCGGTCACAAATACAAACACAAGTGATAAAAGTTTTTGTTCGCATTAACTGATAAATTCCTTTACACACATTTAATTTTGTAGCGTTTATAAATTGTTAGACACTCTACTTATCAATTTAAACATATATCTGAGTTCAACACCTCAAACTAATTTCAACTTACGCAGATTTACACCACATTTTTACCCTTCCATTCACTATATTTTCGAAAATTTTCCGAAGTATCATTATTTGTTAATTCTATTCCATATTTTTAATTTCTTATTTCTTATCTCTTATTTTTATCATTGTGTTTAATTAAGCCTTTGTTGGGATGTAAAACTCATGTCTGAAAGAAATTTGATTTACGTTTCGAAATTTTTCTAACTTCAATAATTCATCCTAGATAGGATTAATTATTGTAATTTAAAAAAAATCTCAAAACATATTTAAATATTTCCATTGTTTGTTTTTTAATACCCATGTTCGAACCTCCTCGGTCTTTACTGTATATGACACTATGCAAGCCGAAAAATTATAAATAAACATGGGCATAAAAAGAGAAAATCAAACATCAAAAATCAAACAATAATTATTGATGATGATGATGATAAATTAATAGAAAAGTTCAATTTTTTATAATGTAGTACATTTGTTTAGGATAGGTCAACGAGAGAAGATTAAAATGTGAAAATTACGTCATTGAACATAATTTTTCCTTTTTGGAATACCTGCCCCAAGATATAAACAGTTAATTATTGTATGAGTAAAAATTAATAGGTATCGAAAATTTCAGTTAATCACGATTTTCTTAAAAATAAAAAAATTAAAATGAATTTTGTTTGCAGATAAATACCTATTTTCACCTGCGCTAATTCTAATAAGGCCTAATGCTAACAGTGAGCCTGTACCTACATAATAAACATTTTAGTGTATACTATCCACGTGATTCAGAAAAATAATACAAACATAAATATGGAAGCAATAATGTAAAACTTTACTGCCGTTTTGGCCACATTTTTTTAGTGCATTTTACTATTTTATTGCGTTTGTGAGATTTAGAATGATTTTTAACCAAAAAAACCAACAAAATAACCAAGTAATACAATAACAAAATAAAGTATTTTCCTCAAAACAGCTTTCAAAATATGTACTTATAGTAGGACCGCATAGGGCCACAAATAGGGGGTTCGTGGGAATTAAATGATTAAAGAATGGCATCCATTTTATATGTTAGTATATGCATTTGTCAATAGAAACATTTTTCTTGCCACCCCCAATTACGCGACCCTCACTCTTGACGCCCCTTAAGGGGTAAAATCTTTAATAGGCTATATCTCTTGAACCCTTAAAGATAGCAAGTTAGTTTTTTAAATGGACTGTCAATCATTTACTAAGGAACATAAAAGGTCATTAGCACCCAGCAAACGCAGAGTGTATTTGTTTCGTAACGTTAAGTCACAAATAAGTAACTCTAGAAGCATATTTCAAAATGTGAAACAGGTTCGTAATTATGGCAATATATCTGTACCTGAAAGATTTGTTTTGAAATTGTTTAATATAGTACAAAACATCTTTGTTGGGTTTGAAAAAAATCGAAACTGTTACCTATTAAATGTTATTATTAATTCGACAAACGTAAATGTTTCATAACTTACAAAACGCCATACTTTCAATGGTTAAAATTTGAGAATATTACGCAATTGTTGATGCGGTATTCCTTTAGTAGCTATAAACTGAAACAATTACGGAATTTTTTAAACAATTAATTTTCAGTTGTGAAGTGTTGAAAAATTTACATAATTAGTAATACGTTACATTTTCGCTATACATTTTCAAACAAATAAGTCGTTTCTATGGGCTAGAATTACTTTTGAGAGAGAGATAAAATTCAAACGACCAATAGAATCCTGGGACACTGCGCCAGCAGCGCAAAGAACAGTTTCCGGCTTCAGTACAAGTTGGTCTGACTGAATGTGTAGTGGTATAAACAAGTGGTCTTGTGCAAAAAATACTATTGTGAAAAATAATTACATAATATAGGTATACACAGCGTAACTGGTAGGTAAGTTCTAACACTTATAGTCCTAAACTTAGATAAGTTTTAATTGTATGTATTGTAAAAAGCGTTAATTTCCTGGGCAAGATATAACATGGCGTGGGCACATTAACAGCGTGGGTAGCGGATCTTTTTACTAGAAGGTACCTACCTATAAATCGAATAAAATAAAAGAAGTAATTCTTCAGGTGATTTGAAATGAAGAAAAGTTTATATCAACATATTATGTTCTAAAGATTTTTGTTTCTGAGATAAGCGGGCGTTGAATATTTAATTTCATTTTTGATTTTATCTGATTTTCCACAATTTGTAACATAATAATAATAATAATATATATAATATTTCACTTCGGTTTGTAATTGAACAAAATGTTTTGGTTTTTTATTAAATAATATATTTAAAAATTTAAATATTTTAACAAAATTTGGTGATTGGGGATTTTTAAGGCGAGGGATTCAAATCTAAGTAATTATAGTTTTGCTGTTATTTGTATCGTATCGTTTATACGTTATAATGTTTTTGGGATTCTTTTAATTTTTTTTTTTTAAATAAAAATTCCTGTTTTCCCGTTATTTTTACGTCAAAAAGGTATACCTTCTAAATATCGCTACGAGTAACCGTTCTCAGGGTATTTGATTTTAAAGTATTCAATTTAACCACTTTAAAGTATAATTAAATTTTAGGTTTAAAGAATTTAAAGAAATTATTTCAATAAAACCAAAACAAAAATTTTACTTTGACACCCTATATCTCTGCTAATATCAACTTTTGGACGCACTAAGGTAAGTTTGCTTAAATCGTAATATTTTTACATAAGGAATCTGCCATTGCTCTGTGTACCATTACTTATGGGACACCATGATTTATAGATTTTAAAACAACGTCTAATATTTTCATTTTATAAAAATATCTAAAAGGAGGTAAAAGCAAAATTTACAGAATTAGTATTCTGTAAACTTTGGTAAAAGTCAACATAGCTCCTGGGGAAGTTTTTTAAGTTTTGCAACATTGCACACTTCCGATTTAAACGTAGAGGTCACAGCTGTTACAAAGACATTCCGCCGGTCGTCCACTTTCTTCATTCTTCCTCTCTGCCAAAGATATAAAAAACATCAGATAATTAAATTACCGACAAGGTCTGTTGTCTGTCTGTTTCTTATATAGGTACTTCGAACGATAAATTATTCAAAAAAACTTCACAAAAAGGCGCTAATAAAGTTGGTGCATTTGATGAAATGTGTAAACACTGGTATAAAAAATATGACTTCCGAGCATTGATAGTGGTCCGGTAAAAGCTAATGAACCAATGTAAAAAACAAGATCAACCTGACCTATCTTATATTCACTTCAGATGAGATAGGTCAGTTAAATTCAAAATGTTGGCGTATTTTATTTCTTTTTCTCGAAAACTACCGCGTGTTGCAACAAGCTTCTTTCTCTCAGGAATAATAATATGTAATTCATTTATTTTATTGAGTGGGCTAGAGTTACATATAGTACATAGGTTTCATAAGTTTTACAATCGAAATCTTTTTTTCATTTCATCAAAAAAAAACCTTGTCAAATTTTGACATCTCCCGCCTTCTCTTCCTATTTTTATTTTAAACTAGATACAGAGTTGGGTTACCGCACTCACCTTAAGGAGATAAATAAATTGGGGTTCACCCTGTACAGTGTACATTGCTAGTTTGATTAAGAATTGATTTTTATTTGTAGATTCATGCAGGAAATGCTTTCCATTTATGACAGATGCCAATTTTGAAGGTGCGTGTGGCGTGTAAGGACTGGTTTAGAGCGGCCAGCCAGAGATTGAAGAAAGCGGAGAAAATGAATTAATAATTTTATTGTACAATAGACAATAAATTGTTTTGAACATCTATTTGTCAATATTTTATCTTTTTCCTTTATTTTATAGGATTCCTCCAAACACATTAACAGTGAATATTAAGGATCAAGGATTAATTTCGCCTAGATATAGAGAAGAGCTTATCTTAAATGGATTTATGGTCTAAGTATAAATATGAGAGATTGAGAATGTGAATTTTGTTAAATATTGCAAAAAGTGATTTTAAAGATGGGTCCTGAAAAAGTAACGAGCTCCCTACTAGAAAAATGTGACTGAGGTCTTCGTCCAAGAAAAATTACTCGTCCAATAACAAACGAAGCCAGGTTTGCTGTACGTACATAAATCCACCCCCAGCCCCCGATCGCTCACCTGCGCACTCCCGATCATTGAGTCTTTTTTGTTTTTAAATGTATTTAGTATAGCATTTTACGGACGTTCCAAAAATATAACTGGCTCTATACTGTCAGTACCTACATGTTGTCCACCTTTGTCGAACAAATTACTTATTCACTGTTACTCAACTCGCGAGAACCAAAAAAGTTTTCGAACACTTTTTCGTTTTCGAGTTGTTCAACAGTGAATAGGTATAAGTGGTTCAGCAAAGATGGACAGCATGTATTGATTGATAGGGCCTGTCATATTTTTGAGCGTCTGTAAAATGCTACTATATGCATTTAAAAAACGAAAAGACTCCAATGATCGGGAATAAGAAGGTGAGGGATCAGGGTGGGAGGTGGATTTGTGCACATATATCAAACCTGCTTTATTTGCATTATTTGCATTATTTGCATAATAAATATAAAACAAAAAAGAAACTGATTTGAAAGTAAATTGTAAAATTTATATTTAAGCAACTTTTCTGAAATTAATGAGCTACCTTAGTTTCTAATAACTTGCAACTGTTGTGAATCTGTACTTAAACTAAATTTGCATAACGGTTGCGAAGTATTTATACAAGTTTTGTATTTACAAATAACTTGGTGAATGAAACTGTAACTGTAAATGTTTCAAGATATTTTCGGTTAGATTTTGGTAAAAACGAATTTATTACAAATGTAAATTGGCATTTGTTACAAATATTTTGTTTCGAAATTATGTAAAGTAATAGTTGCAGTTTAATAACGATGCATTGTTGCGGACAAATAAGCAATTTGTCACCAAAAACACGCATTTTTGTGACTGAAACAAAAGTGTAACACGAATTAGTAGCGTTAATGTTCCTTAATAGTTACGAAGCGGTGTTTGCTGGGCACTTTTGTCCAATTTTTATTCCTATCAAAGTTATTCAAAAAAATAACTTTATTTGTCGATACCATGGTATTTTATAATCGATTTTGTCTAATAAAACTCACTCGATCACAAAAATTGTTTAAATAAAATTTGGTCACTAAAGTTTTACCTATCTAACGGTATAATCAATTTTACCATTACGGCACTTGTGTACCTTAAAATCTCACTAAATTGGTTGAAAGTAGACCACGCGAAATGCATAAGGATCGCAGCGGTCGCTTTAGGGGGAGGGCGCGGGCGTGACAAGTAGCCTATTAATAGGAAACTTTGGCGAGTGCCTATTGTCTTATTGTCATAATTTATATATATCTACTATGTATATAAATTTCCACACACACCAAAACACTTTTGCACACACTCGACGCGCGTTTCGCCAACCAAGTGGGCATCATCGGGAGATGATTACGAACAATTACCGCGATAGTAACAAAAAGGCGGGTAAATTATTTAGCTTCGTTGAAGCGTTAACGCTTGACTAACATAAAAAGCGGGCTATTTGGAATGGGCCCTCTGTCACTATTCATACTATGTTTACATTTGTTAATTTCCAAGCTTTCGAATGCATCTAGTTGTCTAGAGTTTGTTACATTTCTAATCAACCTTAAATTATTAATATCTATTTTATGATTGTTATCAAAGGCATGTTGGGTAACGCTAGACTTCTCTATTCTTCCGTATTTTAGATGAGCCATATGCTCCTTAAACCTCGTCTGAATAGAGCGTCTTGTTTGTCCAACATACTTTTGGTTGCAGTCCTTACAGCTAATTTCGTAAATCCCCGACCTTTCGTTCATTCCAATTTTTTCCTTAGGGTTGCCTAAAAATATTTTACCTGCCTTTTTATTACTATCGCGGTAATTGTTCGTCGAAGCGTAACGCATTTTTAGGTATAAATAGGTCCCATTGTTAGGTTAAGCTTAGTTTTAATCATCTCCCGATGATGCCAACTTGGTTGGCGAAACGCGCGTCGAGTGTGTGCAAAAGTGTTTTGGTGTGTGTGGAAAACTACTCCAAGTGTAAGTTCTACACCAAAGGTTCCAACCCCTCTTCAGGTATGTATATAAAGTTAGCAGGTCAACTGTTGCAAATCGGACTGAGTATAGCATAAACATTTGCCGTTTTTAGCCGTTAATTAGCCGTGAAAGGGAAAATTTTGTCGCTATTATTTTTTAAAAAGTATGACATGACCTGCTAACTTCATATGAACTTAGCAGGTCACTATAAAAAAATATATTAAAAAAAAAATTAGGTAGCTTAAAATTTGCCGTTTATTTGCCGTAGAACAATGGCAAATAGGCAAAATATCGTAGGACTCGATTTATAATCGGGAAACTTATTTTCTCGATTGTAAATTCCCGAGAAGTAAGAAAGAAGGTTTGAGATAAACTTATACATTGAAAAAAATAAGCTGACGCATCTCGTCGATGAATCCTCAGAAATAGAGTTGGTCCGACTGAAATTTTGTTTAAATAATTGATTTTCAGTTCACCTGACTCTTAAATAATTGTCTCAACTCTGTCAATGCGAGATGTTCAAGACTATTCAACCATGCGCATCAGTTGATCCAACTAAATTCTGTTAGATCAACTAAAATATGTGTTTTCTCTTTTCGTGTGTTCTTTATATTAAAAATGCTTGATGATTGTTTTTCTGATTGAAATATATATTTTATATGTTGCTATCAATAATATTACAAAAACATCTTTTTTTTATATATAACATGCCAACTATTTTTAATATATCATAACAATGTTAAAATAAGTAACAATGAATGACTTAACATGTCGCCGCCCTTGAAAGGATGGACTTTCAACAATAAATAATTAAAATATAAATATATTGTAAATTCTTGGTTTTAGTCAGGATCCATTGGTAACGCACACAATTTCGTTACTGTGCGTTTTAAAATACCACTGGAAGTCTTTACACTGACGACTCGGCCATTTCAAAACAGGTGTATTCTCGTCCTTAAGAATGACTAAAGTCCCTATTTCGAAATTATTTCTGGTTTTTTGTTTCCATTTATTTCTCTGCTGCAATGTAGATAGATATTCATTTTTCCATCGGCGCCAAAAATGCTGAATGGCTTGCTGTAGATGCTGGATGAGTTAATCTATTGGCAGGAACATCACTGATATTTTCTTCGGGAATTGAGAGAAGCGAATCTCCAATCAGGAAGTGACCAGGAGTGAGTGCAAGAAAGTCGTTTGGATCGTGTGATATTGGAGTTATAGGTCGTGAGTTAAGTACAGCCTCGATTTGAGTACAAACCGTATATAAATTTTCAAATGTTAAATTTGCATTTCCTACTATTCTACGTAAATGAAACTTTGCTGATTTAACTGCTGCCTCCCATAGGCCTCCAAAATGTGGAGATCGTGCAGGTATAAAATTCCATTCAATGACATTATGTTGTAAAAAAAATTCTATTTGATTGTCTTTGTGAATATTAGATAACATTTGAAAGTCTTTCTTTAATTGATTGTTTGCCCCTATAAAATTGGTTCCATTATCAGAGTAGATTGTTTTACATAATTCTCTTCGAGCTACAAACCGTTTTAAGGCATTTGAAAATGACGTGGTTGTTAAATCTCCTACTAACTCCAAATGAACAGCTTTAGTAGAAAAACATATGAATAAACATAGATATGATTTAATAATTTGCCTATTACGAATTTTGCCGTCTTTAATGTAGAACGGGCCGGCAAAATCTAAACCAGAAATAAGGAAAGGTCTAGTTGGCAAAAGCCGTGGTTCAGGTAAATTGCCCATTTGAGGTATTGTAAATTTTGGTTTACATTTAAAACAAGTAACACACTTATGTAAAATCTCTCTGACTGTGCTTCTGCCTCTTAATGGCCAGAATCTGTTTCTCACTGCAGCCAAAGTACCCTGAGTTCCCAAATATAAATGACGACAATGTTCAAATAGAATTATAAGTTTGGTAAGAACATGTTTGTTGGGAAGTATCAGAGGGTATTTTTTATCAGTGGTTATACGTGAATGAGATAATCTGCCACCTACTCGTATTAATCCAGCGTGATCCAAAAATGGATTTAATGAACCGAGTGTACTGTTTTTAGAAACTGAATTAGATTTTGATAACGTTAACATTTCGTGACTAAATTGTTCCGTTTGAGCGATTTTAACTAATCTTAATAGCGCTTCGTTTAGTTCACTTAATGTTAAGGAGCCTGAAAATTTTGAAGTTTTGTTGACAGTAGTATTTTTTTAAAATCTGAGACAATAAGCCGTCACACGTTGAAGTTTAGATAAACTAGAAAATTTCAAAAAAATATCAGCTGCAGGTAATGTAGTTATTAGCGAAACAACTGGCTTACGTTCATCCACTACATCTGCCGCTGCGGTACTAAATATTGTGAATCATCTAGAAGCCAAGGAGGACCCGACCACCAAAGAGATGAGTTTAATAAAACTTCAGGATTTGCACCGCGGGAAATTATGTCAGCTGGATTATCGCTTGAACTGACGTGTCTCCAATTGCCATCTACCGTAAGGCTTTGTATTTCCGAGACTCTGTGTGCTACAAAAGTTTTCCACACATGCGGGGATGCCGATATCCATGACAGTGCGATGGTGGAGTCACACCAATAAAATATTTCCGATATATTAACATTTAAAGCTTGAATTGATTTGTTCGCTAATTTTGCTAAAAGTAACGCTCCGCATAGTTCTAACCAGGGTAACGTGAGTGTTTTAAGAGGAGCTACTCTTGATTTCGCACATAACAAAGTAACTGATTTTTGACCGTGCACATTATTCGTAACCAAATATAGACAACATCCGTAAGCATACTCACTAGCATCACAAAAACCGTGTAATTGAATGCTGACTGCATTTGGTAAAATTACATGTCGAGGTATTTTTATTTTCCTTACCGAGGAAATTTGTTTGCGGAATTCGGTCCATTCTGTATGTAAATGTACAGGCACAGACTCATCCCAACCGAGTTTTAATTGCCAAAGACGTTGTATGATTATTTTGGCTTTAACTATAGTAGGTCCTATCAAACCCAGCGGGTCAAATAATTTTGATGTATCTGATAAAATTAATCTTTTAGTTATTCGCGTGGTCTGTATTTCTTCGTTAATAGTGAAATGAAATATATCTGATTCTGCTTTCCATAAAAGCCCTAACGTTTTAACGCTCGTGTCGTCTGTTATATAATATTGAGGTAAATCGTTTTTTTCGTTATGACATTCGTTCAAAATAGTTTTTTCATTTGACATCCATTTTCTCAATTGAAAACCCGCGCCGCTTAAAATGGTATTTGTTGATATACGCACGTGGATAGGCAAACTGTACTTTCTGAAATAAGGCAACTTTACTTCATAAGAAACTTTTATTTTTAATTAATTACATTGACAAATATTACATTCAACTGTTTTTTCTTTTTCTAAGGTAGTATTATTTATTATAAACATTATATTGAATTGTTCCATATATTTCAACACTCCTCCTCAATTCAATAAGAAATTAAAAAACAATAAAAAAAACGAAGAATGGACTCGTACGTTGATCTCTTCAAATACTTTCTTCGACAAGTCCCAGGCGTAATCGTAGTTTCACGTACTGGTCATTGGGTAGTGCTTTTGTCAGAATATCTGCGATTTGGTCTTTCGTGTTGAGATACTCAACGTCTATGATACCTTTTTCAGATAAATCTCGAACAAAATTGTATTTAATATCGACGTGTTTCAGGCGTCGATGTTCCCACTTGTGCAGCAAGTGTATACAGGACTGGTTGTTCTCGAAAATCATCATTGGCCTCGAACAGGTGATTCCGAGATCAATTAGTAGATTTTTCAACCATAGCAACTCTGACGCAGCCATTGCGAGAGCAACATACTCTGCTTCAGTCGATGATAGAGCGACTGATGTCTGCCTTCTTGTAGACCAGAGAACCGTGTTTCCGTATACCGTCATCAAGAATCCCGAGGTTGATTTTCTGTCGTTTTCGCTCCCATAATCGGCATCTGTGTAGCACAGAAAAACTTCTTGTTTCTCTTTTCGAAAACGAAGTCCCAATCCAAGTGTACCTTTTATGTATCTCAATACTCTTTTTAGTCCTTTCCACAACGCCTCTGTTTGACGATTCTGGTATCTGCTGAAATAGTTTACTGCGACACTCAAATCTGGTCTCGTAGTCATCATAGTATACATTAGGCATCCGATTAGCTCCCGATATGGTCTCGACTCGTCACATATTTCTGCTTCGTCTTGTACTATAGGTTTTAGTTCCATTGGCGTCTGCACTGGCTTACATTCCTCCATGTTGAATCTGTTTAACAGTTTACGAAGATATATCTGTTGACTTAAAACAATTTCTCCGTCAGATCTTGATATACTGATTCCGAGATACGAGTGAAGTTCACCCAAATCCGTCATATGAAATCTGCTCTTTAGTGCTGATTTTACTTCTATGATTTCCTTCTTGCAATTTCCAGCTATTATCATATCGTCCACATATAAGAGAAGATAATTCGTGATGTTTCTGAATTTTGCTATATACAAACATTTGTCAGTCTCCGATTGTTGAAAACCAATGCTTTTTACGAATCTGTCAAATGTTTCGTTCCAGGCTCGAGGGGCCTGTTTCAAACCATACAGAGCCTTCTTCAATTTACAAACATCATCCTTTTCACAGTCAAATCCAAGAGGGACTTTCATGTAAACTTCTTCCTTTAAATCCCCGTGTAAAAACGCGTTCTTTACATCCATTTGACAGGCATGTAGATCTTCTTTATTGATCACCGAAATTAGTGTCCTCAGCGTTGCGAGTCTAGCAACTGGTGCATAGGTTTCCTCGTAATCGTAGCCTTTCCGTTGAGCACAACCTTTGTCGCGCTTAATATCTCTCGATATTTCCATCGTTATCACGTTTAATTTTGAAAATCCACTTACTGTCAATAGGACGTTTTCCTGAAGGTAATTTCGTCAATTCCCACGTGTCGTTTTTCATCAATGAGTCAATCTCCTCCTCAACTGCACGTGTCCAGTCTTGTTTATCATTACGTGTTTGAATTACTTCGTAGCTCTCTGGTACATTATCCACAAACGATTGAGCATTTAGGGCTAAAATTGCATAATCGTCAAGATAGTGTGGTTTCATCGTTAATCTGCTGCTTTTCCGAACAGTGCCAGAATCTTCTTCCGTCGAATCTTCTGTATTTGACATTTCTTCGACGTCTATTTGTTCTTCGTTGACAATTTCATTCAATTCCCTATTTTCTGAATAATTTTCTGCTTCGGTTTCATCGATATCGTCGTTGTTGATCCATTGCTCGCTCGTCAGTCCTTCAAATGAAAATCTCGTCTCATCAAAAACAACGTCTTTCCCGAAAATGATTTTTCTGTCATCTGAAGACCAAAGTTTGTAACCATTTGTACAGTAACCAACCATGTAGCATTTCTTCGACCTTGATTCAAATTTTCCGGCTAAAATTTCCTTCGGTATACGCAAAAACGCAACACAGCCAAAAATTTTTAGTTTCTTGACGTTCACCGTTATATTGAACCAAAGTGACGCCGGGACTTTTCCATTTAACGCTGATGTAGGGCTTCGATTGATAAGATACACCGCTGTCAAAACTGCCTCCGACCAAAATCCTTTTCCAAGCTTCGAGTTGAGAATCATACACCTTGCCTTCTCGATGATTGTTCGATTCATCCTTTCCGCAACCCTGTTTTGCTGAGGCGTATATATGATGGTGAATTCGAACTGGATCCCTTTTTCCTCGAAAAAACTATAATTTCTTTCGAAATATACTCTCGTCCGTTGTCACAACGAAAACGGCTTATTTTTAAATTAAAATGAGCAGTAACCATGGCTTCATAAGTTTTTAAATATCGAAATACCTCTGATTTTGCTGCCAATGTGTATGCTGCTGTGAAATGAGTATAATCGTCAATTAAGGTCGGGACATACTTCTTTCCATCATAAGATGTCGGGCTTACTGGTCCAAACAGATCACTGTGAATGAGTTGCAAGGGCCTTGTTGCACGAACACGTTTCTGATCATGCGGCAGTCGAGTTTGCTTTCCCTCGATGCACGTATCACACATTTTAGTGCAAGATTTTGTTAAGTCTACGTTTATTCCATCGACATGTTCTTGAAGTTTCTTGACGCTTTCGTAGTTTAAATGCCCTAGTCTTTTATGCCACAATTCCAGGTCCTCGATCGGTGTACAAATGCTTGCTGAAATTGTTTTTGGTGTGAAATTCAATGCGTATAATTGCGATTCGCTTCTGGATGCTACAGCGACAATACGGTTACCCTTTTTGATGATTCCTTTTCCATTCTTGAATACAACTTCAAATCCGTTCATTTCTAATATTCTTACTGAGAGAAGATTGTACCTCAATCCAGGCACAGAAAGAACATTTTTGATGTTTATTGGTACTTCTTTTCCATTTACATTGCTGACGACTTCAAGTTCCCCAATTTCTTTCGCTTGTAAAAATGTTCCAGATTTGGCAACGTTAATTTTAATAGGCTCCTTCAATTTTTCGACTTTGAACAAAGGAATGTTTTTGCAAACAAGATGTTCCGTCGCTCCGGAATCCAAGAAATATTTGATTTGATTTCCTGACTCGCACTTGGTTGTTGCTGAGAAACAAAAACTTTCTTCATTTAATAATAATAATAATAATAATAATAATAATAATAATTTATTAATCCAATAGACCAATACAATGGCATAGGAAAAGTCAGTATTACAGCAAAAAAATAAGATAAATTACACTTATAATAACTTAACAATAATTAAAAAAATAAGAAAAAACAACAGAGAAAAATAAATACGTATTATATAACTATCACTCATTCAAATACTCCTGCACACTATAATAACATTTATTAATCAAAAATGTTTTCAATTTATTCCTAAAAAGATTTACATTTGTAATATTTTTAATTATTATTTGCTTGATCTTCAGATGCTACGTTAGCCTTGCTATTTCCATGAGTCCGATTTCCTTGAAATTTCCTACGACAATCAATCCTCTTGTGTCCAAATAAACCACACTGGTGGCAATGAAAAGGAAACGGGTGACGTTTGTTTGTTTTGTTCGCACCTGAATTTTTCCATCCACCTCTCGGTGCTCCTTTTCCTGCAGCTGATGAGAAAGCTGTCGTGGAGGGTATCTCATTCCTGTTTTGCTTCGTCCCAACATTATTCCGCTTTGTTTCCTCGTCTAAGAATCTGTTTTTAACAAATCCTAGTATTAAATCGTCTTTTGTTAAAGTTTCAAGTGCCGTTACGATAGTATCATATTCAGCTGGAATTGTTAACAAAAGATGGCATACGATATCGGTCTCTTCCAGGGTGACTCCTGTTGAACGAAGTGCTCGTATTGATTTATCAAATTTTAAAAAATGATGTACAAGCGTGTCATTAGTTGCGTTGAATTTCATTGTGAGGAGTGACTTTCGAATAAGAAGCTGACTAGCATACCTTTTCGCTCAAATACTGCACACAAAGACGACCATAATTCAAATGCAGTTTTCTTGTCTTTTGCATATTCTAGGTGACTGTCGGCAATCCTCTGTATAATTTGCGGTTTACACTTCCGATCACGCTTTTCCAATTGGGCCAAATGTTTTTCTTTTTCCTTGCGTTGCTGCGCCGTATCTGCCTCAAAGATTTCCACCATAGTGATGTACGATTTTTCCACAAATGCATACAGATCCATTTTCTCCAGCAATATTTGCATTCTAAATTTCCAGTTGCTGAAGTTTGTGCCGTCAAACAACGGGATACGATATTTTTCCACCTCTTCCGCCATATTAAAAAAATTACACAATTCCACGTATATGTGGGCCCATAACCTGTTGATATACGCACGTGGATAGGCAAACTGTACTTTATGAATTAAGGCAACTTTACTTCATAAGAAACTTTTATTTTTAATTAATTACATTGACAAATATTACATTCAACTGTTTTTTCTTTTTCTAAGGTAGTATTATTTATTATAAACATTATATTGAATTGTTCCATATATTTCAACAGTATTAATTTCATTTTTAATTTTAAGTGTGCTTTCAATTGTATCGGATCCTGTTATTAAATCATCGACATAAAAATCTTTTATAATAATTTCACTCGCTTCCGGAAATTTATCTTTATTTTCGTACGCAGCTTGATGTATACTTCTTATAGATAAAAACGAAGCTGAGGATGTGCCATATGTAACGGTATTTAATTTAAAATGACTTAGCTCTTGATCTGGACCTGTTCGCCAAACTATCCGTTGCAAATCACGGTGTTTTTCTGTTACTAAAATCTGACGGTACAATTTCTCAATATCGGCTATTATTACAAAATTGTGTTTTCGGAATCTAATTAAAATTGAAAATAAATCATCTTGGATGGTCGGCCCTACTAATAAAATATCGTTAAGCGATATACCAGATGATGTTTTAGCAGATGCGTCAAATACTACTCTTAATTTCGTGGTAAGGCTTGATTCTTTTAGAACACCGTGATGTGGCAAATAGTATACCATATTATCGTCGCAAATAATATCATTATAGTTTAATATTTTTGTCATATGTCCTAAAGATTCATATTCTACCATAAAGTGGATGTATCTTTCTTTAAGTTTTTGATCGTGTTGTAATTTACGTTCGATAGAATAAAATCTACGTATCGCATTATCTCTTGAGTTGCCGAGATCGACTGTATTTTTACGAATAGGTAAATGCACTACAAATCGCCCGGTATCGTCCCGTTTGAAATTTTCCATGAAATTTCTTTCACACGACATTTCTTCTTGTGAGTACTTTGTTTCAAATGAACATTCTTCAATTATCCAAAAGTTTTCTAATTGACATTGAATACTTTCTGTTATTGACAGGTTGCATATTATGTCATCGCGGTTATTTGTCAAACTGTTAGGTAAAATAGATCCCGAGATAATCCACCCAAGGTGAGTTTTATGTAGAATGAGTTCATTTGATTTAATCTGACCTACGCATAACAAATCCCAAAATATCCCCGCGCCTAAAAGAATATCAATTTCGCTCGAACTATTAATATCTGGATCAGCTAATTTTATGTTTTGGGGAAAGTGTAGTCCAGAAATGTCAAATGTTCTTGTCGGAATGTTTCCTGTTATTGTTTTTAAAATTAAACAAGATATATTTTTAGAAAATGCGTTATGTTTTGACTTAAATGTAATTAGCGACCTTTCTGAAATGCTTGTTAAAGATTGATTAATTCCCAAGATAGGCAAGTTAATTTTTTCACTTTGTAGCCCCAAACGTATGAACAAATCCCTTGTAATAAAATTTGACTGACTACCAGAATCTAATAGCGCTCTGCATTTTACAAGATTGCCAAGTTTGTTGTACACATAAATGATTGCTGTTGATAATATTACAAAAGGTTCTTTGCTTTGCTGAACACAATGAGTAGCAATTGATGATGTAGTAGGATTTGAGTTTATTGATGGAATTATTGATTGATTTTCAATATTTACATTCTCAATTTCTTCATTATTTTCAAAATGCAAACGGGTATTATGTTTCTTATTACATACTTTGCAAGTGCTAGATCTACAATCGTAGGTTTGATGTCCCTCACGAAGGCAATTAGTACATAAATTTAACTTCTTAATTTCTGTAAATCGCGATTTAGGTGATAGTTTTAAGAAATTTTGACAATTATATATACTATGGGAACCCTTGCACATTAAGCATTTGCTATCATAAGTTGAAAGATGAGACAAATGTCCGTTCCTCAAATTTTCTATACGTCGTCGGTTTGTTATATTTTAAATTATTTGTATTAATATTAGAATCTAACGTTTCTAATATTCGGCAGCGCTGTTAGAAACGCAGTAAAATCACTGAATACAGGAGAGTCTAACTTTACATTAATTACTTCCCATTCCTTCTTTGTGTTGGAATCAAGTTTGGATACTGCAAGATAAATTAATAAAGTGTCCCAGTGTTTTGTAGGTTGACCTAAGCTTTCAAGTGCTCTTATATGTTTTAAAAAATTGTCAAGAAAGGTACGTAATGTTGTACTAGATTCACGAGTTATGGCGGGTAATTCAAATAGAGATCTTACATGAGTGTGTACAATTATCCTTTTATTTTCAAACCTTTTACAAACTAGTTCCCAGGCAATGGTGTAATTTGCTTCAGAAATATGCAATGAATGAATGACTTGTGCCGCCTGGCCTTTCAATGAAGATTGCAAATAATAAAATTTCTGCACATTTGATAAATTTTTGTTATTATGTATTAAAGATTGAAAGGTTTCTGAAAATTGTAACCATTTGTCATAGGATCCGTCAAAGTCAGGTAGATTTAAAGTAGGTAATTTGATATTAGACTGAATTATATCATTTTTGGGAGAACGATTTAAACCACCTGTTTGCGCGTCATGAATAAATTGTTTAGCTCGAGAAATTACATTATAAAATGTATTTTCAAATAACTCTCTCTCGCCAATTTGCTTTTCAATACCATATATAACTTCTATTTGACTTTGAGTGGAATCGAAATTTTCCCAGATTAAATTTACCTTTTCTAAACGAGTTTCTAGCTCTAATAAGAATTTGTTGTCATTGAATGAATTAATAAAATTTTCAAATCTTGTGAGATGAGCCTTTAATTGGCCTCTTTTGAATACTAATGGTTTTAATTCAGCATCAGCCATTATAAGTTTAAATATTATACGATATATATAAACAAAAAGAGGCTATAAATATATATGAATAGAGGCGTGTAATTAATAATGGATTCTTACTTGTCTCGCGTATTGAATGAATGGTGTCGTGAGTATTCCTGATATTGCGAAAAAACTGCCGACTAGGTACTTTCTATATGTCAGCTTTAATTTCCAAATTTCTATTATATTTTCAATATCTGGCTCGAAGGACCAATGTTACGTGTTTTCTCTTTTCGTGTGTTCTTTATATTAAAAATGCTTGATGATTGTTTTTCTGATTGAAATATATATTTTATATGTTGCTATCAATAATATTACAAAAACATCTTTTTTTTATATATAACATGCCAACTATTTTTAATATATCATAACAATGTTAAAATAAGTAACAATGAATGACTTAACAATATGTATGCGGCAATGCATGTGCGGCAAGTATTTATTCTTCACGAATAAATCGAACAAGTCGAGCGACAAATTCCTAGGTAGAAAACGAGTCGAAAAAATAATATTCAAAGCGAGAAACTCGGTTGCCTTGCTGAGGCCCGTGGATTCCAAATTTATTGTTTATTAATGGCGATAAAAAATTTCCAAAATAATGTTATTCTTCATGAATAAATCGAACAAGTCGAGCGGCAAATTCCTAGGTAGAAAACGAGTCAAAAAAATAATACTCAAAGCGAGAAACTCGGTTACCTTGCTGAGGCCCGTGGATTTTAAATTTATTGTTTATTAATGGCGATAAACAATTTCCGAAAAATATTATTCTTCGTAAATAAATCGAACAAGTCGAGCGGCAAATTCCTAGGTAGAAAACGAGTCGAAAAAATAATATTCAAAGCGGGGAACTCGGTTGCCTTGCTAAGGCCCGTGGATTTTTCTACCTAGGAATTTGGCGCTCGACTTGTTCAATTTATTCGTGAAGAATAACATTTTTTCAGCAATTGTTTACCGCATTAATAAACAAAAAATTTTGATTCCACGGACTGAGCAAGGCAGCCGAGTTTCTCGCTTTGAATATTATTTTTTCGACTCGTCTTCTACCTAGTAATTTGCCGCTCGACTTGTTCGATTTATTCGTGAAGAATAAGGTAGTTGCCTCATAAATCGAACTCCATAAGATATCAATGAAAATTTGCCTATATCTTTTGGAAGTGTTCCTTGAACTAAATCTCGAATTTCAATGCATTTTACGGTCCTGAATGAAAGTTACAGAGCTCCGAAGTTGATCTATTTAACATGGCGGGCATGATAGGTGAAGGTACTTTGAATTGAAGCCTTGCCTTGAATTAACTCCCGAAGCTTGAAAATCCATCAGATTTTAACGAAAAACTGTGGAAATGTTAATGAAATCACGAGAAAAATGATGCGTCGAAGAAAAACATGCTTGCCCATTTAGTTTTCGGGTTACAGCGTAAAAAGCTCGGAATTCTCATGGTCAGAGAGAGTTGAAACCTGCAGTTGGTAATGCTACCGCTCACGTGACTTATGCGCGTAATACAAATTTGAGTAATGACACAAGTACACAAGTTTTTTATATTACGTTCAATATATAATATAAGAGTTGCTTTCTTATCAAGAACACTTTGTTTGGCATAACATCCACGTTTATCACGTATTTTCGGCATTTTTAACATTGGAAATGTTTTTGTTTTCGTATAGGGGGTTGGAAGTCAGTTTCATGTTGCATATTATGAAGGATGACTTATAGAAACAGTGGCGACAACAGAGTGACCAATTTTTGATTGGTTGTCTAAATCGCGTGGTACACTTGATTTCAAAAAAAAGTAGTACACTTTATTTTAGCAATGTAAACATGACTTTTGCAAAAATATTATATATAAGTCATCTAAAAGTCAACTGTCACATTTTTTTTCAAGTTGAAGTTTATTAATATTCAAGTTTGATTAGGGAACCATTCTTGAAAATTTTAAATATTTACAACTAACAGAAATTCAGAAGATTAGGTATTGTTTCCAAATTGGAAAATGGATGGTGCGGAATTGCTTCTGAATATAACATAAATAAATCCACTCTGATGAAAGTTAAAAAAATATGGGACAATGAAAGAAACTATATCCCCCAAGCATGGATCTGGTAGGCCTAAACGAAGTAATGAGCAACAAGATGAAACCCTTATAAATTAGTGAATGTAGTTTTGGAAACAAATTTTCCTGCATCAAGATCTACTACCTGTAGAAGAATTAAAAATAGCATTCTGAAGTGTGCTGCCAGAAAATACAAATTAACGGAGGAAAAAAACAAGGACTGATCATTTTTGCACTCATCCATAATATTATTGTTGAACAATGAAGACTTTTGGTCAAAAGTCATATTTCCTGACGCAAAAGTTTTCCAGTCGTGTAATGATGGACATATATAACTATTATCTTTATTATCTATTGTCTTCAAAATGAGGAACAACTTCGTGCCATAATTGAAGATGAATGGGAAAGTTTATGTAATACCCAAATTGCAGAAGATTTAGTTTTATCAATGCCTAGGAGGCCTACAAGCAATTTTAGATGGGGATGGAGCAATGATTAAATATTAATTACTGTTATTTATGTTGTAATTTGTTTATTTGTGTTTTAAATTTTTATTCAAAATGTTATATTTAAAATATATTTCTACTAAAAATAGGATTATTTATTTATTTATCAGTATAAACTTACGTAATTACAACTGACTGCCATCTATATTTTTATTATTAAGTTAATTTCAATAATTTACTGTCAAAAGAACAATTTAGACAACTAGAAATAGGCCATTTCCCATTTCCTTATCTAAGAGCTGTACTACTTTTTTTTGAAATCAAGTGTACCGGCAGTCATGTTATTATTTTTTTATAGGCGTCTTTTTGTCGAGAAAATCTCGTTGCGATTCTTTGAATATTTAAAAAGCTATTAGCGTTTCAATACCCCATGTCGAAGAGTTTTGTAAATTTTGCGAAATTAAAAAGGCCGAATGCGCGCGCAGACCCCTCCAAATTTCATGCGCGTGCAGGACTTGTCAAAACTTTAAAATATTTCGTTAACGTCACAAATGTCACTTTTTAGTTAGGATCTGCTGACCTCAAAATCGCAACTGGACCGCACAATTCACGATGTACTTTCAAGTTGGACTTTCGAGCTTGGATTTATTGCCAGAACGGCGGCTCGGCGGCCTGTTTTCGTTTGGAAATAAGGTTTAAAATTTTCGTGTTTTAGCAAAATTCGCCAAAAAATCCATAGTGCGTCCGATAGATTACACCTTATAGTCGATCCAGCGAAATTTAATGATTTCTTAATATCGGTCCTAGGACGGAACCGATTACAGTTTCGGACTCGGGACGACTTCAGGACCCCGAAACAATTTTCTGTTTCTCGATAGTGCCTTTCCTTCACTTTGACATTTAATTGTATCGAGTATTGTATCCAAGTAATAATAATAATAATAATAATAATAATAATAATAATAATAATAATAATATTTATTTACACACATACATTCACATACACTTGTAAACTTCTTATACATCTTAAAGCAATATTAATACATTGTTTGGCAGTATATTAAATCGTGCAAAACAAAAAAATAAAAAAAAGAATTGAAAATGCCAAGTGAAAGAAAATATAACAAAATAATAATTCTTATTAGAGTGTAAATAATAAGCTCACAAAGACAAGAAATCTCTGCGGTGAGTACATTCAGTGTAAGTACAGGGTGTTCAACGTAACTTGCTACCCCCCATAATTTCCTTATTTTATAAGGTAATAAAAAAATTGAAAATTTCATCTTATTGCATTTTTCACGTACTTTTTAAATATGTTATCGAATCATATCCATGTCAGAAAATATACAGTGGGTGCGAAAAAATGTGTTTTTCTTTAATAGAACACCCTATATATTTTTACATATTTGGATTTGCCTACTTTTTCTGATTTCAAAAATATATAATACTTGTATATTTCGGGTAATATTAAGGAAGTTATTATTAAAAAACCGTTTGCAATAACGCAGATAAATTATATTTATTTTATCTTTACAACAGTCATTATTTGAAGAAGACGAGATATGATCTGATAACATATTTAAAAAGTATGTGAAAAATGCAATAAGATAAAATTTTTAATTTTTTTATTATCTTATAAATAAGGAAGTTATGGGGGTAGCAAGTTACATTGACTACCTTGCTATCCCCATAATTTCCTTATTTATAAGGTAATAAAAAAATTAAAAATTTCATCTTATTGCATTTTTCACATACTTTTCAAATATGTTATCAGATCATATCTCGTCTTCTTCAAAATAATGATTGTTATAAAGATAAAATAAATGTAATTTATCTACGTTATTGCAAACGGTTTTTTATTAATAACTTCCTTAATATTAATCGAAATATACAAGTATTATACCTTTTTGAAATCAGAAAATGTAGGCAAATCCGAATATGTAAAAATATATAGGGTGTTCCATTAAAGAAAAACACATTTTTTCGCACCCACTGTATATTTTCTGACATGGATATGATTCGATAACATATTTAAAAAGTACGTGAAAAATGCAATAAGATGAAATTTTCTATTTTTTTATTACCTTATAAAATAAGGATATTATGGGGGGTAGCAAGTTACGTTGAACACCCTGTACATTCATGAGTAAGAAACTTCAAGTTTCAAGAGCAGGATTAAACAAATGTTTTTAGTTTCCTAGTAGGGGGTCGAAAATCAGTTTCATGGCAAAATGACGTAACGCGTGAGATTTCAGCGGTTTCAGAACGATAGACGTCAATATTACACTTTTTCGTTCACTCCTATTGAGCCTAAAACCAGAGCGTGACCGTGCAATTCACGATGTAGTTCTAAGTTCGACCCTCTACCTTGGATTTCTTACCAAAACAGTCTCTCGGAAATTCTTTTGGAAATAGTATTGGAAGTTTTCCTGTTTTTGAAATTTTTTCAATTTTGTCAATGACTTGCAATTTGACAAATCATAGGGGTGGATTTAGGATCGGGGTTGCTCTGGCAGGTTGCCGATATCTGATTTGTAGTTGTAGAGTGTTAGACTAGGTTTGAGTGCCATTACTTTAACATGAGGTAGATTAAGCAAAAGTAAACAAAAAAATTTATCGCTGCGTTAGAAAAGTCACGCCCAACAATCTTCAAGACAACTTAACATCGAGAAGCACGTCGAACAGCTTATTTCCTTTTGTACCGTCGAAATATGTATAGCCGAAAACCATATGTAACTTAAAATTTTGCCGTTTTTCGCAATTTACAAAGATAGCGGTGATTTGAAGCAAAATAAAATATATGGTCAACTCCTCCCTCAATGCCTGATCCAATGATATGTCACACGGTTACAGTACATGCAAAATGTACCGAAATAATCAAATAAGCAAGAAAATTGCGAAATCTTTGTAACTCTATTCTTATTATTTATGTAATTTGAAGGTGGATTTTTATTGCATCCACATTTGTACGACGTATGTTAACTACGTAAAAACCAAATTTAGGCAACATTCAGTAATCGTAGCCCTCCCTCAAGAAAAGTTTTTGTCAAATGATATAAACGAAATCCGATTAATTTCAATGTTGCCAAAAATTCTTTAAAACAAAAGATTGTTTGTAAAACAAGCTGTAGATGATGTAGTAGTAGTAGTAATTACATTTTGGCTTTGATTTTCATAAAAATCATTAGCTCAGCGCCAGTAGATGATGTAGATTCACCTATTGTTAAAATAGCAATTGAAATATTAAATAATAGACGAACATTTGTACTTAGTTGATGAGGACGTTGATCTTCTTGTTCTATTAATCGCTTTAACTCCAGAAGAAAAAGATATGTTTTTCATAATGCCAGGAACAGGAAAAATTATATGGAAAATTCTTTCTTCGTCAGAAATCCAGAAATGACAAGAACGTATAAAAATAGTTATTTACATTACTAGATGCGAAAGGTTACTTTAAGGCGTGAGGTGATTTTTGAATGGTCGAGGCGAAGCCGAGACCTTTCAAAAAACACCGAATACTTAAAAGGGCTTTCGCATCGAGAAATGTATTATATTTTTTCTACTATACCGAAAAAAATTATGGGATTTACTAATTTAAAACTATGAAATGAAATTAATTGACGTTTTTAATAAATTTTATAGTTTAGGAGGCTGCCTGTGAAAATTGTTTCCATGGCAACCAAATATTACACATTTTAATTTCTAAAATAAACAAATACATATGTTTTGTGGCGGTATAAATGGGAATATTGCTTGTGCCTTGTTTTACCCCAAGAAATCCAAAGCAAGGTATATGCAAACTTATGAAGCGTTTTTAAAATGGAGTAGGTAGGTACTACGTTGGGTACTACGTGCCGACAAAAATGTTGGCGTACTTCCTAGAAAGACCTTTCTTTATTAATACAAAATTGTTTAGTTGTATTAATTTGTTCATATAGAACGAATTAATTTCATTTAAAATTTGTTTTTCTACTTTTCTGTCCTGGCCGCATAAGTTTTATTTTCGTAGATAGCAACGCCTTAGCAACCAGGTAACTCGAATGTTTACTTTCGTTATCGCGCGTGTTGCTAGGGTTACAAAGTTCATTTATATAGACGTAGTGGAAAAATACAATTTTACTGACTCATGTCTTCAGTGGTTATGATACCACGTCTAGAATATTTCTGAAAGAAAAATTAAAAGTCATCAAACTTCTTCAGAAAGAAATGCAGTTGGTTAATGTAGTAAGAACTTTCAATGGCAAGAATTTAACCCCCTCACAAGTAAAACAGGCTGGTGAAACTCTTTTCCTACTTGTATACGGTGCAAGGAAAATAACAAATGTCTCACTCAACTCATACAGATTTAATCAATTCAAAAAATCGCTGCATGAACAAAAATCAAAGTTGGAAATATTACCACCAACTTCAGAGGCAGTCGCTTAATATTCTTTACGAGTATTCTACAAAATTCAGAAATAGCTTGGCAATGAAAAAAATCCACAACAGTGGGGAGAGAAGAAAATTAACGGCTCCCTACAACCTGTGACAACACTTTTTGTGCCAACAGCAGAATCAATATTGAAGCTTATTTCCTGCAACCGCAACAGAAAAGCAGGTTGAAGATGCTTACAAATTTATGGAAATTGTCAGGGAGTACGATGTCTAAATTCATACATGGATAAAATTATTTATTTATATGCTATTGATTCCCATCTTCTTTAGATACAAAGTGTGTTTCATTCAATATATATAAAATTTTAAACAACTCGATAATCCTCACTTGTACAATGATTATGTACTTTTTCATTTTGCAGAATATACTCATAGATAAACAAGCAAAAAATGAAGGAAACAAACGTAAAATTGGTAAAAAAATGTAATAAAACAGTCAAAAATTAATATTTCTCTATAAATGAAAATATTCTTATTTTTAAAAATTTCTGATGGTTTAATTGCCAATTTTTATTATGCATGTGAAAACATAGTTCATCCCACGATTTTTCAAGTAGGCAGCTCCGACACACCCCTTACGGTTCGGGACGTATAATATGTCAAGTTTCAACGAATTCACTATGTTCTTGTTCAGTTTGGACACTTTTCCTGTACTATTTCCTGCGTTTAATGGTTTGCGATTAGTCGATATCGTTATTTGTAATTATTAGGAATTACTTTTCTTCTTCACGAAATTATTTTAAATTATTTTAGTTTTAACATTAAAAATGTTTGTTAGTGAAAAAAAATTGTATAATATCTACCATTTTAGTTTTCATTATGAGAATGTTTTTGTTAATAAAATAACTTTTTATTTTAATTTCTAAATAAAACTACTGTTAATAAGATTTTAATTTTTGAAAATGATTTGTGTTAATGAAATAACTATTTACTACTTTGCAACAAATTTTCATTTTTATCGTATAAGAAATATCACAAGATTAGCGTTCTACTTCGTCATTTCCAATGTCCCCTCCGGTTGCATCTTTGCGAAGGACTGTGAATTTTTTATGAACCACTATCAAAAACAATAATTACTCTTATCTGAAATGTTCTGATGTTGACAACTAGCAGAAGTCAGAAAGTCAGAGCAGTGCTGACAATATTTTTTTTGTCTACGTGTTACCTACAGGAGTCAATAGATGGCTCTCGCCTCATGAGGCAACGGACTACATTAGTGTGACGTCACATAATTATGCAACCGTACGTACTACTAAAATAAAGTTTACACTGCTGCTAACTTCATTATACTTCTGAGTTGTTACAGCTGTCGTTAGTGTCAGTGTCGTTGACGCAAATTTTATAACCTCTTACCTTGGTGTCAATAATACAATAAAAATCAATTAAACCTATTTAAAAAAATATAGAATATTAAAGAAGGCACAGGTAGGTATTTAAGCATTATTTTGTCTTTACAATTTACATATAACCATATTTAAGAAACGATAATCAAACTAACATACACATTATTGCTTTACCTCTTTTATTTTAATTTGGAATCCTTTGGAAAACTAAACATTTTACATCCAGTTTTATTGATATGATCACTCAGGTGCAAAGTACAAACCCACATTTGAAATTAAGCACAAAGACTAGTGTATTAGAAAAAATAGTAGAATAGATTTGAAACTGGGAGAAAACTTAAGTTAAACGTCAAGTTCATTGTCAAAATGAATGAAAATGAATTAAGTGTTTGAAGTTAGCTGCAAACTCATAATTTGAATTTTTGCATTGTTTATTCCTATTGGAGGAAGTTTCCGCCGCTTTACATATTAATTTATAAAACTAAAATGAAGTTTTTATAAATCACGTGGATACATATATTTTAACATATTTCTTAAATGTGAAATAGGTATTGGAAGTCCTTAAATAATCTTTCAACATACAGAAATACTATAAAATTCCCGACAATGTTTTAGTACTATATATAATAGTCCTTATGGACAACGCAATACGGGTCAAATTCCAATATCACAATTTCGGCCGTAAACTTGTATGCCTCTAGAAGTGGGGGTCGTGACGTCACAACTAATGTAGTCCACTACCGGCAACCGAGTTTCTGGCTTTGAATATTATTTTTTCGACTCGTTTAACGATTTAACGTTTCGTGTAGCACTCTAAATTCGTGAGACACCGTCGCCGTATCCGAAAAGCTTTGTTTATTGTGTATAAGCGACCGATAATTCAGTTTTTTTTATTTCCGGGACTACCAACTTTCATTGCATTTTAATTATTCCAAGTGCGTGATTTGTCAAAATACAAAAAGGAATTTTATTTATGTTTAATATGTAAAGTTCCGTTCAATGTAAAATAAATTTATTTCGACAACAAACCATTGCAATTTTGTAAATATACATACTCAACCTATATACCAGCTAACATTTTCGATGATTTCTCGACCTAGGATTGTTTTAAAATGGGAAGTATATACCATTCGAAAGCTAAAAGTGTGGACTATAACTATCATTTAGAACTTATTTTTCTACAAGCTGCAGTTTACGCACTATGTCTGTAAAAATTTAGAATAATATAAAAAAACGGGTGTTATTTCGTCTAATTCTTGTAATTATCAAAATTTCGAGAAAATTATAATAAACTATTTTATTCTACGCTAAGAGACAAACATTTTGGCGTAAGAACGAAATTTATATCTTCATTCGTTTACGAGATATATGCATTTGAAATATTCCACCCTTCAGGGTAGGGGTGAACAACGCGTATCTCCGGGTGGCAAGAAACATTTTTATATTTAGTATGAAATAATTGAACATAAAAAATATCTTGCCAGCTTTAATCATTTAATTCCCACGAAAATCCCTATGCGTGCCTACAAATATGAATCCAGAATCACAGTCCGCTTTGCAATAATCTAAAAGACACCAGGTGCATGGTCGATGACTTTCAATTTTTTGCTGGAATAAGTCTATTCGATGCCGAAGTTTTCAGGACATAATATGTACTCAAATGGGAATACAATTTCAAGTACTGTATGGCTCTCTAGTGTGCAATAGGGATACTAACGTTTTAGAACAGAACCAAAATTCATTCTGGATTTTTTGACGGCGTGCTGTTAATTTAAAATGGGGTAATAACACATAAATTTATATATTTGTTGGTTAATTTTAACCGAAAAATTTACATAAACTATTGTAGTACAACCAATAGCAATTTTATGACTCATTAAAATTCTTTACTGACAAAGATAGTTAAAACTTAAACATTACAAAATTTACATTTCACACCATAGAATACATATAAAAGGATAATTTATACAAAAAACACATTCCTAAATATAACCAAATGTAAAATATAAAATCTCTAGATAAAATTGCATTGTAGTGCGAAGTTCAAGAAAACGTAATCGAAAATTAATTCAATGATTTTGCATCCAAAAGGTGGTTTTAACTATTTATATACTGTGCGTTCACAATGAAAGGAATAAATTCAATATAATTTGAACAACGTGGTTTTGCCAAACACACTCAGACACGTCGATTTTCAATTTTGATTTGGCACATCTTGAGTCATACGGCAAGTCAATGTCAGTTCCGGTTTTTCCGGAAGTGACATCAACTTTTTTATTTTAAATGTAACACCCTGTATTTTTGTCCGGATTTATATAGACGACAATAGGACGTGTCCAAAGATGTAAACCGTGAGATACTAATTTAGTGCACTAATTCTCTAAGAAAATTAATAGATGTTCAATGTAGAGGTTATTTCCCAGTTTTAAACTGGTTAATTTGAATATTTTTTAGATAAATCAACTTTTTTTGGATAGGAATCTCAAGGAATGTGGTAATAAATCCCAAAAAAGAAAAGGAAGAGAAATAATTTATGAAATTCCACAATTAACATTTAAACAATATAGATGTTCAATATGTTTACATTTTTTAATTATTTCTCGTTGGACATTGTGAATCATTTTTGGTGAAATGAGTCGAATTTCCTGGAGTATTCTTCAGTTAGGATCTCACGTTTTTTATAAATAATAAAAAAATGCATTGATAATAGAAATATTGTGTTTACTATTGGAAACGTCTTTTTGTCGTCTATACAATATACAATTGAAAATACACATGTCTGAGCGTTTTTGGCAAACCCACGTTGTTCAGATTATACTGAATTTATTCCTTTCATCGTTAACACACTGTATAATTTTTATCGAAAATTGATATGGTAACACAGTTTTGTAGTTTTTTAATGAGATATCATGAATTGAAAGAAAATTTTGGGTTTCTAATGAAAAATAATAGTTTTATGCCATAATTTCTTGCGGTCATTCGGCACATACCGACCGAATATTTTCTATACAGCACCAGGCCATACACTCCATGTGTCTTATGGGTTTTAGAGAGGGTGTTAGGGATAGGTTTAAAGAGCTTAAAATTTTAACGTTGCCGTCTGTGTATACATTGGTGAATACCAATAACTCATTTTAATTTTAAGGGATGGTAGGTTCCTTAATGGTAAGGCCATATACCAAAAATTAAAAATATATACCCTGTAGTTTTCGAGAAAGAAAATAAATTAAAATACGTCAACATTTTCAGAACTTCGTAACTTACCTATCTCAACAGAAAATAAATCAGGATAGGTCATTGCCTCTGGCATTCACCTTGTTTTTTGCACTGTCAATTAACTTGTCTCCAAATTTATAATTGCAGGTGGTCGAATATGAAAGACCGCCGAACGGCGGCTTAGCTTAACTAGACGTTTTTTGTCACGTTTTTTACGTTAGAACTTGGAGTCTGTGACTTGGATACAAGGCATGCTGTTCACCCCATAGTGGGTCAGTAGAGCGACGAAGCGGTACTCAAAAGTTTACCAGAATTTTATGTAGGGTAGGTCAGGTTTTCAACTTTCTTTTTTATATTTTTTTATTGGTAATTTGTGTTATAAATATCAACAGAAACCCCTTCTTAAAATTAAAATGAGTTATTGGTATTCACCCTGTATATATGAATGTCTTTTATTTGTTAAAAGGAATTTAAATCAGTATGCTCTGGTAAGCGATACACATTCGCATAATACTCGAAGAAATAGTCACATTAAAATTAACCATACAAGATTAAGTCATAATCGAGGTGCCAAGAATTACTATGGACCATTATTTTTTAATAAACTGCCAAAGGCAATAATAAATTTAGAAATTAAGCATTTTATACAAAAGGTAAAAAATATCCTTATCGAAAATGCATTTTATAACTTTAGTGAACAGTTCCCGTGCGATACTACGAGTGTACAGGGATATTCACGAGAGATTTTACCCCCCTTAACTTTCTTATTTTTGATCCTAGTAAAAAATTATTAAGACAAAAGTTTCAGGAAATCTCAATACACCTATCACAGAAACAAATGAAAATCGTATTTTGGAGATACCGACCAAACTTATGATTTTTTATATGGAACACCTTGTATACTTTTAGATTTTTGAAATCAACGTTACGTCCTGATAACAAAAAAAAAATATATATATGTTATATATTTGCTCCAGCCGTTTGCGCAATATGCCTAATTCAATTAAATGTTTCGAATTTTGCACAAAATCAGTATTGCCATGGAAATTGTTTTGCTATTCTGCAGCAACATATTGACAATTCATTTATTCATTTATTCAAACAAACAATTATAGTTTCCTTCCAAGGTAACATTTTACCGAATAGTGTCATAATTAATAGTGTAATTTGCACAGTAGAACCCTTCTTGGGGAAAGTAACTCAGTGCTATAATTGTCTTAAATATGGACACGTGGCTAGGCAATGTCGAAGCTCTACCACCCTATGTATTTTATGCGGTAACCCTAAGACCGAAAATCACCAGTGTGATAAAGATACAAATTATTGTATTTACTGTAAAACAAATATAACATTTCCATTTCTAAAAATTGTCCTTATTATGCAAAACAAAGAACAATTAAAAAAATAATGGTAGAAAATGTTCCGTTCGTAGAGGTTAAAAAGTTTGCAGATACCTATTATGCCAACATAGTATCTGAAAATAGATTTCAAACTCTGTCCAACAATGTGGAGTACGACAATAATTTCCCGAGTTTAACAAAATACCAAAATAATAGTTTCTTTACACTTTCGCAACCTAATTCTAAAAGTAAGAGTTACAGTCATAGTTTTTCACAGTCACACACTGTGAGACCAGGACCCTCTGGCCTGAAGAATCAGAATAAAAAGAGGAAAGCGTCATCCCCTCTTCCGCAGTCCCCCTCTGTGGCCTCAATGTTTCCTTTTCGTCCTTCTGGGCCCCTTCCACATAATTCCAGGAAACCGGATTACTCAGATTTAATCCTAAACAAAAATAAACTGATGGAATCCCTTTCTAATTATTTTATAGGCTTTTTAGGTAAAATTAACTCATTAGAAGATATTAAAAAAGTAGATAACCAGTTAGTTAGAAACGATATTGGACTGGTAGTGGAGGATACCTTAAATAACATATAATGTTCGCACAATTTAACAACAAAATCAATATTATGCAGTGGAATGCACGTTTCGCTGTTTAAAACAAAAACAGTTTAGTTAATTTTTTGTCAAATAACAATACAGACATTGCTTTAATCAGTGAGACATGGTTTTAACCCAACTCTGTAGTAAATTTCAGTGGCTTTAATATAATTCGTAGAGACAGGCAAGATGGGAAAGCAGGAGTGGCAATTTTAATTAAAAAAAGTTTCCTTTCGCGGAAATAAATCTCTCAAACAACTTTAATGATAACATTCTTGTATGCAGAACAAAAATTTTTATCAATAACTCCGAGATATCCTTTTTATCAATTTATAGGCCTCCTAACGTAAACACCAGAACGATGACTGGCGTAATATTTTTGGGCAGGTATCGTCTCCGTTTATCATAGGGGGTGACTTTAACGCACATAATAAACTATGGGAATCCAAAAATGATAGAATTGGGTTGCAAATAATAAACGCTTCTTGACTTGGTATTTTTAAACAAGGGACAATCTATTCGGTTGGAGAGACCTGGTATACAAAAATCGGTTGTTGATATCTCCCTTTCCTCTCCGAATATTTCTAACAAAATAGATTGGAGTGTGGCATCGGACACCCTTGGTTCAGATCATTTCCCAATCCTGTTGAAATATGGAACTAACCATCAAACAAATAACACAATCATTCCAAAAAACAAATGGAATGTAAATATAGCAAATTGGCCATTATATACTTTTCATGTAAACAATTTTTTTGGAAATGTTCCATTATTTTCTGACTTGAACGATAAATGGGAATTCCTTCTGGATTGCATAGATCGCTCAGCTGAGCAAGCAATTAATAAATTTAAACCTTTTAAAATAAAAAACCAGTCACCTGCTCCCTGGTGGGATTTGGAGTGTGCGGATGCAATTCAGGAGAGGCAAACAGCAATTAGCTTTTATAAACAATTCCCTACTGGTCATTACCCGAACAAAAAAAAATTTATAATTAAAAGCCAAGCAGAGCTGGGAAAAGTGGATTTCAAATTTAAATAAAAATGTACCTTCGTCTTCCTTGTGGAAGCAGGCCAAAAAAATGCAAAGAACTCCTGATAACTCTAGTAACACTACCCTGTAAATGAAGAATGGATCCAAGAGTTTTTTGTTAAGATGTTACTATCAACGTTTAATAACTAAACTAATTTGCTAAGGCTGTGTCAACGTTAGTTAACCATTCGTTATAACCAGTGATAGTGGGAGGGAACGACCGATATTCGTATTAAGTCAACCAACCGCTGTCACCACATCTGATTTAACTCTTGGCCGTTGAATTCAACGCAGGTCGTGGCAAACCCTTAATATATCGAAGTCTCGAAATCGATAGATTAACGGCAACTGTCGACAATGAATGCTTCCTCGTATACAGGCTTCGCAACGTCCTGAACTAAAGATACAACACTAGCTAAACACTTTGCACAATACACAATTCACTTCTGACACCTGCCCAGACAGGTCTTGCTCGTTCACTCTTCTTTGGCTCAGCCGAATGGTCAAACCGACGCAATTGCGAGGGTCGTTAGCTATGGGGTCAACACAGATACTAGACTAATACTAGAACGCAATAAGAAGACATGAATAATAAATAAGGGTATATATTAAACAATCATCATAGTACATATAGAGCCTCACCTAGCAAGGTCTGCCACCATAACCACGATACCCCCACAAGGGGTCAGCGACCGCGACGGCCGCGCTTAAAGACGAGTGATCGATTGCCGAAAGAGAATTATTACATGGACGTGACTGGCAATTTAGTGAGTGGGTTTTATAGATTTACTGTTAGAATTATAGACTAAAAATTTAAGGTAATATTCTCCAAAAGGGGTATATGCCGTTAGACGTCTGTGGATATTTCAGAAAGGGGAAATCTCTTCGAATGCTATCTCACAAGGCGGTCACCTGGTAATAATGGGAAAGTGCCCCTGTACCCGTGCGTACCGCAATGAGGCTTATCCTGGCTTGATTTAATCAAAAATACCCTAATTCTATTTTGCGAGATCATTGGAGGTCTCCCACTATAGATATGGAAAAGACCCGAGACCACTTCACGTCGCCACGTGGCGTCGCAAAATTCCGCAATCTCACTTTTTGATACAGTTCCTAAAATTTCAAAATGGTGCTATCAGACACGATCCCGGTAGAGACGATGACCAATGGGTAGGCGAAGCCAGCTCAACCATCCTTGGAAGCCGTAGGTCACGGACTCACTAGGAATTCCAGAACGCGAGGGTAGAGTGAACCTATGGGTCCGTAGATCAGTGCGACCACGAAGGTGGATCAGTCTATGATAGATCAGATCAAGAGCTACCGATCTACGGTAGATTCACTCTCGCGCCTTTGTGGAGTATTCCTGTGATCCGTTAGACCGGCTTATGACAATGATCATCTGCGCTATGATCATTGTTGTGGCGCAGTCCGTCCTTCGAGGACAATGCATGTCCTTGGTCGTCTCTACATGCTGCATCGTGCCTGGATGCGTTCGTTCAAACATGAGATATGGGCCGAAAAAGATAAAGGGAATTTTGGAAAGTGTACTGAAAATCGTCTTTAAAATTTTATAAAAAATCCTGATATGCATGGATTCATGCATATCAGGCAAAAAGAAGGAATTTTGGTGTTTAGGAACTGAAGTGAAATTCGAGATAATTTTGATAAAAAAATGGTGTACATGGAACAGATGTTACATATACACCATTCAAGCCTTAGCTTGTGTGCTTATGTCTAATTGGGATCTTTTGCTTAAAACTACTTCTACTGCATCTCCTGGGTACGTTAACACTCCCCTCCTTTTGAAAATTCGTCTTTTGGAATCGATCACTATTACACTGTGTCACTGCTTAAGATTACTTAATAATATTTTTAAAATTAATTACTTCCATCAGGAAATAAATAAAAGGAATGGATATGATCATAGGATTTATTAACAACTCTTGTGGGAATATGGTGGTGGTGGTATGGTTTACATAGATATAACACTTAGGATAATTTATACAATTCTTGGCCGAAAGGTAGTTGGACATTAACATTGGAATTTATAAAATTATTGGCCTCATAGGTTTTTAAAAGTAGAATGGATCATAACATTGGTAATTTATAGAATTATTGGTCAAAAGTGGACTTAACATATTTATCGAATGAACATATTTGGAAAACATGATAGTGTCTTTATGCACTGTTTTCTGAATCTTCTGTCTTGCTCTTCGATCTTCGTCTTCGGTCTTGGGAGTCCATCCTCTTGGAGAATGCTGCACTCCACTGCTTGGCTCGTTCGTCTGGAATCTGCTAACATACCATTGGGACTGGTGGATCATTGCATTGGGAATTTATGGTTAGGATCTCAGGATTGGATCAGCATGCATCTATTTATGTTCAGGCTGTGAACATAAATCAGTACGTATTAGTTAAAATTGAAACAAAGGATACCGCAGTATCCGACTATGAATTTGGGCTTTAAAATTTCTGGACATAATCTCATCATTCTTATGTTCTCCTCGCGTGTGGACAGCGGAAGGAGAGACTTCTCTACGGAACGTCTTTTGGAAAATAACTTGAATTTGGGAGTTTAACATTTGTCAAAGGAATTATGAGTCTTCGCTCTCTCTCGAGATTGAAAGGATTACAGGAATTTTGTGGAATATTTTCAGAAAGGATATTTGCTTCAGAGGAACCCTCTGTAAGCGGAATAGTCTGGTCAGTGGTTTGCTTGGAATCATTGGTTCGAATAGAATTTTGGTCATGTACTAGTGTGGAAGGATCTGGATCATGAATGGAAATATCAGCATGCGAAGCTGCCTGCGAACTGATTTCCGGCCCTTCGGAAACGCTACCCTTTGTCTGCTTCGACGCAGGATGTCTTCTTACATTCGAGACAGCTACGCTGGCTGTATTAGGGGTATGAATTTGGACTTGGACGGGAATTGGATCATTGGAATGCTCTGGTCCATCGTGCGGATCGCCCACCGAAGAGTCATCGGAATCTTCGTCTTCACTGGATGCGAATCCTACTTCCTCCGTTGGTTTCACAAGTCTCAGATCGTTCACATGTAATCGGGATAGATGTTGGTCTTTCTGGATAATATAAACCTCATTTGACACTTTCTCTGTCACCCTATGTGGCCCAGTCCACGATGGTATAAATGCTTGTTTGTCTTTCCGCATATTTTTAGCCATAACTCTGTCTCCAACTTTTAAAACAATAGGAGTGACTGCTTCCTTAGGGGCGTATTTTTGTCTATACTGCTGTGAATTTTGACTTATATTTTGAACGATAGCTGGTCTGGTTAATGTGGGTTGCCTTTCTTGAAAATAGCTTTCTATCTGCCAGTCGCCTGCTTCTGCTAGTTCGTAGCCTAGAACTGCAAAGCTTGGGGTATATCCTGTGGAAGCGTTCCTACGTGTTCTTAAATTGTAAAGCATTTGTACAATGTACATATCCCATGTGTCTGTTGCCTGATTGAACATAAGAGATTTTAAAATTTTCTTGGCTTCTTGCACCTGTCTTTCTATTGGATTTGCTTGTTGATGATAAATGGGCGTATAGAAATTTTGAATATGATTGCGTTTACTAAACTGAGTATACCATCCACTTTGGAAATGTCCTCCTTGATCTGATATGATAGTCTTCGGCAAGCCAAACCGAGATATCCAGTGCTCCTCCAGAAATCGGACTAAAGTTTCACCATTCACCTTTACGAAAGCTTGCGCTTCGGTCCACTTGGTAAATAAATCGACCGTCATGACTATAAATCGATTACCAGTGTCCTTAGCGCGTTTGTATGGTCCCAAGATATCCATACTGATCACCTCAAAAGGGTATTGAGGTTCATGACACCGTAATGGGGCTTCCGGCTGCACTTGTCGTCCTTTAACAGATTTGCACACTAAACAATTTTGAATATATTGGCCTACTAGCCTGGACATGTTGTTAAAATAATAGGTTCTAGATATGGTCCGAAAGGTTTCATCTCTTCCTGGATGGCCGACACCAGTCTTGTCGTGAAAATGTGATATGCTCTCTTTGATCTTACGCTTAGGTACCACTAAATAAATTTTGTCTGAAATCAATCTCATAAGTATGCCATTTCTCACTTGATGAGTTGAGTAAAATTTCTGGTCTTTAACCGATCTCTCATTTATAGTTCGTTGACTGAGTTCAATCCAACGACTAACTTTCTCCCTGATGTTCGTAGAATCCTGTTGACTTTCTATAATTGATTGATAAAGTTCCGAATGGGTGATAGCCAAAATATTTTCTTTTGATTTGAATTTAGGCGGAAACATTCGCTCTTCATCGAGATGCTCCAAACTTGAATTTTGAGGATTCCTACTGAGATAATCGGCCAAAAGATTTTCTTTGCCTGGACAGTGTTCAATTTTGAAAGAATATTCTTGCAACAACAACGACCATCTTGTAAACTTCGTTTTCTCATCTCGGTGCTTATCCAACCACAGGAGAGCCCTATTATCAGTTCGGACGATGAAAGGTTTGTCTGCTAAGTAAATCTTATATCGCTTAACGTAAGTAACCACACTTAGACATTCTAGCTCGTTTATGTGATATTTTCTCTCTGTAGGAGACAAGGTATGACTTGCATAAGATATAATATGTCTTTCACCTCCATCGCCGAACTGATATAAAACTGCTGCCATGCCTAGTAGACTAGCATCCGTCTGAAGAATAAAAGTTTTGTCCAAATCTGGTCTATGAAGTTCCAAGGGTTCTGCTAAGATCTGCTTAATATTCATAAAAGCGTTCTGGGCCTCCTTTGTCCATTTATATCGGACGTCATTCGAGAGTAGTCTGGTTAGCGGCTTGGTAATGAGGGCTGCATTAGGGATGTATTCTCTTACCCAGTTGCATAGACCGAGAAAACTCTGAAGTTGTCGTTTATTGTTAGGAACAGGATAGTTCTGAAGCTGCAATTTATGTTTATCAAGTGGTCTAGTGGTATCTAAAGTAATCTGATGTCCAAGATAGGTAATCTCATTAGTAGCGATTACACACTTATCCGGAGAAACCTTCAAGTTATGTAGCCTTAATCGTTCGAAAATCAACCTGAGGTGCTCCACATGTCCTTCCAAATCTTCACTATAGATGATGATGTCGTCTAAATAGACTTTACAGAAATGGTGCAAATATCCTGTTAGAACATCTTTGGCCATGAATTTTTGGAATGTGCACGGGGCAGTCTTCAAGCCAAACGGCATAACATTGAATTGATAGGCAGCTCCATCATGAGTAGTAAACGCTGTGTAAATTTTGGATGAATCATCTAAAGGAATTTGCCAATATCCGCTCTTCAAATCAAGTACAGTAAATACTGTAGCTTTCCCCAGGTCCTTGATACTTTCATAGATTTTTGGTAAAACAGAGGCTTCGTCAAGCGTGACTTCGTTTAATCTACGATAGTCGATACAGAAACGCGGTTTCTTATCTTGTCTCTCAATGATGACTGGGGGTGAACTATATGGTGATGTGCTTGATTCAATAACACCGGCTTTTAACATTTCCTCTATTTGATCATACATGATCTTCTTTTTACTAGGCGACATGGGATATGGCTTTACATTGAATGGACGATGGTCCTTAACGATAATTTTGTGTTTAACACTTACGGTGGTTGCTTGAGTCAATTCCACCGTAAATAGATCAGAAAATTCTTTGAAAAGTGAATTGAAAATGGAGTTAGAAATTTTTAGGGTTTTCGGCAATTCTTCATTAGATGCTCTATCGGTTGCCTGATTCCAGAACACGGTTATACGTCTGTCTATTCCCACATACACACATTTCCTATGATAGTCAAATACGACATGTTGAGAATAAAGGAATGGAGCTCCTAATATGATTCCTTCGTTCAGTTCTTCGATAACTTGAAATGGTACATGGAAACGAACATCCGATATAAAGATGTCTAGAGAAGTAGTGCCTTGCGAATCAATAACTTGATCGCCACAAGCAAGAGCGAAAGTTTGAGGATCTGATAGATTATTCATCGATGAGAGAAATTGCGGATGAATGATATTCCTTGTAGCACCGGTATCAAGAAGTGCGAACACAAGTTTATTATTAACGATAATTTTGATTCGAGGCAAAGGATAAAAATTTGATAAATGGTTAATGGCTTCTGATAGGATTAGAGGTTGAAAGTTGGCAGGGTCTTTGGCATATTCTGGGTATTCTGACGTCAGGTCAGGTAAGTGGTCAAATGGGTTTATAGTTTGGGATTGGTCTATTGACGACGAGGCGTACTCGTAGGGCCGACTGGAGGGGGATTGCGGGAATTGCCCTGTTCTCGAACCCCTGAGAAGTTTCCCTGTTGTCGTCTCTTATAAGGATTGTTTGGACAATCGGAATGGTAGTGCCATTGGACATCAGGACAGAATCGACATGGTGTAGGAGGAATTTTCTGATTGTTGGAATTTGGACGGTTTTGATTGCTAGAGGTTGCCTGCTCTTGGAAATGGACTTGTCGGTTCCTGACGTCTTGAGTGTCTCTATTGTTATTCTCACTTTGAGGAGTATGCCAAACACGGCCATTATAGGAGTTGCCAGAAGATGGTTGATTATAATTTTGTGTATATGATTTTGACTTAGATTTATTTTCATTGGAACGCGCCGCAGATCCTTCATCAGCTATATCTCTCTCTACCCTAGATGCTATCGATACAAGTGACTCAGTGTTAAAAATATGTGTTCCGCGTAAGCGAGAACGTATCTCCCGTCTGATACTGGCCTTCAGAGCTTCCGGTTTGAAGGGGTCGACCCTATTAAAAAGACATATTTTCTTGGTAATGAATACCGCTGATGAATCACCTGCATGCTGCATCTCTCCATAAAGTTTTGTGATTGCCTGGGTGTAGATATCGCCTGAATCAAATCTATTGCGGAAACGTTCAATGAATACTTCGTACGAAGTAATGAGAGTTCGATATTGATCAAACCATTTTCGGGCTTCTCCTTTTAGTTGCTCAGTTATTAAATGGAATCGGTCTGTACTGTTATTAATTCTTGCTCTGTGGCAATAGTCCTCGAAATTTCGGATGAAAGTTTCGGGACTCTCATGGTCTAAGCCATGATATTCCACGTTAGGACTACGTGGTCGGTCATAGGTAGAAGTTGTGCACTGTGCTGCGTCTTGCATAGCGTTTACAAAAGTTTGCGCCATCTTGGCAAATAGATCTTCCATTGATGGAGGATTATCAGGGGACCTCAACGAGGGAGAAACATTACTGATCAGTTCCGGCTGCTGCTCCGGCACTACGGAGGAATCTTCCATCAACCCGGTCTCTTGCTCGTAGAAGCCACTAGGGGTCAAAGATATCAAAGGATTGTCGTTCATGACTACGATTCATGCAAGAGATGAGGTCAACCGAAGCACAGCCCCACGTTGGGCGCCATATCAACGTTTAATAACTAAACTAATTTGCTAAGGCTGTGTCAACGTTAGTTAACCATTCGTTATAACCAGTGATAGTGGGAGGGAACGACCGATATTCGTATTAAGTCAACCAACCGCTGTCACCACATCTGATTTAACTCTTGGCCGTTGAATTCAACGCAGGTCGTGGCAAACCCTTAATATATCGAAGTCTCGAAATCGATAGATTAACGGCAACTGTCGACAATGAATGCTTCCTCGTATACAGGCTTCGCAACGTCCTGAACTAAAGATACAACACTAGCTAAACACTTTGCACAATACACAATTCACTTCTGACACCTGCCCAGACAGGTCTTGCTCGTTCACTCTTCTTTGGCTCAGCCGAATGGTCAAACCGACGCAATTGCGAGGGTCGTTAGCTATGGGGTCAACACAGATACTAGACTAATACTAGAACGCAATAAGAAGACATGAATAATAAATAAGGGTATATATTAAACAATCATCATAGTACATATAGAGCCTCACCTAGCAAGGTCTGCCACCATAACCACGATACCCCCACAAGGGGTCAGCGACCGCGACGGCCGCGCTTAAAGACGAGTGATCGATTGCCGAAAGAGAATTATTACATGGACGTGACTGGCAATTTAGTGAGTGGGTTTTATAGATTTACTGTTAGAATTATAGACTAAAAATTTAAGGTAATATTCTCCAAAAGGGGTATATGCCGTTAGACGTCTGTGGATATTTCAGAAAGGGGAAATCTCTTCGAATGCTATCTCACAAGGCGGTCACCTGGTAATAATGGGGAAGTGCCCCGGTACCCGTGCGTACCGCAATGAGGCTTATCCTGGCTTGATTTAATCAAAAATACCCTAATTCTATTTTGCGAGATCATTGGGAGGTCTCCCACTATAGATATGGAAAAGACCCGAGACCACTTCACGTCGCCACGTGGCGTCGCAAAATTCCGCAATCTCACTTTTTGATACAGTTCCTAAAATTTCAAAATGGTGCTATCAGACACGATCCCGGTAGAGACGATGACCAATGGGTAGGCGAGGCCAGCTCAACCATCCTTGGAAGCCGTAGGTCACGGACTCACTAGGAATTCCAGAACGCGAGGGTAGAGTGAACCTATGGGTCCGTAGATCAGTGCGACCACGAAGGTGGATCAGTCTATGATAGATCAGATCAAGAGCTACCGATCTACGGTAGATTCACTCTCGCGCCTTTGTGGAGTATGTTACTACGTGCACAGAAAGTAACACGCTCGTTGGTTCTCGCTGCTATAAACAATTAAAAGTAGTGGGTAATAGTTATAAAATATCTGCAAAAATGAAAGAAACAAGAAGTACGAGTGCGTTTTCGGGATGTGCTTTAAAAGAATTTTTTAAAAGTGCGGAATTTGACGAAGTAATGAATGTTATAATGCAAAAACATACAGATGGACTAATACAAAAAATAAATGCGCTGGAACTTGAAGTGAAAAATCTAAGGGAGTCAAACATTGATTTAGTGGGACTTTTAACAAATGGACATAATGCAGATATCACCTGCAATAATAGTGAAAGTGCGTTATTAAATTATAATTATAGAAATTCATCAAATGAATCACTTGATTCAGTTAGCACTGTGATTGAACAAAAAACGTTGGATCATAAAAACACTAACTTTCCTACAAAAAGTGACGGTAATTGCGATAATGAAGGTTTTATACCCGTGTACAAGAAACGCAAAGACAAGGGACGTACAGAGTTAAAAAACCAAAACAGAAACAGTAACAAAAAAGTGATTATTGGGATTTTACTTCGAGAATTCGCCCTCTGGTGACCAGTTCAAAGAACTAACCTAATCACGCAGTCCCGCAATTGCGCAGCCGCATTGTATTGTATTTTTGTAAATATTTATTGTTTGTTGAACGTAACCTCACAATGGAAGTAACAAATTTCATAGAAAAGTCAAAGAAGATTAAGAAGAAGCATAGGATGTATTGTGCCGTGCGAAATTGTGGTGTGAAATCAAATGTAAACGTCGATTTAAGCTTTCATTCCTTCCCTCGACGTGGCAAGCAGAAAGTGAATATTATAAACTATTTTGATAATGTTGAAAATGTGGATTTATATTATGCTTGGCAAAAAGTAACAGCGGTTAAAAACCCTCTAACCCACAATAAAATTTGTTCTCGACATTTTAGAGAGGATGACTATTATCTACCTGGTAAGTATATTGGAAGTTATTTTGCTTATTTTTGAGCATAATCTTCTATTCTTTCTATTATCAAAATTAAAGCTAACTTTTGTCATATATAGGCATTCCATGTAAACGAAAAGTGCTCAAAATGAACGCGATTCCTTCTTTAAACCTTCCAATCGCCAATGAGGAAAAATCTAAACAACGAAGTGACAGGATGTACATGAGACATGCTCGTAAAGCAAAAGCGAACGACACGCAAGATGAATGCGATGATTTAAAGCAGACTGAAATCGAAATGGAAATCCCTGAGAGTCTTGAGGTTGTAAACGATGATGAGGATGCAAACAATGTTTCGCAGGGGACCCCGACACAGGGCAGTAGAGAGCAAGCTAACGTTGAAGATTCTACACAGGACATAGGAGTGCAAGTCGAAAATAAGGATTGGACACAGGATATTGCAGTGCAAGTGAAAAGTGGACATTTATTGCCTCGGTTTCTTGATTTTATAAAAACTGATGCACAGTTGAGTACAATGACTGGCATTGAGTCTTTTGACATTTTGACATGCATCGAGAAATTGGCCAAGGTAGTTGACAAGGGCAAAGGTGATTCAACAGTAAGAATGAGTCTAAAGGATAAAATTGTTATGACATTTGTGATGCTTAAGCAAAATTTATCGTACTCTTGTCTGTCAATTTTGTTTAATTGCTACACTTCTAAACATTGTGCTACTATTTTTAAAGAAACCATTGTATTGTTAAGCTCGTGTATGAAAGTTGCAATACCGTGGCCTTCAAAAGAAGAAATTTCAAGGAATCTGCCACTGTGTTTTGTTAATTTTAAGAATGTTCGAGTAGTACTTGATTGTACAGAACTTTTTATTCAAAATCCCTCAAATCTGTGCTGCAAGTTGGTGACATACTCGCATTATAAAGGTTCAAACACAGTTAAATTTATGACCGGCGTAACTCCTGCAGGGAATATTTCGTACGTAAGCAAACCGTATGGTGGTCGCGCATCAGATAAAGCAATTTTTGAGCAAAGTGACATTATGACTTTATTAGAACTTGGTGACGATATTATGGTTGACCGTGGTTTCTTAATTGACGACATATGTGCGTTGAATAAATGGAAATGCATTAGACCACCCTTTTTAAAAGTACGGTTTGATAAATCAGATGCAATTCTTACTGCTGATATTGCAAAAGCTAGAGTCCATGTAGAACGCTCCAATCAAAGAATAAAAATTTTTAAAATAGTTGGTGACACATTGCCTTGTAATCTCGTACCTTTTGTCGAAGAAATTTTTACAGTGATCTGCGCTACTGTTAATTTAAGTGCACCACTAATGAACGATGAAAAATTCATGAAAAGTTAATTTTTGTGTGAAGTTTTGAGTGAAGTTTTGTGAAGATTTTAAAAAATATACAAAAGTATCACAAAGTGTTATTTATTTATAAACATACTCTTAATACTAATATTTTTTAACAATGTACCTATACAGGGTGTTTCTAAATAACATGTACATAAGCAAGGGGGTAGTTTTTTGGCTTAGTTTATATAAACATATACTTCAAATCACGAGATATGACCGTTACGTCACAAATTAATTTCTATCTTCAACGTACTCTTCAAGCGTTCTTTGTTTACAAAATAGTAAAACGAGAGAGACAGGGAAAGGGAGTTCATTATATGTGACTGTTAATATCTCCGACTGACATTGTTGATAACTAACGCAGTACTGATTTGATTCTTACGAATTATAATATGACGTAACGACCTCCTTTCGTGATTTGAACTATAGGTCCGCAAACTGATCTACAGGGTGTTGAAATTTGAAGATTTTTATTTATAGCTCCTGCAGTTTTTAAGATATTTAGCTCAAATTTGGAATATAAGTTACGCTGTAGGGCTTACATCATCGGGCATGCCAAATGGTTGTGAGAATCTACAGGGAGATTTTTTTTCAGGGGTCATGCCCCTTTTTCTCCCCCTGAACTTTTTTGCGATGCACCGCTGGTAAAATCTAAAATGCAATATGAATTGTCTGTTTTATTTAGAAACTTTTGGTCTGGTGTAGTTTTTTTGTATCTGCGACCGTTTTCGAGAAAGAAATAAAAAACTATTTTCTGTAATTAGCTACTTAGATGAAATTAAAAATTTTAGTAGTTTTTGCAGCAATGATTTATTATAATAAAAAACCTAAATAATAACCATAACAAGAAAACTACATTACAACAATTGCTAAATATCTCAAAAACTGCAGGAGCTATAAAAAAAATCTTCAAATTTCAACATCCTGTAGTACAGTAACGTAGTGTTTGCGGACCTATGTTTACATAAACTTTGTCATGAAATAAGCCAAAGAATTACTCCCTTGCGTGTGTACATGTTATTTAGGAACACCCTGTATATACTTTCATAATTGTCAATAACATATGTATGAATTTAATATTTCATTTTTTAACTGAATATATTTAAGGATTAAAAATAGAATATTTCATTGTTTACTTTGAATATCACATAAAAATAGAACGACTAAAAGTTAATACCCTTATTATTTTTTTGTTTGGTTTATGTCTAATTTTACAGCTGTTCATTTAAACTTGATTCATACGTAATGTCTCTTATGTATGTTTTATTTATTTTCCTTATCTCTAAGATTATCACAACATATTTTGTTAATGAAAACATTAAAATACACAGGTTTCAGTGATGTCAGCATCACAAGGACGTAGTTTTCATCACATTGCACGTTAATAACTAACATACTTTGGTCGAAAGACGCGTAAATAACAAAAAAAGCTTCAGGAACATTTATTACAGCCATGTTCAATTGAACTTGTGCATAGTAGGAATGGTTCTTCTTCAATGTATGACTGATGGTCGAGATGGTAGAGTACCTGCCTCTCACCCAAAAGTCCCGGGTTCGAATCCCGGTCGTGGCAATGGAAAATACTGTGAGAGGGATTTTTCCATTATACACGGATATTGGATGTGTGTCCCTTGTCTTTAAATGTGTAGCCCCCTCCCGCACAAGGCTCAGCCTTCTGGGATAAAGGGGGTCGTAATTACATGTGGTGTATTTATTATTTATTTATTTATTAATGTATAGTTTCCATCTATCACTTGCAAGCATTTACCAAATTCGAATTTTACGGCATCCATCACTGACATTGTTGCTCCTTTCCATGGACATTTAATCTCGAGAACGCTGGTTGGACGATTATTTTCGATTACTACTCCGTCAGGTGACACGGCGAGCCACGGATTGCACTTCGAAACAATCAATCCTGTTTCAATAACAGTTTTCCCACTTAGTTGAGTGAAGAAAGTACGAGCCTCTCCCTCAGTTTTGTTTCCATACTCAGTATATTTTGATTTGAATTTCTTTGGGTTAAAATGAAAATTGCATTTCTTATCCCAGTTCTGACGTTTACTTTTGCAGTGAGTAAACAATGCGTAGCATGTGGATCCTGTGATACGATACTTCCTCTCCTTTTCCCAAACAGCATACCGAAGCTTTGTCTCTTTGCAAACTTTCTCCACGTCACCATCAAGAAGCAAATAAGTCTGCAAACAGCATTCCTTCAAAGGATAACATTCCATCTCCGAAACTGCCTTCATCAATTGATTCTCTTGATTGTCGAAAATAGATTTGATTGCTTCGATATCAGTAGGCAACTCGATGGCATCTTCATCTACGTTTTGTGTAATTGATTGATGCCTTCCACTTCTACAATAAACAAAAGATATTTAACGAGAATGGTTGCTAAAATTTTAGTAATGCTCTTTTCACCACATTATCAGCAACACTAATGAAACGTGTTGACGTACGTGTGTTTGGACAGTCCAGACTGTAAGCAGGAATTTAGAACAATTTCCTTCAATTCTGACAGTTCAGATGGCATTACTTCATGTCTCGATTTCAGTTTCTTTGTAAAACAAGCATGCTCTTCTAAAGGTCGTGGCATGTACATCTCCAGCGTTCGCTTGTGACTTTGCTTCCAAGTGCATTTTAAATCGGTGCAAGATAACACTGGTAATTTATCGAAATCAATCCTAAAAATGTAAAAAAATACGTGGTTACTCAGTTATAACATCAAATTATTCATTTTAAAGTCGTTTTAGGTTTACTTACAATGTGCAATAAAAAAGTGTTCCAAATATATGTTTGCACTTCTCACCGAGGCCCGCTTTGCAAGTGCAAACCATTGACAATATTTTGCCATCACATGACAATATACCATTAATTTCATGTGGTTTATCCTTCAAATTCGATGTTTGCATACAAAAAGCGACAAACTTAACCTCATCTCTGCAGCTGTCATCACCGATTTTGCCACATTTTACAATGTGACCAGCACTCGCGATTTTTTTTCCTTCGATGTAATTTCTTTTGGAAGGGTTAGTATCACCCCAAAGGCAAATTTCTGCTTCAGAAATGTACATTTTAAAATAAATTAACGAAACTTTTGTATCTCTACAACGTATGCGATTTGGACGGCCATATTGAATATTTGAAAATTAGGCTCCGCCTCCAGGTAAAATCCCAATTGGATCATCTATAGAAAACGGTGAAAATATCGAGGACACATCCTTTCAAGGGGCAAATAAAAAAATGTGGATTTACGTAGGACGATGTGAAGAGGGCGTGCAAGAACAAAATATTAAAATGTATCTGGAAAAGAAATGTCCAGGTAAGAGATTCATTGTTCAAGCATTAAGAAAGACTGGAAATCCTTCATTTAAAATTGGAGCAGACTATGACTTAGAAGATACATTATATACATCGTCTTTCTGGCCACAAAAAGTTCTAGTTGAACCATTTGAGTTTTTCACAAAAAAGCCGAAATTTTTTCGATCCTTCAATCAAAGTAGGTCATACAGAAGGTACTAAATTAAACACGTTGCTACTTCGCAAACGTGACATTTTTCCTGATGAAGAAAAGTTGAATACATTCTGTTTATCACAACTTTCTATTGACGCTGGTGCTGATAAGAACACACAGAAAATTAGGTATGGAAGTAATTTTAGAAGAAATATGCGCAATAATCTTCGTTTGTTTTATATCAATATTCAAAGTATACATAACAAAAAAAATCAACTAGACTTGTACTTAATAACAGAAAAAATAGATATACTTTGTCTTGTTGAGACATGGGCAACCGAGTCAGAACTTAAAAATATTACATTTGACGGCTACAATTTGGTTACTTTTTTTAGTAGGACAGAATTAAGACATGGTGGTGTATGTATTTACGTGCGCGAGGGTATAAAAATGAAAACAATTAACGTGAACAGTTTTTGTATTGAACAACACTGTGAATTTGCTGCTATTCAATTATCTGATTTGAGTCTAAGTGTGATTGTCACCTATAGGTCCCCTATTGGTGACAATACAAAATTTTTTGAAAATTTTAATAATGTTTTAAATAGAATTACTAGTAAAAATAACAACATAGTAGTCTGTGGTGATTTTAATTTTAATTTTAATCTAAATAAGGAACAAAATGTTATCTCGTGCAGAGACATAACTCTGTCTTACAATTTAATGGAAACTGTTGACATGGACACTAGGGTTACCAATACAAGCAGTACCAAAATTGACCAAGTCTTTACTAGTCTTCCCGGTCAAAAGTTCACTGTGAGTGTAGTAGAACCACATATGTCAGACCACAGAGGTATCTTGGCTAATATCAACACCAAAATTGATGAAAATGAAAATGTCACCTTTAGGCCTATCACTGAGTCAGGTAAAGAACATTTTTTATTAGAAATTTTCAACATTGACTGGAAACAATTTTATGATCTGAATTGTTCAAATGCTAAGGCCGACTTTTTACTAACCAATTTAGAGTCCATTTATAACAAATGTTTTAAAGAAAAAAACAATTAAAAAATCATGGATAAACCACAATAAATGGTATAATGAAGAATTGTTAAACATGAAAAATATTTTGACTGCTGTCCAAACCGTTGCACTGTGTTCAGGTAATTCCGATGACAATTATTTATATTTATCACTTAAAAGTGAATATAAGCGAGCCATCAATACTGCGAAAATTTCATTTAACGATAAATATATCAATGAGGCGACCAATAAACAAAAAGCAGCATGGCACATAATTAATAAAAATAAATTAAACTCAAAATCTAATAGTAGGTCAGAGTTATCAGCGGAATGTTTCGCAGAATATTTTTCTAGCACAATAGATGATATAATGACAACTTTCAATAATATTGATAAACAACAATTCTATAACTCCTTGAATAATATCCCTCTATCGCGTAATTCTTTTTATTTGGAACCTGTCAGTGAAGCTGAGATCAGCACAATCATTACGGAACTTAGTAACTCTAGAAGTAAGGATATATATAACCTTGAAAGCAGCATGATTAAATATGTTAGCGATTACTTAGTCACACCAATAACTCATTTAATTAATCATAGTTTTGAAACTGGTATATTTCCAGATAACCTCAAAATTTCCCTAGTAACCCCAATTTTCAAAAAAGGTGATCATAATGTATTCTCAAATTTTAGACCCATTTCTATAATTCCCATAATCAGTAAAATTTTTGAGATAGTTTTAAAGCGTAGACTTCTGTCCTATTTTACTAAATATAACTTTCTAAATAAATTTCAATTTGGCTATTTACCTGGGAAATCAACAATAAACGCTCTAAGTTATATGTGTGAATTAATATTTGCTGCGTTTGAAGATCGAGAAACATGTATTGCAAACTTATATGATTTGTCAAAAGCATTTGACACTGTTAATCATGATTTTTTGTTGTTAAAACTTGAGCGTTATGGTGTAAGAGGTAGTAGTCTTGAACTCTTTAGATCATATTTGTTTAACAGGAAGCAAATAATTAAATGGAATGGTGGTGTGTCTAAATCTTATTCTGTTACCTATGGAGTACCCCAAGGCTCAGTGTTAGGGCCCCTACTCTTTATAATTTATTTAAATGATATGCCTCTTTGTTTAAACGCACACGTATATCCTACATGCTATGCTGATGACACCTCTCTCATAACCAGATCAAAGGATGCTATTATAGCTGAGTCAAATCTAGCTGAAGCCCACTTAAAATTATTAAACTGGTTTAGTACTAATTATTTGAGCTTAAATATTGAGAAAATGCAAACACTAAATTTCTATGCACATAACATACCTTCAGAAATGGCATTGTCTGTTAAAGTACTAGGTGTTTATTTGGACAGTACATTAAACTGGCTACCTCACGTGGATTATTTGGCTGGTAGACTTTCCACATCAATTTATGTGTTGAGACAGTTGACTAACTCGATATCTCCGATTTATGTAAAAATGGCATATTTCGCCTTGTTTCATAGCATTATGTCTTACTCGATCCTCCTCTGGGGAGGTTCATGTCATTCTCAAAGAATATTTATTTTACAAAAACGGGCTATTCGGACTATAGCACAGGTTGGTTATTTGGAACATTGCAAACCACTGTTTAAGACTTTCAGAATTATGACTCTACCATGTTGCTTTATACTACAATGTTTACTTTTCATTAAAGGCAGGAATGATTCTGTGAGACAGGGTGAATTGCACCAGCATAGTACAAGGAATAACGATTTACTACGTCTACCCCTATACAGACTTTCAAAAGTTCAGAAATCATTTTTATATCTAAGCGTTAAATTTTTTAATAAGCTACCCGTTGACTTAAGATCTGACTCCTTGCCTCTTAAGTCATATAAAAAAAAGGTAAAAGACCTTCTTTTAGAAAATAGTTTTTATTCCTATGAAGAATATTTAAATCATATATTTTGATATGGTCACGTATTTTCAGTGCATTCTTATTAAACCGTTTTTTATTTTTACTTTATATTATTTCACTTTTAATATATCTATGTTTATTATGTATATATATTTATTATGTGATATTGTAGTGTATTATGTACCTACGTCCTTATGAGATATTGTAGTGCATGTAATTATGTGATATTATTATTGAAATTTGTGTTTAATCTATTATTTAAGTTTTGTAAACTTGTTGACGACTGTAACTTTTTTGATATCAGAAATATATTATTATTATTATTATTATTATTATTATTATTCCTGTGATCCGTTAGACCGGCTTATGACAATGATCATCTGCGCTATGATCATTGTTGTGGCGCAGTCCGTCCTTCGAGGAATCGGTACTGGCTGAGGACAATGCATGTCCTTGGTCGTCTCTACATGCTGCATCGTGCCTGGATGCGTTCGTTCAAACATGAGATATGGGCCGAAAAAGATAAAGGGAATTTTGGAAAGTGTACTGAAAATCGTCTTTAAAATTTTATAAAAAATCCTGATATGCATGGATTCATGCATATCAGGCAAAAAGAAGGAATTTTGGTGTTTAGGAACTGAAGTGAAATTCGAGATAATTTTGATAAAAAAATGGTGTACATGGAACAGATGTTCCATATACACCATTCAAGCCTTAGCTTGTGTGCTTATGTCTAATTGGGATCTTTTGCTTAAAACTACTTCTACTGCATCTCCTGGGTACGTTAACATTACCACCCTTCGTTGAGGATTCCCCTAAGATGCAAATAGCACTATTAGATCAAACCCACTTTCTATCTCAACCATTTAATTTAGATGAATTAGAATTCGCTCTCAAAAATAACATAAATACTTCCCCGGGTTACGATGGTATAATATACCCTAAGCTGGTGCATTTACCGGATATCGCAAAAATATTCCTATTCGAAGTATTCAATGAAATGCCAAGTACCGGTGAAGTTATGGAAATGTTTAGAAAAGTTATCCTAATTCCCATTTTAAAACCGGGCAAGGATCCTAATTGCGCTGATTCTTATCGGGCCATCTCGCTTCTTTCTTGTGTACTCAAAATTTTTGAACGTATGCTAAAGGCTAGATTGGAGTGGTGGTTACAAATCCAACATCTATTACCAAGTAAACAATTTGGGTTTAAAAAAGGCTTTGGCACTATTGACGCATTGTCAACCTTGGTGGTGGATATACAGAACACCTTCTCACGCAATAATTATTTAGCTGCTCTATTTTTAGATATACAAGGGGCATACGATTCCATTGATTTAAGTATTCTAGAAAAAATGACTCAAATTTAAAATCCCTGGAAATGTAACCAATGTATTAATTAACATGTTTATAAAAAGATTAGATTTTATTAGAGATGCTAATAACCAACTAATGGGACCCCGTCATATTAGTTCAGGACTTCCACAGGGCTCTGTACTAAGCCCAGTTTTGTTTAATTTATATACTGCAGATATACATGAAATTAACGAGCCACAGTTTAATATAGTACAATATGCATGATGATTTTTGTATTTATACAGAATGTAGATACTACAACGGAGCTATAGAACTCTTAACGAGAACTACCTCAAGTTTGGGAAAGTGGTTTGACGATAATGGTTTTGTCCTATCATTAAATAAATCTACTGTCTGCGTATTCTCCAGACACAATTGTCCTAACATTGACCAGATTAATCTTGGAGAATATTTGTTTCCTTTTCAATCGCATGTTAAATACTTAGGAATTATCCTGGACAAGAAACTTACGTGGAAGATTTATATTGAGGAGATAATAAACCGATGTAACAAAAGTTTAATTTTTTTTTAAATGTCAACAAAAACCTGGTGGGGTGCAGATGTTCAAACTGCTCTCCTTTTCTACAAAACATACATCAGATCGATTTTGGATTATGGTTGTACCCTTTATGGGTCTGCATGTAACACCTTGTTAAAACGATTAGATGTCCTACAAAATACAGACTTAGAATTTGTTTAGGAGCAATGAGATCAACCCCGATCAACCCACTTCATGCTGAATCCTTGGTACCTCCTTTGTCCTAAAGAAGACAGTATCTTAGTGAGAAATTTACTCAAAAAATCTCTATTAATAACCAATCTCTCTCACAGAGTATATCTGGACTCAATACATTTGATTTAACAAACAAATTCTGGTCGAAAAAGAACTCTCCACTTCTCTGTATAGCATTTCGTGATTGTAGCGATGTAATTCCTTTATTAGATGATCCCTACAAGAACATCGCAAATTTTTATTATTTCTATATATTATATATTATATATTATATATTATATATTATATATTATATATTATATATTATATATTATATATTATATATTATATATTATATATTTTATATTATATATTATATATTATATATTATATATTATATATTATATATTATATATTATATATTATATATTATATATTATATATTATATATTATATATTATATATTATATATTATATATTATATATTATATATTATATATTATATATTATATATTATATATTATATATTATATATTATATATTATATATTATATATTATATATTATATATTATATATTATATATTATATATTATATATTATATATTATATATTATATATTATATATTATATATTATATATTATATATTATATATTATATATTATATATTATATATTATATATTATATATTATATATTATATATTATATATTATATATTATATATTATATATTATATATTATATATTATATATTATATATTATATATTATATATTATATATTATATATTATATATTATATATTATATATTATATATTATATATTATATATTATATATTATATATTATATATTATATATTATATATTATATATTATATATTATATATTATATATTATATATTATATATTATATATTATATATTATATATTATATATTATATATTATATATTATATATTATATATTATATATTATATATTATATATTATATATTATATATTATATATTATATATTATATAATAATACCGCAATACAGTGAACACCTAAATGTGAGCGAAATATCCTAAGCTCAGTTTTGGAAAAGTGGAATAATCCATTGAATATATTCACGGATGCCTCTAAGTCCTTTATGGGAACAGGTTGTGCATACTATGTCCCCTCTACAAATCAAGGAAAAAAATTTAAACTCTCTCCTCGCATTTTCATCTTCACTGCAGAAGCTACAGCCATATATGAGGCACTTGGACTTATTGAGTTATCTAACTTATGAGTTAGATAAGGAATCGGTCAGGCACAAATTATTTTCATATGGGTTTCCAGTGATAATACTTTCTTTGGCTAGGATGTCAACATGTTTATTATATTTTAATCCTATGTGAGCTTTTACCCATACAAAGTAAACTTCTCTTCCAGTAATTAGGATGTTATGTAATAATTCTTTGATCTTTAGGATGCATGGGTTAGATTTGATGCTGAATGAGACATGATTTTTTAGTGAGTTTAGAACCGATAAAGAGTCTGATAAAATAACAGTATATGTACTGTTATTTTATCAGACTCTTTATCGGTTCTAAACTCACTAGAAAATCATGTCTCATTCAGCATCAAATCTAACCCATGCATCCTAAAGATCAAAGAATTATTACATAACATCCTAATTACTGGAAGAGAAGTTTACTTTGTATGGGTAAAAGCTCACATAGGATTAAAATATAATAAACATGTTGACATCCTAGCCAAAGAAAGTATTATCACTGGAAACCCATATGAAAATAATTTGTGCCTGACCGATTCCTTCTCTGTTCTAAATTCCAAATTAAAAGACAGATCGAGGAATTAATGGCATGCATTCTGTCGGAATAATCCTACAAAATACACTCTTATTCACCCTGACCTTCCGATAAAGTTTTGGCATGAAGGCTATAATTATCCAAGGAAGTATACCACAGCAATAACTCGTTTAAAATTGGGCCATGCCCGTTACCCGGCACATTTGTTTAAAATAAATATAGTTTCATCTGAAAATTGTGAAATATTCCATACAAAAGGTGACCTGGATCATGTTTTCTTTGAATGCTTAGAATATAGAGCAGCAAGTTCAACACTTTATAAGAACCCGATCAACTGTAAGATAAACCCGCCTTTTAACATACTATCCCTACTCTGCCTCTATAGTAAACAAGTGTTCGACAGCATCATAAGTTTTTTAGTGGAAACAGGTGTATCATTATAGATATAAAATGAAGAAGTATAGGCTAGATTTCGTATCCTTTGTTTTTCTCCTATATACTGAGCCTTATGCCTTATCCTCCAAAAGTTTATGTAATAATAAAAACAATGTCCTGACAGACCCCAGGACGAGAAGTGTGTGTCCCTGTTAACTCTTCCATCGTATTTCGTTTTCTTTGTTTGTTAGTAGTAGTAGATTAGACCCGAATTTTTTTTTTTCATATTGTGTCTGGCTGCATGGCTAATGACCCAATGCCATAAATAAAAAAAAATAAAAAAAAAACTTTAATGAATTTCTCAAACATCATTTACTATAAATATTATACAGGGTGTTCTGAAAAACACTAGCATAAATTCAGGGCCTGATAGAATTTAAAAAAATATAACAATTTGTTCCTATGAACCATCTTTTTCCGTTTTCAAGATACAGGGCGTTAAAAATATTTTTTTTAAATCTAGTTTCGGTCCTATCTTCCACAAAATTCGACCAAATGAGCTGAAATTTTGCTATGTGGGGTTTCTGGGGATGCTAAATGCTTTGGTGTTATTAATTTTTGGCTATATCATACAGGGCGTTCAGTACAGTACCCCGTGGGAATATTTTAGGTCCTAACTTTTTTGAGATTAATCTTTTTGCCCTTTTTGTCACATTCTGTTATGGCAAATTTTATTCTAAACAAAAAAGGTGCTCTTGTAAGAAGTGCTAAAATTTGCCCGTTTTCGAGAAAAACCAGGGCATAGTGCACCAAAGTCAAGCAGCTGGTATCCGAAATTGTCGGTTTTTATTTCAAGTAGGCTTTGGCACCTAGTTGTTATTACTATTAGTTTCATTAATAAAACTCAAAATCAAAGTTATTATTTGAATGGTAATGATAAAAAGTGATAGTTAGTTTATTTCTGGAAAAGTCTAACACATACTGAATACAATTGAAAAAAAGAATAACTAATTATTACCAACAGAAAATTAAAATTTAAGGAAAATTATTTCCAACGCGCTGTATCTTGAAAACGGAAAGGATACGCCCATGGTTCATAGAAACAAATTGTAATATTTTTTTAAATTCTATCAACCCCTGACATTGGTATCTGCGGATATAAACTATATCTATTTTTATCATTGTTTTACATATGTGTACGTGTATATTATGTGTATGTGTGTATATTTGTATTCTACATCTCTATGTATTGACGTATCTGATTGTGTATATTACACTGAAAAGATGAATAAAGAATTTGAATTTTAATTTAACATACTTCTGAAAAGTACTTTTAATGATTCTGTACCATTCTGGCAAAAGATGTCTCACAGCAATTTAACATCATGATCTAATATTTATTATTAATTTTTAAAAAGTCTGCATCTATTCCGTTATAACTTAAAGTAAAAGAAAAGAATTAAATCATTTTAGTTGGATCATTGAGTAAATGAAAAATATAAAGAGGCGCAACCGTCAAGGGGCCGAGATTTTAGTAATGTATTTTTTTTGCCCAATAGCTTCAGGATTGTTATCAATTTTTAGTGCTACGGGAAAGTATTTGTAACTCGGTTGTATAGCCCTAAATATTGTAGATAATTCTGTAGTTATTGGCAAAAAAATACAACACTAAAATCTCGGCCCCTTGACGGTTGCGCCTCTTTTTATTATTTATTTACTCAATGGTTGGATATAACAGATAAAGTAAATATAAGAAAATTTCTAGTTGTATTCTTCATAGTTTCGAAAATACAGATATTTTAAGGTCCTGGTGACATATCCGGTATTTATATCTAATATTTTAATACAATAATTAAAACAAATCGACTCGATAGCGCTGCGGGCTAGGATATGAGTGACAGGTATGGTTCTGGTCACGCTGTATATCGTGACTGGATTCGAACCCCAGCAGCGGCAATGGCAATGTCGGGTATGGATGTTTCTGTTTTTCTAATAACCCTCTTCCGGACAGCCTCGGCTTTGGATTTGAGGGGTTGTCTTTCTGTGGTGTGTGTGTCATGAATTTTAGAATTTCAATTAGGAACTTTATTGTCAATTATTTGAATATAACTAAATATATAAATTTTGTTTGCAGGTATAGTACTTCATACCACTCATAGGCATAGGTAACCTTATACTAGAAATGGTAAGTATTAATATTCCATTAAATTATCCATTTTGTATCGTTTAAGTATTATTTGAAGAGTCGCGTCGGAATAAGAGTGTTATATTAAATATAAAAAATAATCTCCGACCGTTCCGAGTGTGTAGGGCATTTGACGCAGAGGTAATCCGATTTTTTTAGAGTTTCTTAGACTACTTAAATTTATATAAATGTAGGTCTATCTTTTACCTACTCTTGTTCATCACTCGTACAAAATAAAAAATAAACGAAACACCATACTTTTAGGTTAGAGATTATAATGTAATGGTTTGAAACATATAACTTTGTCACAATATGTAGGTATAATACAGTAATATTCACTACGAAAACTAATCAACTATTAAACAGTATATTTAATAAGTAGTGAGGGATAAGTGCATCCCTCTGGTGGTCAGTTGCTACTACCAGTCGAGACATCGAAAATGTCTCTGTGACCGATAGCGGCTTGCCAAGCAAGCACCAAGAGCGGCGACCTCTAGCCCTGATGGACTAAAACGTGCATGATAAATAGGATTTATAGGAAACAACTACTGGACGGGCAAAGGCCCCTACTCCCATTGAATTATACCTATAAATCCAAATTGGTAGCCAAATTTGTTATTTGTCTTTTCTCCACCAGACACAGACCGGTTTCGAAATCTTTATGTTCTCATCAGTGTGCCACAGGTAGCTGAAAAGACAAATAACAAAGGCAAACCAAACTAGTCTATGGCAGACCCAGCACAAGTAAGTAGTGAGGGATAAGTGCATCCCTCTGGTGGTCAGTTGCTACTACCAGTCGAGACATCGAAAATGTCTCTGTGACCGATAGCGGCTTGCCAAGCAAGCACCAAGAGCGGCGACCTCTAGCCCTGATGGACTAAAACGTGCATGATAAATAGGATTTATACTTACTTGTGCTGGGTCTGCCATAGACTAGTTTGGTTTGCCTTTGTTATTTGTCTTTTCAGCTACCTGTGGCACACTGATGAGAACATAAAGAGTTCGAAACCGGTCTGTGTCTGGTGGAGAAAAGACAAATAACAAATTTGGCTACCAATTTGGATTTATAGGTATAATTCAATGGGAGTAGGGGCCTTTGCCCGTCCAGTAGTTGCTTCCTATAAATCCTATTTATCATGCACGTTTTAGTCCATCAGGGCTAGAGGTCGCCGCTCTTGGTGCTTGCTTGGCAAGCAGCTATCGGTCACAGAGACATTTTCGATGTCTCGACTGGTAGTAGCAACTGACCACCAGAGGGATGCACTTATCCCTCACTACTTACTTGTGCTGGGTCTGCCATAGACTAGTTTGGTTTGCCTTTGTTATTTGTCTTTTCAGCTACCTGTGGCACACTGATGAGAACATAAAGAGTTCGAAACCGGTCTGTGTCTGGTGGAGAAAAGACAAATAACAAATTTGGCTACCAATTTGGATTTATAGGTATAATTCAATGGGAGTAGGGGCCTTTGCCCGTCCAGTAGTTGTTTCCTATAAATCCTATTTATCAAGTATATTTAATGATAAAACTTATGTTATTCGTCGGAGGTAGGTACGTCTTGCCTACGTCTTTCGTCTTTCTTACGGCTTCCCATAACCTTTTTGCGCCAAAACGTTAAGCGGCAGTTTTTCCCTCTCCCCGACGTTTAACCGGCATCCGGCGTTGCCAACCGAATTGCCAACTAAATAAAATAAAATACTTTAAATTAAAAAATATATAAGCTGAATCCTACAGATCGGCCGTCCTACTCAACATCCGACCCGGATGTGTCGTCATCCGCGAGCGTCTGCCAAGGTTTCATGCCGTCTACACTGGTGGAGGTAACCTGCGGACCTTCTCCTTTGCCAATACGCTCTACATCGTATCTATCATTGCCTTTCACTTTAGTGATTTTATAAGGGCCTAGATATTTAGGAAATAACTTATTTTGAGTACCAAATTGTGTCCTTCTTATGGCGACAATATCGTCAACTCGGTATTTGGTGGCGCTCCTTCTTCTCTTATTGAAACTTCTCGCATTTTCTTCTTGTATCTTGTCAATAGATTTTTTGGCATTCTCCCTCAATTCCTCTCTTTCTTCCCTTCCTATTTCTTGTAAAACTTTGTATATATCAACATCCTCCTTCTTCTTTATATTAACTCCGAACATAAGTCTAAAGGGGTTGTTAATTGTACTTCGATTATAAGATGAATTTATCGCGTGTTGTAGTCGTGTCACATGTTTAAACCATGTAGCTGGGGCGTCATGCGATAATCTTCGTAGAGCTGATGTTACCGTCTGTACCATTCTTTCCACTTGTCCGTTTCCTCTTGGTACACCTGTAGTTATCTGAATGTGCTCAATGTTTTCGGTTTCGCAGTATTCTTTAAATTCGTTAGCTTTGAAAGCACCTCCCTTATCTGTTATAATCCTTCTCGGATTACCAAATACAATCTAGTTTAGGCGTAACTTATCTAAGACTTCTTTTGCATTCAAGGTCTTCGTAGGAAAAATCCACGTAAACTTAGTAAACGCGTCGATCATCAGTAAAATGTATCGGTAACTTTTCTTGGTAGATTCGAATGACCGACAGTGGTCTAAATGATAAGTATCTAACGGGACATTCTGTTTTGGTATCGGATTCAATAATCCTTCTTGTTTCCCTTGCTTTCTGTTACCTAATATACATGAAACACATGAAGCTATATACTCCTCATTCTTCTTGTGCTGGTTTTCTATAAAGTAATTTTTATTAATCAAGCTTTCAGTCTTTTTTGCTCCAAAATGACCTGGTTCATGTGCAGTTCGAATAATTTCAGTCCGCAAACTCTTTGGTATAACTAACAGTTTGTCTCCGTCTTCCTGTTTATAAAGAATACCGTTCTGTAAAATATAGTCATCGTATTTCTCATGTTCAAGAATTTTCATTATAACCCTCAGGTTCGAATCTTGCTGTTGGGCGCTTTGAATTTGACGTAATAATACATTTTCAATCGTCATCACAGCTGGATATCTGCTTTAGGCGTCTACATGCTTCATACGCTCTCCTCTTCTGTGTTCTATCTCATAGTCAAACTCTTCCAGCAACAATGCCCATCTGGCAACTCTAGTAGTTAGGTCCTTTTTATCCATCGTCTTTTTAAATGCTTCACAGTCAGTAAGGGCCAGTTGTATCAAAGTGGTTCAGCGAAAGTTCAGCTGAACTTGGTTCAAAATGCAAGGATACCGATTGTTGCAAGAATGGTATCCGTGGATTTTGAACCAAGTTCAGCTGAACTTTCGCTGAACCACTTTGGTACAACTGGCCCTAACAATCTTAAATTTAAGTCCTAATAAGTAGATTCTGAACTTTCTCAACGCTTCTATTATAGCCAGTACTTCTAACTCGTGACTATGAAATTTTTCTTGGGCCGGCGTTGTTTTTCTACTCATGAAATAAACGGGGTGCAATTTACCATCTTCGCCTTCTTGTAGTAGAGCAGAACCAAAACCATATTTGCTTGCATCCACATGTAACTCAGTACGTGCGTCTTATCGATAAATATTGATGGACCGGGAGCTGGCGACATTTTTCATTGTCACATTTTTTAAACCTTGGTTTATCTTTTATTTTATAATATTAATGATACTTATCAACAAAATGAACTCCTGCCATCCCGTTGGCGGGACAAAGATTGACAATGATATGTTAAAAAACACGAGTAAATGTTAAAAATATTAAAAGCTGAAACTTTTTCAATTTGTTAATAATATTTTAATAAGATATAAATCGACCTCCTGCCACTTCTCTCGTAGACCGGTCTACTCCTGCCATAACATATTTATGTGAAAAAAAAATATATGAATTGATGCAAATATTAAAAGCTGAAAATGTTTTTGTCACTTCTTCAATAATTAAGAGATTTAAAAAACGTATCCTGCCGGCCAGTTGATGGGACCTGGCTTCGGCAGGAGCTAGGAAGTAGTAAGGTAGTACCACATAAAACAATCAAATGTTGTCATAAGATGTTCTGACACAGACATTTTGATCATAGCACTAGGCAATATGCAATTTATGAATGAAAACGTAAAAGTCTGGTTAAAAGTAGCTGTCGGGATTAATGAGATATATAAATGTCAGCAAGCGGCATGAATCATTAGGTCCAGATTTGAGTCGCGCACTTCCAGCATTTCACGCATTCACAGGATGCGATTTCAATCCTGCTTATTTCAAGAAAGGCAAGAAACCGCCTTTCACAATTTTATAAAACCCTCCACAATTTATTGATACATTCTCCAAAATGCATGTATTCAGCTATTGAAACAAATAAAATGTTTGATACTCTGGAGAAATTCATTTGTGAAATGTACAGTTATAAAAAAAAATAAGTAACGTGAATGAAGCATTAGCTACGTTTATGAAAGCTTATAAATGTAACGACACCCTGGACCAGCTCAAACTGCAGTCGACAAGCAAGGTGGAGTTGCGACAACAAATTTTAAGGGTAATTTATATTTCCAGTGTGTGGTGCAACGCACACTCCCAACACCCAACCTTATTATCTCCTTCAGATTATGGATGGAAAGAAGTTGAAAATAAGCTGGAATTTCTATGGTCTGAAGACGATCAATTACCAACTTCTATCGGTGACGTAATTATTGATAAAATTGCTGAAACCGACGTCGCAGGTAATAACACTTTTCCTACTGAGTAATTAATTAAAAAAAACGTCACTAATTTTTAAATTGTTCATAATGTATTTACATAATCTGATGCGGTGACTGATGAACAGAATGACAATAACACTATGGAGCATCTTCAACATGACAGTGATTCCAGAGATAGTGAAGATTCCGACATTGAAGACTTATCCACTTTTGTGAAAACAGTTTATGAATATATCGACAAAAATACGTGTTTGTAAATTTTTTAAAGCTACATATTTTTTATCCATAAATAAATAGAAAATAATCTTGTGCGTTGAAACAAACTATATTCTGTTTTATGTGGTATTACCTTAATACTTCCTAGCTCCTGCCGAAGCCAGGTCTCATCAAATGGCCGGCAGGGTACGTTTTTTAATTATCTTAATTATTGAAGAAATGAGAAAAAAATTTTCAGCGTTTAATATTTGTATCAAATGATATTTTTTTTCACATAAATATGACTGTGGCAGAAGTAGACCGGTCTACGGAAGAACTGGCAGGAGATAATTTTTTTATCGTTTGTAATATCATAAGTGCTTAAAATTTTATCGATAAATTTTTTTCGAGAGCGATATTGCCTAATAATATTAAGAGTGTAAATTGGCCACTTTATTATCTAATTAAATCACGAGCGCTTTAGCGCGAGGAATTTAATTTTTGATAATAAAGTGACCAATTTACACGAGTAATATTACTGTTGGCAATATAGCTCGATAAAAAATTTATAGGTAAAATTTTTAAGCACGAATGGTATTTGCGGAGAATATTTCACGAATAAATTATTTAAATACAAAAACATATCTTTAACGACGAAATATCAAAGTAACGTATTAAGTGACAGTTGACATAAAGAATGATTTTATCGCGATAAAACTGTTTCAGGGATTTTATCGATATAATACTGCTGTCATTGGTCCAAATTTAAAAATTGTAGTAGTTTCATTGGTTAATAATTTCTGAGTGAAATAATCTTATTGAAATATTATTAAATAATAGAAAAAGTTTCAGCTTTTAAAATTTCCAACATTCACCTTTTTTTTTAACGTAATTGGCAGGCCGCTGTTAATCGCTGTCCCGCTGGTACCCCTGCAGGAGTCGATTTTAAGGTTTTGTAGCTCCGATATGACGCAAATAAAATAAAACTAATGTTTAAAAAACCTTACAAAATTTAGTGTCTCTAGCTCCCGGTCAGAACAGGTTTATTTATCAGTGCCATCTTGAGCTTATCAAAGGCTTGCTGTTGCTCGATGCCAAATACAAACAAAGATCCATTCTTTAGTAAATCACTCAATGGTTTGGCTATCTGAGAATACGAAGGAATATACTTTCTAAAATATCCACTCAGCCCCAAAAAACTTTGAATATGCTTAATAGACTTCGGCACAGGAAAATTTTTAATAGCTAATGTTTTCTCTTCAGTAAGTCGAATCGTTCCATTCTCTATTATGTGGCCAAGAAACTCTACTTTTCGTCGCATAAACTGACATTTCTTTAATTTCAGTTCAAGCCCGTACTTTTTAGCTGTGTCCAAAACGAGTTTAAGTCGTTCCAAGCCCTCCACTTCATTTCTTGACGGGACTATTACATCGTCCATATATCGAATAGCATAATCTTTGTTCATTAAAGGTTGAAATACTTGAGAAACAAATCTTTGAAACACGCTTGGGCTGTTACAGAGACCAAACGGGGTTTTGTTAAATTCAAATTGTCCGTTATGCGTCACGAACGATGTGTATTTTCTGCTGCTCTCCTCGACGGGTACAGGAAAAAATCCATTTTTCAGGTCAATAGTACTGAATACTCGAGCATCTTGGAGCTTGTCTAACACGTCTTCAATTAATGGTAATGGGAAGCGATCTTTGACTATTTTCTTATTGAGTTTTCTATAGTCAACACATATTCGGTAACTACCGTCTTTTTTTCTAACCAAAACAATTGGACTTGCAAAATCAGATGAACTCGGCTTAATAATACCATCTTGTAATCATTTACTTGTCTCTCAACTTCTTGTCTTTCCGGCAACGGTAATCGTCTTGGGCTGTCATGAATTGGTTCTTCATTGTTTAAAACAATCATCATCTCAATGCCGGTAGTCTCTGTTTTTTTCTGGCTTATAGTTCTGCACCATATCTTCTAATGCTTCTTTGATAACCGGATCTTGAATATGATTTATGTCAAGTTTATTGTCATTTTCGATCACATTTATTTGCATCATGAAATTTGTTTCCTCTAGTTTGTGTATAATCATTCCCTCCGTCGTGATGAATACTTCGGCTTGTCCTAGCAAGGGGTTGCCTATTATTGCTTCATAATTCGATGCGTCTTTTGGTATAACATGGAATAATAGGTTAAAATTTTCGTCACTTACTATAGTATCCGTGGTAAATGATCCTACAGTTTTGATTTGATTGCTTCCAATTCCTGATATTATTATTGAGCTTTGCGTCAAAGGAATGTCTTGTAAATGACTTCTGTAAATATCTTCCCTAACTACATTGATGTCACTTCCCGTATCAAAAAGAGCTGACATCTTGAAATTCTTAACAATTGTGTTCACCATATTTTTTTTAACAATTGAATTTACTGCAACGGTTGTTTGAGAACTTTCTGCGTCAGTAGTTTTTGAGGTAGTTTTCTTTGGGCAATTTCTTGATATATGACCATATTCATTGCAGCGGAAGCATTTCAAACCTTTTTGCTTCGACGGACATTCCTTCGATAGATGCCCCTTCGTTCCACAATTAAAACAATTGCTGCTTGATTTCTTGGAACTGTCCTTACCAGATTTGGCTCCCTCCGACTTAACTTGTTTTTCTTTCCTAAATTTATCAGTAGAGTTGTAGCTTGTATTTCCCCTTGGAGTGTATCCCTGATTTTTTGACTTAATTGTTTCATACAATTTTAGTTTTTCTTTAAACTCGGTAAACGATTTCGAACCGTATAACACTATCTTGTTGGCAGGATCGTCTATTATACCATCAATGATATATTGTATTAACGCTTCGTCTTCAATACTTGCTCGACTTCCAATTTCACGCATTGTAAGTACATATTCTTGTACGGATTCTTCTTTCTGCTTCCTTCTTCGCATAAGTGTTTTGTAAATTTCAGCACTGCTAACTGTAACCCCAAATTCTTCTTTCAACAACTTCTTTAACTTTTCCCAAGTTTTTATGCCCTTTTCTGCTTGAACAAATAGTTTAGCAATACCGCGTAATGATTTTTTTGCGAATATCAACTTTTGTAACCCATTCCATGCCATTAACTCAGCGGCTTCTTCAAAATCTTCAACCCATTTTTCAACTGGATAACCCTCTTTGCCATCAAATGGTCGAATGGAGTCTTCAACATCACGAAAAGTTAATGCGAATGATCTGTCTGGTTGTCTATATGTTTCAAATCGACTTGATAAATCATCTCCTGAACTTATGTCTTGTTCATCGTTCATTATTCGGTCTGTTCAAATTTTGGGCGGCATCTTGATCTGCATTGTCTTCATCTTCTTTGTGGTGTTCATCGTCATTATTTTGATTCGTCAACTTATTCAAATACACACAGATTCGAGTAGCAATGTCTTCGTCAGTTCCAGAGTAATCTAAATTTAATACGTGACAGGCAGCTATTAGATCAGCCAATGTTAGTTTAGCAAGCGCATCATTTATCTTTTCTTTAAATTCTTCGGAATTCTGATCCATATTGAATCCCCTAAATTCCCTTAAATTCCGTCAAATACGTCGCGGTTGTCCCTCTTCACCAAATGCCACGACATGCAACGCTTTAACGGCTTTTATTGCACTGTATACTGTATTTAATATTATACTCTATTCTAGCTATTTCGCCAAGTGAAACCATTTTTTACAGTGTATCTTAAAATTGTTATCGACTTAAAGAAACAACTACGTTGATCGACTTAATTTTAAAATAAAGAAAAATACTTACGTCTAGGTACTCTTTTTTAATTAAACAACATTCGTCTTAATCGTCTTTAAGATAAAATCAAAATAGGCAATCTGTTTTAAAAGAATATACCCATTATTCGTCTTTAATGTGAGGCGTCTTCAAATAAATGAAATATACATTAAATAACAGTTAACACGTCTTTAGAATCATAAATCGTCCTGAAATCGTAGACAAAACGTACGTCGACTTATCTGCTCTGCTTTGATAACTGAAACTCGCTATTAAAATAAAAACCTAAAATAAGCAGTTCGGCCAGATCATAAGTTTCATTTACAGCATAATAATCTGAAAGTCATTAAAATATATCATCCTATAACGTCTAAATAAAACAATAATTCAAATCGACAAATAATAAATTATCATGCATCCAAATATAACAGTCCCTAGGTTGCGTTGCGGCGTAACAGCATACAGAATACAGGTGGATCAAGGTCGACGGTAGAACAGCTGATCAGGAATAAAATAATTGTGGCAAGTTTAAACTTACAGTTTAGCGGCAGAATAACTTCCCTGTTTACGTTCTTTCTCGGCTATAGCAATGGATGATGGGTCATACAAAATCTCGTACAAAACGTAGAATGCAGGCAGCTGCAGTTTCGGTGAACTAGCCAATTTTTCTGCTCTGGTAATGTTCGTCTCGTGTCTTGTGCGTACGTCTTCCAGCAGGAAACAATCGGGGCGACTTTCAACTTTCAAGGAACTAAATCTGCAATCTAGTGGCACATTGCACTTTTATATTATCTCGTGTTATGCTTTGTCAATCACAAATATTTATTTATTCACAGGAAGTTTATGGAAATAAATCGTTTTTTCGGTCACTTTAATATTGTTGAACCTTTGTGTTTCGCACTGTCTTTGAATATTGTTTGTAGTGTTAGTACAGAGTTAAAATAATTATTTTCGTAGTTATCCTCTCAAAAGTAGACAAAGTTTTTATAAAAATAATCACTTTCTTACAACAGATAGTCTTGGAATCATCCCGGTTGAGCCCCCAAAATATGTAGGTCTATCTTTTACCTCGTACAAAAAAAAAATAAACGAAACACCATACTTTTAGGTTAGAGATTATAATGTAATGGTTTGAAACATATAACTTTGTCACAATATGTAGGTATTAAGCCCCCCCCTAAACGTACCTATAAGTTTGTAATACATGAACGTGCATACAAGTATCAGATACATGAATAAGAGCTACACAGTAGTTCTTTACAGCAAACTTGTCTTACACATACAATTTGTGCAAGCATGCTGATAAATAATTTGTGTGTTTAGGTATCAGATTTATTGATAACTACATTTACATGTTTCAAATACAAGTTCGTCGCCTACAAGTTAAAACAATCCTGTATAGATCAGTTGCTTTCAAATATTTGTGCAATCTTGTTTGAAGGTCTGGCTCAGCAACATAAAAAAATACGCAAACAAATTTTGTCAGAGTAGTCGCTCAACTACACTTTTCAAACATGGACAGTCGCTTCAACATGTCTGAATAGCAGAATAGCACGATTCATACTAAATAAATATATGTACAAAGAAATGGGCATGTTGTCCACACAGGCCGCTAGTCGGTTGCAGCCCTACATGCTTCAATTTGTTTTACGCAAACATAAAATCAAACTCTGCAGATTCTTGCAATTATGTTTGAATAATTAGATTGTACAATCAAATATCGGAACTACACTTGATTTGTCGCTTGTACAAATTTTCTAATTCATACATGAATGTTGAAATATCGTTACGTGTAGTTTTGTATCATGTTGGTTCATACAAATCAATTCAAGCTTGTTGCAGTGAAAATGTTTTTAATAAAACTTGATGGTGCAAACATATCACATATACACATTACTGTATTAATGTAGGGGTAATTCTTGTTTGTACAGATAAGTATAATAAACTATGTTTCTAATACTTGTACGTATGTCTAGTTTGATAATAGTTTTGTATGTGCATTTTATATCTGCAGACAAATCAAACAAACTTGAAGGTATGTTTAGGGGGGGCTTTATACAGTAATATTCACTACGAAAACTAATCAACTATTAAACAGTATATTTAATGATAAAACTTATGTTATTCGTCGGAGGTAGGTACGTCTTGCCAACGTCTTTCGTCTTTCTTACGGCTTCCCATAACCTTTTTGCGCCAAAACGTTAAGCGGCAGTTTTTCCCTCTCCCCGACGTTTAACCGGCATCCGGCGTTGCCAACCGAATTGCCAACTAAATAAAATAAAATACTTTCTTCCTACATAAATATGGTAAAATGTTTTATAAGAAAACACAAAAATTTAATTATGAACATATTCGGTTCTTTTATATTGTAGAAGGCTAATAAATATCGCGGGGCTGAACCAAGAAACGGCAACGAAGTAGATAAAAAAAAACCGCTGCCAATTCTGGGATCAAAACTTCCTCACCTTGTGGTGGAGTTTATAATAAAAGTAATTTATGACGTATTTTGTATTTTGACGTATTTTGATTTTTTTGACGTATTTGGTTTTTTTGGCGTATTTTGTTTATTTCAACATTTGGACACAATATTATAATGGATTTGTAGATTAGATCCTATTTCTAATCTTTCATCATGAAAATTTTTTTGTAAAGTTAGAAATAAAAATGTTGGGGTCCGGTAGACCCCCTTCCAGTGGACCGATTTTGCTCATCAATGAACTCAATCTTTTCCTTGGCCTCTAGAACGTGTGTACCAAATTTGAAAGCTTTATCTCAAAAACTGTAGCTGCTATCGCGATACACACACACACACACACAGATACACAGACACACACACACACACACACAGACACACAGACACACACACACACAGACAGAAAATTTTTTTTGTCTGAAATTTTGTGTATCGTCATAATTCGTCGAGATTCGTCCAGAAATGCAATAAAAATTTTCAAAAATTTTTTCACGAATACATACCTTCCTCACTTTTGGTGAGGAAGTAAAATAGACTTTAACGGTTGTTTTTCAATAAACGATTGTTTCACACATATTTCCTTCTCGTTCGCATTAAAAAAGTATTGTTATTAATGTTAATATATGTACTATTGCGGCCGAAAAGAAGTAATCGATTTTTTTATCAAGTAGTATATTTTTCAAAAAAAACTGTTACGGTTCAAGAATCGGACCGCTACCTAATGAATACTAATAAGTAATTGCGGTTAACTGAAATTAAAATCCTGGTATTGTGGGTCGTATAAACTCTGGCAACAAATATCACCGAAAAGATACACAAAATACCAGCGGAAATACCGCCAATCGCCATCCTCCATCGAAATATAGTTCCGAATTTAAATATTAATTAGTTTGTACTCATAGGGTATTGGGTAATTATTACGGTCATACTGTAGTTAGATTTGTTTGTTTATTTCATTGTTAGGGTCCCCGGAACATTATTTCAGTTTTTTTAGTGAATTCCTGTTTTTGTATGTATGCTGGACGCTCAACTCGCTTCCTCGAGTACTGTTTCGTCGGAGGTGTTACTGAAAAAGGTCGTGTAAGTGGCGAGCTGTTTTACGTTAGTAAGGATTGTGTGGTGTCCATTAAATTGGGATTCGTCTTACTATTCGTAGCTAAAAATTGTGAGGAATATTTTATGTCAAGAAATCTTGGGAGGTTTTCTGTTGTTTCGTTTATACGGAGTAGTTATCAGCTCATGGTAAGTCCTTCTTATCCGTCATTTTAAGTGGAAGCGTCTTACAGGGTTTTCTTTAACTTTCTTTGAGAATAGTATAGGTACCAAAATCAACCCTCAGACACGTCTATGTGATTGGAAAAGCCTTCTACAGGGAGTAGAAGTAAGTAAACGATGTTCTGGTGCCCGATGTTATGTAATACTTGTTCTCTTTCATTATTTCTTTCAGGGTTTTTTTTGTTCCCTGTTCCTGCTGTTTAGTCCTCAGCTTTATTGTTTTTATCGCTGTCTCAGCTGTATTCAACGTGTTTCTGGTACGCTGTTACGCAAAAATAGTCGCCTGGCTGCGGATGCGAGGGTTCTAACCGTCTCTCCTTAGGGTTTTCCAGAGAGGTCCGTCTTTGGAACGCCAGACTAATTAGTATCCACTGTCCACCCATCATCCCCTATCGCCGCTCCCTTGAGTCTGTAGGTTAAAGCCAGGATCGCCGACCATCGTGGAAAGACCATTCCTCCACCGTGGAAACACAGCTAAGTGTCTCATTTAGTGTAATATTAGATACCTAGTTATATTATTGGTTTTTTTTTGGGCTGGTTGTTTATGTACCAGAGAAATTTTTACTAGTACCAGCTAACGTAATTGTTGATGTACCACCAAAGTATATCTGTATATATATATATATATATATATATATATATATATATATATATATATATATATATATATATATATATATATATATATATATATATATATATATATATATGTAAGTTAATGGTAATATAAATTTATTATATTATAATCTTTTACCAGAAAAACTCAGATTTTATAGAAACTCTTCATATATTACGACTTGCGTATCGTACAAGCTCTGATTCAATTCTGAATCGACATAGTTACAAAAATATAATACCGCAAGCATATGCGATTCTTATAAATAAAAACATACATTAAAATAACGACTCTAATATTATGATATTTGATATTTGATTTGTTTGGTAATGCCGGGCTCGAAAACGCTGAATCTCACACGGCCAATCCTGACATTTAATTCGTCCTCGAATTATGTTACGGACAAGGTTGCCTTATGTTCTACTTCACGTTGCACGGGCCAGCCACATTTTCCCAGTTAATCATCTGTAAATGGAAAGCATCTCTACAGTATCTTTTTAATTTTCACGTTTTGTTGCAAGAATTTCAAATTGCAATTGAATACCTACTGCACTGTTAAATTTACATCCTTGCAGCAAAACAATAAATCATTTTAAAATGCAATAATATACAGAGTTCTCTCAAACATTCTGCAACGCGTTATGCTTTCAACAGAGTATCCTTTAATCATTTCTTTTTTTTTTTTCAGTAAAGCGTTGGTAGCTTTCAACAGTGTATTTCCCTATACTGTAAAGCGTTTTAAGCTTTCAACAATATATTTGCCTTCACTGTAAAGCGTTCTTGGCTTTCAACAGTACATTTCCTCTACTGTAAAGCGTTACCGGCTTTCAACAGTTAGCTGCCTTTACCGTAAAGCGTTATCGGCTTTCAACAGTTAGTTACCTCTACCGTAAAGCGTTATCGGCTTTCAACAGTTATTTACCTTTACTGTAAAGCGTTATCGGCTTTCAACAGTCCCTATAAGACTTTCATTTCCATCTCAAATATCCAACAATATTTACCTTACTGTAAAGCGTTATCGGCTTTCAACAGATTTTTTTTTATTTTGTTTTTTTTTTTAATTTTTTTTTAATATTTTTTTTTTATAATTTTTCTTTTATCTTGAGTCTATTTTACAAACGACTCACCGTTAGTAGAAAATTCTCCTGGCCAAGATCGAAGCATGTCCCTAGCAACAACTCGAGTCCAGTTGGTAGTTAACTTCTTCAGTTCAAGGCGGTCATTTGGTAACTGTTTCGTAACTTCAAATGGCCCTTCATATCTAGGATCCAGCTTTGACAGGTATGAATCGCCAGAGGGATGGAAAACGATGTCTTCAACATTTACAGGCTTTGTACTTCGTCTGGTTTTGTCGAATAGGCGTTTTGTAGAGTTTGCCTTTTGGCGCATTCGTTCGTATGCCAGCTTACGATCTTTTTCTAAACTAGTACTACTGCCTTGCCCAACAGTTGCTATTAAAGGGTCAATTAATACCTGAACTTCAGGTGTACTATTATCATGGCCCGTTAATAAATAAAGTGGTGAAAAACCCGTACTTTTTTGAACGGTAGTGTTAGGTGTAAGTTGTAATTTTGTAATGATATTGGGCCACTCTGATTTATTACCAATTGTAATATTTGTTTGAAATTTTTTGAGCAAATTCAACAAACGATTAAGCTCGTCACCCTGTAAAGAGGTTGTAATCATTTCCAATGTGAAATTATTTATTATTTTTGTATTACTAGTTTCATCAAGAGACAAACGGGTTCCTTGAAAATCTGTGCACAATTTAAGTCCTGTGTAATTTAATAAATCTTGACCTAGAATAGCGTCTGGAATCATTACTGTTTCGTCAACAACATAAAACATTATTTCAAATACCGTGCCATCTCGACGAATAGTTATGGTTGTTGTTGCGTCAGCATATATCGAATTATGACCTAAGCCTTTCAATATTATAAAACAAGGCTCTAAATGACACTTTAACTTTTTAACGATCTTTCGCGACAATAGACTACACTCAGCTCCTGGTTAGAATTAAACAGTTTATCAATAACCCCTGTATTTCAAATTGGACACAAAAGTTTTTGTCAAGAGTGACACAAAAGTACTGGATATTCGACTGGTTTTGAAATTTCGACGTCTCGAAACCTTTTGTTTTGTTTTTTAAGTAACATTTATTGGTCTCATGCCCATATTTTCCACAAAAATTATAATTACGTTTATTAAAGGAGCTATTGGAATGTTCCCCTTTTTCCCGCGAAATGTTATTTTCGCGGCAATGACGGCTCAGATGACCAGGTTTATTACATCTGTAGCACAGTTTGGGAATTTCTTTGTCTGCAAAAGGATAAGGTCTTTTTAATGACTCATTTTCATGACGATCTCTGTTCGAGCGGATTTGATAGTTATTTAGCAAAAGCAATAAATCACATATTGTCGTTACTTTACTATTAAAGGCGGCAGTTTTAACATGAATATCTTTGATGTCACCTATTACAAGTTCTAGCAACTGTTGGTCTGTTAAATTAAATTTTAAGGCATTTAATAAAATCAATTTCTTTCTGGCATACTCACTGTACGACTTCGCATTATTGCTGGTAAATAAAGCTGCCTCTAGAAATTTTTCGTTCAGGTTTCTTTTTGGTGGATAAAGTTTTGTAAGATCATGTTTGAAAGTTTCCCAGTTTTTAATCGTTGGTTTCCATGCAGCATACCATTCCTTCGCCTCTCCAGACAATTCACTAGCTGCTCGGACAACTTGTTCAAAATCACCCCAACGAAATGTAACTCCCAATTCTTCAATTTGTTGACACCACAAAGCAGCTCCATCACTATCGATAGTAGGGTCGAACTTTGGCACTGCAACAGACGTCGATGGCACTGCAAGTTCTACTCGACCTTGTGAGCTTTTTAGTTCTTTTAAAGTGTCTACTAGCACTTGAGTTAAATCTTCCATTTGGGTATTTTTTGGTTTCGTCGATTTCTGTTTAGGCATTGTTCAGTTTTCTTGTGATTCACACTTCAGCACTACTTAGTGGTTTTCACTTCAGCACTACACACTTTTTTTTTTTAATTATTAATTGTTTTCACAGGTGTTTCGGCAGGTGTATCCCACTTCTGATGTAAGTTAATGGTAATATAAATTTATTATATTATAATCTTTTACCAGAAAAACTCAGATTTTATAGAAACTCTTCATATATTACGACTTGCGTATCGTACAAGCTCTGATTCAATTCTGAATCGACATAGTTACAAAAATATAATACCGCAAGCATATGCGATTCTTATAAATAAAAACATACATTAAAATAACGACTCTAATATTATGATATTTGATATTTGATTTGTTTGGTAATGCCGGGCTCGAAAACGCTGAATCTCACATATATATATATATATATATATATATATATATATATATATATATATATATATATATATATATATATATATATATATATATATATATATATATATATATATATATATATATATATATATTGTAATGATTTTCGTAAATCTGTTTAAGAATAATTTTATGATATCAAAATTTATTTAATTTATTTAATTTATTTGGGCGCCAGATATTATGATTCTAATATCAAAAATAATATTTTATTATATTTACCTTAAGATCTCTTGCTCAGTAGTAGGTTCAAAATAGAAATTTAGTATTATTATTTCCAAACTTAGAAAATAAAATTCAATTGATTTCAATGTTATATAAATGTTATATTAAAATAAATCAGAGAATATGGTTACAATTATTAATTTCTTATGTTAAAATTTCTAATTAAATAAATTATATTATGGACTCTTTGTCCGGGTACCCTTTTTTAAAATATTTTGCAAAATATTACCTTTTTATATACCGGTTATGCTCAATAGAAATCTTCCATAATTTTCACAATATTTAATTGAAAAGTTCTTTCTTGAAATTTCTACTTCTTATACTGATCTGTCTTCTGAAGTTTCAAATGTCGCCAGGTATGTAAAATCTTCTTATCTTAAATATTCTTTATTATTATGTTTTTATTTCCTTTATAATTAATTTGGATTATATTTTAATTAATAGCTTTTTATTTCTTTTATTAAATTCTTCTTTCTTTCAGGATCTATTATTATTCAGCCGCCGGAACGATGTGTCTCTTTCAACGGTTGGCAAGTGACTGTTTTAGAAACGGCATCCATTATTATTTATGACGTTCTTGACATCAAATCCTACACAGCTATCTTTATTTTGATGAATTTTGTTTGACAAATATGTTCTTTTTCAAAATTTTACTTTCTGATAAGTTAAACCTCTTTTCTAATATTATGTTCTAAATCCTTGTTTTCTAAGCTTCCTTTTGATATGTCTTTTATCTGCTTACTTTCCATATTAAAAATTTTAGATGTCACCTCACTATTTTATATATAACATTTTTAACATTGTTTATATTACAATTAATTAACTCTATATCATTTCTTTAATCAACACCGAACAATTTTTGATACATTATATTTACTTTCCAAACCTTTTACTATATTCTTTTACCATGTTTTTCACATCTTGTGAGAAACTTCAAAATTTGTTCTGTATCTTTTATCTTAACTCTTATTTACAACAAAACTATGTTCTACATAAAACTTCATGTTCTCTTCATTTAAAATCATATAACAACTCTTGTATATATTAAAATTTAAAACTATATTACTATAATTTTTATTTACTGTCAATTAAATTTTATTTTAACTTTCTATTCTCCTATTTTTATTATAAAATAAATATAATACAAATATTTTAATTCTAATCTTTACACGACTACAAGATATCATATCAATATATATATATACATATATATATATATATATATATATATATATATATATATATATATATATATATATATATATATATATATATATATATATATATATATATATATATATATATATATATATATATATATATATATATATATATATATATATATATTCTCCCAGAGTATAAAGTGAGCCCCATGTAAAGAGAATTCACGGTTGAAGTGAGGTCCGAAACAAAATTAGGACCGTATATGGACCTCACTTTGTTAAGTCATTCAGATTTCATCTGGAAGTTGCCCTACCGGTGTAGATTGCGATTCCAAAAAATAGTGTGGACCTCAGTTGGTAAGTAAAATGCTTAAAATTGTATAATTTAGTTTGCCGTTTCTCCGTTCGAGGGCGCTGCTTCAGGCGTATATTTTCTATCTGTATATTTTCGCAATATTAGTAACCACATTGCGACACACAAAGTGAGGACCGTAAAAGTGGCAACTCTGTATGGTTCTCGCTACACAGTACATTTATTTAGCCGTGGCCTGGGAGGTCTCGGTTTTGCACATCGTGCACATTTTATCGATATATTTAAATAATATGAATAACAACAACACCAAGCCAATATATTTATTTCACTTACATTATTTGGAATATCAGATCAATTTTGTGTTTCATAATGTCTGGGATTCTTATTTATTTTTGATTTTTTGAAAAATTGTATTCTAATGAAATATTCTGCCTAATCTGACACACGATAATACATCATAAAATTTAACTTACGCTCCGTTGTGTACAGGGTGACTTTTTTATCAGGGGAAATGCGTTTTTCTCGTAAACGGCTAAAGGAAACTATTTTTTGTACAAAGTATTATATTCTTACCGACTGTTACTAAAAACTAGGATAGAAATATAACATAAATATGCAGGGCTCTAGACGTCTCGACGCTACAAAATTTTTTTTTCCAGCAACATACCACTTTTGTTACACCATTGGAAAGGTCTTTTGAGGTGGGGCAATAGTGCGTCGGATCTCGATATCTCAAGTTCTACGATAGCTAGAAATTTTTAAAAAAATTGCAAGTGAAGTAGAAAAAAAAGTCTATAACTGGAAATTATTTTCGAACATACAGGGCGAGCCAAGAAGAAATTACAGGACCAAGTGCCTATCTTTTAAATGGAATGCTGTGTATATCAGTACATTTTTTGAAACCTCTTTCTAGGCTCTATTCATTCCTATATTAGCATTGAATGTCTTCCAACCACTTGGATGTAATGAATTTATTTGTTGAAATAATGCAATCTGCAGATGATTATTAAAAAAAATCACCACAATCACGATTATGGGTTTTAAGAAAAATTTATTTGAATACCAGTTACGGGACATCTAATTAATGTTTCTGAATTATTTTCATTTCCTAAAACTGTACAGGGTGGCCAAAAATTATTTTTCAATTAATAACTTTTTAAATTGAATTTTCTCAATTTTTTCAAATGGAACTCCCTGTATATTTTTCAACGATGTGATGTAGAAATGAAACACAAACATTTTTCGTAAGTACTTCCGTATGGCTAATTGCAACCAATTTCGTTTTATAAACAAATAAGTGTCAAATTCAAGAATAAACTTAAAAAGAGGTTCCCTCAAATAATTCTTTAGATAAATTTATAATAGGTGTTCGACGTGGTGCCCATTTTGATTGACACACGTCTTTATGCAATTTTGAAATGAGGCCATTTGGTGGAACCATTTCTTCCAATCCATTGAAACGAATAAATAGTATTTAACGGGTCCTTTAATGTAATGTTTTTTTTACATTTTTTTGCTGTTGTCGTTATTCGACAAGCAATGAAACCTCAGTTTGGTAAGAAACCTCTTTTTAAGTTTATTTTTGAATTTAGTAATTATTGCTCAGTAAAACGAAATTGGTTGCAATTAGCCATAGGGAAGTACTTACAAAATATGTACGTTTTTCATTTCTACATCACATCGTTGAAAAATATACAGGGTGTTCCATTTGAAAAAATTGAGAAAATTCAATTTAAATAGTTCTTAATTGAAAAATAATTTTTGGCCACCCTGTACAGTTTTAGGAAATGAAAATGATTCAAAAACATTAATTAGATGTATCGTAACTCGTATTCACATAAGTTTTTCTTACCCATAATTGTGACTGTGGTGATTTTTTTAATATCCATCTGCAGATTGCGTTATTTCAACAAAAAAATTCATTACATCCAAGTGGTTGGGAGATATTCAATGCTAATATAGAAATGAATAGAGCCTAGAAAGAGGCTTCAAAAAATGTACTGATATATATAGCATATCATAAAAAAGGCACTTGGTCCTGTAATTTCGTCTTGGCTCGCCCTGTATGTTTGAAAATAATTTCCAGTTTTAGACTTTTTATCTAGTTCAGTTGCAATTTTAAAATAAATTTATAGCTATCGCAGAACTCGAGATATCGAGGTCCGACGCACTCATCGAGGTGAGAGAATATAGAGATGCATTACTGTACAATTCGTTGAAGCCTATTTCGACGTCACAGGGCCGACTAAATATGGCGGATGAACAGGATTGGATTCAGGAATATCTTCATAGAAAATATTTAAATAAAAAAAAAAATTATTGATAGAAGAAATTTTCTCTAACGTTAATATAGGTATATTTGTTATAGACCGATTTCTTATGTTCTTAAAAAAGCCTTTGATAAAACAATAAGATATACCCATAATGTGAATGATTGAAATTGTATGCAAATACAATGGCGGATTTAGTATTGTGTTAGTGGGTCCAATTATTGAATTTATGCAGTATTAAAATGAAGGATTTTTTGGCTTGCTTGGTTTCTGAAAGCGTAAATATTTTAGAATTTTTATATTCATGGGGAGAGGGGAAGCATGTACCCTCCATCTACAAGTACAGGAACTGTCTTGTAGTAACTTTGTTAAAATGTTCAAGTACGTGATAAGGAAGGAAAAGGAAAGAAAAAATATTTCAATTAATACTCGTGTTTTTTTATTTTATTTATTATATAATCTATCTATATTATTCAGGAGATAGTATAGGTCGACTTTCGCTTGATGACGAAAAAAAAGTGAATGATGTACTAGGGCGACTCTCAGGAGACAACAAAACACTTCTCGTACTTGACTCTTCTCTTTCCTCGTAGGTACTGTTGGTGCTCCTAAAATCATTTATGCAATTAAATAAACTATTTATTTCTAATACCTACATATTGCTCACATCAAGCAGAATTTCAGAAACATTTCATTATTATTATCATTTCAGCTAATATCACTGGCAACAAGCAAGCATAAAATATATTATAATTTTATATGTGTACTCTAGACCAAAATATTCAATGAATAAGTAATTGTTTAGAATATAATCTACTATAAATATGAGCTTTTAGTGATAATTTTAGAAGAGAGCAGTATTGAAAACCGTGGAGAAAATATAGTACGACCTTACCAGATCGAAATAAAAATACATTTTATTTACAAGTTCCTTATCGTATACACATTTTCATAACCACTAACCTGTGTAATTATTAATGGCACTGTATGCAATCTTAATTTAACTTCATTGCCAGAACGATCAAAAGAATTATCAGGAAAATGTTCAGAACAAATAAACTGCATATTTGGATGGTGTCCACGCATCCCTATGGATCGCTTGTAACCATTCCCTTCGTCTATTTTCATCCTTGGGAAATCTGTAATAAACAAATTTGTTGTCTATATAATATGTCAAAACAAAGTGCCATTCCATAACAGGAGTAGGTACCTATTCAGACACGACATGCTTTCATTTGAATGCACAAAAATCAAATAAAAACTATGAGTTTTTACTTGATAACAACAGCACTACTTAGATATCATTTAAATACTTTAATGAACATCTATATGAATTCAATAAAATGGAAAAAAAATTGTAGTTTTACATTTTATATGAATTTAAAACGCTTTTCTATGGTTTGTCTGTAGTTTTTAACATTATTTTTATAAAGTTATTTACCTTTCACATGTTCAGGAATGAAATCCACAATAAAACTTCAGTCAACTAAACCAAGAAATTTTTGAATACGTACCTGTGATATGAAATACTTTTCTAGTTTTGCGATCGCTTCTATTTCGGCAACCCACGACGCTACAGTTTGGCATTTTTATATCAATAAGTCTTTCACATATAAATGCACTGTCCAAAGTTTGAAAATAACTACAATAAACACAGAAAATCACACTTTAATAACCACTCAACTAGACATAACCTAAGCTAATGACACTAATGACAGGTCATACTAAATATGGCGCCTGGCTTCACGTTCGCAATGCATAGGCCATCTCTATCCCCTCCCACCTCGATGGACGCACTATTGCCCCACCCTGTATAGTAAGGAAGTTCTGGTCAAAAGAAATGTTAGTCATAAGTAGTTTATCACCCTGTATTTTAGTAATTAAGCGGTACAGACACATTTCTACAGCTACTCGTGAATAGACAGGGGGTCCTCTATCATTCTTAGAAGTATCTACAGGGTGATTCTTTTATCAGGGGAAATGCGTTTTTCTCGTAAACGGCTAAAGGAAACTTTTCTGTAAAAAGCATTATATTCTTACCGATTATTACTAAAAACTAGGATAGATATATAACATAAATGTGCAGGGCTCTAGGCGTCGCGAAGCTACAAAAATTTTTTTCCGGCAACATACCACTTTTATTACACCATTGGAAAGGTCCTTTGATTTCGAGTGTTTTTGCTATATTCTATTTTTCTCGATAATTATTCGTTAAAAAGTTATGATGTAATATTTGCTCCCTGAAACGGGTTTTTCGATCTGTATAAGGGGCTGTAGCTCCCTTAGGAAGCATATTTGGACATGTTTGTATGAACTTTTATGCTTATTTTTACATGTAGAATTAGCTCCAGAATTTGTGGACAGTAATTTAGAAACACCCTGTATGGGTGATATAGTATTATGGATGATGTATCCATGTTTCTAAATTGCTATCCAGAAATTCTGGAGCTAATTCTACATGTGAAAATAAGAATAAAAGTTCATACAAATATATGTCCAAATGTGCTTCCTAAGGGAGCTACAGCCCCTTAAAGAGAGCGAAAAACCCGTTTCAGGAAGCAAATATTATATCATAACTTTTTAACGAATAAGTATCGAGAAGAATAATATTTAGAAAAATGACTCGAAATCAACAGACCTTTCCAATGGTATAATAAAAGTGGTATGTTGCCGGAAAAAAATGTTTGTAGCGTCGCGACGCCTAGAGTCCTGCACATTTATGTTATGTTTCTATCCTAGTTTTTAGTAACAGTCGGTAAGAATATAATACTTTTTACATAAAATAGTTTCCTTTAGCCGTTTAGGAGAAAAACGCATTTCCCCTGATAAAAGAATCATCCTGTATAGGGTAGTCATTTTATCTTGATAACATTTTGATCTTATATAACTCTTTTATTTTTAAAGTTATATTACTATGAACCAAAAAACCAAATTTCAGGGTGGCTCACCAAGTTTTCTTTTTGTCTCCATAGAAAACAAAATATTGTCAATTATTAAAGATATACACATAACTTGTGTTTTTATTTAATGGAACACCCTATATATTTTTAACCAGTTGAATAGCATATTTTGTTCTGATTTCAAATAGCACACTTCATATTTTGATCCAGCTGTTTCCAATTTATTCGCAAAAATGTAAAATATTTTTTGGATGATTGTGTGCTGTGAAAATAAAATAATGCTAATTTTTTACATATTACAAACTATAATTTAGGGCGTCGGTGTGGCATAAACCTTATTGTGCTTTTGGTAGATACATTTGAATTGATTATTATAAGATAGATAGGATTCGTGGGGTCAAATATAAATAAATTAGAAACTAAATCGTGCCATATACCCCAAAAGATGAAACTGGTGCAGCTACGGACACGTGTTTCGGAGTTATTGCTCCTCGTCAGCGTAGCGTAGCTAAATAAAGAATCTAAGATCTAAAGCAATAACTAATAAAGGTTAGAAAGCACAGTACACAGTACCCTTTATTTAGCTACGCTACGCTGACGAGGAGCAATAACTCCGAAACACGTGTCCGTAGCTGCACCAGTTTCATCTATTGGGGTATATGGCACGATTTAGTTTCTTACTGATTATTATTTTCACAATGATATTCCGTCACTTTAATGTTCAAGAAAGGAGTGATAAATGCTTTACATTTTTGCGAGTAAATTGGAAACTGCTGGATCAAAATATAAATTGTGCTATACTATTGAAATCAGAACAAAATGTGCTATCTAATTGGTTAAATATGTAGGATGTTCTATTTAAAAAAACACAAGTTATGTGTATATCTTTGACAATTGACAGCCTTTTGTTTCTTCTGATGACAAAAAGAAAACTTTGTAAACGATCCTGCAATTTGGTTTTTGGTTCATTGTAATAACTTTAACTTAAGTATTTATATTTTATTTATCGTTTATAAGATGTAAATAACAAAAATCTATTAGTGCGAATATTGAGATCTGATGATTGTTAACAGCCCAAGTTGTTCGTTAGTTACATTACATTTACAGCCTATTATACAAGATGTCTCAACGATAACAAATATTGAAGAATTTGTCTGCGTTAAAGTAATAAATCGCAGATTATGCTGATCTGATATAACGACATATGGCAACATGGCGTGGACCTTACTTTATCTTTATACACATATTTCAGTCCTAACTTTGTTCTGTTGCCAAAAAAATATACACGGCTCTCACTTTAATACATGAATAATGCAGTCCTCACTTGTAGTGATATACGCAGAAAAAAAAAGTTCGACATTTTTAGTTTTTCTTGTGTATATTTGTGATCCCTCTACTTTTATTTACAAAGTAAGGTTACACTGACACAGTGATGTTTCTAGCGCCACTCCATCTACCGGTCCTCATATTATACGGTTTACGACGTGTCCTCAGTTTGATATAGGGCCACAAATATATATATATATATACCGGGTGACCACGAAATGACGCTCGCCCTTATATCTTCTTTGTTTTACAAGATATAAATTTCAAATTTGGGCATGTCAAATAACGGTTAAATATGCATTATTTCAACTGTTTTATCACTTTCCGGCGCTTCCGGTTTCACCGGAAATGATACTAACTTTAGTTTTTTAAATGGAACACCCTGTATATTTTTACATTTTTGGATTTAGGAGGTCATTCTGGATACAGTTATGGCATATCGAGATAAAAATATTATTGACAGATATTTTTATGAGCAAATTTAATTGTTCATCTAGGCGGCCGTGATCCCAAAAAAATGTTTCGTTTTGCTTCAATAATTAATCAAAAAATTCGATTTTGATATCAAGCTGTCAAACTATTCATTTGTTTCTTTCGTTACATTTCAAAAGGCACCTATTTGATAGAAATTCAGTGTTAAATATTAAGAGAGAGTTAATGTGCATTTACAACTTGTTAAATGTAATTTTTATGTATTATAATATGAACAAATAATGAAGTATTTGGTACCAAATTATCGGTAATGAAATGCTTTATTTAAATAACGTAGTGAGCCACCACGGTGCCATTTAAAAAAAAATAGTTATTTTGAAAAAACGATTTCCGAAATGTTTCAGATCTTATAACACAAATGTCATACGACATAATATCATAGTTGTATTTTTTGATTAATTATTGAAGCAAAACAAAAAATTTTTTTGGGGTCACGGCCGCCTAGATCAAAAATTAAATTTGCTCATAAAAATGTCTGTCAATAATATTTTTATCTCAATATGCCTTACCTATATTCAAAATGACCTCCTGAATCCAAAAATGTAAAAATATACAGGGTGTTCCATTTAAAAAACGAAAGTTAGTGTCATTTCCGGTGAAACCGGAAGCGACAGAAAGTAATAAAATTGTTGGAATAATGCATATTTCACCGTTATTTGACGTGCCCAAATTTGAAATTTATATCCTGGAAAACAAAGAAGATATAAGGGAGAGCGTAATTTCGTGGTCACCCGGTATATATATATATATATATATATATATATATATATATATATATATATATATATATATATATATATATATATATATATGCAAAGTGTCTTATACACCTCCAAAATGATATACGTATTTAACGAATACGCCTCCAAAATCGGAGGCGACTTCGAAAAATCGGTGACCAATACGAACCTATGTGTAAAACATGTTCATTGTCATTATTACGTCATTTTTCCCAAATGTACATATACAGTTATACAATGTAGTTCACTGTAATTCCACCAGAAGGCGCCACCAGTTAATACGCATATACGCTACAAATGGTGGTTAAGCAGAATTTGCCTCCACATGTTCTCTACACCAATACACCTCAGAAAATTGGCAACAGTGTACGGAGGTAAGTTAGTACGTTAGTTTAATATGTGTGTAAATATTATTCATTGGTGTTATTTTACCTTCTGTGGAAAAGCGCTCGCGTGCGATTTGACTTCAATAATGTTTTATTAACATGTATACGTACTAGCTTTGTTTATGAAGTAATATCGTTGTTCAACTAGTAACTAGTGTTAGTACTAGATTGACATATTGATTAATGATTAATTAAAATAGACGAGTATTACAATTTTATTATTACTCAGGCTCAAAAAATACAATTAGTTCAAAAATAATTTGGAAGTAGCTTATTTAAAACAAAATAAGAATAAACATAATTTAACGTTTTTATTTATTCAGAACAAAAATTTGTGTGAATGATTTTGGTGTGTGTAAAATTATTTATTTATTCCTTTGGTTGAAAATTAATGTTGGTAGTGTACGTAGTATTTCAATATGTTTTTCATAAAAAAGTAACTAAAATTGCAGTTATTAAACCAGTATAAAATATGTAAATTAGCAATAATAAAATCATCTGTAAATGAACAGTATCAAAAATATTTGTAAACTGTTCTGAATTAGATTAAATAGATACACATACACATTTTATACAAAGGTGTTCAAAGATCAGCTTTAACCTGAAGATGATGAACTCGACAATCTATTAATACAGATATGGGTAAGTAGTATTATTCCTTTTAAATTTTTATAACCAATTATGACTTTATTTGCAGGTTTGACATTATTCAAAAGTAAGTGGATATACAATATTGCATAAAAAACAAGCTTAAGATTTTATTAGCAACATGTCATATCAAATAGTTAAGTAATGTTCTTGTTTTAATACATACAGTGTGGAACAGCCAAATGAAATAAACTCATTATCTCAATTATTGTGAATATTTTTTAAAAATCCCTAGGTACCTACGTCGATTTTGGATTCTGAAATGACATCCTGCAATGTACAAATTTCATCTTTTAATTCAACCCCGTTCAAGTGGCAGTTGCAAACCCTAAATTTTTTAATGGACTTAAAGTAAGGACTTGTGATACCTTATTTGGAACATATTTTTACATTTATAGATTCAGGATGTCATTTTGGATACAGTTATAGCATATTGAGATAAAAATATTAATGGCTGACATTTTTATGAGCAAAATTAATTTTTTATCTAGGCGGCCGTAATCCCAAAAAATGTTTTGCTTTGCTTGGGTAATTAATCAAAAAATATATTTTTGACATTATGCCACATGGCGTTTGTGTTATAAGATTTTAAACATTTCGGAAATCATTTTTCCAAATTAACTAATTTTTTTTAAATGGCACCATTGTGGCTCACTACGTTATTTCAATAAAGAATTTAATTACCGATTACGTGGTACCAAATAATTCACAATGTCTTCATATAATTAGACATTAAAATACATAAGAATAACATTCAACTAGAAATGAAATAAAGTTATAATATTTAACAATGGATCTCTATCAAGTAGGTGCCTTTGATCTCCTGAATCAAAAAACGTAAAAATATATACAGGGTGTTCGATTTAAAATTCCAAAGTTAGCATCATTTTCGGCGAAACCTGAATCATTGAGTAAATAAATAATATAAAGAGGCACAACCGTCAAGGGGCCGAGATTTTAGTATTGTATTTTTTGCCAATAGCTTCAGGATTGTTTTCAATTTTTAGTGCTATGAGAAGGTATTTGTTATTCGGTATAGCCCTAAATATTGTAGATAATTCTATAGTTATTGACAAAAAAATACAACACTAAAATCTCGGCCCCTTGACGGTTGCGCCTCTTTATATTATTTACTCAATGCCTGAAGCGACAAAAAATGTTAAATCGGTCGAATTAATACATATTTAGCCGTTATTTGACGTGCCCAAATTTGAAATTCATATCTTGTAAAACCAAGAAGATATAGATAGAGGCAAGTGACATCTCGTGTTCACCTGGTATATTCTCTGGGTTTTACAAGATATGAATTTCAAATTTGGACACGTCAAATAACGACTGAATATGCATTAATTCGACCAATTTAACATTTTCGGTTGCTTCCGGTTTCACAGGAAATGATGCCAACACTGGATTATTAAATGGAACGCCGTATATTTTCACATTTTTTTATTCAGGGGGTCAAAGGCGTCTGCTTCATAGAGATCCACTGTTAAATATTATGAGTTTTTTTTTTCATTTATATCTTGTTGAATGTTATAATATTCTTATTAGTGCATTCCGTGAGTCGGACGAACATACAAATATTTGGGGAGTCAGCCAAACTACCGCTCCCCCCCGTTTTCGAGGACGCTGAACACGATGGTGATGTTTTTTCTGCTTCCTGAGTTGACCCTACCCCCTAAACGGCCAAAGAACCGCCCCCAAAGGGGGAGAATTGCGTATTTGACGTCTTCCACCGGCAAAACTTATATCACCCCCGTTTTCGAGGATGCTGAACATGATGGTGATGTTGGTTCTGCTCCCCGAGGCGAGCCAACCCCCCAAACGGCCAAGAACCACTCTACAAGGGGGTGAAAAATGTTTCTCGTGTTACAAACGAGAAAACCCGCGTTATCTCTTATTTTTGAGTATGATGGGCAAGAGAAATATATTACGAAGTCACCTCGACCACCGCGAGCCCCTCGAATGGACACAAATTACCCCTTTGACGCGCGGTTTTATGAAGTAAGTGAAGTAAGTTAAATCATAAACATTTTTATTGACGCATAAAATTACTTATTTACTATATGTAAATATATATCATTTCTAACATTTGTCGGGGTGACTTTGTAATGTTTTCCTCTTGTCCAGCACACTCAAAAACGAGAGGTAACGCCGGTTTTGTCATTTGTAGCACGAAATACATTTTTCACCCCCGTGGAGGGTGGTTTTTGGCCGTTCGGGGGGTTGGTTCGCCTCAGGGAGCAGAACCAACATCACCATCGTGTTCAGCATCCTCGAAAACGGGGGGTGACATAAGTTTCGCCGGTGGAAGGTGTCGAATACGCGATTCCCCTTTGGGGGTGATTTTTGGCCATTTGGGGGGGTAGGGTCAACTCGGGGAGCAGAACCAACATCACCATCGTGTTCAACATCCTCGAAAACGGGGGAGTGACATAAGTTTTGCCGTTGGAAGACGTCGAATAAGCGATTCTCTCCCTTTGGGGGTGGTTTTTTGGCCGTTTGGGGGGTAGGGTCAAGTCGGGGAGCAGAACCAACATCACCATCGTATTCAGCATCCTCGAAAACGGAGGGGGGAAGTAGTTTGGTTGACTCCCCAAATATTTGTATTTTTCGAGTTTTTTTCCGACTCACAGAATGCACTATATGTATTTCTATGTATTATAAACATGAACAACATTAAATGCTTTATTGAAATAACGTATAGAGCCACCACGGACTCGTTTAAAAAAAATAGTTATTTTGAAAAAATGATTTCCGAAATGTTCGAGATCTTATAACACAAATTTCATATGACATAATACCATAATTGTATTTTTTGATTAATTATTGAAGCAAAATAAAACATATTTTTGGGGTCACGGCCGCCTAGAAGAAATATTAAGTTTGCTCATAAAAATATCAGCCATTAATATTTTTATCTCAATATGCCATAACTGTATCCAAACTGACCTGAATCAAAAAATGTAAAAATATATAGGGTGTTCCATTTAAAAAATCAAAGTTAGTTTAATTTCCGGTGAAACCGTAAGTGACGGGAAATGTAAAATTGGTCGAGATAATGCACATTTAACCGTTATTTGACGTGCCCAAATTTTCAAAATTCATATCTTGTCAAACCAAGAAGATATAGCAAGCGTCATTTCGTGGTCACCAGGTATACCGTGCCTTCAATTTTCGTAGCTACATGGAGATAAAGTGATCGTGTTCATTAGAAGTAGAGGGGAGTATCGTGTGCATGGTAAATTCACGTTCACGAATGCAAACGCGTATGAATGCGTTTGCGTATGGACGATGATACATGGCAGCTATCTCCACTATTACGGTCGGACTCACGAGCTTTACCGAATATTTTCTTGTGTAGTGTTTTGAAATGAAGGCACGGTATGTTTTGTGTCCCAAAAGTAACGAATTTAATTTATATTTTTTTTGTTTGCCTTTTAAAAAAGCAAAATATAGGTCAACTATCATATTATAAAAAGTGTTACTTTTCTATAATATTGACAATTTGTCTTCGTCATATTTCACACAGCTATAACAGTAATATTTTTTTACATAGGACACCATATGATATAAACTCTGTTTAAAAAATAATTAACTCTATAGATTTTACCCTTTTACCAACAAAGTAGTTTTCGAGAAATGTCAAAAATGCTCTGTATGAGGAGAAAATAAATTATAAGAGTGATTAAAGAAAGACCTTATTACTTGATTGACAAAAACAAATTAAATAAAAATGATAAAAAAACAATAAATCTTCAGATAGGTAATTAGTTAATCTAAATTAATATCTTGTAAAACAAAGAAGATATAAGGGCGAGCGTCATTTCGTGGTCACCCGGTATATTTGCATGTTCGAATTCTACTAAAAATTATAAGCATTCTTTGTCATATCACCATACATCAAAATTAACTGTTTCCGAGTATACAGGGTACTTTCAGATGCTGTATATTCTAACCGGTGAGACTCAAAGTAAAATAACTTCTACATTCCTGTCTTAGTTTTTTATTCCCTACCCGAATATGGCAACTTCCTGTTCAGCTTATAACAAATGGAAATCGAAAATTTGGTTATTGGCTGGATTTGGACTCCTCTTCTACTCTTGTCATTTTTAACAAAAAAAATCCAATAATCTAGAGTACCTAGTTTTCTATTCTATTTAAATTAATAAAAGCTATTATTTTACTAAACCACACGGAAGCAAGTAAAATATTATTACCCAATACAAAAATGTTACAGAGTGACAAAAATGCGATAAATTATAAACCGCGCAAGAACTGGGAATGACATATTGCAAAATAAAGTCTCCTTTTAAAGTGTCTAAAAAAATATTGGCCCTATTACTCTATTATCTAAAATTCCACACCATACATTTACCGATTAACGACCCAGTGCTTTTAATCTGACAAACTGCACGAGGATTTTGTAGAGCCCAGATAATTTGCTTTATTAAATTTAAAGGTGTTCATATTGTTGTAAAGCCGGCACTGCCTGCCTTTACACCCTGTATATCATTTCATACATTAGTTCATGGGTAATATTACGATTTATAATTATTTCATCATGCTCACATATTTTGCTTAGATAGTTTTATCTACGAAGTCCAAGTAACGTCGTACGATGCAAGATCAGCATTTAATTCCTTTGTTCTATGTATTGCACAAATCGCCTAAACGTTGTATTTCCTTTGTTCTACAAAACTGCAATTTGACAAGTTTTTCATAACGCATAATTACTAACGATAGTTAGGGGCACGTGACCAAGAACGGCAGTAAAACCAAAAGACATGCAACTAAAGGCAGATAACTATTTTCGTCGGCGAGAAAGTTGTTTCGAACCTGCTAAATTTTGTAACTAAGTTCTAAATTCTAAATTCTTGTGACTAAATTTATGTGTTATCCAATTTCTTGTGTTTAGTAAACTTTTGTGAATCACCATCAATTAAAATCATTAAATAAACTTAATTTTTGTGAACTAGACTTTGTGTTTTCGTCCAAACCACCAGAACATCGAACCCGCTCACAACAATATGCTGAGCATAATTTAAACTGTTAACTTATAGTAGGGCCAAAAAGAGTAGTTAGTAGATCAAAAAATTCACCGGAAATTCTTCAAAGTATTTAGCTTTTATTGAATACAGAAGCGGCAGCTCTTTTTACCATATAATCCCATATAATTGAGAGAAATATATCAAGTTTTATCCGCCTACCAGAGATGAAAACCACAACTAGTTCCCCCTGGATTTACTGACTACTCTTTTTGGCCCTACTATATTTTAGACCAGGTGGTATGGGCGCAGTCGTTTTGAAGTAAATTCGGACTGATTTTTTTGCTGGAATCGGTTCAGGAGACAGTGCCGATTATGAAAATCTATGTTACCAAAAGGTAACCTGGTCTGATATTGTTTAAAACAGTTTAAAAAAAGGGAAAAATAACATTTTTTTACTCAAACTAATTAAGCATTTTTATATTTTTCGACCGATTTCCAACAATAACTTTTTTCCGTAAACTTGATATTTTCAATGTTATTAATTTTTAAAAATTAATAACTGAAAATATTTCTTCCTTTTTTTAGGATTTATTATATGTCTTGAAGTTACTATCGAAAAAACTTGTTTTATCTAACAAATATTCAAATTAACCAGTTTAAAACTGGGAAATAACCTCTACACCTTTGACGTGATGTCAGAGGAACAATTAGAGGGTGTTTTTTGACGACTAATAGGAATTAAAATAATACAAAAACACTGCGCTGACGTTTTGGAATCTATCTGTTTCCTTTTTCAAAGTGTAGGCTTTAGATTTTTATGTTACGTGTAGATGTAGATCCACTATTACAAATCTTTTTTGTGTGACTCAATTCATAGCAGAATCTATTGATCCAGGACTACAAACTGATGTTGTTTACACTGACTTTTCTAAGGCATTCGACAGACTTGATCATAACATACTTATTACTAAACTTAAAGCTCATGGTTTCTCTTCGAGTCTCCAAGAATTTTTTAAATCCTATCTTACGAATCGTAAGCAATATGTTGAATGTTCTGGTCATCAGTCTGTCGAAATTTCAGTAACATCTGGTGTTCCCCAAGGGCCACTCCTCTTTAACATATTCATTGATGATATCACTTGTAGTCTAAAGATGGCTTATTGTATGCCGATGATATGAAACTGTACTGTAACATCAAAAGCATTGAGGATTGTATGGAGCTGCAAAATGACTTAGTAAGCATCAGTAATTGGTGTTTTGCAAATAAGTTGCCCTTAAATGTAGCAAAGTGTAATGTCATGACATATAGCAACAAAGCAAATCTAATTACCTTTAATTATTCTATAAACGACACAAATTTAAATCGACCTGTTACCTACCGAGATTTGGGAGTGACATTTGATCAGAAACTTTCATTTGTTAATCACATCAGTAATCTTACTTCAGACTGTTTTAGAGCTCTAGGGTACATTATAAGAAACTCCAACGACTTCAACAATATTAGCATATTAAAATTGCTTTTTTATTCCTTTGTAAGATCGCGTTTAGAGTATGCCTCCAGTATTTGGAGTCCCTTCTACAATGTCCATATTCAGAGTTTAGAAAAAGTGCAGAGAAATTATAAGTAGAAATCCAAGTAACAACTTCTCAACGGGCAAAAACCCCGACTTGCATTGAATTACACTTGGAAATCCAAAATTGATAGCCAATATTATTCGAATAATATTGGCTATAAAGCCAATATTATTCGAATAATATTGGCTATAAATTTTGGATTTCCAAGTGTAATTCAATGCAAATCGGGGCTTTTGCCCGTTGAGTAGTTGTTACTTGGATTTCTACTTATTATTTAGCATGTAGTTTAGTCCACCAGGGCTAGAAGTCGCCTGCTTTTGGTATTTGCTTTGCAAATCGCTATCTGTCACAGAGATATCATCGATGTCTTGACAGGTAGTAGCAACTGACCACCAGAGGGATGTTTCTTTCTCTCACCACTACCAAATAACACGGTGTAAATGAAAATTGTTATTATTATTATTCTACACATTACATTAAAATCTAAAGCCTAAACTTTGAAAAAGGAAACAGATGTAATTTGAGAAACGCCAGCGCAGTGTTTTTGTATTCTTTTAATTCATATTAGTTGTCAAAAAACACGCTCTAACTGTCCCTCTGACATCACGTCAAAGGAGTAGAGGTTACTTTCCAGTTTTAAACTGGTTAATTTGAGTATTATTTAGATACATCAAGATTTTTCGATAGGAATTTCAAGAGATATGGTAATAAATCCCCAAAAGAAAAGGAAGAGAAAAAATTTATGAAATGCCACAATTAGCACTTAAACAATATGAACAGTTCTTGTTGGAAATCGGTCAAAATATATAAAAAAAATTAGTTTAAGTAAAAAATCGTAATTTTTCTATTTGTTATAACAAAAATTGTTTTAAACAATATCAGACCAGGTTACCATTTGGTAAGTTTCAAAACCGATTCCAGCAAAAAAATTAAGTCCGAATTTACTTCGAAACGCCTGCACCCATACCACCTGGTCTGCTACACAAACGAATAATATTCTAGCGCATCATCTTAATACGAACTCACCCCCCACTCCCGCTCAATATATGCGGCAACACTGCTGGAGGCGTAACCGAACTCTAGTGTACAAAAACTTATACAAAAGAGGCGTTTCCGCTACTCAGTATTTGGAGGTGTGTTACATTTACAAGTATGGCAAAAATTTGTATATATTCAGAATGCTTATTCCTTACCCCTCTCTTGGTGCTTGTGTAGAGGTGTGTTATTATTTACCATTTGCACAAAATACACACAAAAAACGTACTTCCTTAACGTGGAGGCTTGGGTGCCTGTGTGATGTATGGAGGCGATTAAGATAGCCGTGCACGTATATATATATATATATATATATATATATATATATATATATATATATATATATTATATATATATATATATATATATATATATATATATATATATATATATATATATATATATATATATATATATATATATATATATATATATATATATATATATATATATATATATATATATATATATATATATATATATATATATATATATATATATATATATTCTCCCAGAGTATAAAGTGAGCCCCATGTAAAGAGAATTCACGCTTGAAGTGAGGTCCGAAACAAAATTAGGACCATATATGGACCTCACCTTGTTCAGTCATTCAAATTTCATCTAGAAGTTGTCCTACCGGTGTAGATTGCGATTCCAAAAAATAGTGTGGACCTCAGTTGGTAAGTAAAATGCTTAAAATTGTATAATTTAGTTTGCCGTTTCTCCGTTCGAGGGCGCTGCTTCAGGCGTATATTTTCTATCTGTATATTCTCGCAATATTAGTAACCACATTGCGACACGCAAAGTGAGGACCGTCAAAGTGGCAACTCTGTATGGTTCTCGCTACACAGTACCTTTATTTAGCCGTGGCCTGGTACGTCTCGGTTTTGCACATCGTGCACATTTTTGCGATATATTTAAATAATATGAATAACAGCACCAAACTAATGTAGTGTTAGCAATGAAAATATAAATCACATCGGCTGGTGTTTAATGTGGAACTAAGTCGCGGAGCCGCCGCCAGTCAGCGATTCATGGCATCATTCCGATGTTGAAGGCTGCCTGGGTAACTTGGCCGCTAAAGCTTAATAATTGTTATTTCTTAAATATTAATTCCACCTGTAATACAGAAGGTGTTCTAGTAAATGCAGTAAATAAACATCTATCTAAACAATCATGATAAATGTGTGTTAATAAAAACTAAATTAGGTGATAATTAAGTGTCGTTGTTCTAAATCATAATAAGAACTGAATTATTACCGTTTTGACGTTTTGAGTAAACTAAAACTAACAGTAGGTATTTATTTCACTTCCATTATTTGGAATATCAGATTAATTTTGTGTTTCATAATGTCTGGGATTTTTATTTATTATTGATTTTTTGGAAAATTGTATTCTAATGAAAAATTCTGCCTAATCTGACACACGATAATACATCATAAAATTTAACTTACGCTCCGTTGTGTACAGGGTAAATAAAGAAAAATTTAATCCGCTTAAGAATAAAATACCAAATTTCAAACATGGAAAAGTTGTATTTGAAAAACTTGTTTGAAACTGAAAACTATGACAAATATCACAGTTCACAGTTGGTATTGTTAAGTTGTAGTTGGAAGTGTTCTATTTTCATGAAATGAACTAATGCAACAATATGTTTGTGTTGGAATTCCATGAACTTTATGTGAGCATAAAACCATAGTAGGCCAGTCGAATTAGAATTTATTGATGAATTAATATCCTGCAAGCTGGAAATCGTTTTAATACCTTCAGTTGGTCCTAAATGCGTGTAATCTGAATTTGCACCATCCCAGGAGGTGAGCATAACTTTTGAGAGCCAAAAAACCGCGAAATTTTTGCACTTTTTTCAGTTTTTGCTTCTAGCTCGAAAACGGTGCTTCGGACGGAAAATGTCATCCCATTCAATATTGTTGAGGGTTAAATTCTGCGTCGAATTAACATTATTATTATTATTATTATTATACCAAGACATATCTTTGAAACAGATACTCCTATTAAAAAACCCCATAGAATAAAAGTTGTAGAGAATAAAATTTCACGCTATTAAGAATTATGATTAATTACTTATTAATTAATTAATATTAATACTTACTAATTAAAGATTTAATGGCAATATACAACTTTGTTAAAATTAAAAATGTTTTTCATTAGTACTGCCTCGAATCTCCTTGAAATGACTCAAAACGTCGAAAAACCCAATTTTGAATTCGGCCAACTTTAGTCTTTCAAAATGACTGAATTTGAAAATTGAGGTGTCTATATAGCGTGAAATTTTTTTCTCTACAACTTTTACTCTATGGGGTTTTTAATAGGAGTATCTGTTTCAAAGATATGTGGTCTTGGAAAGTCGCAAAACGTTAAGTTTGCACCGAAATGGGAAATTTTCCCTGTTTCCACTGAACCGAATTGAAGTTTTAGGTTTCATTCGACGCAGAATTTAACCCTCTTTGATATTGAATGGGATGACATTTTCGGTCCGAAGCACCGTTTTCGAGCTACAAGCAAAAACTGGAAAAAGTGCAAAAATTTCACGGTTTTTTGGCTCTCAAAAATTATGCTCACCTACTGGGATGGTGCAAACTCAGATTACACGCATTTAGGACCAACTGAAGGTATTAAAACGATTTCCAGCTTACTGGAAATTAATTCCTCAAAACGCTTTTTTTGGATCTAATTATACTGGCCTTATAGGAAGAGTAAAAATTATTATTTTTCCCCAACGGGGATCAAATCTGATTGCTATGATGTCAGACTCATAAAGGAAATAATACATTTTTCTCCGTGATAAAAAACATATAAGTACCTACATATTTTGTATTTTGACATTTGCCAATTTGACAGTTAGTATCGTGGAAATGGAAAATATAATGTGTATACTAAGGAAGAAAATGTTTACGATCCTGATGCATTGTATCACTCGGGATTCATACAACGCCAGAAAAGAAACATATTCACCGTGTGATTATTTTATTTTGTACACTTCGTATTAGTGTGGTGTTACTTTTCAATACAGAAAAAATTTTTACAGAAGGCACTTCTGACTTCATTCTTTTCAATTGATATTACATTCTATCTTTAAATGACGGATTTATATTGAAATTGTCAAGAATTGAACAAATATTATGAACATACTATAATTTTTAATTTAAAATAATTGGCACTTTAAGTATACAGGGTTTTATTGATAATGGACCATATAGTAACTAAATAATCCTTGGTCCAAATTATGAAGATTTAACTTAAATCACTGTGATGAAATGTGCTTGCTTATCGAGATAAAAATTCAAAAATGATTTTTGTCCATTATTTTGACTTTAATTTTAATTTTCTCGCCATACCTACCTGGTAAGTATACTCTTATTGCATTGTTTTGTCTCGAGAAGCAAAATGCGATAAAGTGATAAAATAAGCTCATTTTAATACTTTTATAAAAATTCACACATAGCTTGAAACTAAAGAAAGAGAAAACTACTGAAGATAATTGGATGTGTTATATATTTTTGAAATCAGGAGATTCGCTACTTTTCAATTATTGCATAATATACAGATTGTCGCACAAAATTTTGTTGGATGTTAGCTATTTCCGGCTAAACCGGAAGTTAGATGTATGAATGACATATGCCTTTATAACCACAGTAATACACCATATCGATTTCCGCAATTATATACGGGGTGAAAAAAATTCGGAATATCAGTTTTTTGACAATACCTCGTATATTAGAGGTTTTATCGCTTATTCGGCTTTATAATCGGATTCCGCATAAAGAAATACATGAGAATAGATTTCGGTTTTTCATTTTAGCCCAATAATAAAAGCAGCGACCGAGCGAGCCTCTTACGTGGGACCCCGTGTACATACTTAGCAAAAACAAATTAAATATTATATTCTATCAGACCTCCCTTGCTGATCTGATATTATCACTATACTACTAATCTTATTATTTTCACATTTTCGGCAATTGTAAGCATTATTATTACAAACTACAATCGCAAAACACACAAAAGGCAGCTAAATAACTTACAAATTACTTGACAACTACCTGACAGTTTGCGTTTTATTTCAAACAAAATCACAGCAATTTTTTCAACGAAAATTTCAATATTTTTTTATTTTAATGAAATTTTGAACTTAAGGTTTTTAGACAATTCTGAACAACTTTGATTGGTAAAATTTTCCAATAAAAAAATGCCTAATATACGATTTTTTTGCGAATCGTAAATCTGAATATTCCCGTAATTTTAATACATTTTAAACGCCCTGTAAGATTAAATGAATATTGACATATAGCTGTAGTTAACAATACCTATGCGTAAGAAAGTGACGAATAAAAATATCCCATTAAACAGTGAGTGGAAAGTTACAGGTCTGTAATGAGAAAAATGTGATTTTTTCAAAAAAAATCGCTGTATTCTTTAAAATATTGCAGATTTTGAAAAAGTGATCAAATTGCTTTTTGCAAATAGTCTGTAGATTACCCCTATATAACAAAATCAAATTTGATACCGCTAGTGTAAATTCTCTACTAATTATTGCTCAGTAAAACGAAATTGGTTGCAATTAGCCATAGGGAAGTACTTACAAAAAATGTACGTTTTTCATGTCTACATCACATCGTTGAAATATAAATAGGGTGTTACATTTGAAAAAATTGAGAAAAGTCAATTTAAAAAGTTATTAATTGAAAAATAATTTTTGGCCACCCTGTAAAAACAAAAAATGTACTGATATACATAGCATTCCACTTAAAAAAAAGACATTTGGTCCTGTAATTTCGTCTTGGCTCGCCCTGTTTGTTCGAAAATAATTTCCAGTTATAGATTTTTTTATCTAGTTTACTTGCAATTTTTAAAAAATTTATAGCTATCGTAGAACTCGAGATATCGAGGTCCGACGCACTATTGCCCCACCCTCTATAGTAAGGAAGTTCTGGCCAAAAGAAATGTTAGTCATAAGTAGTTTATCAGCCTGTATTTCAGTGCAGGGCACTAGGCGTCGCGACGCTACAAAAAAATTTTTCCAGCAACATACCACTTTTGTTACACCATTGGAAAGGTCTGATTTCGAGTGTTTTTTCTATATTCTATTTTTCTCGATATTTATTCGTTAAAAAGTTATGATGTAATACTTGCTCCCTGAAACGGTTTTTTCGCTCTCTTTATTAAGGGGCTGTGGCTCCCTTAGGAAGCATATTTGGACATGTTTGTATGAACTTTTATACTTACTTTTACATGTAGAATTAGCTCCAGGATTTGTGGACAGTAATTTAGAAACACCCTGTATGGGTGATATATTATTATGGATGATCTATCATGTTTCTAAATTGCTATCCAGAAATTCTGGAGCTAATTATACATGTGAAAATAAGAATAAAAGTTCACACAAACATATGTCCAAATATTATATCATAAATTTTTAACGAATAAGTGTCGAGAAAAATAGTATTTAGAAAAAACACTCGAAATCAAAAGACCTTTCCAATGGTGTAACAAAGTGATATGTTGCTAGAAAAAAAAACTTTTGTAGCGTCGCGACGCCTAGAGCCCTGCACATTTATGTTATATTTCTATCCTAGTTTTTAGTAACAGTCGGTAAAAATATAATACTTTTTACAGAAAATAGTTTCCTTTAGCCGTTTACGAGAAAAACGCATTTCCCTTGATAAAAGAATCACCCTGTCCAGTGTAGTCATTTTATCTTGATAACATTTTGATCTAACTCTTTTATTTTTAAAGTTAATACTATGAACCAAAAACCAAATTTCAGGGTGGCTCACCAGGTTTTCTTTTTGTCTCCAGAGAAAACAAAATATTGTCAATTATTAAAGATATACACATAACTTGTGGTTTTATTTAATGGAACACCCTATATATTTTTAACCAGTTGAATAGCATATTTTGTTCTGATTTCAAAGGTATAGCACACTTCATATTTTGATCCAGCTGTTTCCAATTTATTCGCAAAAATGTAAAACATTTATTGGATGATTGTGTGCTGTGGAAATAAAATAATGCTAATTTTTTACATATTACAAACTATAATCTAGGGCATCGGTGTGGCATGAAACTTATTGTGCTTTTGGTAGATACATTTAAATTGATTATTATTTTCACAATGATATTCCGTCACTTTAATGTTCAAGAAAGGAGTGATAAATGCTTTTCATTTTTGCGAGTGAATTGGAAACTGCTGTATCAAAATATAAATTATGCTATACCGTTGAAATCAGAACAAAATGTGCTATCTAAATGGTTAAAAATTTATAGGATGTTCTATTTAAAAAACACAAGTTATGTGTATATCTTTGACAATTGACAGCCTTTTGTTTCTTCGGATGATATGCAATATGGTTTTTGGTTCATAGAAATAACTTTAAAAAATAAAAAAGTTACATCTGATCCAATGTTATCAAAATAAAATGACTAGTCTGTAGAGTTCATCATGAAACCTATTTTCAGATTTTCTGGCGTCGTTAAACAATAATGTAGATTCATTATTTCATTTAGTATCCACTACATATTTAGGAAGTCGTGTAATTTTATAAAGTCAATGGCCTTATGTATTTATATTTTATTTATCGTTTATAAGATGTAAATAATAAAAATCTATTAGTGCGAATATTGAGATCTGATAATTGTTAAACAACCCAAGTTGTTCGTTAGTTACATTACATTTACAGCCTATACAAGATGTCCCAACGATAACAAATATTGAAGAATTTGTCTGCGTTAAACTAATAAATCGCAGATTATGCTGATCTGATATAACGACATATGGCAACATGGCGTGGACCTTACTTTATCTTTATACACATATTTTAGTCCTCACTTTGTTCTGTTGCTCTCACTTTAATAGATTAATAATGCAGTCCTCACTTGTACTGATATACGCAGAAAAAGAACCTTCGACATTTTTAGTTTTTCGTGTGTATATTTGTGCTCCCTCTACTTTTGTTTACAAAGTAAGGTTACACTGATGCAGTGATGTTACTAGCGCCACTCTTTCTACCGGTCCTCATATTATACGGTTTACGACGTGTCCTCAGTTTGATATAGGGCCACAAATATATATATATATATATTGTAATATTATTCAACATGCAACATAAATAAATAAAGTTAAAATTAAAATATTCACAAAAACATGCATTTAATAAAATAAAAATAAATTCTACATGCAAAACAAGCTTTCAATAAAATAAAATACAACTACAAAGAAATAAAATCCATTCTAAAATACATAAAAATAGCAAATAAAAACTAAAACAGAACTAAAAGATATTCAGATTCAAAATAACATGCAATCGTAGAAAGTAGAAGGTTTTATTTGTAATAAAAAGGTACACCACGAATGAAAAATGCTTACAAATTATCACTCAAATTGCAAATATCACTACTGGCACAAAGTTGATAAAACCCAGACAAAGGAGACACAGGATGTCCAGAAAGAATTCTTGTAAAGTCAGCTAACGTAGAATCTTCTCCGAAGGTGAACGGTGACCACCTAAAAATTCAAATAAATTACATCACATACAAAACTAAGGTTAAAAGGTTAATAATTGTTAATAAATAAAAAAGGAAAATGTTAATGATTATAGAAAAAGGTCAAAATAGTGAGAAATCATAAAGAAACAGATAAGAGATGTCACTAGGTGGATAGAAAAATTGAAGAAAGTCAGTTATTTATATAATTTAAGGAAATTTTGTTATAGATTAAGTTAGATTAAGGCATAACGATAAAACATAGTGAATGTGAACGTTTAAAACACAGTGCAACGCGAGTGAAAGAAAATGTGCAAGAGTGACTACGCAGCAACGGAAAGTCGAAAAATATGTCAACGGAATAAAAGCAAATGCAAGTTAATGGAACCAGGATGAATTTAAATACATGAAACCAGCTCCAAACAGCCAGCAAATAAGCAGTACTATGAGAATATTAAGAAAATACTTACTGAAATTCATATCAAATGTCACAGCATGCCATGACATAGGAATGTTCTGGAATATTTTCCACCAGGCAACCAAAGAAATAAATGAAAGTTGTTGACTCCAGCATTAGAAAGCAACTGCACGTTAAAACGTCAGTCCTAAAATAAATTTGAAAATATTTAAAAATAAATATAAATTTCGTGCATGAACACTACAGATAAACAAGTAAGTCAGTATTATAGATTTTAACTATAAAATTCACGTACCTGTGGGCTGCAAATACATCCAAAGCAAGGATAAAAGTCCAGCAGTTTCTGGCACCATTTGCAAGCAAATTTAAAGTCACAGCAACCTACGGTGGGAGCAGAAATTTGTAACTTCATAAAATTTGCAGAACAAGCGTCCATTATTTCAATTTGACAGAAGAGTAAACAATTCGTGGCAAAACCACTAACTAATTCAGTGATCGTTAAAAATTCAAACAAACTTTATCAAATTAATCAGAACTCACGCGAATTTGAACAATTTAGATTTAAGATATTTGTAAAAGTTAATAACAATTTGTCATTACTAGTTTAAGTTATCGCAGGTAGTTAAGAAACCCTTGTTATTTATAAAATAAATCGAACTGAAAGTCTATAAGCAGAGCGACATCTTTTATTCAAAAGCAGTATTAAAATTTTATTACAGTAAACTAACTTCACAGCATAATATTGAGCAAGGTCAGGTAGAACCAAAGATCTCACAAACAGTAGATTGACAATAAGATACAAAATTTTCAATATTAAATTTTATTAAATCATTACAAATCAAAAACAAAAAAGTAATTCAAAGTAAGTATCCCAAGTCTCGAACGAATCCAAGCCTGAAATAAAATAGACAAGGAGTAAAAAGGCTCCAAATAAGCATTTTTCAATTGTAAAGTACAGAGTGTTGTTTATTTATAAAGCAGATGTTGTAAAAAGCAGGTAAGAATTAACAAAATATCTCAAATGTGTATGAATGCAAACTAAAAGCATAATTTATATGATAAATCAATAAAGCATTCCAAAACGTAAATAAAAAAATTTAAAATTAAATATCATTACATTTATACATCACGAAAACTTTCAAATCAAACATATCATTACATTATTCGGCGCACAACGTGGTGCACATTACATTATTTGGCGCCCAACGTGGTGCACATTACATTATTTGGCGTCCAACGTAAAAGGCTCGATTTGGGACACTGTAAAACATTAAATAAAATAAATAAATAGTGTATATGGAACTAAGATCAGGGAAAAAAATGACAGACACACATGAACAAACACAGAGCACCTCAACACAACAAGCTGGGGATACCACAGAAACGACAACACCCCCAGACACAAACATGCTTGCAAGACTCATGGAGATGATGACGGATATGAACAAAAACATGCAAGAAAACACACAAGAACTGAATCGAAAACTGGATGGCAACACACAAGAAATGAATCGAAACACACAAGAACTGAATCGAAAACTGGATGACAACACACAGGAAACGAATCGAAACACACAAGAACTGAATCGGAAACTGGATGAAAATGCTGAAGAGATAAAGGGGAGAATGGAAGCTCTAGAGAACAAGATAGACAGAATGCAGAGTGAGATAAGAGGAGAAGTAAACAAACAAATACAAGAGGCGAGCAAAGAAATAAGAAGAGAAGTACAACAAGACATGGAGGCATTGGTAGATGAAGGATTCACAGAAATAACGAAGCAATTGGATGAGAAAAATAAAACTTTAGAGCAATGTTTGAATGAACAAGACAAGAAAATCACATAAAACACGCAGAAAATCAATAATATCTCAGGTACCACATGTACACATGCACAGACATACGTTAACACTGAGAATTATTTCTATGGAGACACCAAATTCCATCCAAAAATATTTTTAACAAGACTCAAACAGCAAATTGGAGGGTTACAAAATACAGTGGACATAAAAATTGCCATACAAAATGCAATACGAGGGGAAGCGGAGCTCTGGTATCAGATGATGGAAGAAAGATACGAAACGCTGGAAGAATTTGAAACTCTATTCTTGAAACAATACTGGAGTGAGTATACGCAGCAGAAGATACGACACAATCTTTTCAATGGTCGCTATTTCGAAAACACCAGTCTATCAAGAGAAAAATATGTGTTAAGGAAAGTCTACAACATACGATATCTGGAACCGAAATTTACTGAGCAGGAAATGGTAATGTACTTAGCCAGACATTTCAGCGAGGACGTTCACAAAGTGATAATAACGCAACGCATCAATACAATGGATGGATTGCTGGAATATTTAAGAACAATCGATGACTACACCAAGAACAATAGACAGAGAGACGACCAGCAAAATCAGAGGGACCAGAAAAACACGAGATATGAAAACAGGTACAAGAACCAAGGACAAAATTGGAAATACCAGAACAACGACAACAAAGCTCGACCTGAAAAATTCTTTTTGGCTAATACCACTCGCAAGGGAATCGCGGAAGTACACGGGTTTCATGGTGGATGGTCATGTGTATCAGTTTAAAGTTGTACCGTTCGGACTCCAGTCAGCTACATCATCATTAGTTAGGGCGATGCAACATATCCTAGATAAATATGAAAAATTTTGTTTTCACTACGTTGATGATATCCTGGTATTCTCAGAGAATGCAGAGGAACATTTCGATCACCTAAACATAATCATGAATGCATTAGACTCAGCAGGTTTAAAATTAAATATCCAAAAATGTCAATTTTACCAAGATAGTGTACAATACTTAGGCTATAGAGTAGGAAAAGAAGGGATCAGTATAGATAAAGAGAGATTAGATGAAATAAAGAATTATCCGAGGCCGAAAAATCTGAAAATGTTAAGGGGATTCTTGGGCATGTTGAACTATTATAAAAAGTTTATTCCGCGAATATCAGAAATGGAAATACCTCTAATTGAACTCCTTAGAAAAGAGATAAAATGGATTTGGGACACGCGTAGGCAAACTGCATTCGAAAATTTAAAGAAAAGCTTTCATGAAAATCTACTTTTGTACAGTCCAGACTTTTCACTACCATTTATCTTAAGAACAGACGCATCAGATCACTCAATTGCTGCAGAACTGACTCAATTACAGGCAGGAACGGAAATACCTATTTGTTTCATATCTAGAATTCTAAAATCACACGAAAGACGGTATGCAGTATGCGAGAAAGAAATGGCTGCAATAGTATTTGCCATAACAAAGTTGAAATTTTATCTAACATCAGCCAAATTTACGCTCGAAACAGATCACTCAGCGTTAGCTTCCTTAATGAACAATCGGTTTGCGAACAGTAGAATTTATAGGTGGACATTACTTATACAGGAATTTTCTTTTAACATTAAGCATCGACCTGGAAAGGAAAATGTGACTGCAGATGCACTGACACGTAACAAAACACCAGACACAGAAAACCCACATCAATTCACAGTAGCACTAAACAGATTCACCACAACTCAAGGACTGTACACAGAAAACAACGTCATACAGAGTCAGACCAAACTAACACACATACGAGAAATACTACATAGAAAACACATACATCGAGGTTACACTCTAAAAGATGATTTCATTATCAAGTTAATACGGGACGACGAACTCTACGTTTTAGACTCAGACTTGACAAAGACGATTGTATCAAACATTCATACTAAATTTGGACATATTGGGGTAAGAAAAACTTGGTTAATATTTAGAGAGACATTTTATGCACAAAAAGACTTACAAATAATAAAAGACATCATAAAAGACTGTCACACTTGCTGCTTAGGGAAAAATAAAAATCATAAAAACAAAAATCAGGTGGGAAGCATCATCACAAGTCAACCACTGGAAATAGTAGCAATAGATTATAGTCCTTGGCGTAAAGTAATAAAATTGAGGTTCGTGTGCTCCTTGATGAAGGAGTATAGGGAATGATACCATCCGTTTGAGAAAAATATGTAGATTATGAATCGCGATGGTTGCCATCTCATAGCCGCGACCGATTTTTTTTTTAGGGGGTCTTGTACAATATAAATAGAAAAATTCGATTTGATTCGATTATTTACTGATTTTTATTTTTTTTTTATGTGTGTACACATAATAATAGTATATTAAAGTATAAGTGGATTTTAAGATTTAAAACACGCGCGATTTTTCGAGCACGACGGCGGCGCAGCAAAATAGAGCAAGTATTTTAAAGACCAGTTATCCACGAATACTTTACGCTATTTTTTTTATTGGTACACTTTGAAATCATAAATAATTACTAAAAAAATGTAAATAAGAACTAATAATGTAAAATACCTTTAGTTGTCATCGAAATGAGAAAAACAAAAATTAATTTGCAATCTGTCATATAAGATTGATTGTTGTCATCACAGTTAAAGTTTTTAAAACATTTGTCAGTAATATTTTATTTGACGTTACAAGGTACTTCTGTCAGATCAATAATAAAAAAGTTGACATTTACACTTCACGTTTCTCGGATTATTGAAGTTGCCATGGTAACTTTAAAACACCCGCGTTTTTTGTAGTTGAATTTTGCTAGAAAAAGCACACAATATTTGTATTTATACAAAAGTAAAAAAACTCTTCTAAAATTAAATTAAACAAAATAAACAAATTTTGAATAAAAACAATTAATACATAACACATCTAAAATCTTATGGGGAAAAATAATACAAAACAAACTAGAACAAATTTTCAAATTTCCACCACCAACCTCAACACATTTTTTTGCATGTAACTGTAAATTATTTATACCATCTATCATAAGTTACTTCAGTGGACTCCTCTTCTATGCGTTTCTTTTAATTCTTCTCTGGTTGCAACTTCGGTAGCATACACTTTTTGTTTTAAATAGGAGTTAGATCTGGGAACCTTGCAGGCCAGCACGATGGTACATCTCCTCACAACCTAAGAGAGAGAGGGTGCAGCATTTAAATGATCATTACCCCAATAGGCGAATTAGTCGTAATGGCCCAATTTCCTGGCCTGCAAGGTCCCCAGATTTGACTTCAGTAGACTATTTTTTATAGGGCTATTTAAAGGTAAAAAGTGTATATATGCTACCTATAACCGAAGTTGCAACCAGAGAAGAATTAAGAATGCATAGAAGAGGATGCACTGAACTGAAGAATAATTCACGATCAGAGATGCTATAAAAAAAATTTATGTGCCAGAAAATGTATTGAGGTTGGTGGTGAACGTTTGAAAATTTGTTGTAGTTTGTTTTGTATTATTTTTGTCCATTGGATTTTAGATGTGTTATTGTAATTTGTATTAATTGTATTTATTTAAAACTTGTTATGTGTTTAATTTAATTTTAGATGCGTTATTTTACTCTTGTATAATTACTAATATTGTGTATTTATTCTAACAAAATTCATTTGTGGTTTTTAATCTTTTTTGTTTGTAAATATAAAAAATACTACATAAATTTAACAAAAAGATCCGACCCTAATATTTAATGAATTATAGTATTTTAAGTTAAATTCTAACAATAGGCAGTAAAATAAAATATTTTCACACACTATTAAAGTCGCCCATATACAGGGTGTCCCGAAATAACGTGAAACCCCTTAAGGGTAGATTCCTCATCAAAAAATAAGTATAGTCTTTTATATACAGTAAGGTCGAAAACGGCCTCCTTAAGCCGCTAGACCTCCTCAAAGGGGGGCAGCAAAAAGTGATTTTTTGGCAGATTTGATTCATGACATTATGGTAACAGTGACACATGCCTACTTATTCTTTTTGTATCAAACTCCGTTTTCAATTTAACAGAAACGGCTATTATGTAAGGGGTCAGAAAATATTTTTTTATTTGAAATTGATGAGATTCACGATAAATTTTCAAGAGTTGAAAGTAGTAGAATACATGTGGCTTTCTGAAAAAAATTTAATTTGAAAAAAAAATTCATCTGTTTAAAAGTTCTGACTAAAAATTCAATAGGGGTTGTTTATTTAACTTAATTAAAAAGTAAGTAGAAAAATAAAAATGCATTGAAAAGAAGACCTTCCATAAGTACAAAGTCGTACCCAAATTTCATTCCGCCAACTTTAGTCACTTTCGAGAAAAAAAAATAAAATCACTTTTTGGTGCCCCCCTTTGAGGAGGTTTAGCGGCTCAAGGAGGCCGTTTTCGACCTTACTGTACATAAAAGACTATACTTATTTTTTGACGAGAAATCTACCTTTAAGAGGACATTATTTCGGGACACCCTGTATATTGCTTATGTTTTTGTTGCAGGAGGACACGTAAATATTTCTAAAATGGACTTATCGTGAAACGTACCTGTTAATTCTTGAACCATTAAATATGTGCCAAAAAAACTAAATACGTGGTTTATGTACACTATTAGTGTACTTTAAAAGTTACCATTGAAAACTGCCAAAATCCATACAAAGGGTGATGTTTTTAGGTAACTTCCCCTACTAAAAATATTTGCCCTCGGCACTGTTAACTTTTTCTTTTGTTCACTGAATGATATAAACATCCATTAGTGAAACACATCTGCCAGATTTGGTTCAATTCCGTGAAGCCATTTAAAAAATATGGCCGATTGAAATTTTTCCAAAAAATAGAAAACATGCTATATATCAGAAACGAGGGGCATTAGGGGATGAAATAAGGGTCATTCTGAAACCGCCTTGGACTTCTCTACTTCCCACTATCGTATGACCAGTCACTCAGGAAACACCCTGTATTTATAGCACAATGAAATCTTTTTATTATTATCATATTACCATATTCTGAATTACATCCCAACATGAAACGTCTGATAAAATTGCAGAAAATCAGTATTACATTTTAACTCAGAATATCATTATATGACTGATGGTCGAAATGGTAGCGTATCTGCCTCTCACCCAAAAGTCCCGGGTTCGATTCCCGGTCGTGGCAATGGGAAATACTGTGAGAGGGATTTTTCCATTATACACGGATATTGGATGTGTGTCCCTTGTCTTTAAATTGTAGCCCCTTCCCGCACAAGGCTCCTAGAGCCTTCTGGGATAAAGGGGGTCGTAATTACATGTGGTGTATTTATTTATTTATTTATTTATCATTGGCTGTGTATGGCCATTAACTAGAGTTAGTAGTAATGCATCACAACAAAAATATGACAGATGAAAGTGTTAATTATTTTTTTAAATTTTTTTAACACAAAACCCCCTAAAAAAAAATCCGGTCGCGCCTATGAGGTAGCAACCATCATGATTCGTAATCTATAAATTTTTCTGAAGACAACGGTACCACCCACTATACTCCTTCATCAAAGAACACACGAGATTACTTTACGCCAAGCACTATAATGCCTGAAGTGCCTCACTGACCACAGGAACTATAGAGATGTCCTCCAGCTTCTTTATGATTTTCTTGAATTTTTCCCAGTCCAAATCCTCCTCCAGCACTAGTCGATAACTCCTGTATAGGTCCCGATCCATACCATGTTCGAAAAACTTTCGGAACTCATCCACATTGAATGTGGGGTCATAATCTGCAAAGATGGTCTGCAGTTCGTAATAGTACGCCCTAATCGACTGGTTTGGTCGCTGCTTCGTCTCGTACAATTTCTTCTCGAGTGACCTTCTAACATCGCTTCCCCCGAATTCTTTTAAGAAGTCGTCTTTGATGTTGGTCCAAGTCTTTTCCTGATGCTCCGGGTTGGCTATGTAACGATTAAACCATAGATCTGCTGCTCCTTCCAAAAAGGTACCCAAATACGTGATTTTGAGGTTATTGTCCCATCTATTAGCAGCGGCCGTGCGTTCATAATTCTTAATAAAACTGACTGCATTCCCAGAGCATGGTTCGAAAGTTGGTGGACAGAGAAACTTCGGAGTGGCCGGGGTTTTAGGGTTTGCCAAGCTTTCGGAGATTGTAACGTCCATTTTTATAGGTTTTTCCTCCTTGTCTGCTACGGTTCTCTCTAGAACCTCTCTAGAATTTTCCAATTGGCCGTCCCTTTCCGTCCGTAAGTTGTTAACTTGTTCGTTGCCTCCTTCCTTACAGATTTCCTTTTGTCCCTGTTTTCCTGTAGGTTCTATTACCCTTTTTTCCGTATCTACCCCTCTGTCACTGCTACTGGAGTAAACTACCTGTTCTGGTTTCTTTCCCGAAAGCACGAGTGTCTCCGGTAAGGGGACTTCGCCCGGCAACTCGGTGCTCCTATGAGGTGGTGCGAAATATTGAGGTGGTTCCTTTTCCTTTAAAACTAGTTTTAACTTTGACCTAGTTACAACTTTCTTCTCCTCTGCATCGTTCATGGGGTTCAAATTTAATAAACAACCAATTACTACTAATATATGGACTAATGGATATATATGTACACACCCGAAATTAGCTTATAGATGAAAATTTAATAAATATAGATTAGTAACACATGTAAACTTGCCCTGGAAGAAAAATTATTAATAAAAAAAAATCAGAATTCTGCTGGCTGCCACTCCGACTCCCCCTAATAAACATTAACGCTCTAAAAATCTTAAAATAAAACTATCGACTAACAAATGTCTTTTCAATTGTTTCTTAGTTTTATGTAATGCCAACAAACTTTAATCATATTAGATTCTATATTGTACCTTGAGAAAAGTAAAAGTGAGAAAAACAAAAAAAATCATTTTCATAAAACTAAGTTGCCTTTTGAACTAAAATTTTAAAAAAAATCCACACATCAATCCATCTGGGCAATGGTATAATTTTCAATAGATTCCTTGGGGCTTTTATCTCCACGGACTCTATTTTGAGAATTTGCTTGTCCTGTTATATGTACCGAAGCAATATAACAGTCTTTATTCATTCACATAAAAAAATACCAAAACCCCATACAAACACTACTTTTTAAACAAAGATTCATACCAAGAATAAAATATAATTTTGATCAAATAAAATGTGTTCGTGAACTTATATTTTACCACCTGTCTGCTACAACCTTTAATTTAAGCATAAAAAAAAATTTATCTAACGAAAATTACTTATTACGCAGACTCATCATATCAAAAACCGGCGCCTCCACCATATGTTACGTATACGGCCTCCACCAGGTCGTACACGCACGTTGGGGGTGTAGCAGATGGTATCAAAACACTTGAGTTAAAAAATAAAATACATATTTATTGATTTAATTTAAAAGGCACAATTGAAAAGGTTAACATTAATTACTACATACTTACACTAGGGCTGCTTTTAGCATCTTTCGGGAGATATGTCTTAAGCACTGCACTACAACTGTTCACCACAAACCCCAGAACCAGAATGCCCTCAGTTTTTGCCTAGCCGCCGATTTTCCGAAAATTCTGCAGTCTATGCAAATACTGCAGTAATGCAATTTTAATTGACTCGATCAACTCGGTGCTTATTGCAATAACATTCCATAATTATAATTAATAAAATAATGCAGAGTAAGAGTGTTTTTTATTTCCTAATATATTTAAAAGTTATTGAACTGAATATCCTGTCATCAAGTTATTGAACCAATAAGTATTACTTAGCAATAAATTTAGAATTTGAAATAATATATTTTAAAATTATAGAAATAATAAATTTAGGTTTATATTAGATTTATATTAATATTTAATTCATCAATAATTTGGAAAAGAATAATAAATAATTAATTAAACCACCCTGACTCTTGACAGTATCTCGAGCGCCAGTTTCTATTTTAAAATGCAGAAACACCATTTTTTCTATTAGCAGGATAATAGACGCTTAGGTTAGTGAAGAAACTGTTAAGACAGGGGTCTATATTAACCTATAAGTAAAACTCAGGAGTTTCGGATTAAGACTTTATAACAGGTTTTATTCAGGAATTGTTAACAATTTAACACAATAAATCAATTTTAGCTACGGTTAAGTAAAGCACAGGTATATACAGGAAACTTAAAGCAGGCAGGCTACATAAGGCAAATATTAAAAGCGGCAAACTTCCTCTTATTTTTAGGCAATTGGAATAGTTTTTCTTTAATATAAAAATCATCATCCAAAAAATGCTTTGAATATATTTTACCGTTATTAATATTAAACTCGTACATTTGATAGCACTTTTGAATCCATAAACAAATTTCTTTAGCAGCAGGAAAACTAAAGTATCGCAACTAGACGAATAGCTTTTACTTCTTCTATTATTGTTACTAGTGCAATCCAACACTGCACAGTAAACCATTGTTTATGCTATATTAAATAAACCAATACACACAGCCACAACTGGTCAAATTAACTAATATAACGTATTCACACCGAATTAAAACACAATAATCGAAGTAAACAAACTAAAATGCGTACATTTAGACATTAAACTATGACAGCCCTCGCAAAATTAAAAAATTTGTCACGAAGTGACGTCAGCGATTACATGTCATGCGCGTGAGCTTATCTGTATTGTTTTAGTATCATGACCCGTACCAAACCTGTACAACACTGATGAGACCTAACAGGTCGAAACAATTGTCTGTTGTTGGTAAAAGTGTAAGAAATGCACAGTGATAGCTAAATATCGAATATATCTTTTTAGATATATACTTTTGCCAAATTTGTTTGGCTGAGGCAATGTAATCCTCAAGAAATACCTATATGAGTATTTAATGAAAATATATCTCGTTCGAGGAGTAATTTGCCATTTAACGTCGACCACGTGTTGTCACGATTTTCGTGAGTTTTCCATCCAACTGTTATCAGTGATCGACCAAAAACCCTTCTCAAGGTATATTGTGTCTTTGTTTATCGTTAGATTTAAGTGGTAATTTGTCTTTCTATATATGTTATAGGGTTTTTTTTTGGGGGTGATAATCTTTCATCCACCAGCCATTACTTTTCTCTGGGGAGCCTATTGTTTTGTGGAATGGTACACTTTTCCTGTACGCTGTTGGGGGCAAGAGGCCTACGCTGGTCCTGTACGCAGCTGGGACAAGAGGTCCGTGGCGATTCGTTCAGTCCACTTGGAGGTACTGCGGTTTTATCTACGTTATCCAACTGATTGTGTGGGGCGATCTAGGCTGTCCTTCTCAAGGTATCCGAACATCCAGGACATTCCTCCACCGTAGCTGTTGGTAGCCCAAGGATTCACGCAAGTGTGATAACTTATTAACTATCTTATTTTATCTTAGGCTATTGCTTCTAACGTTTATAATAATTAAGGATAAAACTAAAAAGTCATTCTTTTTAAATCAAATCAAACTATAATTCCTTAACACTACCAGAAAATTAAAATTATAATTCTTGAAAAACATAAAAATAAAATAGTTTTCTATAAGGATCAAATTAAAATAAAATTCTGAAAATAACTGAACGAAAATTCTTAAGGACCTTAGAAGTTAATTTTGATATGATACATATATACAGGAGGTGTCACATCTATCACATCTCAAGGGTTAAAGTTAAGTCAAATTTTATTAGTTGTAATAGTGACCTAGTTAGGAGCATGGTGAAAAGTATTAATTGCGTTTGATATTATTTTATTTAATTAAACAGGGTGTACTGCGAATAGTCAAGTACCAATACGGTTGCGCTTAAGCTTAAGCCCCGCCACTACATTTATTTGAAGCCTACGATAATACCATACATTTTAGGCGATCAATTTCAACGTTTTCCTTTTTTTTTGCGCTCTCTTCCCCTAACTGAGTCACGGCTTATATATTTTTTTGTATCATAAATAAATAGGTATTTAGGGAGTTTATTAATATTTCAATTGGGGGTTGTTTACCCTAATTACTCATTTAGACTGAATATATATATATAGTATATAATTAGAATTACTCAGGCAACTACTACTCTTGCATTGTACACTGAATATTTGTAATAAACATAGAAAAAAACTAGTTTGTCGTTATTTCTGTACAGATCTTTTGGTAAGTTTTGGAGTTGTGCAAATTGCTGCGTATTTGGGTAACTGTTTTGGTAAATTTACCTGGCGCCCAGGATATATAGATATTTTTTTATTTAAATTGAATAAGAGGGACCTCGACCCGTCTCCTCTGTTCTTAGTCGGAGCTTACCCAACTGTCATCACGACAGCTGGTCATTTGTAACGAAGATTTATGCTTTCTTTTGGAACTAAATTTGAAGTTACACGTTTGCATTCCATTAAGTTTTCTGCTCGGATTCTTTGAAGATTTTCAAAAAATTATCATTAATATGCGACAAGAATTAGTATTGATACGTAGTGGTAATGATTTAGACAGTATTACAAGTGCTGATGACACTGAGAAACCAAAAATTACCATTTCTAAATTATTATGGCGGGTACCACATGTGACCGTAAGCATGTCAGAACAAATACGATTAAATAAAATTGTAAGTAAGAACATTGATCTACCTATAAGATTTAGAAGCAGGGAATTAATTGAATATTAATCTATACTGACACAATCCAACATACGTGGCATGCTAAGACATCTAATAAAGTTGAAACTGCTAGACATGCATTACTTGGCCTTCAAAAAAATAAGAAAGGAAAAATTACATTTTATTAATCTGTCATATATGCTTACGTTCCTATATGTACCTACAGAGGTCGTTACAAGTGGTTTTTTATAAAATACTTCGAGTTTCTAGAACTCGTTTCATTTAGTTCCTTTTGTACGGTGTTAAGGACATTATTTTATTTAAATTTTAATCTGTTTGTCCACGTACTTTGTCATTGTGTGTTTTAATTTTGATTAATTTATAATTAATGACATTAAACAAATTCAAATACATGTATTTTTACACAATTTTTATTAGTTTCCTATATAATTTGACAAATTTTTCATTAATGCTTATACTGACAAACCTTTGGTATTTATAGAAATATATTTTTATATTTTATATTAACTTATTTATTTTCACAACTTCATTGGTTTTTGTAATCTTTTCAGTATCTTTTGTTAATAATTTTTATCTTATTTACAAACATAAATTTTTTTATATATAAAACATTATCTGATATAGTATAGTTTTACTTATTTTAATTAAATTTATTTATATACATTTGTTGAATTCTTAAATTATATTAATGTAATATTTGGATTGTTATAGTTTTTACATAAAAATTCTTTCCTATTTGTAGTCTTGTAGCCTGATGATGTGATGTAAGACTTAGATCACGAAACCGGTTGCAATTAAAAGAATTTTGTGGGAACAAGACTTTTGTTGTTTTTCTTCTTCAAGGAAAAATTACATCTGATATGAGCAAATTCGATAATAATTGTGATCTAAAAAACATAAGAATTTTCTTGAATTCTGAGAGATACCCATATAATGATATACATCTAGACTTCAAACATAGCAAATATGCAACACTCTACAAAATTTTTGCTGATTTTCAACAATCCTATTACCCACATAAAATAAATCAACCGATATTCAACCCGATAGAATTCAATACAATTGCACCACTAGTTCATGTTGATTGCTCTCTTCAAAAAGAAGCTTTGCAAGCTGGATCAGTGGTGATGAGAATAGAATTTGAGACTGGCACCCCTACTAAGAATGTTAATGCATATTGTGTCATACTGCATGAAAAATATTACACCTATAATCCTTTAACAAAAATCGTTCTTCAATATTAAAATGCGCATGACATGTTTTTTAGCTATATAACGAGACAAGTAATGTCGCATTATTAGTCTATCAGTTGATATCAGTTTATAATCACATGTTGAGAGAACACAGAAGAAAATTACGAGACTTGAGAAGAGTTGTTGATTTATACTGCTTGAAAGTGAGGGTATTAAAAAAACTAGAAAGCTTAAAAATATGAAACTTGTTATCGATGTTCAAGGATTTAAAATAGAAAACAACAAGTTTATCGTTAAAGAGTTAGCAGGCTATGACGGAATGAAAGTATGTCATTATATTTGCACCTTGCCTTCAGATCATTATGTAGTACCCCTCGTTCGGTGTAGAAAGCGCCACACAATTTAAAGCTATAACAATGAAATCTCTTACCGGTCACCATTACTATGACTACCCTAGGTCCTAACGTCATTCTTTCGTTGTGTGTCAAACGCGACACAAGTTCTACACAAAAATTTAGAAAATTTGGCGAAAAGATGGAGAGCCACCGCCATAAACATACGGGGGGGGGGGGGAGTTCTTCATCTTATGATGGTAGGGAAAAACAGGTGCGTGCTCTGAAAGGAATTGTTGCGCGAGGTATTGACAGCTCTGGCTCGAGCCGTACTACTGTCTTACTTCGAAGGTCTCGCACTCCAACTACTATACGAGATATTCGACACCTGAATATTCTCGATTCAGGCCCCGGTCAAGGATCAAGAGAATATATGATCCAGAAGGTAAGTTAGAATATATAACCTAAATATTTATTTAGAAAATGAAGATCTTCCTGATGAGTAATAATGGTTGATGCAGACTCGTAGGTGAGCCAATCTCACAAATGTATAAGAATGGAGGTTCCATTCTGTTGATAAGTGAAATAGTCAAAACGTATGAAATGGAGTCCATTTCATAGTCCGGTGGACTTGTCGTTCGTTTAAATAGGAATGTGGAAGTTCCACTTCCTAAAATCCACTTGGATTTAGAGACTATTATTGGACCAGTTGTCTATATATTGAAATTATATTCCATATCAACCTGAGGAAGTCTCTCGTCATGTGGAGGCCAAAGCTTCTCCGACAGATCTAAACCCAGAAATTTTGGATATTTTGGGATAAATTATTCAACCGTTGACGAGGAGTCAGAGGAAATCCACTGTGAAATTTCAAAAAGGTGGGAGGTGATTCTTAAATATGGTCTTGATGTGGATGCACGCAAAGCAATCACAAGAAATATCTACCAATAAGTAGATAATCGTGGCCAAAACAATTAGCTTGTAAGGCCAAAAATAATAATAATAATAATAATAATAATAATAAACAATAATTAATCAAATTTATAGGCCCTCAGTGACAGCAGAAAGCTTTTGGCTCATTTATATTTTGAGAGGTCAAAGTCACGATGTGCTGTAGTGTCAACTGACTTTAATAAGAGTTTAAAAAATATTTTTCAGAGGTTGAAGGAGGCTAAAGCACTAAAAAAAGTCAGGTTAGGATTTGCAGAGTACTGCAACTTTGAAAGTGAAGGGATCACGCAATACCTCGAATTTTTTTAATTTTGGGGGTCTAGGCCGTCGATATTACAGGGACCAGCAACAGACCGGCCAGACATTATCAAAATTATCCCTACCAGCATCAATGCAAGCAATACCAGGCCAACCCATATAATGATATACATCTAGACTTCAAACATAGCAAATATGCAACTCTCTACAAAATGTTTGCTGATTTTCAACAATCCTATTACCCACATAAAATAAATCAACCGATATTCAACCCGATAGAATTCAATACAATTGCACCACTAGTTCATGTTGATTGCTCTCGTCAAAAAGAAGCTTTGCAAGCTGGATCAGTGGCGATGAGAATAGAATTACTGGCACCCCTACTAAGAATGTTAATGCATATTGTGTCATACTGCATGAAAAATATTACACCTATAATCCTTTAACAAAAATCGTTCTTCAATATTAAAATGCGCATGACATGTTTTTTAGCTATATAACGAGACAAGTAATGTCGCATTATTAGTCTATCAGTTGATATCAGTTTATAATCACATGTTGAGAGAACACAGAAGAAAATTACGAGACTTGAGAAGAGTTGTTGATTTATACTGCTTGAAAGTGAGGGTATTAAGAAAACTAGAAAGCTTAAAAATATGAAACTTGTTATCGATGTTCAAGGATTTAAAATAGAAAACAACAAGTTTATCGTTAAAGAGTTAGCAGGCTATGACGGAATGAAAGTATGTCATTATATTTGCACCTTGCCTTCAGATCATTATGTAGTACCCCTCGTTCGGTGTTAGAACGCGCCACACAATTTAAAGCTATAACAATGAAATCTCTTACCGGTCACCATTACTATGACTACCCTAGGTCCTAACGTCATTCTTTCGTTGTGTGTCAAACGCGACACAAGTTCTACACAAAAATTTAGAAAATTTGGCGAAAAGATGGAGAGCCACCGCCATAAACATACGGGGGGGGGGAGTTCTTCATCTTATGATGGTAGGGAAAAACAGGTACGTGCTCTGAAAGGAGTTGTTGCGCGAGGTATTGACAGCTCTGGCTCGAGCCGTACTACTGTCTTACTTCGAAGGTCTCGCACTCCAACTACTATACGAGATATTCGACACCTGAATATTCTCGATTCAGGCCTCGGTCAAGGATCAAGAGAATATAATAATAATAATAATAATAAATCGACTTTATTACAAGAAAAATACAAGAAAAATAAAATTTCTATCCATAAAAAATTGTTTCAATTAACAAGAAAAAATTTGCAGAGAAGCAATGATACCACACTGCGGCGAAGTCTAGCTAAAAGCTACTCATACTCAACCACAATGACACACATTAACAACTCCAAGTTATGAAAGTAACAATAGTAACATTACGCTATAGAGTAACATGATGACGAAGATATAATAATAAACAAAAATATAAACAAAGATTTAATATAGGTAGGAATATATAATTAAAAAAGAAAAAAAACTTAAATTTGTTCAATAGCCGGGCACACAAACACGGGTAACGAGCAAGTAAAACCAAAATAGTTGCACTATTGCTTGCTTAATAAACATATTTTGATTTTGTATTTAAACTTGTTAATATTAAAAGCTTTAAACTGATCAGGAATTAAATTATATGTAGTAATAGCATTGAAGATAAAACTTCTCCGAAACATTGCAGTCTGATGAAATGGCATAGTAAATTTATTTTTAAATCTAATACTTCTTCTATTGATAGTGGAACGTTTGATAAATTTACTTCTTAAAAATGAGGATGACTCGGGGTTAGTTACAATTTTATGAACAAAAGTGCTTAGATGATGAACTCTACGGTTATTCATATTAAGCCATTTACATTCCTTAATTTTATGGGAAATGCGATCATATTTCCTTAAGCCATATATGATGCGACAACATGAATTTTGAACTTTTTGAATGCGTCTTTTATCATATTCATCAATGCAAAAACCAAAAACAACATCACAATAATTAAAGTGAGACAGAACAAGCGACTCACATAACATTCTTCTTAAATTAAAATTTAAAATGTGACGGCTCGCATAAATTAATTTTAGGGAAGAAAATGACTTTTGCATAAGATTTTTTATATGGCCCTTAAATCTCATATCAGAGTCAAATGCTACACCAAGACTTTTTGCGTTGCTAACAATCGGCAGCGTTGTGCCATCTATATTAATGTTTAATATATTTTTTATAGCATTAACTTTATTTTTAGCACCAAACAACATCAAATTAGATTTACTAGAATTTAAGTTTAAATTATGTTCGATTGACAAGGTCCTAATTTTATCGAGCTCAAGGTTGATGAGATCACCAGCAGTTGCAGTATTTTCAATAGCAAAATGTGAATATAGTACTGTGTCATCTGCATAAGCTTGAACTTTACAGTTAGAGATCGAGCATAAAATGTCAGCTGTATAGATTATAAATAACAAAGGACCCAAAATTGATCCTTGAGGGACACCTGAAAGAATATTTAAATTTGTCGAGAATGTGTTATTAACTGAAATTTTTTGTGAACGCCCATCTAGGTAAGATGAAATAATCGCAACTGAGGATTGATCAAAGCCATAAAATTTTAATTTAGCACATATAAGTTTATGATTTATGGTGTCAAAGGCCTTTGAGAAATCAAGTAGCACAAGTACACTAACCAAACCCTTATCAAATGCTTCCAATAAATCATTAGTAACTACAGCTAGCGCAGTTGTTGTACTATACCCTTTTCTAAAGCCACATTGTGAATCAGGCAATAATTTATTCAGTATAAAATAATTATAAACTTGATCATATAATATCCTCTCAAATATTTTAGATATAGCAGGCAAAACACTAATTACTCTTAAATCCGATAATGCAGATGGGTCATTTTTCTTCGGCAATGGTTGCCTACTGCAACTTTCCACATATGAGGAAAATATTTTTTTTCAATACAACAATTTATAATATGAGTAATAAACTTATCAATAAAAGGACTGCAATATTTTAACATAGAAGAGGAAATACCATCAATGCCAATCGCATCAGTTTTAATGTTATGCAAAATTGTATTCACTTCTTTTACTGAAGTAAGTGAAAAACTAAATGATATATTTAAATTTAATAAATTATCATTGTAATATTCAATTTTATTATCACAGTTATTATTAACACTTTGTACAAAGGATGCAAAATAATTATTAATTACATTAGGATCTGCCAATTCTTCAGGAATATTAACTTCTTTATTGGAGCAAACATTAAGAGCTTTAAGAGCACCCCATGTATTTTTCGAGTTATTTTTTAAACAAACTGACTTTAAGAAACCTTTCTTTTCACTCCTTACCATTGACAAAGTATAATTGCGCAGCTCCTTATATCTAGACCAATCATTATTACTATGAGTACGCTTATATTTTTGTAAAGCCCTATCTCTCTCCTTCATAATCAATTTTAAATTTGGAGTAAGCCATGGCGCTCTAGGTTTAGTAACCCTCACCTGTTTAACAGGCGCATGAATATCAAACAAATAACTTATGAAATCATTAAATAACTTAATTTTAATATCAATATCATTTTCAGAAATTATATTAAACCAAGGTAAGTTATGAAGGTCTGTTAAAAATAAATTTAAATCAAAGTTATTAAAATTACGATACACTACATTTTTTGGTTTCATCTTAAAATTCTTAGTTTTTATATCACAAAAAACCATTTTGTGATCTGAAATGCCATCCATAGAAATAGTACCAAACTTATTAACAATAGAATTATTTGAAACAAATATAGGATCAAGTAATGTACTGGAGGTACCAGTTATTCTTGTAGGCTCGTTAATTAGTTGAGTAAAGTTAAAAGATTGAAAGCAAGAGTCAATTGGATTACCAATATTAAACAAATTTACGTTAAAATCACCCATGCAGATAACCTCATCAACCATAGCACAAACAATAGATAAAAACTCATCAAAATCATTTAAAAAATTGTTGATATTAGTATTAGGAGGTCTATAAAACGTACCAATAGCCAACGAAAACGAGGGCATATTAATTTTAATAAATAAATATTCAAGTTGCGCACTTACCAAAAAATCAAAGGTCAACTCATGACATTTATAAGATAAATTTATATATGCACCAACCCCAACTCCTCTAGTACTTCTATCTTTACGTATAAAACGATATCCAGGTATTGCAACAATATCAGAAAGAACATCATCAGAAAGCCATGTCTCGGTTACCATTACTACATCAAATTGTTTATTAATAACAAGTGCGGAAAATTCAATAAATCCTGTAAACAGTGATCTTACATTAACATGTGCAATTTTCATACTTAATTAAAATTTTGAAACAATGCAATAAAATTAATAAAATAGCAAGCAATCATAATATTCATAAATCAAATCACCCGCACATGGTGGTGACAATAAAAAAATATATATATAAATTAATATAAAAGAGTATCAGGTAATTAGTATAGGTAATGTAAAAAAAATTTATTTATATATATGTATATATTTTGAACAGTTTTTCTGGTAAAACTTACTCCACACCCAAGCCAATATGCCAGCAAAAGAAACAAATTAAAGTAATGAATAGCAGAAAAAAACTAAGCCTATAAAAAAACAAAATGCACCTAACTAAATGTGTATATATGTAGTACAAAGTATGCAAGAGAAAACCCCGAAAAATATAATAAACATTGCATCTGTAAAAAAAAAATTCCGTAAAAAATAGGTAATAACAAAAAAAAACATAACTGTTACATTAATTGGTTGTATTTCAATTTTATTCTAAAAATTGGAAAACTCAATTTAAAAGCACATCCCTAAAAAATAATAAAGTTGAAAATACAGACATTATAAAAGAAGAAAATCTAAAATTAAAACGCAAAATAGACAAAATATTCAGTTAACCACAACCAAAATAAAAATTACTATAATTATAAACACTATTAAAACACGCAAGATATTTATAGTGTACATCAGCTCATTTAAAACCAATGCACAACAATCGGTTTACTCACTGATTCATATCAAAATTATATTACCTACAATATTTGAAAAGCAAAATAAAGTCTAAATAATACTGGCCAAAATAATCCTGTACCATAACACTAGATAATCACCCTAACCTATGTAGTAGAGCGTAAAACGATATCGGGCAAATCAGCCTCAGATTTAATTAACTTTCTACCATCACTGGAACTCACATATATTAAACCATTAAAAGTCCACGCAGATGTACCCATAAGTTCGCGAGACTTTTTAAATAAATTTAAATTGTCAAAGGTAAGCATCTCTGTAACCATAACACGAGAACCTTTCAACTTCTTCTTGTTGAAAAATATCGAATCGCGCAACCAGCGTTGACAGAATTGAACTGCGACCGGCCTAGGTTTATCCTTTTTTGCATCACTTTTTCCAAATCGATAACATTGATTGATATCTGACTTTTTAACATTAACACCCATTTTATCCGAAAATAAATTCAATAATTCTTCATATATATCCATTTTATTTTCCTTCAATCCATGCACAATAATAAAATTATAATTTCGCTTTAGCTCATAATTATTCTTACTCTTATTAAGGCTTATTATCTGTCCATTTAATTTTGCTACGTCGTCCTTTATCCTACCCAACTCCTCGTTCATAGAGTCCTCAAAAGCTTTAAATTTATTCAAAAACACACTGTTTTCATCAGACCCTGATGCACTCGGAATATCCGATTTCGAGACAAGAAATTCATTCTTGAACTCTTGCAAACCGTTTTGAAACAGTTCCGTTAATTTATCGACACGTGCATTCACATCTCTGATGGTTAGATTAGCTTTACTACCCATCTTGCAGGAAAAAATACACAAAGCAGGCACAAGACACAAATTTATCGTTTATTAACTCTAAATTGCAATTATAAACCACTTTTTAACTATAACTTTAATATTCTTATCGGAGCTCTCATACACACGACTACTCATTGAACGCCATCATATATGATCCAGAAGGTAAGTTAGAATATATAACCTAAATATTTATTTAGAAAATGAAGATCTTCCTGATGAGTAATAATGGTTGATGCAGACTCGTAGGTGAGCCAATCTCACAAATGTATAAGAATGGAGGTTCCATTCTGTTGATAAGTGAAATAGTCAAAACGTATGAAATGGAGTCCATTTCATAGTCCGGTGGACTTGTCGTTCGTTTAAATAGGAATGTGGAAGTTCCACTTCGTAAAATCCACTTGGATTTAGAGACTATTATTGGACCAGTTGTCTATATATTGAAATTATATTCCATATCAACCTGAGGAAGTCTCTCGTCATGTGGAGGCCAAAGCTTCTCCGACAGATCTAAACCCAGAAATTTTGGATATTTTGGGATAAATTATTCAACCGTTGACGAGGAGTCAGAGGAAATCCACTGTGAAATTTCAAAAAGGTGGGAGGTGATTCTTAAATATGGTCTTGATGTGGATGCACGCAAAGCAATCACAAGAAATATCTACCAATAAGTAGATAATCGTGGCCAAAACAATTAGCTTGTAAGGCCAAAAATAATAATAATAATAATAATAATAATAATAATAATAAACAATAATTAATCAAATTTATAGGCCCTCAGTGACAGCAGAAAGCTTTTGGCTCATTTATATTTTGAGAGGTCAAAGTCACGATGTGCTGTAGTGTCAACTGACTTTAATAAGAGTTTAAAAAATATTTTTCAGAGGTTGAAGGAGGCTAAAGCATTAAAAAAAGTCAGGTTAGGATTTGCAGAGTACTGCAACTTTGAAAGTGAAGGGATCACGCAATACCTCGAATTTTTTTAATTTTGGGGGTCTAGGCCGTCGATATTACAGGGACCAGCAACAGACCGGCCAGACATTATCAAAATTATCCCTACCAGCATCAATGCAAGCAATACCAGGCCAACCGTTGCAGAAATAAGTATAACCAATCTAACATGGACAAGAAATAAATGTAAGAAAATATGCGAGCAGATTTAAGTTTTTTTCTTCCAGCATGGAGAAAAATAACATTCTAAATTATGTTAGGGGGGACACAAAGTTCCTTAAACCGTTTTACCACCGCAATTTATTGAGTCCGTTATAGAGAGTCCCTTCGATTACCAATGAAGGATCTATTAGATGTGGTTGAGACTCTACATTGTAGAGCCTCGTCTCTCTTTACCTAATACAAAATCCTATAGGACTTTCCGAGGGTTACTTGGGTGACTTAAGAGGCGGTTGAGAAAACATTTTAAGAAGAACATGGGTGCTATTGTAAGTTATACTCTTTGTAAAGGCCAAATTGCATCTTCTCAGTTCAGAAATCTGATAGTTCAAAACGCTTGATATTAAATTTAGAATTTTTAAATAGATTCATCTTAACAAATAATTTCAAGATAGAAGACCAATCCATGGCTTCAAAGTCAATGTCAAAAAATTGTATTTCCCAAGTAATGATTTGAAAAATGATTATCGCCTAATATCGGTCCACCCGAATGATACAAGATTTTTAAGGTTCCAATTTCAAAATGGTTTGTTTGAATCTTGCTGTTTACCTTAAGTGTTCACCAATTTGATGAAGCCGGAGTTTCCCAACTGAGAGATAAAGGGATTTTTATCCGTGTTATATCTAGAGGATTTTTTTTTCCTTGTAAGGTTCGAATTGTAATAGGAATGTTTCGGAGACTTGCTCATTACTAAACCATTTAGGTTTCATAATCAATGAAATAAATAAATAAATAAATAAATACACCACATGTAATTACGACCACCTTTATCCCAGAAGGCTCTAGAAGAGCCTTGTGCGGGAGGGGGCTAGACATTTAAATACAAGGAACACACATCCAATATCCTTGTATAATGGAAAACTCCCTCTCACAGTATTTGCCATTGCCACGACCGGGATTCGAACCCGGCACTACTGGGTGAGAGTCAGGTATGCTACCATCTCGACCATCAGTCATACAATACTGATGAAAGAGGCAATTAATTCTTTCTCACACCTGCAAATTTCTTGGTTATATTTTCAATACGTCTTCAATGTCCTTGCAGCTGCCAATTGAGAAACATTGTAAAATCCGAGAATAGGCACAATTTGTTGACCTGTTAGTTGGTTTGTTCAAGGAAAACATTATTGGAGCCAGTTGCTCCATAAAATTATTATAATATTATTCCACTCTGGGAATTTTTTTGGATGCTTTTTCGAGCAGCTTGGAGGTAGTTTAGGGAGAAACGAAGTTTCATTGCTTTTGGAGCGTGGATAAAAGTAATCACAAAAATTATTTGTAACTATTGCCAGCATTTTTTGCTTTAAAGTGCGTTGCAACTGATTTAGCAAGCTGTGAAATATTATTGAAAATCAAGTTGAATGAACTTGCCAAGGAAATATAGCAACGGTGGGAGTTCAGGAAAATTTGGTTTTTTTTGTTTCGTATATTAAGTATTCTGATAATAAATAGGCCGATTTAGAATTGTGGCATCCATCTCAGGATACTAAATAACAGTTATATGATTTTGTCATTATAGACGTTGAAAACATTTCGGAGGATGTGATATTAATCTTTTTGCTTCGCAAAATAATAAAAGATGCGAAAGGTTCATATTTTGGATTCAAGATCCTGAAGCTTTTGCAGTTTATGCGTTTACAGCGAATTGGCATCAACCTAATTTTTATGCTTTGACATTGTTTTTTTTTATTATTTTGAAGGTTTTACGGAAAATCATGAACGAACAAGCTGAGAATGTATTGGTTGTCTTCAATTGGATCTTTCAGCCTTAGTTTTTGATTTATAAATCATTAGGCGAATCCTTAATAATATATTAATTATCCCAATGAGATGTTATTTTCTCTGGAATAGAAACCCGCATTTATTGTGGTGCAGTCTTTTCCTGGTGGCAGGAAAACTGTCAGTAAGGCTATGAAATACTTGACTGGGCCTGGTGCTGCAATTACCGTGCTCTTAGTTTTTATTTGAAATTTAATTTGGAAACAATATAAATGTAGTCTTAAAAGTTCTTTTGGGAAGGCGATTTTGAACGTGCGTTAAAGATTTCGGTTCATCTAGTGTCTTATGAGACTGAAGAATGCACGATCATCATTGTCGCTAGTTTCACCAGGTTTAGGAAATCTTCGACCCATACGATTTTTCAAGGGCCTATAAAACCTGAAAGCGCCTAGTCCGATGTATTCGTCCACGTGAGATTCATCAGTTGCTATTATTTATTTGGGTTCCATGTTTTCAAATGAAAGGATTTTAAAGGAACAGTTAACTAAGAACCTAGCTATGTTATGTTAGTAACCAATCATGGGGTATAAACTCTTAGTCTTAATTAACATTGAAATATTAATAAGACAACCAATAGTGTTGAAAACAGAATATCGAATCGCATAAAGACATCGGGTAATAATAAATTATAGCCTGTGCCGATTTTGCCTAGATTTGTGTAGCAACTGCTCTCGATTGTTATTTAAGCAGAACAATTAACAGCAGAGATCAGAATCTACAACTTTTTGTGACTACTAAGAGTTGTTCAAAATGCACAGTATGCCTCAACTTTAGCCGCAGCTTGCAAAGGAGTTAGTTGGGATGTTATCAGAAGCACGGCCGATTGGCCAAGATAATCAAGTTGATTTGCTACCTTTTATAATACCTCTGTGTCAAAACACTGAGATTGCCAAAATTGTTTTTGTATTATATTTCTAGCACTGTTACTTTTATGGAACCTAGTTAAGATGTGGTTGTGTGGTATAGAATACTGTTATCTATATATACAGGGTGTTCCAGTTTTTTGTAGCAGGACTTTAACAGTCGATAGACAATTGAAAATTATTAAAAAAAATTCCTATAAACATAGGTTGAAAAATGCTTAGTTTTCGAGATACAGGGTGTTAAAGTTTGAAAATAAATACGGATTTGTATTAATATTTCCAGAATGCTAAGAACTATCGAATCCAAACTTGCCAATTCTTTACATATAATTTAGAGGCCTATTTTAGAATAACAAACTACTACTTTACTTAACCATGGGCGTAGATATATGGATTTACTAAGGCTCTTTTTTACAAAAAAGTAGTACGCCACTGATATTTTCCCATGTTTTCAGTTTAATTCAATAAAGCAAGAAAAAACAAAAATTTAATGTCTCTTGGCACTTTTTGATCTGACAAGCCGTTTTCCAGAAAATTTACATTTAATCATTTGATGCACGCATCTGAACGAATTTTAGACAAACTTGAAGTCGCTCAGAATTTCACCAAATTTGATGGTGCGAAAAGTCTCTTAAAAATAAAGAATGAAACATTTAAAATATTTATTGTAAAAGTTTATTATCATGTAAATCAAAATTTTTATAACACAAATGTATTAAAACGCAACGGTCGAACTAAAATAAATTATTAGAAACACAAACGCAAAATCTCTTTAAAAGACTTTTCGTACCATCAAATTTGGTGAAATTCTGAGCGACTTCAAGTTTGTCTAAAATTCGTCCAGATGCGTGCATCAAATGATTAAATGTAAATTTTCTGCAAAACGGCTTGTCATATCAAAAAGTGCCAAGAGACACTAAATTTTTGTTTTTTCTTGCTTTATTGAATTAAACTGAAAACATGGGAAAATATCAGTGGCGTACTACTTTTTTGTAAAAAAGAGCCTTAGTAAATCCATATATCTACGCCCATGGTTAAGTAAAGTAGTGGTTTGTTATTCTAAAATAGTCCTCTAAATTATATGTAATGAATTGGCAAGTTTGGATTCGATACTTCTTAGCATTCTGGAAATATTAATATAAATCCGTATTTATTTTCAAACTTTAACACCCTGTATCTCGAAAACTAAGCATTTTTCAACCTATGTTTATAGAAACTTTTTTTAATAATTTTCAATTGTCTATCGACTGTTAAAGTCCTGCTACAAAAAACTGGAACACCCTGTATACATATAAGGTATATACAAATTACAAATTGTGTTTTTTAGATTAAACAGTTATAAATATATCTGTTATATTACCTACCAGAATAAATTGTCGCAACCTCTAAACATCTACATAATGATCTGAAGGCAAGGTGCAAATATAATCAAAAGATCAAACGAACTTACCTTAAGTGAAGTTCGATCTTGATTATATGTAGCACCTTGCGTGAAGATCAGTCCCACCACACCCAATGATTGCAATATAATATGCTTGCAATTATCCCAAATAAAGTTACGACAATTAGCTTTAAAGAAATGACGTTAGGACCTAGGGTAGTCATAGTAATGGTGACCGGTAAGAGATTTCATTGTTATAGCTTTAAATTGTGTGGCGCGTTCTAACACCGAACGAGGGGTACTACATAATGATCTTCACGCAAGGTGCTACATATAATCAAGATCGAACTTCACTTAAGGTAAGTTCGTTTGATCTTTTGATTATATCTTCAAACCACCTTATCCGTTGGAGATGCTTTCACCAGGCTTACAAAAACAAGCGCAGTGGTTAACAAGAAATTATCATTGCATTAAATGGAGTGATGGGTTTACACCACTACATCTGTTCGGAGAAATTATTACGAATTTGACTATATCTGCTAACTGTGTTTACGTCAAAGGAGGAGAAAAAGCAAACTACATCAGGCAATTTATCACACAACCTGCTTTGGAACTAGAAGAGCAACCACCTTTAATGAAATCCAATGCAAAATGTTTTTATCATTTAAATAATAAGTGTATGTGTGCACTTTCTAATGTATATTACCTGTATGAAAATTTTATGATGTCATGAGTTTAGAAATAAATAAAACAATACATATTAATTAAGTGTTTTTATTTTATCACCAAAATTACAATCCTTTAAAGTAACAAATATAATTTCAATTTACAGAAATCCCCTCGTCACTATCGTCATCGTCTTCACTCCTTGATCTGGTTGCAAGGTCTGGTCTTAAAAACCGTTTTAGCTGATGGACTTCATTTTCAAAACCTAATTCGATCAGATCGTCTACAAGGCATTCCTCACATGTAACATCGGTCAAAAACATTTCACATACTTCACGTGCTTGTTTGTACTTTTTGGCTAGATCAGTACAAAAGTCTTCTGTGAAAAATGTACCAACTCCATAGATCGCTTCGTGTTCAGCATCGAACTGCCTATTTGAAAATTGTTGACTTAAATGTTTCACACCACTTTCTAAATCGACAACTTTGATTTCTTCTACGTACGCAATCCACATTTTGAGATTTACTGTGTTATACACAAACAAAATTAATATTCTAATGATAACTGACTGTAGTGTTCAATTAACGCTCGCTTTTATAATTAAATTCCCACCTATCCACCCCCCCACCTAAAAATACTGCAAGATGACAATTTTATTAGTGCACGTATCTGATTACACAGTCAGCTACTCTATATCCTTATCAAGTGAACATTTTAATAATCAGCACTTTGTGAGTTCATCGCAAGCTCAACAAAACTACACCTTCCACCTAACCTGAAATAGTATATAAAGTGATGTGTATACGTAAACAGCAGTAACGCAGAAGAAAACATACGTAGAACTCTATTGTCAATTAAGAAAGATGCTTATAGATCCAGTATTAAGTTATTACACATCGAACTATGAATTGGTGCAACAAATAAAAGAACAATTCCCTGACGTATATGAAGTTTTGAAAAGTTTACCTGGACAACGCTGGGTAATAGCTGGTGGTTTTATAAGTTACCTGTTGAATTTAACAAACACCTTTCAAGAGATAGATGTATTTTACTTTAATAACGAATTTAGTGAAAAATGTGTTCAATCTGAATGGCAACGCAATTCACCATCACGTTACAACAATGAGCTTTTCAACGTGTTCAATCACAGGAAATATAACATACAAGTGATAGAATTTATTAATATAACAGTGGAACAACCTCTGAGACTTCAAATGTTTAATTTGTTGCATTGTTTTGATTGTGTTTTAGTTAGAAAGGCTGTACCTACATTTAAAAAGTGCTTTATTTATGAATTGTGACTTTGGTCCTGTGACATTTGAAAGTTGCTCTCGCCAACAATAATATAATAAAAGGCTTATTCAACCCATTGTAACTCAACCAAAAACATTTTGCCTATTGGCTTATGAATCATTGCAAAATCACCAATAAAACATATTTAACACTAAAACTGTTGTTTCATTATTTATTATTGTTTATATGCATCCTCCCCTTACTTCCTTCCCTGATTCTTGAAATCAATATTTGCTAATTTGTGACAGTACATAATAATTATTAAAAAAAACACAGATTAAAATAATAAATATTTTATTATGAACATTATACAACATATGGTTTGACACAATTATGGTTATAATAAACTCTCATCAAATTCAAAACCTTGATTTTACATTTCAATTATTTTGTCAGCTAGTGACAAAAGACATGTTAAATTATCATTGGTATTATGGTCAGCTTCATTGTGTGCATTATTGATGGAGTAATGACCCCACGCTAAAGTTTTTGTACTCCCAGGTATAACATATCGCTTATCATCTCGTGCTGAGAGTGCAACTTTGTTTTTTAGGTCAGTATATATCGTATGAAGATGTGAAGAGAATACATACATTTTACGGTATATTAATCCACCGTCTTCTACAATGTGTTTGTAGTCAATCAAGTGCAATTGCTTTTTTACAACACTTTTTGATATGCCTTTGGCTTTCTTTGTTACATCATTTGCTTTAACGCAGTATGCTTTCGCACCAGTGCCGAAAAAGCTTTCTACTGGAATACCTGCATACTCGTCTTTTAATTTGCCTATGACCGACTGAGTTTTTGGAATACTATGCACATTAGGATAAGAATAATTTGATGTGTCAAAAAGTTCAATATTTTCTTTAATATTTTCACGACCTGGGGGACTTTGGGGAGGAGAGATTACCCTTTATAAATAAATTAATTATCATTTGACAATTATTTATTTAATTAAAACAAAACATGATAAAAATTATCAGCAACAGGAAATACAATAAATAATTAATAGAGTTCTTACCTATTGACCATCGTTGTGGGGGAGTTATATTCAGACGCTATTCGAATAATAATCATGCATCATTTACGTTCGCGTATTTATATTAATACCACTTGCTTAATCGGCACATTCCGTATAGGTAGAATATAATTTATATTTAAATCAATTTTATGAATTATTATGCGTTTGAAATGTGACACCGGGCTTCCTTTGTATATTCCAATTAAGCGATAAATTGCAATATACTGTACCTACGTTAAATAATATAAATAAAAGATTAATTTGGGAAATATATGATAATTGTTTTACTAGATTTGGGATTCGGCCTACCTACAGAGAATATGCCAATGGGTAACTTTGTCACAACTTCGTGACACATCTCCCCCACCTGACAAAGCTGGCCACCAGCTTTTTTAAAATATGTAAAATTCGCAAATAAAAAAAATATATATATAACATAATATGTTTAGTAAAAATAAAATTTATCGAGGAAGATAAGATATATCCGCAAAAAAAAATATATACAATATTACCCTTTCTACTTTTTGTGCAGATATATGATACCACTATTGTATACAAATGTGGGTAAAAAAATAAAATACAACACACAAATACAAGTAAGTTCATGTAAATAAATTATTAAAGTTTTTTGGCACACATTTTGAAACACTGACTTCTCCTGAGTCCGGACCTGCGTTTACTACACACCGTTGTTAATTGACTTAGTTCCCTTTAGTTCTCCGGTATTGCGGTTGGCAATTCTAGGTTAGGTTTTTCAAACTCGAGGTTGGTACACAACACAGAATGTCATTTCATTTATATGATTATTTTGATTAATATAACCACAAACTGTCATTTGCATAATGCTCACTAAGCGGTTTTTTGGCTGATTCCTTGGAATTATCTCATGTGTTCTGCAACCAGTGTAAGCCGTGTCCAATGGAGATAGTCCCGCCGAATATTTTTCGTTCTGCTTGTAACTGGGAGCCTTCAATGAAGTTTTGGTCTGGTAAGGAGGTGAGTATTTATTTACTTGGTTTTATTTAAGTAAGTAGCTTGCAAATGTATAAAGCTTGATTACTTGTTTTTTAGATAACGTTTACGAAGACCAGGGTAAACTTTCAATAGGTGAGAATCATGTTACTCGATTGAAATTTGATCGCAATCCATCTCAGTTAAAATGTACTTCTGATAGACTAGGACATAGGAAAATGTGGCAAAATGATTTGCAGCGTGTGCAAACTTAGGAAAATAGCCAAGAATTTTGTCCCTTTATAGTTGTCTAACAGAAAGCGAAGCTCGTACTGAATTCGCTGGAAACTGGCTCATCCTTCGTTGGATATCGGTACTCCGCTTTAAGCTTTGGGCTTCTGATTTCTGTCGCAGCATTATAATTACTATTATTGGTTTGTTGGGCCCTTCCTAGAATTGCTGTGTGGTGTGGGATGGTTCTTCTGCTCCATGGTCAGTGCTCCGTGTGCATCAGAGTAATTTACATGAAACAAACAAAGGGCTTTGGTAAGTAAAAGCTATTTAAAATCTATACGTACAATTGTATTCATAATTATTGATTTAAAACAGTTACTCGCTAATTACTATGGAATCCTCTAATCTTCTTAACAAAATTAACTAAACATTAATTAATTAATCGATAAATTAACATCCCTTGATGTTTTATTAACAATGACAAAATACGAATAAACTATTTAGTACAGTTATGTCCCTATTTCTTTAATCCATTTATCCCTATTCGTTTTCCCATTAACAGTTTAAAAAAAAATAAATAAATAAAATGTATAAAACTTATACTTGTCTCTCCCTGTCCCTTTAATTGAGTCTTTCTCTTGTTGGTTTAAGTACCTTAATCAACACCCGCATAGAAAAAAAAGAGAGAAAAAAAAACAAATTTAATGTTCCTTTCATATGGAACGACATATTTATAATATTTTATTTTACACTATTATTTGTATCTTGCACGATTTATTCATTTCTTCTGATTCTTATTAAGTGTATCACATAAGCCTGCCAAACGTCTGGCATATCCTGGGTGATGTATCACCTTTTTTCTATCTAAATACAAAGGATGCTTAAACAAAAATCTTAGCCTTTTACCTACTTCATTTATGTACCTAGTACTTTCTTGAGCTGTGCTAATAAGTAATAATTCAAGTTACCAATTGTGTAGGATATTTATTTAATAATCTACGAAATTATCAACTTAAATAACCCAACGATGTGGTGGTTTTTGAATTTGAATTTTGAAATTTGAAATGGGCCCATTTCGATAGCTCAGTTTAATTATTATTTTTTATTGACTATCATTCTCTACATTGTGCAAAATACAGTTAATATGATCACCTGGTGCGAGGGTTGAAATATCTTCTTCAACCTCTATAATGTACCGGTTTCTACATTGTGAATTTCCTGGATTACTTACTGCGGGTGCGTTTGTTTCATTATCTTTTTTTTTTATTCTAGGATTTTTGAGGCGATTGCACCAATAAAGGAAATATTTAACCAAGAGATATGCAATGAATAACACCAATGCGGTGCATATAGTACCAAAGAAAACATCATGCTAAATAGGAGTATTGGATTCACTTTTGGTTGGCTGACTACTACCCCTGGGAGAAGTGCCAGGCCTCTTCCATTAAAAATAATATATGCAATCGCTATGGATAATATGGAGTTCCATATTAAAAATATTGTGTTACTGTGTAGACCGTAGGAGTCTGAGTAAGATAATTTACTGTATTCCCCTACACTGTTAATTATTTCTTCTATTAGTGGATGAAAGCTTTAAATGAGGGATTGATAGTGTCCAGTTGCTATTTAGACATTCTGAAAAATTTTAAAATTTAGGATAGTTATCTTGATGCTTGGGGTTAAGCACAAATGATTTTAAGTTAGACCAGGCTACTGGTATTATGTGAGTAAATGTTGCTTGATGAGGAAATGTGTCTAAGCAAGGGAATCTTTTAGGTATTAATTCTTCGAATTCCATCATTAATTGACAATTGCAGGGTAAGTTGACTTTTATCGCTCCGGGGGAGCTGAAGGTTTGGTCTGGGAATGTAATGGTTGTACCAGGGCATTTGATTTGAGTGGGGTGTTTGGGATGAGTAATGACGTATGTTTCTTCTCCAATTTCTGAAATTATAGTTGTTGTGGATTTGTGACAATTCATGGGACAGTGGTGATTAATTTCTTCCACTGTGGCACCTGTGTATAATTTCTTAGCACGTGCAGGACCTTGTAGCGTATCTGCCGAGAAGCGAGGTAGATAACAGAGTTTGTCATGATAGGGTTTGCAGTGATGTAAACCCGTTCCTGAAATTTGTCTAATTTGATTATTCATCTGTTGTGAATTTTTAGAGACTGCCAGAAAGATAGTGTTGTGATTAATAACGCATGTTTCGCTTGACCAAGCAAAGGGAGTAGTGATCAGTGCGAAAAGCTCCCATGACTGACTTATTTGCGTTATTGGTACTCTTATATTGATGACAATTTTATTTTGAGTAAATGCGCAGTCGCACAGTGCGAGTTGGTAGAATTTCGAAATGTCTGATATTGGAATTGCTAGACTATGATTGGCAAGTTGTAATTCATTTTCTAGGTTTAGTAAGTCGTGCGATAATGTTGCAGGATTTAGGATAGTAATAGGTATTTGGTGTTGTCTGCAGGAGTTCAAAATACCCTGCTTTTTTATCGGTCTAGTTATTTCTATTATATGCTTAAGGTTTTGGAACTGATTGATTAATATAGAGACCTCTAAATTATTTTGCTCTTTTTGTTGGAGCGACATTTTGCTTTTTAGCTCATTTGTGTATTGTTCCAATTTATGTATTTTAGTTTCCGTTATATTAAAAGCCAACGCTACCCTATTTTCATATTTTTTAAATTCTTTTGAATTTTCTGAAATTTGTGTGAGAGATGTTTTGAGACCTTTATTTAGTTTAAAAATTTGTTCTCTCAAAATATCTTTCCTTTTTGTAAATGTATCAAGTTTATGTTCGGTCGCCACCCCACAACACCAAGATAATCCCTCTCCCAAAAAGTCTAAAGACCGTTTATTCCGAATAAAACTTTTCTTAGTATTTGCAAAAATTTTTAAATAGTTGACATCCCAACTACGCTTTATTGATAAAACCTCCAATTCGTATGCATTATTTATTTTATCGACCTCCTCCTTCTCGAACCAATTAGACTCGTAAATCAATGGGATGGTGGCTTCATATCCCACCGTGGTTGAGAGAACTTTCCAGAAAGCTCCTGCTGTTACCTCTGAGTGTTGAACATTGGCATTAATAGATACCAGCAGAAACAAGACAATGAACCTGTGTCAAATATTAATGTTATTAAAAGTACTTATCGTATGCGCCTCTCATTAGAAGCAATTACTAAACTTTAATATCCTGTATATACTTTATACATACATGCCCACGCATATGCATCCACACACTATTAACCAATCTTAAGGATAATAATTAATATACTAATTTATTACGTAACTTATAACTATTCTGGACCGTTTGGGACTACCTCCGGAGTCCAGGGGTCATTAAATGGCAAGATGCGACTTACGTGCACTATTTCCTTTTTACATTTTTTCGTGGGTCCTTTTTGTATTTCATAATCCACGTCACTTATTTTCTTTACGATATAGTATGGACCGAACCATTTTAAAAGTAGTTTTGTTGTCCGTCCCACTTTCCTGATTGGTGTAAATACTTTCACTTTTTCTCCTTGTGTGAATTGTAAGTGTCTATGCTTTTCGTCGTATCTTGTTTTGTCTATAGCTTGTTTGCTGATAATATTGTCTACTGCTAGATTGCGTACTGCTAATGCTTGTTCCCTTATTTTGCATGCGTCTTGTGAGACATTTGACTCCATTAAATTTGCTTCGGTTGGTAACATTGGTTCTCTACCATAAACCAACATGAATGGGGGAAAATGTGAGGTATCTTGACGTGCTGTATTATAGGCGAATGTTACGTGTGGCAAGTATTCATCCCAGTCAGTTTGTTGTCTGTTTGTATATTTTGATAACATATCAGCCAAAGTTTTATTAAGGCGTTCTGTTAATCCATTACATGCTGAATGGTATGCCGTTGTAAATTGACTAGTTGTACCCATACAATTCAATAGTTCGCGAACAAGATCCGAGCGGAACGTTTGTCCTCTGTCGCTAAGAATATGCTTAGGTGACCCATGACGAGTGATTATTCTTTCCAATATAAATTTAGCTACCGGAAGTGCCTTGCCCGATGGTAATGCTTGGGTCTCTGCCCAGCGTGTTGCGTAGTCTGTTGCGACAACTATTACTGTCTTACCGTTCCTGCTTTTTCTAATTGGGCCGAGTATATCGATCCCAATTTTTTTGAAGGGGGTTCCCACAGGTATAGGTTGCAGAAGCCCTACTGGCTTTTTGTTTTGTTGGCCTTTTCTGGCTTGGCAGTCTTCGCAACCTTTTACAAATTTCTCTACATCTTTTTGTAGGCTAGACCAGTAGTAACTATTTTTAATTTTGTGCAACGTTTTTGCTATCCCTAAGTGTCCAGATAAAGCCTCACTGTGATGGGAAAATAGTATTTCCCCCACCAGGGCGCTCTCGGTATAACCAACAAATTTTTTAGACCATCCGGAGATGTATTAATTTTGTATAATACCTCGTCCTCTAGTCTAAAATTCTTTGCACGTTTAATTACACCAATTGGTAACGACTGGTTAGATGAATTTTTTATCGCATCTATTAGTTGTTTTAGTTCTGGATCTAATTGTTGTTCTTTTGCAATGTCAGAAGGGACGAGTAGGAACGTTGGTATGTCTTCTACATTGCAAGAATTCTCGTCTGCCTTTAGGACAGGGTTTTGAGATAAACAATCTGCGTCTTTATGAGCTAAACCGTTCTTATGAACAATCGTATAGTCATATTCAGCAAGTTTTAGGGACCACCTGGCCAACCTTCCTGAAGGGTCTTTTAGTGATCTAATCCAGCACAAAGCGTGGTGGTCACTAACTATTTTTACAGGTCGGCCATAAATTAAGTGCCGTAGGTATCCTAACATCCAGATTGCGCTTAATCCTTCAAGTTCAGTAATGGTATAATTTTTTTCGGCTTTTGATAAACTTCTGCTGACAAACGCAATGGGGTGCAACTGGTTGTTATCGTCTTCTTGTAGTAGAACTCCCCCGATACCTACTGTGCTAGCGTCAACCCTTAGTTCGCAACCTTTGTTGGGATTAAAATGTTGTAAAACTGGGGCTGAGACTAGTTTATTTTTTAGTGTTTCAAATGCTTCTTTTTGTGGTTCGCCCCAAATAAAACCTGTCGTTTTTTGTGTTGCCTGGTGTAATGGTCTTGCTATTATCGAAAAATTTTGTATAAATTTTCTATAATAGTTGCATAGGCCAAAAAACTTTGCACATTTTTGATAGATTTTGGTTCTGGGAAATTTTTTATTGCGGTAAGCTTATCTTCATCGGGTTTCAATCCTTCCCTGCTCACTACATGTCCTAAAATTTTTACTTTGGGTTTTACATATATACATTTGCTAGGCTTTAGTGTTAGCCCTGCTTCCCTTAATCGTTGAAAAACATTGCTTCATTTTTCTAGGTGTTCTTCTGGGATTTTTGAAAATACTATAATGTCGTCTAAGTAGATTAGTATCTCTTTCCACTTCATTCCTTTGAAAACTTTATCCGCAAGTTCTTGGAATGTGGCTGGAGCATTGCATAACCCAAAACTGAGAATGTTAAATTCGTAAAGGCCATGTCCTTGAGCTATAAATGCGGTATACTGTTTCGAATCTTTCTCAATTTTCACCTGCCAGTACCCGCTAAACATATCTAGTGTGGTGAAGTATTGGGAATCCCCCAGGTATGTCAATATGTCGTCTATGTTAGGTATTGGGTACATTGATTTTTTTGTTATATTATTTAATTTCCTGTAGTCGACGCAAAATCTAGTATTTCCGTATTTTTTCTTAACAAGTACGACTGGGCTAGACCACGGGGAATGTGATGGCCTAATTACGTTACGTTCCAACATTTCCTTAATTTGTGTGTCTATTATTTCACGTTCCTTTTGTGAAACTCTATAAGGGCGAGATTTAATTGGTTCCGCATTACCAACGTCGAATTTGTGTTCTGTTAGGTGGGTCAACCCCATGTCCCTCGTTGACATTGAAAATACATCTGAAAATTCTTCGAGGAGTTGTGCTAATTTTTCCTTAAATGTCTCATCTTCTATATGGCTCAAGTTATGATCGGCTAAAGTGACGTGTTCTTCTGATGTTCCTGTATATAGCACTAGGGCTGATTTCTGCATGTCAACTACGTTGTTGCGAAAAAATCCTATTGTAGAATTTTTTTAAATTTTTACTTTATTAAAACCCTTATTCATTATTTTAAAAGTTATTTTATTATTAATAATTTTGGGTGATCCTATGCCTAAAAGAGAACGTTGTACCAGAAAGTTTTCTTTTTCTTCGAAGTACATATTTTGTAGGATATTGCTAGGGATTTGTTCATAAATATTTAGGTGTAGGTTGTATTCTTTATTAGGTTCTAGGATGTAGTCTTCACTTAACGTGGCCTTGATGGGGTTTTCTTGCGTGTCTTCTTTTAAAATGTCGAATTCTTGCTTGTTGATCCTGATGTTTTCTTGTTCGTTTTCGTGGATAATTAGGATTGTGGTTGCGTTTTCCCAACAGTTCGAGTGCCTCGTGTCCGGTAGAATACAGACTAGAAGGTCTATTTCAATGTCCTTAAAGATAAAATATAACATATTTTTCACTACTTTCCAGTCCAGTTTGTCTAGACCACAACCTATCCTAGGTATTGCTAGTCTTTTTGTTTTGCTTCCTTTTATGTGCTCTTTTGTTTTATGTAGACAGTGCCATAATGTTTCTAATTTTGTTTTTTCCCAAAATTTTCTTTTTGTAACCAAATGATATATAATTTTTCCGTCGTGTTCTGTTACTCCCACGTCTCCTTGTATTAGGTTTTGGTTTCTTAGTTGGTCTCTGACATTAAATTTATTCTGGACTTGTTCGGCTAAACCTTTTCCCATTTTTAGATCTGCTGAAATACCGTGAGCTATTGAGTACTGGTTAGGGGTATCGAAAATATCAATATATTTTTCGTTAATGTTGACATGTGTTATTTCTAATTCGTAGTCAACTGTAGAATTCATAAATGTAGAGAAATCATTTTCTTTTCTCTTCCGTTGGATGTCTGGTGGCTTGTTTGCGTTTTCCTCTTGCGTTGTTACAGGTTTTTGTTCCATCAAGTTTTTATCCTCTGGTTTTTTCTTATCATCAGACTTTTCATTTATTTTATTGAGATGGGTAAGTACACAATTTTTTATTTCCTCGTGGTATGCCTTCTTATATTCTAATTTATATTTCGGGTATTGGTTTAAATTTCTTGTCGGTCTTTCATACCTTATTGTAGCATTATATAGTTTCCTTGCATTACTTTCTTTTGATAGGTGAACCACAGTTGTGTTGTTATTGAATTTTAAGCATACTTTCCCAGAATCCAAGTCGATTATTGATTTATGTTTATTTAAAAATGCCATACCAAGAATTAAGGGAACTGGTGAAGTTGTGATAACGGTGGCAGTACATTTTGCAGACAGGTTGCCTATAGTAAGGGTGAAAGTTACTTCTCCTAAGGTGGGAATTTTATGTCCTCCGGCCACCATTAAGTATTTTCCATGATTTCTAAGAATTTAAGGATTCTTAAGTGCTTCTTTTGTGATTACATTTTCTTCTGCTCCGGTATCCAGAAGTGTCTTGGTTTTAATTTTGTTGACTAGTTTATTTATAAATAAAATTTTGTTTGGTTCTGTCGGAGCCCCATTATATGTAAGGACGACGCCGGGGCTTAGTTGTGCCGTCCTCCCTGGTTTGGGTGTTGATTTCTTCCTGCGGTACAACTTGTGGCATAGTGACCTACTCTTTTACAAATGTAGCATCTTGGTCTACCGTGATGATTTCTTGTACGTGGTATTTGATTATTGGGGTTGTTATTATGGAACTGGTTGTATCTGTATGTGTTCGGTGGTTTCTCAACCGAATTGTTCTGCCCTTGTTGGTAATTTTGGTTGTGCCTTGGTTGGTAATTTTGGTTGTGACGTTGACTAGGGTTATTATATCCCTGGAAATTCCTCGTAGGTTGTCTTTGGTATCCAGCGCCCCGAAATGGGTTGAATGATGTAAAATTCGGTGACCTGTTTTGGAGACTATATTGTCTGTTATTTTTATAGTTTTGATTATGGCCCCAATGTTGGTTATTACATGAGCAGTGGTACGTAGACTCAGGGGTAGTTTCATTAGAGAGGGATATTCCTATGATGTTTGATTCAGTAGAAATATCTTGCAATTTGTTAATAATTCTTTTGAGCCTGCTCCACACCATGTTGTCCTCTAGAAGTAATCGATAATTCTGATAAAATTTCCGATCCAAACCATTTTCGAAGAATTTTTGAAAATTTTCCACATTCAGAGCTGGGTCATATTCCCCGTATAGTGCTTGTAGTTCGTAGTAGTATGAAATGATTGATTCATTTGATTGTTGCTTCCTGTTATATAGCCTTTTCTCCAGGGCACGTTGTGTTTCATCCACCTCGAATTCTCGTTGAAAATCAACTTTTATTTCTGCCCAGGATTTTTGCGAATTTTCTGCTGAATTTTTATACCTCTGAAACCATAAGTCTGCGGCACCCTCTAGAAATGTTTCCAGGTATTCAATTTTTAAGGAGTCATCCCAACCATTTGCTACAGCTGTCCGTTCATAAGTTCGCATAAATGATATGGCGTTGTTTGAACATGGGTTAAAAGTTGGGGGGGCATATGAACTTTGGCGTTGCTGGTGTCCTGGCGTTTTCCAGGCTAGTCGATAACGTTATGTCGGCCATTGTTAATAAATCTTCGGGATTTTTATTACGGTTACCGGCTGCTTGTGGGGTGGTTCTTGGGGCTGTGTTGCTTTTTTCTTCTTGTTCTTGACTGTCGGTGTTATCCCTTCTTTCTTCGTCTTCCGTTCTGCTTGTTGATGGTTCACTCGATGTGTCCCTTCTTTTAGGAGATCCTGCTAGTTCCTTGGTGTCGTTGTCAGTAAATAGTTCCGTGCTACGATGAATGGGTACAAATTGTAGTTTTTCTGGGATTTCGATTTTCTCGCTAACAATTTTCAAAGTTGCGGCTCTTGTTACAATTTTTCTTTCTTCCTCTTTAGGCATTATCCATTCATTTTATATAATGTTTTTTTTTAGATTAATTTGTTTAAATATTAGTCATAATGTTGGCGTCACATACGTGAGAATGCATATATCCCATATACGGGAACAAAATTAGATAATAAGTCTGTATATATCTAGTATGTAGTAATATTAAATAAGGAAACATAGAAATAAAAATAGTAATAAAAAATTAAAGTAAGTAATATAAAACGAGTTCTTTAGTCCTCGTCATCCCCAAACAAACGTTTTAATTTAGCTGCTAATTCTTTACTATAAATGGGCTTTGGAGTTAGGTTGTGGACTTGAATCGGGGAATTTAAAAAATGTTGACGACAATGGGCTATTGTGTTCTAATACACGTGGCGTTAAAGGTAGCCCCGATTCGTTTAATTGAATTTCACAACACTGAATATTTAACCTCTCCTCCCAGGCTTTTTTCGTGGCATTGAGAAAAAAAGTATACTTTAAAAAATTGAAAAAAAAAACAAAACGCGGTCCAAAATAATAGGGGGCTGTTGGGTTTAAGTCAAGGAAAGAAAATAATATCCTGTACCAGCCAGTTGACACAGGCTGAAATAAGAATAATATTTTTTATTTTTGTTATATTGCTTTATTTCTAGCCAGTTCACACAGGCAATAGAAATACCGCAATAGGAGGATGAAATTAGTACTACGTACTTAGCCAGTTGACACGGGCTAAAATACGAATAATAATTTTTTCAAATATTTTTCATTATATTTCCAGCCAGTTGACACAGGCAATGGAAATACCATAAAAAAAGCATTGGGTTTATTATGGAGAATAAAACCCTAGGAACGAAGCTAGGCGCCTCTACCATATGTCACGACCTGGGGGACTTTGGGGAGGAGAGATTACCCTTTATAAATAAATTAATTATCATTTGACATTTATTTAATTAAAACAAAACATGATACAAATTATCAGCAACAGGAAATACAATAAATAATTAATAGAGTCTTACCTACTGACCATCGTTGTGGGGGAGTTATGTTCAGACGCTATTCGAATAATAATCATGCATCATTTACGTTCGCGTATTTATATTAATACCACTTGCTTAATCGGCACATTCTGTATAGGTAGAATATAATTTATATTTAAATCAATTTTATGAATTATTATGCGTTTGAAATGTGACACCGGGCTTCCTTTGTATATTCCAATTAAGCGATAAATTGCAATATACTGTACCTACGTTAAATAATATAAATAAAAGATTAATTTGGAAAATATATGAAAATTGTTTTACTAGATTTGGGATTCGGCCTACCTACAGAGAATATGCCAATGGGTAACTTTGTCACAACTTAGTGACACAATCATCATAAACATTATTAGTATGAATTTCTAAAATTAATGAGTCGGTGTCAGTGTAACAGAGATAAGCTTTATCGTTATATTTTTTCTTATATGCTAAAATATAAAGCATTAAAAATGATATAAATACGTAAAAAATAAACAGTAAATGACAGAGAAATACTAGCAGTGCGCTTGCCCAATAGCTATATCAGGAGTTTATTGCAAGTTTCGGTACTTTGTCAAAAAAAATATCAAAATCGGTCACACGATGGTTATAGTAGTTGCACATATTATATAATGGAGAGTGTTTCAAAATGTTTGAACGAGGAGTTGGTAGATAAAAGCATTGATCTTGTCTTGAGGTAAGCCGAGGGATATGAAAATTTAAATGTCGTACTAATTCGGTGCAGTCGATTGTGTCATGAATTCGTTTGTGAAGAAATGATAGTGATAAGTGCACCCTCCTATTTTCAAGAGAGGGCAGGGAAAACCGTCTAAGTAGAGCCTCTTGCGGAAAACCGATGGCAGGATAGATACCGTCTAAGTTGAAAGACAAAAATTTTAGAAATCTACGCTGCACTGATTCTACATTATTTATGCTCACACTGTAGTGCGGATCCCAAATAAGGCAAGCATACTCAAGCTTTGAGCGAATGAATGTGTAATACAAAAGTTTGATAGTGTCAGTGTCGGTGAAATCACGGCAGTTGCGTACCAAAAAGCCCAGGTTTTTGTAAGTTTCAGAAACTATAATGTCGACATGATTAGAAAAGGACAATCCCTTGTCAAAGGTTACGCCAAGGTCCTTAAATGTAGTTTGTCTAGCTAACAAAGTATCGTTTATGTGATAATTATATGTGATTTCCGACTTTTTTGTTGTATAAGTCATAATATTGCATTTTTGAATATTAAGATCTAGGTTGTTTTCAACCGACCATGTATGTATTTTTGAAATATTATATTGGAGCTTAACACAGTCGTCGATGCTCTCAATTCTTGAATACACTTGAGATCATCTGCGTAGAGTAGACAGCACACATCCAGATCATCAATAATGTCATTCACGTATATGTTAAAAAACAAGGGGCCTAGTAATAGACCCCTGGGGGACTCCAGAGGAAGCAGTGTATTCGATAGATTTATAACCATTATAAGAAACGTATTGGGATCTATTGGAAAGATAGGACGTAAAAAATGTTATTAAGTCGTTGGAAATGCAGTAACTGTTGAGTTTATGAAGTAACTTATTATGGTCAAGTCTATCGAATGCTTTTGAAAAATCCGTGTATATTACATCCGTCTGCATTTGCATGTCTATAGATTCAGATATATATTGCGTAATGCACATAAGATTAGTCACAGTGGATCGACATTTCATAAAACCATGCTGCAGAGGCGTTATCGCATCTTTTACATGAACATAAAGAGCATCGTGCAAGAGAAATTCAAAAACTTTGGAGAAATTGCAAATAACTGTGATCGGACGAAAGTTAGTGATTTCGGTTTTGTTTCCTTTCTTATAGACGGGACAGACTTTGGAGTATTTCCATGCTTTTGGGAAGGTATTATTTTTCAAGGAGAGGTTAAATAAAATAAAAAGTGGATATGCGAATGCGTTAGAGCAATCTCTTAATATGAAAGCAGGGATACCATCGGGACCTGTAGTGAATTTGGGTTTGATGTGCTTAATGGCCTGCAGTACCTGATCTTCAGAAAATGAGTTAATTATTAGATTGCTATTGATTCTGTAACTATTATAGCTGATGTCGTCCGCTTGATGGATATCAGTGTGAGAATACGACTCTTCAAAAAAATTAGCAAACGCATTAACAATATTATTAGGATTATTTATAGTAGATTCATTGTACATCATAGCATTGGATATATTGGTGACTCCTTTCTTGCTGTTAATATATGACCAAAACTTATTAGGATCAGATTTAATAGAGCCTTCTATACTGGTAATATAATTTTTAAATGATATCTGTATATCTATTTTTATTTTGGCCCGTAACCTTTTAAAATTTTCCAAAGAGGTCACATTTTCCGTCTTCTTGAAAGTTCGCCAAGCTTTTTCTTTAAGCCTGATGTCTTTCTTAATACTCGCATTGAACCACGGAGGAAAAATTCTGTTGCTGGTAGTCTGAATCTTGGGAACGTGATTATCAAATATTTCCGTCAGCAAACTATAAAAAGCAGCGCAGGCATCATCAACATCATTAAAATCGCGTAACACATCCCAGTTGGTAATAAGAATATGTTCATATAAAAGAGGGTAATTAGCTTTGCGGAAATTATAAGTATTGGTAAAGTTAGGGGGAGAGACAGGGTGTGCATTTGTCTCATTTTTGATGTTGAAAGATATTGTTATTGTCGGATGATGAACGTCCTCTTTTAATAATACGTCTTCACATCTCTCAACAGAACATTGATAATTAGATAGGACTAGGTCAAGTAATCTATTATTATTATTAGGTACAAATTTATATTGAGATAAATTAAGAAAGTTCATAAAATTATTTAGGGTCGAAACTTGAGGATTTGCTTGATTATGTAAGTAACTAGAATAGTAGCTGGGAATATTAAAGTCTCCAACGATTAATATAGCGTCATTGTGGATAGTGTTTAGACCGCTGATGCTATCAAAAACGAGTTCTAACTCTTCAATATTAGTGGTCGGTGGTACGTAGATTACAAAAATGTAAACTACACGATGGTTTATTACAACTTTTACACCTAAAATATCAATATATGTGGCAAAGCGTGCATTAGTTGTACTAAGATCTAGTTGGCTTGCATTAAATTGGCCACTAACTGCAAGTAGTACTCCTCCACCGCGACAGGTATTGGTAGATCTAAAATCACGATCCGCGCGGAATACATTGTAAGTATTATTGAAAAGCTCATTGTCAAGAACAGAGGAATTTATCCAAGTTTCAGTAAACGCTATTATAGGCTAGAAACAGAGTTAAACAGTTCAATCGTTTTGTTATTTAACCCGCGAGTATTCTGATAATAGATAGACATATTATTGTCACACGATACTGTAGGCGGGATGAGAGCCACGCTAGATTGTGATTGCTATTGATGGATAAGTGACAGATCAGTGCGCAATTTCTCCAAAGCTTGATTGTAGGCCTGATGTGTGCACTTTTTGGTGTCCCACACAGCATGGGTAATTTCAATATCGTCCGATTTTAATTTATCTTTAAGTGTGACACAATTGGTACATTTTAAAGTATTAGATTGACAGCTACTTACATCATGATTTTCTCCGCATCTGGGACAAGTGCTGGGTTTTTTACAGAATTTTGAGGAGTGGTGAAATTCATTACAGTTATAACACCGGTTAATATTAATTGCATCAAATACTGCACAACTATTATAACCAACAAACAAATTACCTACTTGCATTACTTTTTCGTACGAGATTTTATCAAGCTGAATTATTGCTTGGTAGACACTGCTATTTTTCTTTGTCGGATAAAACTTAATTATTTTACATTGATCAGAATTGATTAGATCACTGTTCATATTACATATAATATTTGGTAGCGCACTTTCACATATATCTTCGCTGATGCCCACTACACGCACCCTAGGGTTAAGGCCTTTTGCTTCTTTAACCTCGTAGTTAGGTAATTTTTCGACAGCTAGTTGTTTCAATTTTTCATTTTGTTCATTACTCTTGCAACCGATTACAATACCACCACCTCTAATATTTTTAACCTTGGATAGTTGTAAATTTGCGTCAACGGGGTTTATATTCTGCATTATTTCCTGTATGGTTTGGGAGTTAAGTTGTTCCTGGTTTTTAGGTTTGATTATAACGACTGGATCTATTTTGTTCTTAACAACATCCGAATATTTAATAGGTTCAGTTGTAGACGGCATGTTATGTACTGCGAATTTTTCAAAAAGTTCCTTTTTTAGCAAGTTAAATTGTGAGCTAAGGTCAGATATTGCTTTTGTCACTTTTTCCTCAATTAACTCATTGAGTTTAGCGTTGTCGATGAGAAAGCAGTTTTTTACGCAAGTAGTGCATTTCCATGAGAGACCATCCACTTTATGCAAAATATCTTGAAGGTCGTCAGAACCGTTATAAATACAAGATACATGATATTGTTTTTTACACAAACCGGAGCAGATAATATAGGGTTGTTTTCTGCTTGATATCGCCGCTTCACATATTCCACACACCGGCATTATTGACACAAATTACTTAATAATTTATTGACAATAATAGGATCCTATTTGGGTCACCGGGTAGGTAATTTGTTAATTATTGCCAGATGATCCTCTCCTTTTAGCACTGAAGGGGCTGGGGGTTATGATGGTCAGTGTCCCAACACGTGTTGGCCACTTGCTGGTGAAGATTAAAGCGTCACAGAAAGGTTATTCCACATTAATCACAGTTTACCAAATATTAATTATAACAGCACTTTGATTATAATAAATACATTTAGCGTATTTATGTGAAGAATACATTCATCTCCCATCTAGCAAAACTCCATTATTTCAAACACAGTTTTAACCGCTTGTTTTCCACAAATTGTCAGAGAGACCCTATTGCACGTCCGTTTTCTTTCACAACGATAAACTATTCATATCAATATAGGGTTTCAACCACGCAGACTGTGAAAATTCAATGACTTTATGTATTTTTGTGCGTATTAATCCGTGTTCCAAACATTGTTTTAAATTTCGATAATGAATAATATATCTCTGTTTATCTTGCAAATTAAGAATCAATTTTGGATCTTTTGAGTCAGGGGGTATGATGTTTTCAGGACAAAACGGTAAATCATTATGTTTATCATGCAAATATTGTGAGTATTCTAAATCGACTTCTAATACATAACCTTTTGGAGACTCGTCACTTATTGTGGTGCAATCAAAGTTATTAATTTCATACTGCTCTAGTAATCTAAAATCACCTTTAGGTAGATATTGACTCATTGAACAACCGTACAAATTGGTTGCGTCTAAGTATAATATATATGACGTCGGTTCTGATGGATTATAATTTTCAATGAATGGATTGTTTGCTATAGCTTTCCTATTACTACATTGACTTACACCACCACGTATACCTTTTCTAAAGAAATGTAACTGATCAATATCAGTTAAGAGTTGGAGTTCGACACGAGTTTTTCGTAACATGGCATCCCAACTCAATGATGGTGCCATTAAATATTGTGCGGGATCTAATTTATATGTATGTAGGCAGATCTGTCTAAAATTTTCAAAAATGTCGGCTAGTGTTATAACATCAGACACTAAGTAAATATCAGAATATTCACCGAGAGTTTGACAGTTAAAATTTAGCCACACATCGCAAACGCGATTATAATCTTCCTGAGAAATTGATTCACCACTCGAAATATTAAAAAACTGTTCCTGTGATGGTAATTCAGTCTCATCCAGTTTTTCTACCGAATCCACGTAAGAATATGGAAAGACACCTTTGCGTCTTAACAAATTGAATTGTGTTTCATCATTGTAAAATTTTTTAACCTCGAGGCATTGATGTGGTTCTAACGTTTGACTTAGTTTATCTAAAGAAGCTGGTAAAAATCGAAACGAGTTCACAAACCTTAATTTCATATAAATATTCTTCGGTATTTTATCGTCAGACTTATCTACTAAAATGAATTTGGAAAATGTAATGTATTTTTCTTTGGTTTGTGCTACAACCTGCATTTTCTTTTTCTTTAAGGCTAGTTTTTTTATGAATAGATGCGAGTCATAATTAGTTAAATTATGGAAAAACACGGGTATATATGTAGGTACTTTGAATTGTAAATTACACGTAGAGTGCGCAGGTCCTCGAAAATTGCCTGTAAGGTGGCAGTGATCGCGAACTTTTACCTCATCTGCATAAAAAGGTTTATCACAAATATGACATAAGGGACTATCATTGAAAAATTGTTGCTCTTGTTCAGTTAATGGTTTCATTTCAATAATAGTTTTCAAGTGACTGCTATATAATTCTAAAACATTTTCTTCTAATCGTTTAGTAAAAACGCCAGCGGCATCAATGCCTCGATAATATTCAAGTTTTGAAAGTCTGTCATCAAAATTGCATTTTATATAAAAACAAAATGAATACGGCTCATGTTCATATGTTTTAACTGTGAAAGATTCACTATCGCAAGGTTCATTGTGGTGAATTGGTTTTAATAAACTTTCAAAGTCCGCATATATCACGAATGGAATCGGTAACTGTTTCTCAATGTTAACAAATTTTAATATATTTCCTGCAATTGTTTCACCACATATATTAATTTGTGGATCAGGTTTTGGTAATACCGTACATACATGATTACAGTCATATCTTTCATGATCGCATAATTTCTCAGATCTAAAAAATTGAAGACAACCATTACAAATATAATTTTGACCGTGATGTTTAGATTTTTGGCTAGATATTAGTCGCGACAAATCCTTAATAAGAGTATAATGATTATTCCCTTCAGCATCCGTAACTAGTAACAAGTTTACATATGTATTTTGACGACTGGGTGTAAAATATAAAGGGCCTACAATCTCACTGACCATTTTACCATCTTTGAATTGATTATTCACCCCGAATACGTTTATAGAAATATTATTTAACTTTTCAAATTTATGTATATCTTTCAATTTAACTGGGAAGTCAATACCTTCAAAATTCAGCAATATAGAGTAGTGTGGATAGGATGAAGTTAGCACTGGATTCCCATTGGCTGAAAATATTGCAGCCATTACGCTCCAAGCCATACACATTTCATCCGTATTTTGAATATTTAAAACAGCTTTTTTATTTTCTATTTGTTTTGGCAATTTAATGTATGATGATGCAAATAGCGGGTTGTACTTGTTAATATTGACTTCAAGAAAATTGAGATGCTTTATAGCCCATCCTAAAAATTATTTGGCATTAATGTACAATTTTTTAACAGCTGAGTCTACATTACAATAAATATGAATATTGGCATACCTGAATCTCGCTCCTGAAAAGTTAATGCTTTCTCCTGAATCTCCTCTTTAAAATCATTATTACATTCATCAAATCAGTTGAGTGTGTTATAATTCGATTAATGGTATTGAACGATTTTATGTCAGATAAATGTTTTTCCTCTATGACATATAGACCAAATAATTCCACATTAATTTTTAAGCTGAAGAATTTTTGAACATATTCCTCAATCACTGTGAAAACTTTTCTTCTTATGTCTTCGAAAAACTGAGGAATATCGGTATAATGTTTCTTTGAAGAAAATCGGTAACTCGCAATTCGATTCTTAAATGCACTTTGCAACTTTTCTATCCCTTTTCTATCAATCACTTTTTTGTGTGTAGAACTTCTAAAATGACCCGCTAATTTAGATTTCGGTATTTTTTCAGAACACCCTGGACAAATAACCTCATTTGTAGGAAACTCTATGCTCGAAGAAGTACCAGGCTGATTTATTAATTTGTCATTTCTATTATGTGAATTATTTAGTTTAATTTTTTTTGGTGGATTACGTTCACTAATTTGTCTGTATACACAACTTTCACGAAGATGACGTGATAAACTCCTTTTTGCAGAAAACCGTGTTTGACACTCCACTCCATTGTCCAGCTTGCATCCTTCAATGAAAGTCTAACCTAATCAATTTCTTTTTATACGCTCAGAAGAAAAGATTGCGGTTTCACTGATGACGTAGATAGTAAACTAACGTGCACGTAATAATTAATGCATGTAGTTCATTACACTTCCCAAGTTCAGCACTTATTTAATCCGATGAATTAATGTCCATTTAGCAAACCTTTTACATAGCTCAAACGAAAATATTGCGGTTTTACTGTTGATGTAGATTGTAAACTCGCATACACGTAATAATTAAGTTCATTGCACTTGCAAGTTCAACAATTTATTTAATCTGATGAATTAGCAAATTTTGTGTCATCTTTATTCTAGTACTTGACTATGCATGAAATTTCCACATGTAATCACATTCTTTTCTACGTATTAACAGTACTATATTACAATCTCATTAAGAACAATAACGTCTTTAGTCATTGCTATCAATGTTTGACCGATGGGGGTAAGGTCAAGGTCATCCAAGGTCAAGGTCATTCAAGGTCAAGGTCATTCAAGGTCAAGGTCATTCAAGGTCAAGGTCACCCGAGGTCAAGGTTACTGGTGGTGGGGGTAAGGTGTCTGTCTGTAAGGTGTCTGTCTGTACTTGTACTGCTTTTCTTTTTCAATAAACTCATTGTATTGTATTGTATTGTATTGTATTGTATATGGGTCCGTTGGGTAATATTTTATTGCTCAGTTTATTTCCACTTGCTGACTTGCAGTTTCTTTCAAGCTGACTTGCAGTTTCTTTCAAGCTGACTTGCAGTTTCTTTCAAGCTGACTAACGCAGCAGATAACGTTATCGCTTGCACAGTCAACAATTTTTATGCAATTTCGCCGTTACTGACACTTGCAGTTTCAGCCATTTGAATATGTATTTAAAGTTCTCGTCTTTATTTCTCTACATTCGTTAGTCAAGTCAGTGATGAAATGTGTGAATAATCTCCACAAAAATGCCTTTGGAGTTTGACTCCTGAAGAGTTAAATCGCAGTCTCTCGTTCGAGAGTGAAGTGGTCGAACGGATGAACGCGATGATCGCGACTGAATCCGTGCCTTCTACGGATTCCGATATTTTGGTGACAAAGGGTAGCTTTTCGGAGCTGCGCCCTTTGAACGCTGTTCCAACACCCACTTTGAACGCTGTTCCAACCCCCGAAACACAACGAGAACCTGACACGACTACGGAATCGGAGGAAGACTATTTATTCGGCAGTATTATTGCCAAAATTAGGAGCAAGTGTGCTGTGTTGATAACATGGAAACGGAACAGGCGAAAAACTCTTTTGTTCTTGCTGTGAGGCGCTCTTTACTCATTGAATCAGGGAGGTGTACTGCAAGACTGTTACGCCGAAAATCCTTCATCTCTAAGGAAAAACGGCGCAAAGGCAACAAGAAAAAACCGCCGCAATGATTGCAGAGTTAGAAAAACCAGAAGAAATAGCTAACGAAGATATGGACAATATGAAATATCTTTTTGAACTCTTTCCATCGCAAAAATGAGTGGTTTTGTGCTTTTTAAATTCTTACCTCTGTATATGTGTATTAGTATATAGTTTTAATATTACTATTGTCAATTTAAAAAATAAATGCCTTATATAAAATGTGTGCGTTATTTTCAACTTAACAAATATAATTAACCGTATTACGTAAGGTTAAGGTTTTTTTTAAAAATAATATCTGAATCAGGAATGATGTTTGCCTATTTAAAATAAATAATTTAAGCAAAATGTGTTCTGAAATAATCAGTTCAAGTTCACTGCTTTGTAATAAGAATAATTGCATTGTCAACATATGACCTCGAGTAGAGATAAAGATATCTGCATTGTCAACCTTACTTCTTTCATATTACAGTGTTGATTTGATACTCGTATTTAAAAGAAAGACATATTCATTTGTAATTATTTTTTTTATTGTTTTATTAAAATGATTATAATTCATAACTTAAAACAAACCACATTTTTGTAGTCCCCATTTACAGACGTGGCATTTGGACTGTCGAGCTGGAGGACCATCTATGTGGGTGTGCCATTCGGGACGGTTGTAATGTCCAAAGCATGGTAATTGAATTTGTAATTCAAACTTGTCTGTGTACTCCATTGGTAATTTAGGCCATGCATATAATAGTTCAACTGAATCAACTCTTGCAATCAAATATTGCAGTGGAAACTTCCTTAGTTCTTCCTCAGTAAAATCACACAATTTTTTTTCGTTCATATGCTTGTTTTCTAACTCCATTATTAGACAATTCGGACACCCCACCTCAGGAGACATGATATCCTATACCAATCAATATACCAACAGTGATTATGCAGCAGGCGCCCTTTTACCGGGTAGCTCACATTATCACAGTAGGTGTACACTTTGATATTTTTTGTATTCTTCTAATACACTTTTGCATCTGACGCATAACCATGTACAAACGGGCATAGTGTTTTGAATAACAAGTAAGCACTGTTTCATTCACTTTAAAGGACTAGTTCAAAAGTGAGGGGTGGGGGAAGGGTTGGAGTGGGGGGTGCTCACAAGAGGTCAAGGTCATCCAAGTTCAAGGTCGTTGGAGGTCAAGGTCATCCAAGGTCAAGGTTATGAAAGGTCAAGGTTGAGAGGTCAAGGTTAATGGTGGGGAAAGGGTGGGGATCAAAAATGGTGGGGGAAGGAACGTGCCTGGAGTGGGGGGTGCCAAAGTGGTGGGAGCAGGGGCGTGCCTGGAGTGGGGGTGCTAAAGTGGTGGGGGAAGGGGGCGTGTCTGGAGTGGGGGGTGCCTAAGTAGTGGGAGCAGGGGCGTGCCTGGAGTGGGGGGTGCCAAAGTAGTGGGGGCAGGGGCGTGCCTGGAGTGGGGGTAAGAGTGGGGGTGGAAAAGGGGGCGTGTCTGGAGTGGGGGGGAGGAGTGGAGGGTGATCACAGATCTCTCATTTTTAACCTACTTATTTGCAGTCTTAAAACAAAGTTTGAATTGTAAAATAATGAATAATATTGCAAAATAAATCAGTATATTTTGACAAATGACTTTCTTCAATTAATAGAAAAAGGAATGGAAACAAAGGAGCTCACTTACAGTAGTTCTCCTTCGGATTCTATGTTGATTAGCCTCTGGATTCCAAGTTCTTCTTGATGAAATAGCTGATTAAATTGTTGAAACAAACGGTTACACTTCTTTTAGCGAAAGTACCTTACAGCTATCCTGTCCGCAGCGCCAATTTTGTTCATGGTATCGATGAAACACTTTAAAAATATAATTTATTTATTTTATTACAAGTAGAACTTTGACAGAGCCTTTGGCTACAATAGACCTATCAGAATAGAATGAATATAATGCGACAATCGTTAGTTATATAGTAATGGCTTATCTTAAGTAAATAGTTAGTACTGCAATGATTCTTAATATATACCATACAGGGTGTATTCGTAACTCGCGAACATACATACAAGACATACAATCTAAACCCCGTTCACTTTTATAATGTAACGAAGTGATTTTTCCAATCAAGGAATGTTCATTTTTGCTTTAAATCTTACCGTCACTTGGGTATGTTATAGAACCCAGGAGATGCTGTGAAAGTAGTTTTAAGTAAAAGATCCCAATTAGACATAAGCACACAAGCTAAGGCTTGAATGGTGTATGTGGAACATCTGTTCCATGTACACCATTTTTTTATCAAAAATATGTCGAAATTCAAGTCAGTTCCTAAACCCAAAATTCCTTCATTTTTGCCTGATATGCGTGAATCCATGCATATCAGGATTTTTTATAAAATTTTTAAGACGATTTTCAGTACAGTTTCCAAAAGTCCCTTTATCTTTTTCGGCCCATATCTCATGTTTGAACGAACGCATCCAGGCACGATGCAGCATGTAGAGACGACCAAGGATATGCATTATCCTCTGCCAGTGCCGAATCCTCTATGGACGGACTGGGGTTTTAATTATGATGATTACAGCGCAGGTAATCATCTTCACAAGCCGGTCTAACAGATCACAGGAATACTCCACAAAGGCGCGAGAGTGAATCTACCGTAGATCGGTAGCTCTTGATCTGATCTACCATAGACTGATCCACCTTCGTGGTCGCACTGATCTACGGACCCATAGGTTCACTCTACCCTCGCGTTCTGGAATTCCTAGTGAGTCCGTGACCTACGGCTTCCAAGGATGGTTGAGCTGGCCTCGCCTACCCATTGGTCATCGTCTCTACCGGGATCGTGTCTGCCAGCACCATTTTGAAAATATTAGGAACTGAATAAAATTTGGAAATTGCGGAATTTTGCGACGCCACGTGGCGACATGAAGTGGTCTCGGGTCATTTCCATATATATAGTGGGAGACCTCCCAATGATCTCGCAAAATGGAAATCCGCCATTTTTGATTAAATCAAGCCAGGATAAGCCTCAGTGCGGTACGCACGGGTACCGGGGCACTTCCCCATTATTACCAGGTGACCGCCTTGTGAGATAGCATTCGAAGAGATTTCCCCTTTCTGAAATATCCACAGACGTCTAACGGCATATACCCCTTTTGGAGAATATTACCTTAAATTTTTAGTCTAATTCTAACAGTAAATCTATAAAACCCACTCACTAAATTGCCAGTCACGTCCATGTAATAATTCTCTTTCGGCAATCGATCACTCGTCTTTAAGCGCGGCCGTCGCGGTCGCTGACCCCTTGTGGGGGTATCGTGGTTATGGTGGCAGACCTTGCTAGGTGAGGCTCTATATGTATTATGATGATTGTTTAATATATACCCTTATTTATTATCCATGTCTTCTTATTGCGTTCTAGTAATAGTCTAGTATCTGTGTTGACCCCATAGCTAACGACCCTCGCAATTGCGTCGGTTTGACCATTCGGCTGAAGCCAAAGAAGAGTGAACGAGCAAGACCTGTCTGGGCAGGTGTCAGAAGTGAATTGTGTATTGTGCAAAGTGTTTAGCCAGTGTTGTATCTTTAGTTCAGGAAGTTGCGAAACCTGTATACGAGGAAGCATTCATTGTCGACAGTTGCCGTTAATCTATCGATTTCGAGACTTCGATATATTAAGGGTTTGCCACGACCTGCGTTGAATTCAACGGCCAAGAGTTAAATCAGATGTAGTGACAGCGGTTGGTTGACTTAATCGAATATCGGTCGTTCCCTCCTACTATTACTGGTTATAACGAATGGTTAACTAACGTTGACACAGCCTTAGCAAATTAGTTTAGTTATTAAACGTTGATATGGCGCCCAACGTGGGGCTGTGCTTCGGTTGACCTCATGTCTTGCATGAATCGTAGTCATGAACGACAATCCTTTGATATCTTTGACCCCTAGTGGCTTCTACGAGCAAGAGACCGGGTTGATGGAAGATTCCTCCGTAGTGCCGGAGCGGCAGCCGGAACTGATCAGTAATGTTTCTCCCTCGTTGAGGTCCCCTGAAAATCCTCCATCAATGGAAGATCTATTCGCCAAGATGGCGCAAACTTTTGTAAACGCTATGCAAGACGCAGCACAGTGCACAACTTCTACCTATGACCGACCACGTAGTCCTAACGTGGAATATCATGGCTTAGACCATGAGAGTCCCGAAACTTTCATCCGAAATTTCGAGGACTACTGCCACAGAGCAAGAATTAATAACAGTACAGACCGATTCCATTTAATAACTGAACAACTCAAAGGAGAAGCCCGAAAATGGTTCGATCAATATAGAACTCTCATTACTTCGTACGAAGTATTCATTGAACGTTTCCGCAATAGATTTGATTCAGGCGATATCTACACCCAGGCAATCACAAAATTTTATGGAGAGATGCAGCATGCAGGTGATTCATCAGCGGTATTCATTACCAAGAAAATATGTCTTTTTAATAGGGTCGACCCCTTCAAACCGGAAGCTCTGAAGGCCAGTATCATACTGGACCAACTCAGACCGGAGATACGTTCTCGCTTACGCGGAACACATATTTTTAACACTGAGTCACTTGTATCGATAGCATCTAGGGTAGAGCGAGATATAGCTGATGAAGGATCTGCGGCGCGTTCCAATGAAAATAAATCTAAGTCAAAATCATATACACAAAATTATAATCAACCATCTTCTGGCAACTCCTATAATGGCCGTGTTTGGCATACTCCCCAAAGTGAGAATAACAATAGAGACACTCAAGACGTCAGGAACCGACAAGTCCATTTCCAAGAGCAGGCAACCTCTGGCAATCAAAACCGTCCAAATTCCAACAACCAGAAAATTCCTCCTACACCATGTCGATTCTGTCCTGATGTCCAATGGCACTACCATTCCGATTGTCCTAACAATCCTTATAAGAGACGACAACAGGGAAACTTCTCGGGGGTTCGGGAACAGGGCAATTCCCGCAATTCACCTCCAGTCGGCCCTACGAGTACGCCTCGTCGTCAATAGACCAAACCCAAACTATAAACCCATTTGACCACTTACCTGACCTGACGTCAGAATACCCAGAATATGCCAAAGACCCTGCCAACTTTCAACCTATAAACCTATCAGAAGCCATTAACCATTTATCAAATTTTTATCCTTTGCCTCGAATCAAAATTATCGTTAATAATAAACTTGTGTTCGCACTTCTTGATACCGGTGCTACAAGGAATATCATTCATCCGCAATTTCTCTCATCGATGAATAATCTATCAGATCCTCAAACTTTCGCTCTTGCTTGTGGCGATCAAGTTATTGATTCGCAAGGCACTACTTCTCTAGACATCTTTATATCGGATGTTCGTTTCCATGTACCATTTCAAGTTATAGAAGAACTGAACGAAGGAATCATATTAGGAGCTCCATTCCTTTATTCTCAACATGTCGTATTTGACTATCATAGGAAATGTGTATATATGGGAATAGACAGACGTATAACCGTGTTCTGGAATCAGGCAACCGATAGAGCATCTAATGAAGAATTGCCGGAAACCCTAAAAATTTCTAACTCCATTTTCAATTCACTTTTCAAAGAGTTTTCTGATCTATTTACGGTGGAATTGACTCAAGCAACCACCGTAAGTGTTAAACACAAAATTATCGTTAAGGACCATCGTCCATTCAATGTAAAGCCATATCCCATGTCGCCTAGTAAAAAGAAGATCATGTATGATCAGATAGAGGAAATGTTAAAAGCCGGTGTTATTGAATCAAGCACATCACCATATAGTTCACCCCCAGTCATCATTGAGAGACAAGATAAGAAACCGCGTTTCTGTATCGACTATCGTAGGTTAAACGAAGTCACGCTTGATGAAGCATCAGTTTTACCAAAAATCTATGAAAGTATCAAGGACCTGGGGAAATCTACAGTATTTACTGTACTTGATTTGAAGAGCGGATATTGGCAAATTCCTTTAGATGATTCATCCAAAATTTACACAGCGTTTACTAATCATGATGGAGCTGCCTATCAATTCAATGTTATGCCATTCGGCTTGAAGACTGCCCCGTGCACATTCCAAAAATTCATGGCCAAAGATGTTCTAACAGGATATTTGCACCATTTCTGTAAAGTCTATTTAGACGACATCATCATTTATAGTGAAGATTTGGAAGGACATGTGGAGCACCTCAGGTTGATTTTTGAACGACTACGGCTACATAACTTGAAGGTTTCTCCGGATAAGTGTGTAATCGCTACTAATGAGATTACCTATCTTGGGCATCAGATTACTTTAGATACCACTAGACCACTTGATAAACATAAATTGCAGCTTCAGAACTATCCTGTTCCTAACAATAAACGACAACTTCAGAGTTTTCTCGGTCTATGCAACTGGGTAAGAGAATACATCCCTAATGCAGCACTCATTACCAAGCCGCTAACCAGACTACTCTCGAACGACGTCCGATATAAATGGACAAAGGAGGCCCAGAACGCATTTATGAATATTAAGCAGATCTTAGCAGAACCCTTGGAACTTCATAGACCAGATTTGGACAAAACTTTTATTCTTCAGACGGATGCTAGTCTACTAGGCATGGCAGCAGTTTTATATCAGTTCGGCGATGGAGGTGAAAGACCTATCATATCTTATGCAAGTCATACCTTGTCTCCTACAGAGAGAAAATATCACATAAACGAGCTAGAATGTCTAAGTGTGGTTACTTACGTTAAGCGATATAAGATTTACTTAGCAGACAAACCTTTCATCGTCCGAACTGATAATAGGGCTCTCCTGTGGTTGGATAAGCACCGAGATGAGAAAACGAAGTTTACAAGATGGTCGTTGTTGTTGCAAGAATATTCCTTCAAAATTGAACACTGTCCAGGCAAAGAAAATCTTTTGGCCGATTATCTCAGTAGGAATCCTCAAAATTCAAGTTTGGAGCATCTCGATGAAGAGCGAATGTTTCCGCCTAAATTCAAATCAAAAGAAAATATTTTGGCTATCACCCATTTGGAACTTTATCAATCAATTATAGAAAGTCAACAGGATTCTACGAACATCAGGGAGAAAGTTAGTCGTTGGATTGAACTCAGTCAACGAACTATAAATGAGAGATCGGTTAAAGACCAGAAATTTTACTCAACTCATCAAGTGAGAAATGGCATACTTATGAGATTGATTTCAAACAAAATTTATTTAGTGGTTCCTAAACGTAAAATCAAAGAGAGCATTTCACATTTTCACGACAAGACTGGTGTCGGCCATCCAGGAAGAGATGAAACCTTTCGGACCATATCTAGAACTTATTATTTTAACAACATGTCCAGGCTAGTAGGCCAATATATTCAAAATTGTTTAGTGTGCAAATCTGTTAAAGGACGACAAGTGCAGCCGGAAGCCCCATTACGGTGTCATGAACCTCAATACCCTTTTGAGGTGATCAGTATGGATATCTTGGGACCATACAAACGCGCTAAGGACACTGGTAATCGATTTATAGTCATGACGGTCGATCTATTTACTAAGTGGACCGAAGCGCAAGCTTTCGTAAAGGTGAATGGTGAAACTTTAGTCCGATTTCTGGAGGAGCACTGGATATCTCGGTTTGGCTTGCCGAAGACTATCATATCAGATCAAGGAGGACATTTCCAAAGTGGATGGTATACTCAGTTTAGTAAACGCAATCATATTCAAAATTTCTATACGCCCATTTATCATCAACAAGCAAATCCAATAGAAAGGCAAGTGCAAGAAGCCAAGAAAATTTTAAAATCTCTTATGTTCAATCAGGCAACAGACACATGGGATATGTACATTGTACAAATGCTTTACAATTTAAGAACACGTAGGAACACTTCCACAGGATATACCCCAAGCTTTGCAGTTCTAGGCTACGAACTAGCAGAAGCAGGCGAATGGCAGATAGAAAGTTATTTCCAAGAAAGGCAACCCACATTAACCAGACCAGCTATTGTTCAAAATATAAGTCAAAATTCACAACAGTATAGACAAAAATACGCCCCTAAGGAAGCAGTCACTCCTATCGTTTTAAAAGTTGGAGACAGAGTTATGGCTAAAAATATGCGTAAAGATAAACAGGCATTTATACCTTCGTGGACTGGGCCACATAGGGTGACAGAGAAAGTGTCAAATGAGGTTTATATTATCCAGAAAGACCAACATCTATCCCGATTACATGTGAACGATCTGAGACTTGTGAAACCAACGGAGGAAGTAGGATTCGCATCCAGTGAAGACGATTCCGATGACTCTTCAATGGGCGATCCGCACGATGGACCAGAGCATACCAATGATCCAATTCCCGTCCAAGTCCAAATTCATACCCCTAATACAGCCAGCGTAGCTGTCTCGAATGTAAGGATGCATCCTGCGTCGAAGCAGACAAAGGGTAGCGTTTCCGAAGGGCCGGAAACCAGTTCGCAAGCAGCTTCGCATGCTGATATTTCCATTCATGATCCAGATCCTTCCACACTAGTACATGACCAAAATTCAATTCGAACTAATGATTCCAAGCAAACCACTGACCAGACTATTCCGCTTACAGAGGGTTCCTCTGAAGCAAATATCCTTTCTGAAAATATTCCACAAAATTCCTGTAATCCTTTCAATCTCGAGAGAGAGCGAAGACTCATAATTCCTTTGACAAATGTTAAACTACCAAAATTAAGTTGTATTTCTAAAGACGTTCCGTAGAGAAGTCTCTCCTTTCGCTGTCCACACGCGAGGAGAAAATAAGAGTGATGAGATTATGTCCAGAAATTTTAAAGTCCAAATTTATAGTCGGATACTGCGGTATCCTTTGTTTCAATCTAAACTAATACGTACTGATTTATGTTCACAGCCTGAACATAAATAGATGCATGCTGATCCTATCCTGAGATCCAAACCATAAATTCCCAATGCAATGATCCACCAGTCCCAATGGTATGTTGGCAGATTCCAGACGAACGAGCCAAGCAGTGGAGTGCCGCATTCTCCAAGAGGATGGACTCCCAAGACATAAGACGAAGACGAAGACAGAAGACGAAGATCGAAGAGCAAGACAGAAGATTCAGAAAACAGTGCATAAAGACACTATCATGTTTTCCAAATATGTTCATTCGATAAATATGTTAAGTCCACTTTTGACCAATAATTCTATAAATTACCAATGTTATGATCCATTCTACTTTTAAAACCTATGAGGCCAATAATTTTATAAATTCCTATGTTAATGTCCAACTACCTTTCGGCCAAGAATTGTATAAATTATCCTAAGTGTTATATCTATGTAAACCATACCACCACCACCATATTCCCACAAGAGTTGTTAATAAAGCCTATGATCCATATATCCATTTCTTTTATTTATTTCCTGATGGAAGTAATTAATTTTAAAAATATTATTAAGTAATCTTAAGCAGTGACGAAGTGTAATAGTGATCGATTCCGAAAGACGAATTTTCAAAAGGAGGGGAGTGTTATAGAACCCAGGAGATGCTGTGAAAGTAGTTTTAAGTAAAAGATCCCAATTAGACATAAGCACACAAGCTAAGGCTTGAATGGTGTATGTGGAACATCTGTTCCATGTACACCATTTTTTTATCAAAAATATGTCGAAATTCAAGTCAGTTCCTAAACCCAAAATTCCTTCATTTTTGCCTGATATGCGTGAATCCATGCATATCAGGATTTTTTATAAAATTTTTAAGACGATTTTCAGTACAGTTTCCAAAAGTCCCTTTATCTTTTTCGGCCCATATCTCATGTTTGAACGAACGCATCCAGGCACGATGCAGCATGTAGAGACGACCAAGGATATGCATTATCCTCTGCCAGTGCCGAATCCTCTATGGACGGACTGGGGTTTTAATTATGATGATTACAGCGCAGGTAATCATCTTCACAAGCCGGTCTAACAGATCACAGGAATACTCCACAAAGGCGCGAGAGTGAATCTACCGTAGATCGGTAGCTCTTGATCTGATCTACCATAGACTGATCCACCTTCGTGGTCGCACTGATCTACGGACCCATAGGTTCACTCTACCCTCGCGTTCTGGAATTCCTAGTGAGTCCGTGACCTACGGCTTCCAAGGATGGTTGAGCTGGCCTCGCCTACCCATTGGTCATCGTCTCTACCGGGATCGTGTCTGCCAGCACCATTTTGAAAATATTAGGAACTGAATAAAATTTGGAAATTGCGGAATTTTGCGACGCCACGTGGCGACATGAAGTGGTCTCGGGTCATTTCCATATATATAGTGGGAGACCTCCCAATGATCTCGCAAAATGGAAATCCGCCATTTTTGATTAAATCAAGCCAGGATAAGCCTCAGTGCGGTACGCACGGGTACCGGGGCACTTCCCCATTATTACCAGGTGACCGCCTTGTGAGATAGCATTCGAAGAGATTTCCCCTTTCTGAAATATCCACAGACGTCTAACGGCATATACCCCTTTTGGAGAATATTACCTTAAATTTTTAGTCTAATTCTAACAGTAAATCTATAAAACCCACTCACTAAATTGCCAGTCACGTCCATGTAATAATTCTCTTTCGGCAATCGATCACTCGTCTTTAAGCGCGGCCGTCGCGGTCGCTGACCCCTTGTGGGGGTATCGTGGTTATGGTGGCAGACCTTGCTAGGTGAGGCTCTATATGTATTATGATGATTGTTTAATATATACCCTTATTTATTATCCATGTCTTCTTATTGCGTTCTAGTAATAGTCTAGTATCTGTGTTGACCCCATAGCTAACGACCCTCGCAATTGCGTCGGTTTGACCATTCGGCTGAAGCCAAAGAAGAGTGAACGAGCAAGACCTGTCTGGGCAGGTGTCAGAAGTGAATTGTGTATTGTGCAAAGTGTTTAGCCAGTGTTGTATCTTTAGTTCAGGAAGTTGCGAAACCTGTATACGAGGAAGCATTCATTGTCGACAGTTGCCGTTAATCTATCGATTTCGAGACTTCGATATATTAAGGGTTTGCCACGACCTGCGTTGAATTCAACGGCCAAGAGTTAAATCAGATGTAGTGACAGCGGTTGGTTGACTTAATCGAATATCGGTCGTTCCCTCCTACTATTACTGGTTATAACGAATGGTTAACTAACGTTGACACAGCCTTAGCAAATTAGTTTAGTTATTAAACGTTGATAGGTACACCCTGCCGCTGTTTTTAGTAAGTAAGTCCTGTTCTAGTTAAGTTATAAATGAGTTGTTAAAAAGTCCGCTGGTAATCAAGCAGTCAAGTAATTAATTGATTAAATTTCAATCCCCCGTATAAACAAAATCCGAGAATTATTATAAATAATGGCCGAGTCGGAAATAAAAATCATTCATTACTAAAAATGTTAATCCTTGCCCGTTTTAATCCGTTTCTTTTTGCAATATAGTATAGAAATTACAAGTAACTCATTTCCGGTTATTGACGTTCTGAATTGATGCTCCTAAGTGCATAATCCGCTGGACATCTGCAAATAGCGCCGGGTTGTGCATCCGAATCCTTCGTTTCAAGTCGGTGACCGCCCCTCTATCCCACCACCTAGATACGTCATAAAGGTTACAAAAGGGAGAGGAGCACTCATTCCGCTCTCAATCCGAGAAAGCCGGCAGCAGTCCAGGTCCATCCGATCTACCGCCAGCAGTTGCAGATCAATCCGAAACCGACAACATTTCCATACCGCCGAGTTTTAATAGTAAATTTTATTTGAATATCATATTGCCTTCAGTTAAGTATAGATATTCAGAGATCTTTTTGTCCGTAAGTATCGTTGTATTATACTACCCAATCAAACCAGAGCCGTTGGTCTTTTGTTTGCTAATATATGCATCGGCTGCTGAGATCTGTTCCCTAGGGCCATCTTAAACGCCTCCATGCATAATAGGGTACCGGAAAACCTACGTTAAGCCAAATAGTCATTATATGCATCAACTGGTTAGATCTGTTCGCTAGGGCCATCCATAAAGTTGATCTGCATAGAGTTGACTCGGAAAACTTACTTTAATCAACCTAATCATTAACAAATAGCTCAACGTTTGTGGCAGTAGTTTGCCGTGTGTTTAAATATTCCGTATAGACTACAATATCTATAGCTAACCGATTGCCCGCCGTGCATAATACATCATATTGAAAAGGTCCGTTTGCTTATCGTACGCAGTAATTTATTAATCCAACGTATCCAAAAATTCCGTCGTAAAATCGCGTAAAAATTCTTGATTGCCAGCTTGACTTGTTTTTAATCGTTTTAAGCAGTTTTATACACACTCGACTGTACAGTCGTGGAGGTATTAGAGTTAATTAATCTGTTTCTAAATATTGCTGAATAAATACGTTATTTTAAAGAGGTAAAATGCACGAGTTATTATTTCCATCATTTATTTCTGATTAACCCGTTTGAGCAGTATGGTCAGCTTCCGACCTCTGGCTATTCCGTATCTCCGCTGTTTCGCTATTCAGGGTTGTTCTCCCAATTAGGAGAGCCAAAAAGTGTAGTTCTTTGCACTTAAATATTAAAGGACTGGCGCCCGAGTTTTCCGTATAAAGAATTTACGTAAGTATATAGAGAGAAAGCACCGTTATAAGTAGGCACCATTACAATAATAAAACCACTCATCGTTATAATTGCATTTAAAATAATATCCTTCGCTGTATGAAGTATGCTTCTGATATCTCCTTGTTTTACAATTACTATCATCGTTGAAGGGCTCCAGCAGAGATTCAAAGTACGCGTACATTATGAAAGGAATCTTTTCCTTGTAAACGAAATTTTTAAATTTAACAAAAGGTTCACGCGAAAACTCTACAATCGTTAAATTTTTCACACGGGGAAGAATGTTCTTTTAACTTATCCTCCGAACTAAAATAATTCAAGAATCTATCGCAGAAAAATTTCTTTTCATGTTTTGTGGAAAGTTGAGCACTTAAAAGTCTAGATAAATCTTTAATTAAAACAATGATATTTGATGTTTTCCTTTGTAGCATCTTCTTCCTCTGGTATAGTCTCGAATTCTTTCAGTCTCGGATAATAAACATTTTGCACAATTAATAAATTAACATGTTGAATCAGTTTATTTTTAGTTATGCGAACAGGGACAGTAGAAAAATTTGAACTGGAATCCATTTTCAGCGCAAACACATTGACCGAATTGTTATTTTTCATTATACCATTCTGATATTATGATTTATCATTACTCTATTCTTCATTGATGTGACACCAATATCGGCCTAGGCCGATAAAATTTATCATTACTCTATTCTTCATTGATATAACACCAATATCGACCTAGGCCGATAAATGAATTAAAGGAAAATGCAAGGCTTACAAATCATCATTAAATATTAAAATATTTATGGCATAATAAAAAATACTGAACGACACGCGGCCGATACGCAAATAACAGACGCGATTGATAGTAAAATCTCGGCTTCGCCTCGATTTTACAAACTTCAATCTTGTCTGATATTTGCTACATATCGGCATTATGACGTTAATAACTATTGTTTTTCAAATTTAGTGATTTGAGGTAATGTCCTTGGAAAATCAATGTCTTATAAATTTAACACGTCAGTGTAATGAGAATATGAAGAGGTTCTATCCGGATGTTTATTTGCAGGATATAAGCTACTAACTATTGACCATGCAAAACAAGCTTCATCGTACATATTTTTTATGTTAATACACGCTTTTTTAATTTTTTTTCCGGTAGACTAATGTAGGATGAAACCCCATTTCCGACTTCGTATTTATTTAAATTAACCTCTAAACTTAAAATTCGTAATAGATCCCAACCGCTAGCAGTTTCTGTAAATTCCGATAGAGAGTGAAAAATATCGTCTTTTACGTTAGTGTTAAACCAGGTGGATAAATCTGTTGAAATATCTGCCTGTTTATTTTTCGTACTAAAATATATTTTTTCAATACTTTCTTCACCAGATTTCCGTATAAAACCCCACAAAAACAAGAATTAATTTTAAGCATTGGTAATTTTTTTAACGCGTTTTTAACTCTAACCTGAAACAGATCTGAAGTTTAAGTGACTCAAATTAGTTTGTAATTTCCGCAACGCACCTACAAATAAATTTGCCTTAAGAATTGCCTTATGTAAAGTCTTATATGCTGTTTCAAGTGTCTCGCCCATATTTCTCTCTGACCTGGTGTGCATCCCTTAGCCAAAAGCGCTTCTACTTGAAATTTTGGTGTGATTTGGTTACTGGGAACTGCGACGTCATTCGTGTTCATTGCTGCTGCTGCTGCTGTACATCTATTCACAAGAAGAGATGTAAGGTAAATGAGGTTGATTACCTCCGTCTGATATATTTGTAGGTTATTTTCTTGGCTAAAAGTTACAAAACTTATTAATTTTAAAATATTAAATACATTTTTTTTTATTACTTACTTTTTATTGTGATTCTGAGAATCTAAATCTCGTTCCTGAAGATGGGTTTCCCTCTTCAATCGGTCCCTCAAACGTTATGTTGTATTTACCTTCAGTAAATTTTGATAAATTATCCTTCATTAAGGATACATACGTTTAGGTAACAAAAGCTTTTTTCTTTTCGAGCTCTAATAACACACTGTCTCCGTATTTAGTTTTTATAGATTGTACGACACTTTTGCCACTCCATTTTTTCCACTGGCCATTTTTTCCCATAGTTTTTTTTTCATATGTCATTTTTCCCATAGTTTATTTTTCCATAAGTCATTTTTTCTCATAGTTTATTTTACGATTGTACGACACTTCTGTCGCTCCATTTTTTCCACTGTCCATTTTTTCCCATAGTTTATTTCTCCACTATATTTTTATTTATTGACAATTTATTGGCATTTGTTTTCTGTCAAACGTATACGTTATATTCAACGAAGTAAAATGGTCGAAACAGAAGTCCATATTGTCCGCTCATACGAAGAAAAAAAAGAAGGCAGGATTGCAGAGTATCTTCACAACGTGGGCAACAGCATCTCGTTTTAATTCACGATTTTGGATACATAGAATGTTTTTGATAGTATGTACCAAGATCTGAGATATCTTAATATATTTACGAATAAATTTTTTTTTATTGAAAATTATTGTGGGAAATTTTAGTGGAAGAAAAGATCAGTGGGAAAAAGAATCAATGGGAAAAGTGGTCTATGGAAAAAAGGCCAGTGGGAAAAAGAAGCAATGAGAAAAGTATCCTATGGAAATAAAGGTCAGTGGGAAAAAGAATCAGTTGGAAAAGTGGCCTATGGAAAAAATGGAGTGAAAAAAACGACTGGGAAAAAGTGGAGTGACAAAAATGTCTCACTACCGTTTTTATAATTTAGACCCTGAATATCGGTTGAATAACATCAATTCAATAGGCAGCTCGTACAATTTAATAAATTCCTTTGTTTCTAAAAGTGAATCATTATTTAATTGAGTTAGGTCCATTCTAAAAATTATTTAATTTTACTTGCGATACACATATACCGATATAATAAAATAACTTACGTTTTTAAATTCACTGCAAACACACACGAGATAAAAAAGTTTCAATTAACAAAATCGGAAACCACTGTTGTAGAAATAAGTTGTATAATAAATTCACTGATAAAAAAGCACGTAGATATCGGTATACGTATAAACAAATATAAGCGTTTGCCGGCTCTGAGTTTTATTTATATCATCTATGTGATGATCACGTGATTGCTATTACCCTATAAGATTTTAGGTGTGCAGCTGCTGTTTATTGCATCATATTGCTTAGTCATGCTTTCTTCCTGGAATTGTACGTGCTAATTGGATGTTTCTCACAGTGTCTACTTACATCATTTATACAAGTCATAACTTGTTTAGTCTGGCTGTCAGCACTTTGTTTACATTATCCTGATTTATGTAGGCGGTGTCGGGCTCACAAAGGAACTAAGGTCAGCTTTGTTTATATTATATGTCCGGTCCCACAGATGACGGTTAAAATTCTTGGAATCTCTACTGCGTATGTCAATATAATTTTTGCTGACTTTACAAAATTGTCAGTGTTCTTTGTATAAGTAACTCTTGGAATCCTTCTCTAAAAATATTTTCTCATACCTCAGTGTACCTGAGTTGAATCATTTATTTTAACACTTTGAATATTTATTTTGCGTCTGAATTATTCTTGAATATTTTGCATAAAACCCCCATCACATTTCTTAAATGTGTTTAGATTATAAATTTTTATATATGCTAAAAGAACGTAATACATATCATTAAGTTTTCTTCGTTGCTGCTGTACACTTTGACTATAAAAACAAGTGAAAAATGAATACCCAAGAGTTTGAAAGTTTTAGTGCGTTCATTAACCGTTATACCTCTTCGGTTAATCTTGATGGATATTTATTAGAAAAGTAAGTTCATTTTTTGTTCTTTTTACATCTCTATACAGTGAAATTACAATATATTTTATTGTTTTAGTGATCTAAATCTAAATGATATGGCTCCAGATTTACCACCATCACCGGGTTTCTTCTCGCAAGAATTAGTTGACGGCGAGTTGTTATGGCCGCAGCCACCTACTTTACCTTTATCGCCTGGTTTCTTCTTACAAGAATCCGATGTCGATGAACCATCTAGTTTAGAGGCTATTGACTATTATGCTCCGCTAGATTTAAGAATAACGTAAGTGTTTAATAACTTTAACTTTTTTTCGCATCTTTTCCAAGTAATACGTAAATGCTCATATTTTTTTTTCTTATTGTTGCAGTGATGTAAATTTCTAACCTCAACCTCCCCAGCTTAAACCCTTAAGCTCCTTAATGGAGCCTGAGGACACTAGAAGCACCCAGCATCCTGAAGAGGACTCCACTGTTATTATAATACACAGTGATAGCTGTAGCGATGTGGCGAACCTCGAGGATTTCGAAGATGAGTCGAGGTATCCTCCGCAGAAGAGAACCTCGACGAAATTCTTATTGTCTATGATAAAGAAGATGCTGTTCGACCCTCAGTTATATGCTGGGCTCCTAAATATTAATATTTAACGGGGTATTTTAAAAAGTTAATATATCTATGTATTGCATTATTGATTGGTTTATTTGCATAGTCAGATTGGCTCAGTTGAGGAAGTGTTAGGCTTAAATTCTAAAATGATCTAATTTCCATTCATTAATAACAGAAATAATAATAATAATTGTACATGTGATATAATCCATCTCTCTCTGAAAATCCGTAGAGCCTAAATATGTACTTGTGACTAAAACATTTTTTAATATTGAACATGCATTAGTAGTAATTCTATTTTTTACCTAAAAAATTCATAAACTTTTGATAAAACTGTACATTTTCAGATAATTAAAATAGAGTGTTCAATAATAATTTTTTACTGTTTCTTCACAATAAGATAGGTAAATAATTATTTTTTATATATTACTTGTATATACGCATTGTTCTGAATGTGAAACATGAGAAGAATATTAGGTGCTTTCTAAACATCCTGTATATCAGAACTTAGAAATAGAATTTTTCCACCTCAGCATTTATTTAATGTCATTGAAAACAGTTTATAATGCTGAGGTCGCTTTACGTATATTTGTTATTGATGCTGACCTACACCGCTAATTGCAAAGCAGAGCAGTAGTTCGTGAATCTGTAAGGACGCTGCATAGCAGTTGACTTATTCTTTTGCTACATTAACATACTAGACTAGTATTAATCTATTTCTAATATTCAATTATTGAGACATTGAAATTATGCGGTACAAGTGATCTGTCCTGAAAATATTTAAATAAAAATTTTCATCTAAAATATCCTTATCAGCAGTAGCTTGAACGCAATGTTTATATATTAACATTCCAAGATGATTTGTTCACGAAAAGAGCACGTTTTGTTTTAACTAACTTGAGATGCCCAAATAACGTCATGTCTATAAAATTTTCTATCATAGGCGTACCTCCATAAAATTAATATAATTATATCCCTTTTTCAAGCATTTTAACCTACACCTATGCCTTTTGTTTACATTACTTTCTGCCTCGAGCTTATCGCTATGGCGTCATCACCTACAGCGCCATCGCTGCAAATGCGGCGACTAATTTTAGAACTAAGAGCTTCTGGTCATTGCCTACAGCTGACATCTTAAGACTTCTTAAGCTAATCCCCAGGTCCTGAAGACCTCTGGTTCATGTCTGAAGCCCTCTGGTTCTTGTCTGAAGCAGGCCTTTAGCTCTAGCGCCCCCCGCCAAAGCCTAAGAGCCTCTGGTGATTGCCTGCAGCTACCGTCTTAAGACTTCTTAAGACCACCCTTCAGAGTGTAGATGCGAGATCCGAGGACTCTGCTGATGGACATGTGCCATCCGGAGCGAGTGGCCTTGAAAGTGGTCCCATACTCACCTAGTATATCTACTCAGGTGATATTTCAAATCAAACATGTCACTGATTTCTAGTTATATTACTGTAACCATTGAGTAATGAAACGTAACATGTATTTCTTCTCAAATTTTATATGCATTTCTTTCTAGGAAATTTGGACTTCTCCAGCTAGCAGCCCTAAACTGACAGACAATATGCCACCACATGTACAGTATTGTTGACATTTATTCTGTAAGTATGTTATTTCCATAAATTATTAATATTAAGATGATAGTTTGTTCACGGATTAATACCAAATACAGGGTCCTGCAACAGTGCGTCGGGCTTCCATAGCTTCTATACCATACAAGTTAGGAAATTCATTCGAGTACAGTTCTTAACTAAATGTGAAGGAAAATATTTTCGAACGTCCAGGGTGTCACGAAAAATTGTGACGCCTGTCAGGCAAATTTTTTTAAATGAAACGCCTATATATTTTACCATATTTCAGACGGCCTTAATGTTCCTCATTCCCACCTAAAATATGAGAACATTCCAATGCTTCATTTGGAAGTAAAAAATAAAAAATGAAATATAAAGCAATTTACCTACATCGCTAAACAAAAACGCTCTCCTTTTTTCCGAACGGAGATTTGAAAACAAAACAAGGTTCAAAACTTTTTGATAAAGGTCGTAGGATACCGTATCTAAAATTGTTTGTGTTTCATCATGTACAGGGCACTCGAAAATTAAATTCAAATTCCGAATATTTTAAATTGATTTATCTCAGTTTTTTCAAATGGGACACCCTGTACATTTTTACGTAGTAATATGCAGAATTTGAATAAAAACATTTTTTGTATAGGTGTTACTATTGGAATTTCAATCCGCTTTTAAGATAAATGGCAAATATTAAACATGGGCTGATAGAACGACTTTCATTTAAAGAAAATTTTAATAAAACAACAGTACCTACATTAAACTACAAATACATATGTTTAAGGATATCATCAAATGCATTTTGGGTGGATCCTTTTAATTAAATTATTGATTTACTGTTAGTAACAGTGTTTTCTCGGTTGAATTGACATTTTATGTAAAACGCAAAACTTATTGATTTTACTTCAGAGACGCTTTTAGTTTACCAAATGAATGTATTGTCATGATAATAAAGTTACATGTAATAATCACAATGCGGATATTTTTCATGTACTCGTAGATATAGACATAACAAATAGTTATGTACAGGGTGATCATTTGAAAATTCTACTTTTTAAACCCTTTTATTTTGCTTAAAAATATAGAATTACATAGATGGAAATGTATAAAACAATAATGGTTTAAAATAACAATTGTTGATCTGTCAAATTTTAAACCATTATTGTTTTATGCATGGCCATCTATGTAAAAAATAATTTAGTTGTATCCCAAACTTTTAAGAATAATATTTATTTGAATAACTCAGTTATTTGAAGATTCATATTTCAATATATTATTATAACACTTATACAGGGTGTTCCAGTTTTTTGTAGCAGGACTTTAACAGTCGATAGACAATTGAAAATTATTAAAAAAAGTTCCTATAAACATAGGTTGAAAAATGCTTAGTTTTCGAGATACAGGGTGTTAAAGTTTGAAAATAAATACGGATTTATATTAATATTTCCAGAATGCTAAGGAGTATCGAATCCAAACTTGCCAATTCTTTACATATAATTTAGAGGCCTATTTTAGAATAACAAACTACTACTTTACTTAACCATGGGCGTAGATATATGGGTTTACTAAGGATCTTTTTTACAAAAAAGTAGTACGCCACTGATATTTTCCCATGTTTTTAGTTTAATTCAATAAAGCAAGAAAAAACAAAAATTTAATGTCTCTTGGCACTTTTTGATATGACAAGCCGTTTTCCTGAAAATTTACATTTAATCATTTGATGCACGCATCTGGACGAATTTTAGACAAACTTGAAGGCGCTCAGAATTTCAAAAAATTTGATGGTGCCAAAAATTTCTTAAAAATAAAGAATGAAACATTTAAAATATTTATTGTAAAAGTATATTATCATGTAAATCAAAATTTTTATAACACAAATGTATTAAAACGCAACGGTCGAACTAAAATAAATTATTAGAAACACAAACACAGAAGCTAGCAACATGTAAAAGTGTCTTACTTCATTACAAGCATCATTAACGATGTTTCATTCTTTCTTTTTAAAAGACTTTTCGTACCATCAAATTTGGTGAAATTCTGAGCGACTTCAAGTTTGTCTAAAATTCGTCCAGATGGGTGCATCAAATGATTAAATGTAAATTTTCAGGAAAACGGCTTGTGATATCAAAAAGTGCCAAGAGACATAAAATTTTTGTTTTTTCTTGCTTTATTGAATTAAACTGATAACATGGGAAAATATCAGTGGCGTACTACTTTTTTGTAAAAAAGAGCCTTAGTAAATCCATATATCTACGCCCATGGTTAAGTAAAGTAGTAGTTAGTTATTCTAAAATAGGCCTCTAAATTAAATGTAAAGAATTGGCAAGTTTGGATTCGATACTTCTTAGCATTCCGGAAATATTAATATAAATCCGTATTTATTTTCAAACTTTAACACCCTGTATCTCGAAAACTAAGCATTTTTCAACCTATGTTTATAGGAACTTTTTTTAATAATTTTCAATTGTCTATCGACTGTTAAAGTCCTGCTACAAAAAACTGGAACACCCTGTATATAAAAAAAACATAAACACACCACAGAAATTAGACAACCCCCAATTCCAAAGCCAAAGTTTTACAATTTTGTACAGGCTTTTCCAGTCTCGGTTTGAAAAAATGATAACACTCTTTTTCTTCTAATTCAAGCTTTCGGATCCTTTATTGATTCTTCATCAGGAAAAACTACAATATGAATTATTTGGATTTACAACGTTAAACGAGTGAAAAGGTACTTAAGATAGTTGAGGTTAGGCCAGAAGCCTTGTAATTTAAGTAACAAACATTCATCACTATCATGATTAAAATTTTAAAACAATGTGGATTAACAACTAGATTAAAGATTAAACTGTAAAATATACATAATTAAATAAAAAAAATAAGGAAAATAAATATATAACATTACCATATACAGGGTGATTCAAATTCGAGGGCAACCATGGGTATCTCCCTTATTATAAGTGATAGAAGGTAGGTTTAAATTTGGCAAAGTTGTGCATGTTGAAGCCCAACAATATGTCGTTGAGAAATCAAAAGAATCTTTTTTCATTTTTGAGATTTTTTAAAAAAACTTAAATTTGCCGTTTTTGTTTTTATTTTTTATTTGAAAAGTAATAAAAAACTAAACGCGCTTTCTTAGAGCAACTTTTTCAACTCTACATGATGATTGTTACAGATTTTTAATACGACGATTCGTCTTCTTTAAATCATCATCAACTTTCTTATTTCTTATTATTACTGTAAGAAAATCCTTTTATTTAAAATTTCAACTTTACTTATAACCGTAATATGTAGTCATATTATACATTTTTGAAATCACAAAAACATGTTCTATTTAATGATGCAGAAATCCAATATGGCGTCCATAAGAAATAAAAAAATTGATGATGATTTAAAGAAGACGAAACGTCGTATTAAAAATCTGTAACCATCATCATGTAGAACAAAAAAAGTTGCTGTAAGAAAGTGCTTTTAGTTTTTTCATTACTTTTCAAATAAGTCTAATAAGAAATAAAAACAAAAACGTCAAATTTAAGTTTTTTTCAAAAATCTCAAAAACGAAAAAAGTTTCTTTTGATTTCTCAACGGCATATTGTTGGGCTTAAACATGCACAACTTTGCCAAATTTAAACCTACCTTCTATCACTTATAATAAGCGAGATACCCATGGTTGCCCTCGAATTTGAATCACCCTGTATACCCAAAAATAAAAAAACTCATGTCGTTTATGAAATACCATGTAATAACTGTTCCGCAACATATATTGGTCAAACAATGCAACATCTTGAAGCTAGAATCAATGCCCATAAATACACAAAAAATTGCACAACTGCGTTAAGCAAACATGTAATAGAATTTTTTTTGGCATTGGGATCATAAGCCCTTTATGCCACGTAAGTGAAAATTTTAATACAAAATATGTTAACTTTTACATCGTATATTAACCTAACTTTTAAACTCTTTCAGGGCATTGCACAATTCACAAACAGGATATAGACCACGGGTAGGTGGGTACTTAGACATTGGGAGAAACATAAGGCGACAAAGCTAGCTATTCTTCAAATATCAGTTATACCATTGATTAAAAAATAATAAAGATGCGCAACTGTCAAGGTTTCGAGATTTTAGTGTTGTATTTTTTTACCAATAGCTTCATGATTGTCTTCAATTTTAAGGGCTATACAGCCACATTGCAAATGCCTTCCCGTAGTACTAAACATTGATGGTAATCATGAAGTTATTGGCAAAGAAATACAATACTAAAATCTCGAAACCTTGACAGTTGCACCTCTTTATTATTTTTTACTCAATGGTTATTCATTATATCCTACAATACGATATACTCACATACAACGTTTTATAAATTATTATTTTTGATTTTTTAAGATGTTCGAATTATATAATAGAAACTACACATAAATAGTTTTAAAAACAGAATATTATTATAAAGCCCGTTTAATACACGAAATGATTCAAATTAATAGAAACCCCAACACAATAAATGACAGAACACATATAAGCAATCTTTGGACGTTGAAATAACAATCGCGTTTTAGCGGTTCCTGGACATACCCTAATTTACAATATTATGGTATTAAAAAAACGTTAGTAACTGTGGGTATGTGCCGACTAAGCCACAGTGGAGACGGGCTGTGATGTTAACGGGTGCCAAGTAACTTACATACTTCCAAGCAAAATACCCTTAATCACTGGTCAATAATTCCTTTAGTTACTCAACTAGAATTATCTAAAACAGTCTAACATAAATAACAGGCCACACTTAAATTTTCGGTCTATATTATATAACTATATATTCGAACAACAGATACAATTAGTAGTCCTTTATAATATGGACACACTCTATATTATTTATATCGATTGAAGTCATAGGTACAAAAAAAATTATCACGTTAAGATAATCCAAAAAAAAACAAGTAAACAGATAGTAAACTTTCTTTCTCCTTCCTACGAGCAGAAATTAACATTCATAGAAAATATACCTTCGGTAGATTATTTAAAGCTATGATCACGGAACGGTTCTAGGCGCACTTACGTAAGATCGCATAAAACGCAGTAAATAACACTAGATGTAATGCATTCATCAGTGGCACGTACCTACTAAAAAATTAATTTCCGCTGGACATAATATGTAAGGAGTACCTTATTAATTTATTTCTTTACCTATCTATCAGACAAGAACAGATATTATGTAACCACTAGGCTGAGGGCCAGACATAAACAATAATACTAAGTTACTAAATAAATCAAACTGGATTTGTTAAACCCTGTTCCCAAATCTTATTCTTAACCTAATGAAATTACTTCCTCATATGAGCTAATAAGCCCACTAACACATACTTATAACAAGATTTTGTTAATAATTAATTGTAACCTGCAAAATAAACCCTTAAAATGTATTTTAAATATCGTAAATAAGTTAAAGTTTATATCAGACAATTTTGGTCTACAACCGATCCGAAAACGGAAGGAAACCTGAATAATGTTAACGTCACAGAACAGAGAACTTGCGTGTCGGAGGGGCTTAACCCAACATTCCAGCGCTGAGCTCGCTGGTGGCGGACCTTCAACCGCTTCACGGCGCAATCGACTGCTAGGAGAGCTGCTTTCAAGGATGGCTGGATATTGCAGTCTCTGGTTACTAGGACTCTAAATAAAATACCAATATCCATATATTTCTAGCTGATAACAACAAAGCCTACATACCTTCTTAGAAGGGCAACACCACGTGCAACAAGGTGTAGGAGGTTAATTCGTGAGGAGGGAATTATATCCCTAAATGTTAGATATCATCCAACATAACGACAGGTATCAGCACCCACAATGACATCCACTTGATTTGACGCAAAAATATGAATCCCACAAGGGTTGATTGAAATAATCACTATAACTTTTTGGTCAGTTATCCACTCCACACTCTAACCAAATCTTTCTGTTCTTTCCCTCGTCGCTCGTTGGTGCGCACGCCTCTTTCCTAACCACTATGACCAATCGAGCAATTAATCTGCTACCAACCTAACTTAATAACTACATTAATAATACTAATTAAATAAATAATTCCTACCGCCAAAATCAAACCGTTACAAGCATTCATTCGTAACCGAACCACGAACATTAAGTGTCAAAACTGTCAAAAGTTTAAACCCAGGACTGCCAATTTAAGACAGATAAAGCGACACGAAAACTTTAGTGCCGGTGATAATTTGAACTAATTTTAAAACTTTTAATAATAGATTTATGACTGTTCACAAGGACTTTGTCCTATTTTTGTTGTAGAATAAGGTAATTTAAGTTAGATCAGGGACTTAATTTAAGAATCATTTGCTATAAACCTTTGCATTCTAAAAATAAAACAAATTTGTGAGTTCCATCTGTGTTTAATACAAGTAATTAAAACATTTACAACCGTCTCAACTGCACATCAGCATAGACACAAAAATCAGAGACATCTAGCAGGCAAGAGACTAAATCATATTCATTCTAATAAAGATCTCTAACTTTCTAAGATCCATACTGATCACAATCTAAACTGCTCAACAGTCAAAACGTCACACCGTAAATTTGACCCCTTTTCAAATCGGCATAACTCCTGACTGCTTTGGACGATTCGGAATTTCTTTGCGTTGTTACTTAGCCTCATCATTAGGCAATACATAACTGTGAATAAGACACTCGAGATAATCCAAGTAACGTTTATACAGGGCGATATGTAAAGCGGTGCAAAATGCCATTTTTTCAACATGCTCCCATTTGAAGAAAAATGTTTTTTCTTGGATTCCCATATCGAAGGTATAAAAATTAACTTCATCCCTCGAGATGTTCCGTGATTTAATCACGTACCCCAGTTATTTACTGGGTGGTATAGAAAAACACAACTTTGTGTTTTTTGTAACCAACGTTATACAAATTGAAACAATTAATGTCAGGCAAAAATGGCCGACTATAGCTTTAAAAAATTAACTGCATTGCAATGATGATACAGAAAATGCACAAAAACACGGATTAGGTACAGGGTGTTCACGTATATGTTGTGACACCCCGTAACTTAAATTTATTTTTCAGTTTAGAAAAAAAATTTGTTATTACGGATTTTAGTGTTTCTTTTGAGGATTCAAAATATGCTATCAGAAAAACAATTGGACATCTGAGAAAAAAGATATATAGCAAACTTGATTTTTTTTAAATGGAATACCCTGTATATGTTTTTAAATTTGGATAGACCTTTTTATTCTGATTTCAAAAATATCCAGTTTTAATACATTATCTCTTATCGTTTTCGAGATATTAATTCATAAAAATTATGACCACCCATCTTCGACATCAGGAATAAAATGATAGAGCAGGCCCTGCAAAAACAATTTTATTTTAAGTTTTGAACTTAACTTTCAACAAGGAATCGACAGTTAAATTTTTTGCATGTTATTACGGGACACCCTGTATAACATATTAAAAAAGGCAAAAAATAAACAACACAAAAACAGGTTTAATTAAATAAAACAATAAAACAGAGAAATCACATAGCCTAACAATCGACTATTAATCATTATTCGGCAAAATTCTATTCTTGCATTTATATTTGCTCCAGTCAATCTAGATACTGGTAACAATTTAAAAGGTTTAACATTGTAATTATGAAGAACGTTCCATATTTTTCCCAAAGATATATATTCAGATCCTCGCATCACGAATCGACCTTTTGGATTTTCTTGAAAATAAAGTAGAACATTCAGCTCTTCATTTTTATTTCGTATGACGACCCGCTTTTTTCTTTTCAACGTCCTTGTCGTTTCATATAATCTATTTATATTTTGAAATGTATTTTTGCACGGAGTGACTCGATCACCATACAGAAGACCATATTCTCGTTGTGCAGCAACAGTATTTTTATTATTTTTTAGGTATAATTCGCAATATATCACATTTTTCGTCTTCAGAGAAACCCATTTCTTTATAACTTACACAACAATTAATGCAATACAATACTTTAAACGTCAAAACTTAAAATAAAATTGTTTTTGCAGCGCCTGCTCTCTCATTTTATTCCTGATGCCGAAGAAGGGTGGTCATAATTTTTATGAATTAATATCTCAAAAACGATAAGAGATAATGTATTAAAGCTGTATATTTTTGAAATCAGAATAAAAAGGTCTATCCAAATTTAGAAACATATACAGGGTATTCCATTTAAAAAAAATCAAGTTTGCTATATATCTTTTTTCTCAGATGTCCAATTGTTTTTCTGATAGCATATTTTGAATCCTCAAAAGAAACACTAAAATCCGTATTAACAAATTTTTTTTCTAAACTCAAAAATAAATAAGTTACGGGGTGTCTCAACATATACGTGAACACCCTGTACATTCCATTTTAATTAAATTTTAATTTCAATTTTATTCTCGAACGATAACAAATTGTGAAACAAAACATGTAACAAACTGTTACAAAAAAACACACAAACTACAAAAAAAATCAATATTAAAGTCAATATTTGGTGGGTCCTCTCCGGTTGGTAATCACTGCTGCTACCCTTGTCGGCATACTGCGGATCACATCGCCTATGAATTTCTGGGGGATAGCGTCCCATTCTTGCTGTACCGCATTTATCAACTCAAAATTTGCCATTCGTCCTTCCCGCTCTTTCAACTTTAGTTTTATTCGACTCCAGACATGCTCTATCGGATTCATATCTGGAGACATAGACGGCCAGTCCATTCTCTTAATACCTTGGTCCCTACGAAGTCATTGACAATGCCTGCCCTATGAGGTCTGGCATTATCATCGACGAAAATGAAGCCGTCCCCTATGTCCTCGGCGTAAGGAACCACGATATTTTTCACACATAAATCACAGAAGTTTCCAGAATAATTGACTTTTTTGGTGACTTTGCCTGACATTAATTATTTCAATTTCCGTAACGTTGATTACAAGCATTTCCAAACGAGCAAGAAAGCGAATTCAGCCTTGATAACATGCAGTTGTAATTTGGTACCTTTGTAAACAGTTTTGTCTCGTTTAGTCCCAGAATACCGGAAAATGTTCAAAGGAAACGTTGATTTTCAATTAATTTTCATCGTAAGCCAGATTCCGAAGCCGATGAAACTTTGGTCCATTTTTGATTGGAAGTCTAGTCTACATTTTTACCGTTTGTTTTCAATCGATTCTGATTCTGGGTTGTTCATATCTCATGTTTTGGCTTCAATTTGAGCCTTAGATTTTCAAAATCGGTAAAGAATTGAAAATGTTATCACTAAAAAAAACACAAAGTTGTGTTTTTCTATACCACCCAGTAAATAACTGGGGTACGTGATTAAATCACGGAACGTCTCGAGGGATGAAGTTATTCTTTATACCTTCGATATGGGAATCCAAGAAAAAACATTTTTCATCAAATGGGTGCATGTTGAAAAACAGCATTTTGCACCGCTTTACATATCGCCCTGTATAAATGTTACTTGAATTATTTCGAGTGTCTTATTCACAGTTATGTATTGCAGAAAGATAAGGCTAAGTAACAACGTAAAGAAATTCCGAATCGTCCAAAGCAGTTAGGAGTTATGCCGATTTGAAAAGTGGTCAAATTTACGGTGTGACGTTTTGACTGTTGAGCAGTTTAGTAAAACAGTTCAAAATTTAAACAAATCTTTATTTAAAGGGTGTACAGTAGTTGAATCAACAGGTAATGGCATTTCTTCAATTGCAGAAGGGAACTTCCAAAGGCCCTGAAAGGTAAAAGAAAGATATAGCAAACCTATAGTAAGTTTCACGTTTATTTATCTGAAAACCATACGCACTGTCGCTTATAATATAAACTAGTGGAGAATCCAACCCAGTAGCGGACGGATCGCATGTAATAAAGTCGATAATTCAGAAAACTATATACAAATACTTGATAAAATTAAATTTAAAATTCAAAAACTAATCAACTTATATACTAGAGCATACATAAAAATATATGTGAAAAAATTTAAACATCTAAACGTGCAAATATTAAATAGTAAATATAATAAAGAATATCTTAAATGCTAAAATTAAAACTTACCTTGTTATAATTGATAAAACCAAAAAAATAACAATTTCAAAAATCAAAATAAAAATTAAAAGAAATCCTAGTATCCCCAAATTCCCCAATATCATAACAATTTGCATTCAGTAGAGCGTCCATATACATACACTCGAATGTTCATATATTTTTATAAATACGAATACCGAGAAGATTACTTCTTCGGTTGTTCATTCTTTCAAAGCCACTAATTCTAAGAGACTTTTTTAATCTGTGGTATTACAGGAAACATGTAGATGAAATAAGTATGCGGCAAAAGCAAGAATTATTTTCTATATTTTTAAAAATAAATTTAAAATAGGTCTAAAAATAGTAACTGTTAAAACCGCATTCGAATTCAATACATCTTTTCTCGTGACCTCATTTTTTACAAATATTGTCAAATTTATAAATGATTTAATTACTATTGTCCCGATCGGCCTTATATAATATCTGATTAGTAATATCAAAGATCATTGTATACACTAGATAGTCAGATCTATTGTTTCATTTCATCGCTCATAAATGGACCTCAACTTAAGCTTCATCTCACTTTAACTCATGATACTGCAATACTTCTCTGTTATTTGGCATCCAATTTTGCATGACATGCATGAGATGGGGCGATGAAATAAACAGTGGCTTTGACTATATAGGATATGAAATGACCTTTGGCAATATATAATGTTACTATCATTAAAGCGTCCATACATTGTCAGTTTGCATTCAGTAGAGTGTACGTATACAGATGCTCTAAGAGCACTCCAATGTTCATATATTTTTATGAATACAAATGTCCAGCAGATTACTTCTTCGGTTCATTCTTTCAAAACAAATTTATGCTGAGAAAGTAAAAGTTATCTTCCAAAAATATATTAGAAGAAAATCTAAAATTAGTAACTGTTAACAAACGCATTCAAATTCAATATATTTTCTCTCGTGTATACTTTTTACCATTAGAGCGTCCAAATATTATCAATTTGCATTCAATGGAGCGTCCATATATATATATATATATATATATATATATATATATATATATATATATATATATATATATATATATATATATATATATATATATACATATATATATATATATATAAATCATGACAATTTTAATATAGTTTTAATAATAGACTTGTGTTCAACCATGATTTTGGTGCATATTTTTGTATTTTGCTGTTTCACATGTGCTACTTCAGTTTAACCTCAATTTTTCGTAAGTACTAACTTAGATTTTTATATAGCCTATTAATTTATTAAAAAAATTGTAGCGTTCCTGATGAAGAGACAATAAAGCCTCGAAAGCTAGAACTGAAATAAAGAGTTTTCTTTACTTCTTGCCTTAGACTGCTACACCAATTTTAATTAAAATTTTCATATATATATATATATATATATATATATATATATATATATATATATATATATATATATATATATATATATATATATATATATATATATATATATATATATATATATATATATATATATATTGATATGATATTTTGTAGTCGTGTAAAAATTAGAATTAAATATTTGTATTATATTTATTTTATAATAGAAATAGGAGAATAGAAAGGTAAAATAAAATTCAATTGACAGTAAATAAAAATTATAGTAATATAGTATTAAATTTTAATATACAAGAGTTGTTATATGATTTTAAAGGAAGAGAACATGAAGTTTTATGTAGAACATACTATGTTGTTGTAAATAAGAGTTAAGATAAAAGATACAGAACAAATTTTGAAGTTTCTCACAAGATGTGAAAAACATGGTAAAAGAATATAGTAAAAGGTTTGGAAAGTAAATATAATGTATCAAAAATTGTTCTGTGTTGATTAAAGAAATGATATAGAGTTAATTAATTGTAATATAAAAAATGTTAAACATGTTATATATAAAATAGTGAGGTGACATCTAAAATTTTTAATATGGAAAGTAAGCAGATAAAAGGCATATCAAAAGGAAGCTTAGAAAACAAGGATTTAGAACATAATATTAGAAAAGAGGTTTAACTTACCAGAAAGTAAAATTTTGAAAAAGAAAATATTTGTCAAACAAAATTCATCAAAATAAAGATAGCTGTGTAGGATTTGTTGTCAAGAACGTCATAAATAATAATGGATGCCGTTTCTAAAACAGTCACTTGCCAACCGTTGAAAGAGACACATCGTTCCGACGGCTGAATAATAATAGATCCTGAAAGAAATAATAATTTAATAAAAGAAATAAAAAGCTATTATTTAAAATATAATCCAAATTAATTATAAAGGAAATAAAACATAATAATAAAGAATATTTAAGATAAGAAGATTTTACATACCTGGCGACATTTGAAACTTCAGAAGACAGATCAGTATAAGAAGTAGAAATTTCAAGAAAGAACTTTTCAATTAAATATTGTGAAAATTATAGAAGATTTCTATTGAGCATAACCGGTATATAAAAAGGTAATATTTTGCAAAATATTTAAAAAAAGGGTACCCGGACAAAGAGTCCATAATATAATTTATTTAATTAGACATTTTAATATAAGAAATTAATAATTGTAACCATATTCTCTGATTTATTTCAATATAACATTTATATAACATTGAATCAATTGAATTTTATTTTCTAAGTCTTGAAAATTAATAATAAATTTCTATTTTGAACCTACTCCTGAGCAAGAGATCTTAAGGTAAATATAATAAAGTATTAATTTTGATATTAGAATTATAATATCTGGCGCCCAAATAAATAAAAAATTAAATAAAATTTTGATATCATAAAATTATTCTTAAACGATTTTCAAATATATATATATATATATATATATATATATATATATATATATATATATATATATATATATATATATATATATATATATATATATATATATATATATATATATATATATATATATATATATATATATATATATATATATATATATATATATATATATATATATATATATATATATATATATATATATATATATATATATATATATATATATATATATATATATATATATATATATATATATATATATATATATATATATATATATATATATATATATATATATATATATATATATATATATATATATATATATATATATATATATATATTTGAAATGAAATCCAAAGAATTCAGAAATCCATAGAAGTAATTTATAATTTAATAAAATAAATAGCAAAAATAAATTCTACTATTTAAGTCAGAGTGTACGTCTATTATCCTCTAATGTCTTAACAAGACATGAAACTCTTAAGGAGCTTATTTGCAAGTCCACATTTAACTGATGAGTTCAGTACTACGAATGTAGAAAGCAAATAATGTATTGCAATAAGCCTCACCAGACGGATTAATCCAAATGGACTCCTTCTGTTATTAGGCAACGCACATCACCATCCCATGGACCGGTTTCTGGCTTATTAGCCTTCATCAGCATGGTACAGGTAACGCACGCCGCCAGAAAGCAGAAGGTCCAGTTCTTGTCAACCTCGATCGACATGAAGTCGGCGAGATATAAATATGGACCGTGTCGTCCTCTGGTGAAACCTATTGCAATGTGGATGATTGCCCAGACAAGGCGAATATATTTGAAATGAAATCCAAAGAATTCAGAAATCCATAGAGGTAATTTATAATTTAATAAAATAAATAGCAAAAATAAATTCTACTATTTAAGTCAGAGTGTACGTCTATTATCCTCTAATGTCTTAACAAGCGGCGTGCGTTACCTGTACCATGCTGATGAAGGCTAATAAGCCAGAAACCGGTCCATGGGATGGTAATGTGCGTTGCCTAATAACAGAAGGAGTCCATTTGGATTAATCCGTCTGGTGAGGCTTATTGCAATACATTATTTGCTTTCTACATTCGTAGTACTGAACTCATCAGTTAAATGTGGACTTGCAAATAAGCTCCTTAAGAGTTTCATGTCTTGTTAAGACATTAGAGGATAATAGACGTACACTCTGACTTAAATAGTAGAATTTATTTTTGCTATTTATTTTATTAAAATATATATATATATATATATATATATATATATATATATATATATATATATATATATATATATATATATATATATATATATATATATATATATATATATATATATATATATATATATATATATATATATATATATATATATATATATATATATATATATTTATCCTGCTATCAATGCTGCGTCCGTACATTGACACGATACCATTCACTAGTGCGTCCTGTACAATAGTGCATCCGTATACCGGACGCAGTATTGTTTTTCCATATTATCTTCGCCATATTTCGCGAGTGATCCTTTTACAACTTCTCAGATTATTCTGTGTCACCTGAGCTACCGATAAACATAGAAATCATTTCTGTATCATTTCAATTAACTGAGATATTGACTGGGCAATTTTTCGATTTTGGACGCGGTATTATATGTCAAGTGTAAGCAAGAGTATATTTTTAGTTCCAACGAACTTAGTTTGGGGTCGCGTCGATCTTTGTACAGAAATATACATCTAATATACTCTTTCAGTTATAGCATGATGCTGCATCCGAGATTTGGCAACAACGTATCGCATAAATATATATAATCATTCCTTTTTAGTGGGACGTTTACTCGCGCGTACTAGTGCATTCTGTGAGTCGGACGCTGTGAGTCGGACGGAGTCAACCAAACTACCGTCTCCCCCCGTTTTCGAGCATGCTGAACACGATGGTGATGATTTTTCTGCTCCCTGAGTTGACCCTACCCCCCAAACGGCCAAAAAACCGACCCCAAAAGGGGAGAATTGCGTATTCGACGTCTTCCACCGGCAGAACTTATGTCACCCCCCATTTTCGAGGATGCTGAACACGATGGTCATGTTGATTCTGCTCCCCGAATTGACCCTACCCCCCTAATGGCCAAAAACCATCCCCAAAGAGGAGGAATCGCGTATTCTACGTCTTCCACCGGTAAAACTTATGTCATCCCCCCGTTATTGAGGATGCTGAACACGATGGTAATGTTAGTTCTGCTCCCTGGGGCAAACCAACCATCCGAGCGGGCAAAAACTACCCTCCAAGGGGGTGAAAAATGTGTTGTGCTACAAACGAGAAAACCCACGTTATGTCTTGTTTTTGAGTATGCTGGGCAAGAGAAAAATATTATCAAGTCATCTCGACAAATGTTGAAAATGATTTATATTTACCTATAGTAAATAAGTAATTTTATGCGTCAACAAAAATGTTTATGATCTAACTTACTTCACTTACTTTATAAAACCGCGCGTCAAAGGGGTAGTTTGTGTCCTTTCGAGGGGCTCGCGGGGATCGAGGTGACTTGGTAATATTTTTCTCTTGCCCGGCACACTCAAAAACGAGAGATAACGAGGGTTTTCTCGTTTGTAGCGCGAAACACATTTTTCACCCCCTTGGAGAGTGGTTATTTGGCCGTTAGGGGGGTAGGGACAACTCGAGGAGCAGAGCCAACATCACCATCGTGTTCAGCATCCTCGAAAACGTGGGAGGGAAGTAGTTTGACTACCCAAATACTTGTTTTTCGAGGTTTTTTCCGACTCACAGCATGCACTATGACATTCGTGTTAGTGTATAATAAAATCGAAAATAACAGACCATTATATATTATATTTATATGACTAATGGTCGAGATGGTAGCGTACCTGCCTCTCACCCAAAAGCCCCGGGTTCGATTCTCGTTCGTGGCAATAAAAAATACTGTGAGAGGGATTTTTCCATTATACACGAATATTGGATGTGTCCCTTGTCTTTAAATGTGCAGCTCCCTCCCGCACAACGCTCTTAGAGCCTTCTGGGATAAAGGGGGTCGTAATTACATATTGTGATGTTATTTAGTATTTATTATACAGGGTGTCTCGATTTTAAACCGACAAACTTCGGGTACAGAAACTTCACATGAACTTATGACATACCCCTTCTAACATTTCTTCTCTATCGAGCCTCCTAACGGAGATACAGGGTGTTGAAAATTCAATTTATTTTTTGTTTTTCTTTAATAACTTCCACAAAATTAAAGATAGGGTAACTAAACTTGGTACCTACACATATTTAGGTTGTGAGGGTCCATCTTTGCTATGGTTCAGAGTTAAACAGAGGCGCGCCAGTGGCGTGCGGTGTGGTCACGTCGACATAATTTTAAGGAAAAAAGTATGTGCACTAATTTTTTTCACAATTCTGATCAGATTTGCATAATTTATGGTTGATTTTCTAAAAAAACTTGTACATGTAAAATTTTGCATGAGGCAGTAGTTTTCGAGATATTTGCGTCTGAACAAAACGATGCACCAAAAACACAATTATCATGTCGGGAATAGTTCTGATGAAATCACGATATATTCCTTCTAAAATTTCTCTATAGCCATTCCTAACGGAAATACGGGGTGTTGATTTTTTTGATATTTGGATGTTGATAATTTGTTTATGCAATTTCGTAACAAACAAATTTTTCTTTTGGCAGAAATAATATTGACTGCAAAAGACCTTAAAAACGCCTCATTGCAAAAGAAGAAAAACATTAAAAACATTAAATTGACAGTTCAGTTCAGTATATCCCTTCGAAAATCAGAATGAAAATAATTTTTAAAGGGCTATCTTAATTAATTAATTGTGTTTTTGGTGCATCGTTTTGTTCAGACGCAAATATCTCGAAAACTACTGCCTCATGCAAAATTTTACATGTACAAGTTTTTTTAGAAAATCAACCATAAATTATGCAAATCTGATCAGAATTGTGAAAAAAATTAGTGCACATACTTTTTTCCTTAAAATTATGTCGACGTGACCACACCGCACGCCACTGGCGCGCCTCTGTTTAACTCTGAACCATAGCAAAGATGGACCCTCACAACCTAACTATGTGTAGGTACCAAGTTTACTTACCCTATCTTTAATTTTGTGGAAGTTATTAAAGAAAAACAAAAAATAAATTGAATTTTCAACATTTCACAAATCGAAGACTAATACGAAAATACGCGAAATACCTCATTTCTCATTACTTTCCCACCTTTCAAGTAGCATTCTGTCGGACTCTACATCTTTCCTGAGACTCTTCCACCGAATCCAACTAAATTACCCGAATTCCTTAACTAATCGAAGACTAATACGAAAATACGCGAAATACCTCATTTCCCATTACTTTCCCACCTTTCAAGTAGCATTCTGTCAGACTCTACATTTTTCCCGAGACTCTTCCACCGAATCCAACTAAATTACCCGAATTCCTTAACTAATCGAAGACTAATACGCGAAATACCTCATTTCTCATTACTTTCCCACCTTTCAAGTAGCATTCTGTCAGACTCTATATTTTTCCCGAGACTCTTCCACCGAATCCAACTAAATTCCTTTACTAATCGAAGACTAATACGAAAATACGCGAAATACCTCATTTCTCATTACTTTCCCACCTTTCAAGTAACATTCTGTCAGACTACATTTTTCCCGAGACCCTTCCACCGAATCCAACTAAATTACCCGAATCCCTTAACTAATCCAAGATGCCTACGAAAATACGCGAAACGCCTCTCTTCTAATGACCTTATCACTTTTCAAGTGGCATCTCTGTAGGACTCTACATCTTTCCCGAGACTCTTCCACCGAATCCAACTAACTTACCCAAATCACTTGACCGCAGCTTAATAAATACACTTAACCACACCTTAAAAACTACGAAATACCTCATTTCTCATTACTTTCCCACCTTTCAAGTAGCATTCTGTCGGACTCTACATCTTTCCTGAGACTCTTCCACCGAATCCAACTAAATTACCAGAATTCCTTAACTAATCGAAGACTAATACGAAAATACGCGAAATTCCTCATTTCCCATTACTTTCCCACCTTTCAAGTAGCATTCTGTCAGACTCTACATTTTTCCCGAGACTCTTCCACCGAATCCAACTAAATTACCCGAATTCCTTAACTAATCGAAGACTAATACGCGAAATACCTCATTTCTCATTACTTTCCCACCTTTCAAGTAGCATTCTGTCAGACTCTATATTTTTCCCGAGACTCTTCCACCGAATCCAACTAAATTCCTTTACTAATCGAAGACTAATACGAAAATACGCGAAATACCTCATTTCTCATTACTTTCCCACCTTTCAAGTAACATTCTGTCAGACTACATTTTTCCCGAGACCCTTCCACCGAATCCAACTAAATTACCCGAATCCCTTAACTAATCCAAGATGCCTACGAAAATACGTGAAACGCCTCTCTTCTAATGACCTTATCACTTTTCAAGTGGCATCTCTGTAGGACTCTACATCTTTCCCGAGACTCTTCCACCGAATCCAACTAACTTACCCAAATCACTTGACCGCAGCTTAATAAATACACTTAACCACACCTTAAAAACTACAGCCCCGCAGGGGCTGTCTCAAACATACTATAAAAAAATTCCTGGGCCCGTTAGGGCCTAAAGAAACCCCCGCGGGGCCCTGACCTTTTTTTTCCTCAATTTCAATTTTCAATTTTTCCGAAATTTAAAAAACCGTCTTTCAACTAAAAACCCCGAGATAAAACTATTGATATTCCGCGCCAGCGGCGCGGCGCGTAGTTCTAGGTCGCGGCGGGCCCCCGGCTCGACCTAGTAATGAATTAAACAGGGAGTACAAAATAGTTATTTACGTATCAAGGCATTAAAGTTCAACTATTTATCATGAATGTGGAGTTTAAACCGCATGAGTGATAAAAAGCAACTTTAATGCCGAGGTGCATATTGCATTTTTTTTAAATCCAGAAACTGTGAAATTAAGATTAATTAACTCTATTTTTTAAATAATTTTCAGTGACATTAAGAAATGTCATAATTATTTTTAAATGTCAAAATCGGGATAATTTTTTGTAAGAAAATCATTATTTTTAGCATTATAATAGTGATAATTCTGAACTTAAAAAACTGTATTTATTTACCTTTTATTACAACACAATTATTGTTACAAGCATGTTTACATTTATCTGGTCACCTCTGCTAACTACAAAAATCGTACAATAATGGATTACTTTATAATAATAAATAAATACACCACATGTAATTACGACCCCCTTTATCCCAGAAAGCTCTACAAGAGCCTTGTGCGGGAGGGGGCTACACATTTAAAGACAACGGACACACATCCAATATCCGTGTATAATGGAAAAATCCCCCTCCCAGTATTTTCCATTACCACGACCGGGAATCGAACCCGGGACTTTTGGGTGAGAGGCAGGTACGCTACCATCTCGACCATCACTTTAATGACGATTTTGAGGTACTTTAATGCCAATTTAAAAAAATATATTTTAATGAATTAAATAATTTAATTAAAATAGAAAAAATGAATTATTATACGCTTAAAGTGGAGGAAATAGATCCTCCCCAAAATATTTGTGGGAAGTCACAAATGAATTCTGTGGAATACAAAGAAATAAATCTAAAATATCCAAGTAGGTACTATTAGAAATAACAGAGGTGAAAAAGTAACAAGTAATGACAAAAAGCAAATATTATTTACTGCTTCTTTAGTTGTATCGGCAAATCACTTGCAAATAAAATCAATCCTTACATCCAATTTAAAAATTTGGGGGTTGCAACTGTCACTCAAAGGAGGTTGAATTTAGGGATGAAGTTTTGACGTTGCAGGATGTCATTCCAGAATCTAAAATTGACGTGTTTCGGCATTTCCTTGATATGTGTCAAAATATGAAGATATTGAATTTATTTATATGGAATTCTAGGTTGGAGAGGACATACATTTACAACAGTTAGATACTTTGCAAAACAGGTTATTTAAAATCATATTCAATAAAGAACTAACTTATTCTACAAATTCCCTTTTTAAAGAAACTAAAATAATGGATATCAGGTTGTTATTCATTTTCCAGAGTATTATATATCAATGGAAAACTAAAGTCGAAATACGAAAGATGCATAACATCAGAGGCAATAAAAATAATAACTTAAAAATTCCAAAAACAAATACATTCTGTGGTCAAAGATACGCTACCATCTCGACCATCACTTTAATGACGAATTTGAGGTACTTTAATGCCAATTTAAAAAAAAATATTGTAATGAATTAAATAATTTAATTAAAAAAGAAAAAATGAATTATTATACGCATAAAGTGGAGGAAATAGATCCTCCCCAAAATATTTGTGGGAAGTCACAAATGAATTCTGCGGAATACAAAGAAATAAATCTAAATTATCCAAGTAGGCACTATTAGAAATAACAGAGGTGAAAAAGTAACAAGCGATGACAAAAAGGCAAATATTATTTACTGCTTCTTTAGTTGTATCATTGTATATGGAATTCTAAGTTGTAGTTATATACTTTGCAAAACAGGTTATTTAAAATCATATTCAATAAAGAACTAACTTATTCTACAAATTCCCTTTAAGAAACTAAAATAATGGATATCAGGTTGTTATTGGAAAAAAATGGAAAACTAAAGTCGAAATACGTAAGATGCGTTACACCAGAGGCAATAAAAATAATAACTTAAAAATTGCATTTAACGGTCCACAAATTTTTAAGGTAGCAAAATGGTACTAAGGTTTATGCAGCTAAAATTATTTATTTTTACTTAAGGAACCTACTCCTACTGTTTGTCCCATTCTTTAATAAACACCCATGACCAAATTATTACCAACGTTTATTTGACGTCCAACGTTCTGAGTAGATTTAATATAAAAACTAAGAGCGATAAATGTGGCAACAGTGCCGGACGCCGTATTGTACCAAGTTTGTCAAAAAATATACACTAAGGACGTGGTATCATGTGGGATATACACATGATTATACTCCGGACGCTATATCGTACTATTAGTGAAAGGACGCAGTATTGTCAGTATATCTTAACTTCTTTATTTATTAAGATATCAGTAATCTAAAACCAGCTCTGGGCTGGATTTGATGAGTAGATCCAATATACTCCATCACATTTGAACTAACTAGTGTATTTCTGGGAGACGCCGTATGGTTGGCTTTTGTAAGGACGCAGCATTGTTAGCAGGATGTATATATATATATATATATATATATATATATATATATATATATATATATATATATATATATATATATATATATATATATATATATATATATATATATATATATATATATATATATATATATATATGGCGGCTGCTCCATAGGTGCTGCAGAGCTGCAGCACTGCCAAAAATTATAACACCCAGAACCCACGTTGACCACATTTTTAATAATTTTTTTAATGAATATAATTTATCATCTACACAAATGTTTGAAGTCCAGCCCTGTCTGTTAATACAGGCGCTCGCCGTACGGTCCCCACCAGCCAATTACTAATGCAGTGAGCCAGCAGTTTAATATACTAGATCATATGTATTCCATCTTGAGTAAATAGCTCAGCAACATTGGGGAGCTGTGCTCGACACTGTAATAATATGAATGTTGCACGAATGATCACGAGTACCACGACATTGCGCGAGGTTAGGCATTTTACGTTATAAAAAGTGCTGCATCTTCCCACAGTTCAGCAACGATTCTCTTGTGTGTTGTGACTATTTGCGTTGTGTTTTGTGTTAATTAACGTGTGTTAAGTGTTTGAGGTTTGAGTTTTTTGTTTTATTGTGTAAAAATGGATGTTATATTCAATATACTTAGTAAAGACTCTTTGAAGCTTACGTATGAAGAAAAATTGCGGGTAAAAGACAACGGCCGTCCCTTGCCGGACATTAACATTGAAGTGGCGGGCAGTAGCCGTGGAAAAACTTATAAAAGACAATTTAATAGGGAAATATATCTGTAAAACAATTGGATATGTGGTTGTAACAGGAGAAATGCTCTATTTTGTTTTCCTTGTGTCTTGTTTAATGGTGAAAAAGCATGGTCGGAGACAGGGGTAAGAGATTTGGTGCATTTAAATGAAAAAATAAAAAAGCACGAGAATTCAAAAACACATATTTCCAATATAATGCAGTTGAATTTGTTTGGAAAAATTAATATTCAGGCTCAACTTGATTCGGCTTATTGGACTAATATTCAAAAACATAATGATGAAGTAACAAAAAACAGATACGTTTTGTCTAAAATCATAAACTGTATTAAATTTTGTGGCGCTTTTGAATTGGCTCTTCGTGGTCATGATGAATCTGAAACGTCAGAAAATCCAGGTATATTTCGCGGATTAATTAATTTTTCGGCAGAACTTGACAATACTCTACGTGACCATCTACAAAATGCAAGCGTTTTTAAAGGTACTTCTAAAGAAATACAAAATGACCTTTTAGACTGTATGCTTAATGTGTGCCATGAAGAAATAACTCGAGAAATTGATGAGGCGCCGTTTCTTGCAGTAATGGCAGACGAAACTACGGACGTTTCTGCAAAATTTCAGATGGTAACAATTTTGCGTTATACAACCAAAGACGGTGACCCTGTTGAGCGTTTTTGGAATTTCTTACTACCACCGAAACACGATGCTGAAACGTTGGCTGAAACATTAATAGGTGTAATAGATCCTCTATTAAAAGGTGCCAATAATAAACTCATTGCACAAAGTTACGACGGCGCCGCAGTAATGAGTGGACAACATGGTGGAGTTCAGGCTAAGATCAAGGAAAAATATAGTAATGCTCATTTTATGCATTGTTATGCACATCAATTGAATTTAGTTATGTTAAAAGCTAGTTCAGTAAATTCACAGGTCAGGGTTTTTTTTGGAAATTTACATGACATTCCTGGATTTTTTAGTCATTCGCCTCAACGAGTAGCTGTGTTGAATAACATTGTGGGAAGAAACGTGCCTCATTCTGTTCCAACACGTTGGAATTTCAATATTCGAACTGTCAACGTTGTATATGAATATAGAGACTCACTAATTGAGTGCATGGAAGAGTTAGAAGAAGATTATAACGCAACAACTTGCCATCGGGCTTCAGGTATTCGACGTATTCTGCAGGACCCTATGTTTATTTTTTGGTTGACTTTTTTCCATAAAGTCATGCCACACGTCGATATATTATTTAACCAGCTTCAAAAAAGGCAAATTGATCCGACAGAAGTTCAAAGAGTGACAGATGTATTCAATCATAGTGTTGCTGGCATTCGAGAGAAGATAGACACTGTTGTAGATGAAGCATCATCTAATTTAGTAACTGGTCCTACCGAAGTAAAAAGAAGACGTTTGAATAATAATAAAGTAGATCATCGTGTTGCCGCCTTAGAAGTATGTGATATAATTATAAATAATGCAAAAGAGCGTTTTGCTTTCACAAATCACCTGGTAGCAGCAACCCTTTTTTCTTCTGAAAAATTTGTTGATTATTTTAATAAATTTCCCGATAATGAGTTAGATTTAACTTGTTTAGCTTATCCAACTTTAAATAAAGAACGTCTAAAAACAGAGCTGTCTGTTATATATTCTAATAGCGAATGCAGAGAATTACGTGGTGCTGTGCCATTTTTGAAATTTTTGATTTTGAATAATTTGGATGCAACACTAGGAGAAACAAAGAAATTGTTACAAATTCTTGTAACAACACCCATGACCACAGCCGAAGCTGAACGATGTTTTTCAACGCTTAAACGCATCAAGACATTTTTGAGAAACTCCATGTGTGAGGTTCGTTTAACGGCTCTTTCAATGTTGTCAATAGAAAGAAAATTTATTTCCAATATGCCAAATTTTAACGAAAAAGTAATTGACAAGTTTACTGCTAAGAAGGACCGACGGATACCATAAATGTACAAAAAACTGCATTAAAGTTATGTGTTAATACTCGTGGACGACGTGGACTCGTGCTAATATTTTCTTTGCATTACTTCATTTTACCTCATGCAAGACCCAGTGCCTCACCAGTCCCACCACCAAAAAAAGGGTAAGAAAAGAGTTCTCCAAATATTTTTTAATTATTGCTAGGGAAACCCATTTTTCTAAAATACTGTAATCACTACTGAAATTTCTGAGGTTCATTTTAAGCGCTTTGACCTTGAACCTTGAAAGCTGAAAAATGCAATTTTGAAAATATTTAAATTAATATCAAGTTTAATACAAATTTTGAGGTACTTGTAAAACACAATGACCTTGAAAAATCTGAAAAATTTTCACCTCCATTGCTCAAAGCCACGAGCCGCCACTGATATATATATATATATATATATTCTTCTAAAGTGACAATGGGGAATATAAATTTAGGGCGCCAAAATGTTTTTTTTGTGCCAAATGATTCACAAGTTGTTTAAAAATAATTTTACAACATTTTTTTCTATATAGTGCTCGTTAAATTTAAATTATTTTAAATATTTCTTCAAACCCAAAAAGACGAGATATGTATGTAAAATAACTGACATATTTTGTGCCAAATAATATATTTTAATTTTATAATCATAAAAACTCCGTTTTTATTACCGTTACTTATATTTTAATAAGTAAATAAGAAATTAAAAGATTGGAAGTGTATTATTTACAATGCTCAGCAAACTAAACATCCACCGAGCTTCAGCTACTTGCCGACAGATGTCGCCATAATATGACCACATCTAGCGGCCATATCGACATCAAAGAGGAATTCTATTATTTTTGTTCTAGTTCCAGATAAGTTGTATTTATTCATTTTTATTTCTAACCTCTAACCTCTCAAAATGTTCTGTTGTAAATTTATAACAATAAAATATTTGAATAGGTAAGTATTAATTGAACATTTATAAGCACCAAATTTTGTAGATACTTTATTTAATTATCATTATTTTTATTTTAGATTTTAACATGCCCTCAGCTTATTGTTCTGTATCAACTTGCTGCAAAGAAAGTAAACAGTAAACAGATTTCTCGAGTTGGTGAAAATTTGTGCAAATCCATATTTGAGGGAAGAACATATGACCACAGATTAAATAGTTGACAACTGTAGGGTGTATCGTCTCCATTCCTGCGATGCTGGCTTTCGTTGAAACAGCCGATTAAAGAATAATAAAAGAAGGTGCAAGGAAGAAGATATACATTAGAGGACAAAATTCTGACACTGGCTTTATTTAAACAAAGTGGAAGTGGATACAAATTCCTTTCAAAACTTTTTTCATTACCGTCTCATAAAACATGTACTAGATTATCACAAAGAATACCAATGAAGCCTGGTCTTAACGAGTCTGTTTTCGATGTATTAAAAGCGGAAGTGAAGAATTTTAAAAATCCTCTATATATTGCCTTCTCATGTTCGATGAAATGAGTTTAAATCCTCCAAGCCTGACTTATTGGAATAAGTTTGATGGTGATGTAGAAGTGTTTGATTTTGACTACAATCGAACAAATAAAATTGCCAATCATGTTATGGTAAGTCGTGTGTCATTTTTGAATTGAATCCATGTACTGAACTATATATTTTTTAGGTTGTTATGTTACGAGGTATTAATAATAAGAAATGGAAACAACCTGTTTATTATGATTTTGTAATTGGAGCTACCAGTAATAGTGACATTTCCAATGTAATAAAAACAGTTGTGGGAAAATGCACAAGCACCCTCCACGTTTGATGAAAGAACCAAAATAATTTGCTAAAAACAAATTTGGTTTTTAAACTCGATTGTGTTGAAATGATAGAAAGGGGAAACATATTCAAACTGCTATCAACTGTACCCTTATTTAGGAAGCTTTAGAACAATGCCAAAGCGTACAGAACAGCACGTAAATCTTACAAGACAAGATAAATAAAATGAAAAGTATCTTACTGCACACAAGTCGCTAATTACATGGAAGACTATGCAGATCATTTGATTACTCTTCAACGATTTGTGACTCAGGTAAAGTAGATTTTTGCATTTTGTCAACAACATTTGAAATACTTATTTTATAATTAAGTAATATTTACTGTATGTATTTTATTGCTTTAGGGTTTACCAGAAGATGAATCAGATGTAGAAATCGTACAATGTACGGAAATCCTTGTAGAGTTCAGCGAAGTAGGGCCTATACAGCAACAGGTGTTGCGATATGTTTGTGGATATTTATTTATGAAAGTAGAGACAGCCAACAGATTGTTCTTGTGTAAGAGAAATTTTAGAAAAGACTGAGAGTAGTGAAGATGATGCTGTATTTACCAGATTAAGAGAATATAATTTGTCAAGGTTGAAATACGTTAATGAAAGAAAAGAAAAGAAAATGAAAATATCTCTTCGTATAATTTAATGTATTTTAAAAAGGACCTGCATAAGAAAGGGGTGTTTAAACATATTTTCGACACATTGTCTGAGAGAATTTGTTAGCCTGTAGATTTTTTCAGATCCGAATTATGACTAAAATTTGTCTAACATTTTTAGAAGACAGCCTGTAGATATTTTCAGATCCGAATTATGACTAAAATTTGTCTGTTTTCTAAAAAACGGTCAAAGCCATAACTCAGTGAAAATTTAATTAATTTTTTTTTTCAATTGGGGAATATATATTGGCCCACGAAACGCTCTTTTCAGCATATAAAATATGGAGGTACTACTCCCGGTTTTACCAGAAGTGACTTCATTGTCATTTTTTTAAATAGCACCTTATAAATTTTTTTCGAAATCTACTAAGCGTAAAGTCAATATTTTCCCACCAATAACCTCCTAACAACTTAATTCTTCCCGAGGTAAGGCAAGTTGCTGTCAGTTGTGCCATGGAAAGAGATTTTATTGTTATAACATCATAAAACAAATCAAAGTACAAAAAAACTGTGAAACTAATGTTAAATGTCGAATTGTTGACATTTGTGTTTGTTTTTGTTCTTCGCGGCACAATTGATAATTTTGTCTTACCTCGGGAAGAACTAAGTTGTTAGGGAGTTATTGGTAGGAAAAAGTTGACTTGTGACACATCATCGGAAAGAAAATTTTACGCTTAGAGATTTCGAAAAATATTGCTATTTAAAAAAATGACAATGAAGTCACTTCCGGTAAAACCGAACGTAGTACCTCCATGTTTTATATGCTGAAAAGAGCGTTTCGTGGGTCAATATATTATAGTCCCCAATTAAAAAAAAAATTATTTAAATTTTCACTGAGTTATGGCTTTGGCCGTTTTTTAGAAGAGAGCCTGTATACTGTAAGAAAAAATAATTTTATCACCATGAACACCAATTTGAATATCAATGACATACAATTTCGGACTGAGTACCATAATAAATCCATTACTTGGTACCATAATGTAATTCGCCAATTAGAAGCAGACCAAGTCAATACAAAATCTTGGTAAAATTTATTCAAATTAATCACAGAATTTAACAAAAAACATTAACAATACAATTATTTCTATATCAAAAGACAAACTTACACCCGAATCGCTCATTTTTTGATGAAATTACCTAGCGAAATTAAAAACTGACAGAAATGAGAGGAATTAAATTTTCGAACTTATTATTTGTAAATAAATAATTCGTTACCAAGGAAACAGGTGTTTTATTTTTAAGTTTAAGTTTTTAGTTCAAAACCAAATAATTTATTTTTAATTTCTTCATTAATTATGCTAGCAGATAAAATATTGTATACAATTCGGATTGTAACTAATCATTATTGTACACGTCATGTTATCAGACTCGGCTAGCGCGTCATCTGATAATCTTCACGACTAGTACCATAATGATTGGTGTTACGGTTGCTATCCCTATAACAAATAAATATTGTATTTTTTAAAAGTACCTATTTTAATTTGATATTTATTTATTTTATTTATTTATTTATTGATATTTATTGTCAAATTTAATGTACATTACCTGTTATACTATAAACAGTAAATTATGTTTCCTAGTTTTAGGTCTCTTTTTCTTTCTAAATTGGTCTTAAACAATTAAGAGAAAATATCTAAGAACATCAATGTAAAGCGAATCGTTACGTTAAACTGTTAGAAGTTACAGGCAATTGAATCTGAAACTAATACTTGATTTCACAACAAGTTTTTGACACAGCGTAAATGAAATGCTTTGACGCTTTTTTATTTTGAATTAAAATCATGTTATTCAAGATAATTTTACAATACGAACAGCCTTATTCTGGCGACTATTGATTATTGGTTATTGAAAAATATCTAATAAGTATGAAGATTTCGGATTCTGGGTACATTCATAATTTTCAATATTGATTCTTATAACCAATATTCTTGAAAAATGGACGACCTTGAAAATTAACTAATAATTGGAATTCTGGTGTGCAATTTTATCTACAAGACATTGGAAATTTTACAAAGAACTATTTAGAAGCTTAGTTATTAGTTGTGTCATTGTTTAAATATACTTAAACAATGGTTGTGTCATTGTGGTATATTTAAACAATGGTTGTGTCTTTAAAGGTTATGATGGCCAACGTAGAATTTATTTTTTTAATAAATGCATTGGCTATATAATAATGAGGAGGGCATAAGAAACATTCAAAATTCAGCAATAGAAGGAAAAAAAGACTAAGGGATACCTTTATTTGCCAAATAAAATACTTAGCAGGTGTCCAATATTTGGTAGGTAGGTTTTTTGACGAAAATTAATGGGTGGTGTTTCATATAAACTTATTTAAAATAAGTCCCCCCTGTTAAGTTACACCCTCTCAAAGGGGTGCACCAAAATCAAGTTTTATATTCTCTAAAATGACTTAACTTGGAGAGATAAAATTTTATGTAGGTACATACTGTGCCACCCATAAAAGACCATTTTATGGAAATATTATTATCCACCAAATCTTCCCTTAAGGGGGTTAAATAAACTACCTCTTACGGTTTTTTGCCAGAACTTTGATCGACTATAAATAGTTAAAAGAGAAATACTTCACTCGAAAGCCCAATCTTATTTTAAAACTTCTTTGCCTCTTACTAAATTTTTGTAGGTATTCTTAATCGTATTAGATTAAAAAAATCAAATGCACAACCATGCACAGACAGTTCTCGCCTGCACCGTATCTATTTTATTTTTTTTAACCGAATACGGTTGAGTATCGAAAAATTTAGTAAGAGATAAAAAAGTTTTAAAATAAGATCAGGCTTTCGAAATAAGTTTGGAGAAAATAATATGAAATTAGCTTTTAGTCCACCCTTTTGAGTGGGTGACTTCGAAAGCCTTATCCTATTTTAAAACTTTTTTGCCTCTTACTAAAGTTTTGTATACTCAACTGCCTTCGATTAAAAATAAAATAAATACGGTACTGATGAGAAGGTACACAAAAATTTAGTAATAAGAGAAAAAGAAGTTTTAAAATAAGATAAGAGGCTTTCGAGTAAAGTAAAGTATTTCACTTTTAAATATTTATAGTCAATCAAAGTTCTGGCAAAAAAAACACAAGGGGTAACTTATTTCACTCCCTTAAAGGAAGATGGGGTGGATGATAATATTTTCATGAAATGGTCTTTTATAGGTACAATCGAGGGTACAATATGTACATAAAATTTTATCGCTCTAAGTTAAATCATTTTGGAGAAAATTATAAAAACTAGCTTTTAGTGCTGCACCCAATTAAGGAGTTTATATGAAAGACCCTCATTAATTCTCATCAAAGAACCTACCTGCAAAATATTTGCACTTATTTCTGGGACACCCTGCGTATAGGTTCAATAACATATTTGATAGATCAAATAAATTCCTTCTTGCCAGTCCCACAAAGAATCAAAATAAGTATTCCCAAGTAACTTATTGTTACGTGTGGTTTGCATTTCTTCTCTCAGGGAAGTTATCACAAATCTGTAGGCCAAGATATTAATTTCGCTGTGAGCCACCCATCGACTGAATCTGTAGACTGTAAGCTTTTCCGTCTCTCAGATAAGTACCTACCCTAGATATATTTGGAATTGCCTCTGATCTTTTTTTTTTGAGTAGTTTCGTATAAAATAAAAATTCTAAAAATGTTTACAGTTAGGCAAAAGTTAACCTAGGTATATTTTGACAATTGTCATTTTACAAATATTTCTCCAACTATGCAGCGTTAAATACTCTAATTTTCTCCAATTTCTAGTGTTTTTATTGAAGACCAATGAATATTGGCAACCCTTTTTTTATCATACGCATACAGACAGTCTAATAGATTTTCAATAGTTGTATTCTTTTTGCCGACAGTCTTAGCTGGTCTTAACTATTCTTAGTTGTTTTAAGGTTACGCCGTTCGAATGAAGTATCGTTTTATGCGTGCGTAACCTTCAAACAACTAAGAATAGCTAAGACTGTCTGTAAAAAGAATACAGCTAATATTGACTTTCTGGAATCAATAGTCTCACCAGAATACAACAACTTTATGAAATCGATAATTTTCAATAAACAATGTTGGTTATGTTCAGATATTGAAAATTAACTAATGATCACCAGAATAAGGCTGAATAGGTACCTACCAGTTTATCTCTATATAATAATTATGACGTCACACTGGTATCAGTTTTAAATAGAATTTGCCTGCAACTTTCTAAATAGTTTACAACAATTCTCAGTGGCGTAACCAGGGGGGAGGCGAGGGGGCCTAGACCCCCCGCCCCTCAGCAAAATCCACGTATACCAAACCAAAACAGTGAACACTATACTTACTTTAGTGATTAAAATCTATCATCAGAAGCTTAAATTAGTTTTATCACTTTTGGCTTTGGCTCCCCCCTCAATTCAGTTCTGGTTACGCCACTGACAATTCTCAACTTGAATATATATTCTTAGATATTTTGTATTTTAAATTCAGATTTAAGGATTTATTTTTATCAGACTAGTAAAACAATCACCTAAGTCAGCCAAATCAAATAATACCTATAATAACCGGTTTTTTATTAAAGGGTCTTGATATCGTAATATTTTTGTAATAAGATTTATTCGAATAGCCATTTGCCTGTAGGACTATTTCTAGTAAATTAATAAATAGCCATTCAGCCAATCAGACGTATTCTGTAACTTTCAACAAATCGAATATGAACTTTAACAACCAACTGACGTTTGAATAGCGATGTTTAATTTAGTTCCTTGAGGCCAAAAATAGATCTCAGGAGTTGGTTCTAAAGGAGCGAGAATTAAGAATTCGAGAAAAGGAATTAGGAATGGATGGATATTAAAAATAATAAATATATATATTATATATTCCGTTTATTAAATATAACAATAAATAATAACGTTTCTATATGTTAATTAAAATAACTTCTTATTAACTGGTTTCTTATTCTTCGACCCACAGCCAGTAAGTTCCCATTTTGTGCTACTGAAACATATTTTTATTTATTTATTTTTTTAATTTTAGTACAGAATTGCAAACGATCTTGTATACTAGTCACATTTACAACTCGTGAACAAATACTCACTTTTGCAACGTATACTTAAGTAACTTTTATAAACATTTTACGTTAATTTACCTACCATCATCGTGTTGTATATTGTCCTCAAGTCCATTTAAATCTAAATAATGATCGTCTGGTTCTATGTTTTGTTCAATTAGAATATTGTGTAAGACACAGCAAGAATATATTATTTGTGCTGCTTTTACTGGACCATAGTGTAGTACACGATGTTTTAGAAGGCAACGAATACGCATTTTCAATACTCCATTACAACGTTCAATTGAATTTCTTACACGTATGTGTGCAGTTGTGTAACGTCCTTCGGGGGTATTTTCTTGGGCTTCTTCTATAGGCGTTAACAACCAGGGTTGTACAGGGTACCCAGAATCCCCTACAACATGCCATTTGTTATTTGAAATTAGTTAAACTTAAAGCATACATGCTATACAAACCTAACAACCAAAACCCACGTTCATTATTATTATATGCTTCTTGCATATGAGTATATGCAAGAAGCATATAATAATAATATATTTGACATATTCCATATGGCAGAGTCGTGCATAGATCCAGGATACCTAGCGTTACACTGTAATATTTTTAAATTGGAGTCACTTATCTAAAAAGAAACAGGTATATAATATATTTACCACGCTCAATTTAATTGCAAATATAAACATACAATTTGGCAATTAATATTGTGAAATCCTTTTCTATTCAAGTACGCAAAGCCTGGATGTTCGGGATGATCAATAGGAGGTGCAATTATTGCTACGTGTGTACAGTCAATACTTCAGAGCTATTCCTTTCGGCAGTCTATATAAACCCTTAAATGCTCCTTCGGGAATATGAAGCGGGTTACTTGTGTCCCTAATCGCTCGTCTTTGCAAATTAAACATTTGTCTAAAATAAACCGTATAATAACAATTATTGATTATTGGAATATTATAAAGTTAAAGTTTTACCCTTCGATCTCTTCTTCCAGTTCTTGTCCAATTAAAATACCGAGATGTATTTGTAAATCCATGGTTGTATTTTAAATATGAAGATTTAAGCACAAATAATAGAATACAAACAAAAATAAATTTGTCTTGTTAGGTTAATTTAATTAACTGTTAAACAAACGCCAAAGAGCATGCGCGAAAGCAGATCCCGACATCCGAATCATAAGAGCCGCTTTCCAGTGACTTTCTTGAGTCACTCAGAGCAACTCAGGAGTGCGCGCCAGCTACTTTCGGATGCACTAGAACGGCGTAGAGTAGTTGAGGCGTACTCCTGAGCTGCTCTGAGTGACTCAAGAAAGTCACTGGAAAGCGGCTAAGGTGCGTTTTATTATAACGGCACATTCACATGGCCCGGAACGGAATGCTAAAATCTCTCTGATTGGTTGATTTGAAATCCGCAATCAATTTGGGAGATTCTAGCATTCCGTTCCGGGCCATGTGAATGTACCTTCATAGCTTTGTTTAGTATCCTGCACTAGTGTAGGTACGTACACTTTTCTACACTTTTTGTCAATAAACCGATAAACCGTTTGTTACACCACAGGTCAGAGAGAATAATTCACTGGTTCCACAAAATTACACAGCGCATGATCAACTCGTGGGGTACAATGAACCGTAAAGTTCGTAAATTCATTTTCGACGCAATTCACTACGTTCACATGCAGTGTTGTAATACTTGTAATTGTTAAAAGTGTTAAAACGTACTTTAAAAATACTACGTTCACACGTGGTATTGAGCATGTTTTAGACTGTTTATTTGCTTTATTTAATAATTAAAATTATATTTGGTGTTTTTGTAAAAACTGTTACTACGAATTTGTAAAATAATAATTCAAGATATCTTTTTATTTAAATATTAAATAATAAAATTAAATTTTATACAAATTTAATATTGCGGCACTTAGAAAAATAATTGACAAATATCACTATATTTATAGAAAACAAATAATAAATGTAATTAAAAAGGTAAGTAAAAAGCGAAAACAAAATATTTCGTGATCTAATTTCAATCACGTATATCAGAAGACAAACCAACATAAATTGTATGAGAAAAACGAATACCACATCAGCGTGGCATTAAAGGGGAATCTGCGCAACTATTATAAAAACTAAGATTGAGAGACACCACATCAAAGGGTTCCGATGCTCAGTGAAACAACTGATTCTTTCCAATAGCCTCACAAAATTGACCACTCTCTAGAAAGAGACAAAGCAACTGTGTGGCCAATACCTGTCTCTTTTCTGTAGGTGTGAAGGCACAGAATAAGTTCGGAAGGCGCTCTAGAAAGAGAACTACTGGCCGCACAATCGCTTTGTCTCTTTCCTCTCTCACACTGTTCCGCTTGTATTTATTTCACAGCTGATAGGGAACGCACAGTCTATTCTCTATGTCTATGGTTACACCCTAGTGCAGTTCGTACGTGTTTGGTATGCCAGTATAAGTGTACGAACACCAGTGTCCCAATAACAGCACTAACTTTTGACGTGATGTAATGAGTGGCGATAGTACAACCACAGAAAAAAGGTTAAAATTCTGTGATTTCTGTGGTACAGCTAAAATTAAAACTATACTATAATCGTTGATTGAAGGAATTTTTGCCGACAGTCTTAGCTATTCTTAGTTGTTTTAGGTTACGCCGTTCGAACGAAGTATCGTTTTACGCATAAACATTCTCTGCGTAACCTTCAAACAATTAAGAATAGCTAAGACTGACTGTCTGCTGCCTGTAAAAAGAATACAGCCTTTATACAAAGAGACAAACTGCCAAAGCTCATCTGCGCATGACGAGTAAACTTTAACGTTCTTGTCGAGGTGGTTACAGCAGCGTGCGCTGGGAGTGTTATACCTGCACAAGACCACTTCAGGCATTCCAGGGATAAAGGTTATATTACCTGTGGTGTAAACTTTAAATATCAATATAGACAAATTCTGATTAAACAACAACAAATATTAGGAGTTTATTTGTACAATTTAGGGGATATGGAAAACTTTACAGTTCAGGGAAAGAAAATTATGCACTTCTCTTGGCAAATTTTCATTTCGAACCCAAGTTCTTTGGTTCAAATATCGTGAAAAATGTGTAGGTTTATTTTATGAATTTCTTTAAATATCGACTTTTTGTTTAGAACCTAAGACTTTGGGATACCCATCCAGTAATACGTATTTCGGTCTAAAATTTCGAATGGTCCTAGTTGCGATCTTCCAGCTCCAACGATATTCGAAATATGGCGGTTTTTCTGTTGAAAAATTGTCAAAATGTCAATTATTGCATTTATTATCCATTTCTCAGAAAATTTTATTCTCCATAAAAGTTTCTAAATGGCGCGATGGATATAGAACTGTCATTAGAATTAATGTGCAAAGCATTTGGCGGCGAGAAATAGAACTAACGTGATTTATTAGCGACAAATTGGCAGTTGGTCGGTTTCAACTAGGTCATCGGTCAAAAATATACACGAAATCGTGTTTCCCAGCCACAAAAACTTCTCTTGGCACATTTTCATTTCGAACCCAAGTTCTTTGGTTCAAATATCGTAAAAAAAGTGTAGGTTTATTTGATGAATTTCTTTAAATATCGACTTTTTGTTTAGAACCTAAGACTTTGGGATACCCATCAAATAATACGTACTTCGGTCTAAAATTTCGAATGGTCCTAGTTGCGATCTTCCAGCTGCAACGATATTCGACATGTGGCGATTTTTCTGTTGAAAAATTGTCAATATGTCAATTATTGCTGATTGGTGTGTTGCCGAAAGGCGTCAAAGTTTAATTTGTGACGTGAGTATTGTAGAGTCGCCCTTTGTTAAATCTTGTGGTTGCTCTAATTCGGGTTCTATAAATACGACCAATAGAGAAATTCCATTCAAATATAGCGGGCATTTTTGGGGCGGAGTCTATTTCTATCTGATCGCCGACCAGAGTATACGATAAGTAGCTGTCGGCTAATGATCTGATTGTCAAGTAAACAAACGGCGCAGCATTGCAACGTGATTGCATCGTTTACCTTAGAATTTTTTTGTGTAGTAACAATTTTATTTAATTCTTTCATTGTTTCATATATCGGTAGTTTCAATAGAGTAAAATGCTAGTCAAATAAGTATTGACGATCGCATATTGTGAGTGAAATTTAAGTACCTACCTTTTCGTTTAAAATATGGCTATACACTGTTGGCAAGCTTCGACTTTGGAGTGCGAAATCTGTAATGCAACTAAGAGAGAAGGTACATAGAGGCAAAGCCTTCAGTTAACAAGAGATGCCTAACCATTCCTACACTCCTACTAAAGAGGGGATGTGCATGTAGCGCGCTCGACAGGTGACCTATGCCGCGACACCGCGGCCGTTCGACACATTCGCCCGATTCCGTCGTCCCCTTCGACCGCGTGTTGTAAAGAATGGAAGGTGGGAGTTAGGGGATAGCGCGTTGTCTGTTTAACTTGTAAATGCTTTAAGTTATCTCCGTCTGATGCATTTATATCGGCTACCAAGATTAAACGTTACCAATAGTGTATATCACCTGAGTTGTAATTTTAAATGCATGCATTTATTAGTTATATTACATTATAGTATAACAAAGAACGAAAATAAATATTTTGTGCATAATATATACATACATAATATATATCCACTAGTAATTTCTTGGGTTTTTTATTCCATTAATTTATTCATTGGAAGCAGGAAACAAAAGGTACTAATACGTGTAGTTTAACTTTTTAGGGTACCAGGATACATACTTTAGAATTATTTTCTTGACGCTATGTGTAATACACACATAATGTGTATGTATTAACTATTGTTTGTGAATTTTTAGTTTTTGTTACTTTTTTTTTAAAATATTAAATTATAATCCTGTTTTGTAATGTCGTAAGTATATTAATGTTTTGAAAATGCCTTTGGCCAAAGGCGAAATTAGTATAAAATAATTTGTATTTACATCACAGAGGGCAGGCTCCCTCTCAGGCTCAAAATTTTCCAGGGAGCCTGCCCTGTCGTACCCCTGGCTACGGCCCTGAGTGACAGCACCTGTGTCCAGATTCATCGTGTGCCCTAAGTATTAAAAATTCCAGAATCATTGAGGAACCAGGTTCCTCATTTGCCTTTGGGCTTTGATCAGGATTAGGAAATATTATTAGGTCATTAAGTCATTCATTTATGCAATTTTATGAAGTAGGAAAAATTTTAGGCATTTAAATTTTATTTAATTAGGGTACTTAACTATAGGGCCAAAAAAAGTAGTCAGTAAATCAAAACATTCACCGGCAATTCTTCAAAGTATTTAGCTGCTATGGAATACAGAAGCGGCAGCTTCTTTTTACCATATAATCCCATATAATTGAGAAAAATATATCAAGTTTTATCGGTCTACCAGAGATGAAAACCACAACTAGTTCCCCCTGAGTTTACTGACTACTCTTTTTAACCCTACTATAGTGACAATTATTTATCTGGATACTTACTGTCAGATGATAACCTATACATAGGATATCATATTACCTTCAGGTTCTTCAATCATACCTATTTTATTTATTATTTCTATTGATGCAAAATCATTTTGAACAATATCTTATTCTTACCATTATCAAACATTTTTCAATTTGCAATAATTATTAGGTTATTTAGAAAGAGTCCATTAAGTTTGTCTCTATCAAAACAAATGAGGAACTGCGTATGTTCCTAGAATTCCCCAATCTTCCTGAGAGGTACATTTTTACTTCCTGATTACCATAAAAGAAGTTATAGGTATATATTACGGAAAAATCCGGCAAATTTCTTATACAGTGCTATTCAAAAGTCCCCTCCCCCCCTCTTATCTTTGGAACGATTATACATAAACTAGTGAAATTTGGTAACTGAATATTAAGGGTTGTAAACTTCCCTACTAGTGATGTTAGATGACGTATTCGTCAAAGATGACGTCACAAGGTCATTGTGACCAATAATTTTAAATGGAACCCTATGGCAAGCGACACCTCTTTTAAAAGGTATCGAAAAAACCTATTCAATGATACTAATATTGTGTCTGTTTACGGCAGTTTTGACAACTGGCTTTCAAAAACCGCAAAGCTGTGATGAATTAAATCCTTGTGACGTCATCTTTGACGAATACGTCATCTATCATCACTAGTCGGGAAGTTTACAACCCTTAGTATTCAGTTACCAAATTTCACTAGTTTATGTATAATCGTTCCAAAGATAAGAGGGGAAGAGGGGACTTTTGAATAGCACTGTATATTATATGCAATTATTTTTATTTGATAACGAAAATGAAAAAATGATGACATTAAGGGCCATTACAAGGCATATAACATCTTTTTAAATATTTGTAAAGAGGTAGGTAATAAGTAGATACATAGTTATAGTGTCAATTTGGCATGCAGAAGATCAGGGGTTCAAAGTCGGGTTAAAGTAGGTTTTTTTTTATAATTTACCGAGACCAATAATATAATATAAAAGATACCTAATGTTTTCTCTTAATTTAAATTTAATTTCGAGGAAATGAAAACCGCATGAGAAATGTTCTTAGTCAAATATGTATTATCAGATCGATTCCATGTCTAGTTTTCTAAGAATATTTTTTTTTATTAAAACTTTTTAATAACCAATTCCACCCACAACAGCGAATAGTATCCAATTCCATAGGTAACTAGTTTTTAGAATATTATTTATAATATTTCGGGATCATTGAGGAACCCAGGTTCCTCATTTGTACTGAAGTATATAATTAGCTTTTTTAATTATAATGTATTTGGACTTCAATAGAGTAAAATGTTAGTCAAATAAGTATTGACGATCGCATATTGTGAGTGAAATTTAAGTACCTACCTTTTCGTTTAAAATATGGCTATATATCACCTGAGTTGTAATTTTAAATGCATGCATTTATTAGTTTTATTACATTATAATACAACAAAGAACGAAAATAAACATTTTGTGCATAATATATACATACATAATATATATCCACTAGTAATTTCTTGGGTTTTTTATTCCATTAATTTATTCATTGGAAGCAGGAAACAAAAGGTACTAATAATACGTGTAGTTTAACTTTTCAGGGTACCATGCATAATTTAGAATTATTTTCTTGACACTATGTGTAATACACACATAATGTGTATGTATTAACTATTGTTTGTAAATTTTTAGTTTTTGTTACTTTTTTAAAAAAATATTAAATTAAAATCCTGTTTTGTAATGTCGTAAGTAAATTAATGTTTTGAAAACGCTTTTGGCCAAAGGCGAAACGTCAATAATTTCCTCGTTGATTTCTCTATGTTGAAAAAATTGGTATAAAATTGTATTTACATCGCAGGGCAGGCTCAAAATTTTCCAGGGAGCCTGCCCTGTCGTACCCCTAACTACGGCCCTGAGCGACAGCGCCTGTAGAGTCCAGCATGGGGGTCTAAACTAATATCCGACTATAAGATACAAGCAGCTCATTGGCTGCCAGGCTGGTTAAAAGGCTATTTTCAATTTCCCGGGTAAAGGTTTGGTGTTTTTTGTGTTAAATTAAATTTCTCAACCTGGGTCCTGGCAGAATGACATTTGTCGTTGTTTTGTTACAAAGTGGTCAGCTTGGCTGGTAAGTAAAAAGAAATTGTTTAGATATTTACCTAAATTGTTTTTTTCTTTTTCAATCATTTATTTATACAAAAAATTACGTGTTACAAATACATTAATTTTAGCGTCAATAATCTGATATTTAATGTAAAACAATTATTATATCGCCACATTGTCATGTAATTGATTGAAACCTAATTAATGTATAATTTTAGATCACAACGAATTAGAATGACTTATAGTTAATAATGTTTAACTTGCTGCGAAAATTGACCTAGGAAATTCACAAGATGACTGGCAATGGATGAATGGCGATGAGGCTGAGAAAAACCGGTGTCTACAATACTATAATACCTTTGTGTAGTGAAGCAACGAAGCAACTATAGGCCAGTGGAATTAGACGATGTGAACGGGAATCTGTAACTAATTCGTTTCAGATAGCCGTAGGTAAAAACAGGTGTATTTAGTTATAAGGAATACCTCTGCGATTCCTCCCAAATCAAATATACAGAACATTGTTTATAAGTCACTTGTATGTGAAAAAATCATGAAATTTGGAGTTTTTTAAAAATTGCAGTAAGACTGTAGTAGATTAATTTTTTTGAATGCTTCTGTTTACTAGGTAATTCCAAACCGGTTAATTTAAGCCCCGGTTGATTTCATTTCATTGATTATTTATTTAAATAATTGCCGAAAACCATCGAAATTTTCGAAAATTTCAAGCATTTTTTACTCTGAAAGGAAAAATGCTAGACTCTTGAAACTTTGGTGGAATATGTGTCTCATTACCCTCAACTTACAAAAAAAATTTCGTTTCAAAATGTTTATTAGTTTTCGAGAAATTCTATTTGTTTATTAAAAACGTCCCAAATGTTTAATGAAAAATTGACCTCTTAACGTTATCAAAAATAATTCAACCACAGCTCATTTTTTTCGTCAAGACGTCAATTTTACGAATCTGTTATGGGCGTATCGATTTTCAATAATTTTGACCGTCAAAATGGCGTTAACAATATTGCTACTTTTCGGAGCAGCGTTTTTTGCAAATAACTTTACAACAAATTAACGTATCTGCACAAATCTTTCATATTTGAGTTGCTGGTATTTTTCTACAAATTTATAAAAAAAAATTGTTGCTCTGGGACACGTAGGAGCCGAGATAATTTTTTAAATTGTTTAATGCGCCAAACGTTTATTTATTAATATTTATGGCCAAAATTGAAACTGGTTGTTAATAAGATATTGAATTTTGTGAATTCGTCAAGTCCTATTGAAAACGGGCCCTTTTTGAGGTCAAAATATAATTTTTAATAATTAGTGATTTTAGAGCGTCTTCAATTTGTTTGGCTCAAGGGACAGGGGAATTTTTTATCAAACGATTTTCAAATTGGGGTAGCGAGAAAAATTCGTCATATCTCCGTTATTTTCCGGCCAATTTCGACGTTTTTTTTTTTAATTTGGGGTAGCTCACGAAAATAATAACAATGGGCACATTTGCAATATCCAAATAATAAACAAATAATTGTTATAAACAATTTATTATTTTTTTTTTTAATTTTTAATTTTTTGGGCTTATGCAACTTATAATGTGCTAATGTATTAAACATAAATTTATAAAGATTATATAATGGTAACAATGCTGTAACATCGTATATTGTTTGATGGAGAAATAGTTTGTGCATACATTGTTACCATTATATAATCTTTATAAATTTATATTTAATACATTAGCACATTATAAGTTGCATAAGCCCAAAAAAGAAAAATTTAAAAAAAAATAATAATAAATTGTTTATAACAAGTATCTGTTTATTATTTGGATATTGCAAATGTGCCCATTGTTATTATTTTCGTGAGCTACCCCAAATTAAAAAAAAAAACGTCGAAATTGGCCGGAAAATAACGGAGATATGACGAATTTTTCTCGCTACCCCAATTTGAAAATCGTTTGATAAATAATTCCCCTGTCCCTTGAGCCAAACAAATTGAAGACGCTCTAAAATCACTAATTATTAAAAATTATATTTTGACCTCAAAAAGGGCCCGTTTTCAATAGGACTTGATGAATTCACAAAATTCAATATCTTATTAACAACCAGTTTCAATTTTGGCCATAAATATTAATAAATAAACGTTTGGCGCATTAAACAATTTAAAAAATTATCTCGGCTCCTACATGTCCCAGAGCAACAATTTTTTTTTATAAATTTGTAGAAAAATACCAGCAACTCAAATATGAAAGATTTGTGCAGATACGTTAATTTGTTGTAAAGTTATTTGCAAAAAACGCTGCTCCGAAAAGTAGCAATATTGTTAACGCCATTTTGACGGTCAAAATTATTGAAAATCGATACGCCCATAACAGATTCGTAAAATTGACGTCTTGACGAAAAAAATGAGCTGTGGTTGAATTATTTTTGATAACGTTAATAGGTCAATTTTTCATTAAACATTTGGGACGTTTTTAATAAACAAATAGAATTTCTCGAAAACTAATAAACATTTTGAAACGAAATTTTTTTTGTAAGTTGAGGGTAATGAGACACATATTCCACCAAAGTTTCAAGAGTCTAGCATTTTTCCTTTCAGAGTAAAAAATGCTTGAAATTTTCGAAAATTTCGATGGTTTTCCGCAATTATATAAATAAATAATCAATGAAATGAAATCAACCGGGGCTTAAATTAACCGGTTTGGAATTACCTAGTAAACAGAAGCATTCAAAAAAATTAATCTACTGCAGTCTACTGCAATTTTTAAAAAACTCCAAATTTCATGATTTTTTCACATACAAGTGACTTATAAACAATGTTCTGTATATTTGATTTGGGAGGAATCGCAGAGGTATATTCCTTATAACTAAATACACCTGTTTTTACCTACGGCTATCTGAAACGAATTAGTTACAGATTCCCGTCTAATTCTACTGGCCTACTAGGCAACCTTATGCTGCTGGTTACATTCTGATGAAAATTAGTTTTGCTGATTGTACTACCCTTGTATATAATGTGTACTACGTTTGTTCATCGGTGCTCAAAAATATTTATATACTCAGTTCGGGGTATTCGACCACCAAAACAGACTGAATTGTGTTGTGTTTTAGAGTTAATTGGTACATGGTGATTGTATGCAGCAATCTTAGTATTAGTTGTAGTTTCTCCGAATACCCATTTACACAGAGTAGGTATATTGTATGCGTAATGTTAGAAAAAGTGATAAATCATAAATTAATCAATTATTATAACTTTGATTCATCAGTGAGTAGAATTGTTTTCATTGTAAAATTATTTGTATTTTTGTATAATATAAATATTTGTTTAATAGAAATTTTGTTTTATTCTTGCGAGTTTCTTATCTCCTGTTAAATTTACTCAATAGATAATTTCCCGGAGTACAATTACATACAAAATTGTCTCCGTGGGATTTATTTATTGAAGTAAATTTAGCGGGTAAAAAAACTGGAAATTTATTGTAGTAAATAAACGTTTAAAGAGCCCGCCTAAAGTTTAGTTCTTGGTTCTTGCCAGGGTCACCCGCGCCGTATTGTCGCATGCTTGTCACAGATGATTCCATGTAAGTATTAAAAATTCCAGAATCATTGAGGAACCAGGTTCCTCATTTGCTTTTGGGCTCTGATCAGGATTAGGACATATTATTAGGTCATTCATTTATGCAATTTTATGAAGTAGGAAACATTTTAGGCACTTAAATTTTATTTAATTAAGGTACCTAACTAGTGACAATTATTTATCTGGATACTTACTGTCAAATGATAACCTATACATAGGTATATCATATTACTTTCAGGTTCTTCAATCATACCTATTTTATTTATTATTTCTATTGATGCAAAATCCTTTTAAACAATATCTTATTCTTACCGTTTTCAAAAACTTTTCAATTTGCAATAATTATTAGTTTATTTAGGAAGAGTCCGTTAAGTTTGTCTCTAAGAAAACAAATGAGGAACTGCGTATGTTCCTAGAATTCCCCAATCTTCCTGAGAGGTAAATTTTTACTTCCTGATATGCCATAATATTATAGGTATATATTACGCAAAAATCCGGCAAATTTCTTATATATTATATGCAATTATTTTTATTTGATAACGAAAATGAAAAAATGATGACATTAAGGGCCATTACAAGGCATATAACATCCTTTTAAATATTTTTAAAGAGGTAATAAGTAGATACATAGTTATAGTGTCAATTTGGCATGCAGAAGATCAGTGGTTCAAAGTCGGGTTAAAGTAGCTTTTTTTTTTTAATTTACCGAGACCAATAATAGGTCTGTTCCAGCAGGCATAAGAACTGTCTCGAACTAGTTCGGAATTTAACTGAGCATGCGCAGTAGCAGATAGGCAACACTTATCGGTCTCTGCTCATGCTCAGTAAAATCCCGAACTGGTTCCGGACTAATCCTTACGCTGCTGGAACAGACCTAATATAATATAAAAGATACCTAATGTTTTCTCTTAATTTAAATTTAATTTCGAGGAAATGAAAACCGCATGAGAAATGTTCTTAGTCAAATACCTATGTATTATCAGATCGATTCCATGTCTAGTTTTCTAAGAATATTTTTTTTTATTAAAACTTTTTAATAACCAATTAATGAATGAAATTAAATTATGTGTTTCCTAATGCCTTAAAAAAATCTAATAGTAAAATAATAATTGTCATTACGTTATTTTAGATATTTTTATATTGTAGGTATATAGGAAACTGACAATTAAAACATATTTTTATTATGATTTTAGTTAGGTTTCTTCTTGAGACAGTAAGAATCAAATATGTAGTTATAAATGAATTTTCTCTGAATGAATGACTAAGTTTTTCGACAAAAATTAAAATATATTACACTGCGCGCCATCTAACGAACGGTAGCCAAAATCTTGCAGTAAAGTAATAGGTAAAGCGCAACGCTAAGGGGACAATAGAAGCATAGGCTAAACCAATGAGAACGAGGTACGTTTCGACCAATCGGAGCTGAGTTAATTCCTCAAAGTTACGAAGAGTTCCTCAATCATCCAGACAACTCCCCAATGTATGCAATAGTCACAAAAAAAATTCCTTAGAGGTATCGTTAGAAAAAAAAAAATATATATATATATATATATATATATATATATATATATATATATATATATATATATATATATATATATATATATATATATATATATATATATATATATATATATATATATATATATATATATATATATATATATATATATATATATCTCGCGACCTTTTCTGCGTCCCTATATTGTAAAATTACATATGATTCGGCGTCCTCTACCTTTATGCGTCCATATACGGACGCAGAAAGTTTATGCTGTGTTTACTTCGTTGCTATGGCAATACAGTTCTTGCGCAGTTAACATTCAATGAGTTTGAGTCTAGGGGATTTCATTTTATCAAGTTTGGATTGCCCAGCACAGTTGGCATGGGCAGCACAACTGTCATACAGGAACGCAGAAAGGTTGTAAAATGTATAGACGACGGTTGAGTTTAGTTAATGTACACCACCATCAGAGGGTGCGCTTGTCGTCGCGTATATATCATGCCCGTATATGTCTGCCACATGACATCGATAAATGTGCGTCCTTAGCTCTGGCAACATTGTATTACTTCAAATAAATATTATAATACTTAAAGAGCGCGTAAAAATGATGAAGGCGCGAGGCGCGCTCTTCACGTGACCAGCTCTTAATTTCCCATTGGGCGATTGGCAATAAATTTAAAGGAACCAGAAAAATATGATTGGCATTGAGCAAGTTAACATATCGTGTACAGGGTGTTTAGAAAATTAAAATATTTGAAAATTATTTAATAGTAAACTACGTTCAATTTTAACGATATGATTAAGCCGCAAGCGTTGTTATACAGGGAAAAAAATCACTAAAATATTAATTTCATCTGTAGCAATTAGGAGGCTATACAAATAATTAATATGTGTCCAAAATGACAGTTATTTCTATTGTACTTACTGTGCAGAAAAAATGTCTATAACTGATATCCTAAATATTTTATTCAACAGCAAAAACCAATCAGTAATAAAAACAAGAATAATTACATTAAATAAATTAAACTAATACAAATTAATAACGGGTATTATCAATTTGACACCGGTTGGGCATACTTAAAATTCAATTTCAAATTAACATTTGATAAGTATTTTGCGAGACCTCCGATAAAACTAATCTTAGCCAAGCCAAAGTTTGTGATGTATTAGTTGCCGAGCGAACTTCTCTTCCCGTATGATCCCATAAAATACTCTATGGGGTTAAAATCTGGGAACTTAGGTTGGTTTATATAGGGCGTTATCAACTGGCGATAACAGTTTTTCAAAATTAATCCAGTGGCGTGCGTTAACACATTCTTTTATGATAAGAATGCCGATAACTGTGCGCCGCTGCATTTTTTCATACAATTTCTTAGTTGAAAACCTAATATAATAATAATAAAATACTCTAAGGAAACAAAATCTTTAATAACAAAAATTTAAAAACAACAGCGACTTAATTACTTCTGTTTACAATAAATTTTCAAAATGAAGTATACATTAACCTCAATAATGCACTCTAAACATTAATCAATTAACAACCAACAAGTACTAGTTGACCGAATAGTACATTTTTCGCGTCAACTAAGGGTAAATGTGCTTAAGCTAAGGAATATGTAAAATGAAATTTCCTTACGGGCCCAAAAGTGCATTGAGGTTAATGGTCTCCATTTTGAAAATTTATTTAAAAAAATTGTAATTAAGTCACAGTTGTTTTTAAATTTTCGTTAATGAAGATTTTGTTTCCTTGGAGTATTTTATTATTGTGGCTCACAGTTATCGACATTCTTATCAGAAAAAAAAAAGTGTAAACGCACGCCACTGGATTAGTTTTGAAAAACTAATATCGCCAGTTAATAGCGCCCTATGAAAAATATAAACCAACCAAATTTTATTGATACGACTGTTTTTAATCAAAGGATATTTAAAAAATTCAGCGAAAAATGTTCAACTTTAATACCTTGTATAAAAAAAATTAAAGGTTATATAGCAAAATTCTGAGACACGTCAATACTATTTTTTCGCTCTATTCACATATTAATTTTTTACCATACAACCTGACTCACCCGGCACCAGAACAGAATAATCAACTCTTATAGATAAAAATGACAAAATTCTTATAATTTTTAAGCTCTAACTTTTTTAATTTTTAAGCTATTACAAATTTCTAAACGTCATTTTATAGATTTTGAAGTTTTCTAGAATTTTCCTATTTTCATAATTTTTGATAACGGCTAAGATAATAAAGTTATTTGACTTTAAATGAAAAATTTCGCGAATTTCAAGATGGCGAACGATTTTTTAGTGTGTTCCGATACTCGGAATTTTTGGGATTTTTGTTGACATATTTAATACCCTCTCCCCAACATTTTAACGCAACAAACAGCTTGTTACAAATTTGTTCCGAATTCACTGTGTATTTCAGTTAATTTTACTGGCCTATTTATACACATAGGTGGGTACGCATAAATGAAATTGAAATAAATGCGAATACTTACGTGTAAATTTGAAATTAGGTATATGTATTACATTTTAAACTTAACACAACCCAATTAAACTACAAGAAAAATGTACAAAACCAAAATTAAAGCAACAAAACAAACTAAAAATGCAATACATCAGTAAAAAAATTAACCAAACTACCTATCAAAACTTTCTTTCTTGCCTTTTTATCGGCAAAATCTTTAATTAGCTCGTCAAAAGGAAGGGAATCCTTAAAGTCACTTTCTATAGACCTAATTGCTAAATTGCTGAGTCTTTCTTGTGCCATACTCGATCTTAAAAAAATTAACCAATCTTGTTTGGAAAACAAATGTGAAATGACCCTTCCAAAAATAAGACAAATTTATATTAGTTTTCATTATTGTGCGGTTACCGACCAAAGATTTTTAAATCTTTCTATAGCGGAGAAAAAGTAATAAAACTATGCATTTTGCTATTTTTCCCTTTGATTTTTATACTAACCGCTAAGCCGCCTTTTACTAGGGGCACATATGCCGCGTGTCGCAGGATTTGTAAGTCTTTGTCTAGCCGTTTTGCCACCCTTTGATTTGGCCGACCGTGTTTTTAGCACACATTCACCACATAGTCGGCGCCGGGCCTGACTGTTATTTTGTACGACTTATGGCAAAAATTGAGTTAAAATTATGCTTTTTACAAACTTAATTATAAAGTGAGTAAACAAACCATTAAATAAATGTGCTGATTTCTTACCTTTTGCAATTATATTTCCTTCTGTTGTCTTCGAGTTACCACTTTCATTCAGACACATTTGCACTATTTTTCTAGATCTTAATTTATACATTTTGTCTGCACTGTGCACACACAGAAAGAAGAAACATTTAACAAGTGTTCATATTACTCCATAATATGGAACTGTTTACTGGCTTTTTAAATTTATCGCCAATCGTCCAATGGGAAATTAAGAGACGGTCACGTGAAGAGCGCGCTTCCCGCCTTTATCATTTTTACGCGCTCTTCAAGTATTATATGTATTTGAGGTAATACAATGCTGCCACTCAGAGCTAAGGACGCACATTCGTCCATGCCATGTGGCAGATAATACGGGTATGATATATACGCGACGACAACCAAGTTGGTTGGCGAAACGCGCGTCGAGTTGTTTTAATCATCTCCCGATGATGCCAACTTGGTTGGCGAAACGCGCGTCGAGTGTGTGCAAAAGTGTTTTGGTGTATGTGGAAAACTACTCCAAGTGTTAATTAATTTATTCCAGTTTTTACTACCTGTTTTTTCCTGTTGAAAACATTTTTAGGGAGTTATTGAAATTTTTTTATACGCAGTGAGTACAGTAGAAAAGGCCGTCATTGTAACACTTATAAAAAATATTTTCATAGCCTTCCAATTGCTACAGAGGAAATTTAAGTCTAGGGGATTTCATTTTATGAAGTTTGGATTGCCCAGCACAGTTGGTATGGGCAGCACAACTGTCATATAAGGACGCAGAAAGGTTGTAAAACGTAAAGACGACGTTTGAGATTAATTAATGTACATTACCAATTACCATCAGAGGGTGCGCTTGTCGTCGCGTATACAGGGTGGTCCGGTATCCATGGCGGAAACTTCAGGGGACAATAGAGTACCAAAAAACAATATGACTTTGCTTATAAACATAACCTTCTAAACGTACCGTTTTTTAGATACAGGGTGTTAAAGTTTTGATTTTTTTAAATATATTTTTAAATATCTCTCTAACGAACAACAATATTAAAAAACTATTTGGTGATGTGAAATATCTCGCAGAGCACTAGTATTTCACCATTAGAAAAGTTTGCGAACATCACCAGTGGCGTCGATCTGGGGCATTGTGACCCTTTCTCCTATCAGAACTTCTACGCCACTGGTCCTAGACACCAATTCTATCTTGTTTTATATTTTCTGATGTTTTTTGCACAAAAAGTCACTCTTGTGATTTTTTCGTAAGATGCACCATTTTCGAGTTAATAGCATGTAAAGATATTAATGTTTAAAAAAAAATTATTATTATTAAAAATTTAATAACATTATTACATTTTATTAACAATTTTTGAGCTCTAGTTAGGAAGAAAAACATCACAAAAATAACAACAGATTTAATAGCATCTTACGAAAAACTCACAAGAGTGACTTTTTATGAAAAAAAAATCCTAATTTTTTTTGCACAAAAAGTCACTCTTGTGAGTTTTTCGTAAGATGCTATTAAATCTGTTGTTATTTTTGTGATGTTTTTCTTCCTAACTAGAGCTCAAAAATTGTTAATAAAATGTAATAATGTTAATAAATTTTTAATAATAATAATTTTTTTTTAAACATTAATATCTTTACATGCTATTAACTCGAAAATGGTGCATCTTACGAAAAAATCACAAGAGTGACTTTTTGTGCAAAAAACATCAGAAAATATAAAACAAGATAGAATTGGTGTCTAGGACCAGTGGCGTAGAAGTTCTGATAGGAGAAAGGGTCACAATGCCCCAGATCGACGCCACTGGTGATGTTCGCAAACTTTTCTAATGGTGAAATACTAGTGCTCTGCGAGATATTTCACATCACCAAATAGTTTTTTAATATTGTTGTTCGTTAGAGAGATATTTAAAAATATATTTAAAAAAATCAAAACTTTAACACCCTGTATCTCAAAAACGGTACGTTTAGAAGGTTATGTTCATAAGCAAAGTCATATTGATTTTTGGTACTCTATTGTCCCCTGAAGTTTCCGCCATGGATACCGGACCACCCTGTATATCATACCCGTATTATCTGCCACATGGCATGGACGAATGTGCGTCCTTAGCTCTGAGTGGCAGCATTGTATTACCTCAAATACATATAATACTTGAAGAGCGCGTAAAAATGATAAAGGCGGGAAGCGCGCTCTTCACGTGACCGTCTCTTAATTTCCCATTGGACGATTGGCGATAAATTTAAAAAGCCAGTAAACAGTTCCATATTATGGAGTAATATGAACACTTGTTAAATGTTTCTTCTTTCTGTGTGTGCACAGTGCAGACAAAATGTATAAATTAAGATCTAGAAAAATAGTGCAAATGTGTCTGAATGAAAGTGGTAACTCGAAGACAACAGAAGGAAATATAATTGCAAAAGGTAAGAAATCAGCACATTTATTTAATGGTTTGTTTACTCACTTTATAATTAAGTTTGTAAAAAGCATAATTTTAACTCAATTTTTGCCATAAGTCGTACAAAATAACAGTCAGGCCCGGCGCCGACTATGTGGTGAATGTGTGCTAAAAACACGGTCGGCCAAATCAAAGGGTGGCAAAACGGCTAGACAAAGACTTACAAATCCTGCGACACGCGGCATGTGCCCATAGTAAAAGGCGGCTTAGCGGTTAGTATAAAAAACAAAGGGAAAAGTAGCAAAATGCATAGTTTTATTACTTTTTCTTCGCTATAGAAAGATTTAACCACACAATAATGAAAACTAATATAAATTTGTCTTATTTTTGGAAGGGTCATTTCACATTTGTTTTTCAAACAAGATTGGTTAATTTTTTTAAGATCGAGTATGGCACAAGAAAGACAATTTAGCAATTAGGTCTATAGAAAGTGACTTTAAGGATTCCCTTCCTTTTGACGAGCTAATTAAAGATTTTGCCGATAAAAAGGCAAGAAAGAAAGTTTTGATAGGTAGTTTGGTTAATTTTTTTACTGATGTATTGAATTTTCAGTTTGTTTTGTTGCTTTAATTTTGGTTTTGTACATTTTTCTTGTAGTTTAATTGGGTTGTGTTAAGTTTAAAATGTAATACATATACCTAATTTCAAATTTACACGTAAGTATTTGCATTTATTTCAATTTCATTTATGCGTACCCACCTATAGCTATAACTTTAAAAAAGGGCGTAAAATTATATTTGGCACATAGGCGGCCACATAGCTTGGCGCGGGCCTGATAACAGTTACTTACCTATAAAATAAAAACTTAAAAAGTCGGATATTTATAGCCGGTGCGAGTGTGAGTGTACTTAACAATTTATTCAAAACTTTTTACCTACGTCAAAAATTTCTTAACTTCAAGTAAATTTTAATTTAAAGTATTAATGTCAAATTTAAGACACTTGTTGTTAATGTTTTATTTAACTTGTCACTACTTTACAGCATAACATAATATAAAAAAATAATATAGGCACACTGGTGCAAACAGCGTTAGGGCATTGCACTTTATTGACCATTCAAATTCAGAAAGGCTTTATTAGTAGGTAATTAAATTAATAATACAGTCACTTGGTGTCAAAAAGTAACCACACTTCGAATCAATAATTCTATAGCTGCTTGTAATTTTTTTTGCGAATTCTTAAACTTCAGGGTCTCAATTTCAAATATTAAAAAGGAATAGATGTGCTTTTACCTCTAAGAGGGTGAAAACCACCCCTGATGTTCAAAATTTAATGCTGACTCAAATATTAAGAGTTAGTTATTAAAAAAGTTCTTGTTATGTATTTGAGGTCGCTGATTACGAATCTCAAGTCAAAATTTTAGACATCTAGATGGCACCTATAATATTGCCGATAAAATAGGGGTACAATAAAAAAAAAATTTGTCTGTTTCGAGCAAGTAGAACCTTTTCTTTGCAAATTCTATATCTTAATAAGAAAAATGATTGCCCTTACCCCTTGGAAGGTAAAAACTACCCCTAAAATAAAAAAATCAATAATTAACGAAATACTGAGAATTTAAGTATAAGGAGGTAATTTTAAATTGTTGATTTGAGAGTTAATAATATTTTTAACACGTTGACGGACATCAGCGGCATATGACGCAATTCTGGAATGCAACATTAAGCAACTAAAATCAGCTGTCACTTAAAAATACACAATAGGTGTTTTCGAAAGAAGGAACGGTATATATCGGAATGTATCACTGTAGTTCGATAATGTGATCGGTGAATTTATTCCATGTTCGTAAATTACATTACATCTACCGGTACCTACCGAATCTATGCACCGCCTGGATCGTCGATTTGAGTTGATCATTGCGGTGAGCAAGTAATTTACTCGTCAAATTTAGACATATATGTTCGTCTTCGTCACCGTCATTTAATTCTATTGCAGTTGACAATATTAATGTTTCACAATTATCCATTTTCCAATTTCAAATATTTATCTTTCATTCAGGTGTATTCTGTAACTTTTTTGTTAACTTTTAACTGCAAGGTCACCGCTAAAATATTTTAACAGGCCAAAGTTAACCAAAGATGTATTCTCTATACTTTCTTGATTGTTAAATTTAACCAAAATCTGTTAAAATTAGCGGCACCCTCGGACTAGCCGCTAAAATTTAACAGTAGTGTTAAAAATGGCGTTACAAATCAATGTGTTAATTGAAGAGGCCGAACGATTAGAGCAAATGTATAAATATATATAATAAACATATATTATTATATGTCTATATTATACGTAATAATTTTATATTACAATAGAAATTTGAAAATAACCCGATAACCCAATGTTAACAAAAGGCCGTTAAAATGATGCATACAGAATAGCAAAATTGGTTATTATTTTTAGCGGACCGTTAAAATTAATATTTTAACAGGCAGGTTATTTTTAACGGAAAATTTACAGAATACACCTGATTATCTGTTATATTTCAAGCAGTGAAATGATATTAACTTATCAGATTCGTTCTAAAATAATAACTCTACCGGTTAATGAACTGATTAACCGCAATTTACGCGGTGTGGATCCACTAGTATCTACCGTTCCAATTTTCGAAAACGCCTTATGGTTCCTTTGTCAATTTTTGGAATAGAAAGACGAAACTTGTACACAATTTATTGGTGTAACTTATTCTTTTAACCAAATAAGAGAAAAATACAGCGTCATATGGCGTCATGTCCCACTACAAACATTTTTTTTTTAATGACACCAGCGTCATATGCCGCTTGCTTATTTTATTGTAGTAAAACGCACATATTGCAAGAGATATTTATTGTAATTTACAAACAGTACATTAGTTATAGTCTGTGTCATATCTATACAGCACATAAAAAGAGCCGGCTTGTTTGAAGTTTTTATGGGCATCAACAAGCCGCCCTAAGGGCAGCGAGCGGAGGACTGACTTGACTCACTTCATAGCGATATGAAGTTAACCAACAGCTATCGTGTTCAGTACTTGGATGGGTGACTATCCACGGAAAGACGCGGTCTCGCTTCCCCACTTCTAGCGGCTTGTATATCAGCTATATCGCAGAAGCAGTAGAACTGTAGGCGAGAGGTGTATTGAGGATATACCATCCTTCGGAGGGGATGTAAAGCAGTCGGTCCCTTGTCTATTAAATGTTAGGCAAGTAAAAAATCCCTACTCTTAGTAAGATAGAGGTTCGGCAAAATTTCCAGGTTGGGGGTTGCTCGTCTCCTGGCGTCGGTGGTAGGCCCTGGTAGCGGAAATAGGCCGACGTTAAATAAGTGTTTAAAATAAAAAAAAAAAAAACAAGCCGCCGGTTTTTTATGTGTCTTACAAAACGACCATACTAATAAAAAAATTATAAGACTGCAAACAAAAAGTAATATGTAATATTTCACAGACGCAGACGGTTTGTGTACTGCTAATATACTATTCATCAGCAATACCTAGGTCAAGAATTTTATACTATCCAAGTCAAAAATATATTTTTAGGCGTGTAAAATGACACCCTACTTATATAGTATAGGAAATCCGCGGCAGTTAACGCTATCTCCCATCCAATCGCTTAAAACAAGTTGCGGGGTATGCCGCTGGTGCCCACACAGGAAATATCAATGTGCGGTTATTGCCGCTAATGCCCAAACTAACACTTACACTTTTATAGGTGTCCGTCAACGTTTATTCAGTTCAAATAATTAACCTTTTCCAAATACTAGTTAACGTTACAAAATATAATTTTTTTTTTATCATACCCGTGCGTTTCACAGTTGAATTAAGATTTATTTCTTTACAAAACGGTGTAATTTGACCTATAATGTACATAGAGTTGCACATTTTCATTTCACGTCATACGATATACTAGACGTACTCTAATCGATAAGTATGGCAACACTGGAGGACGCAAAAATGGTTGTAATCTAAAAAATAATATTCTCCTGGATGCAGAAAAGGTTGCGTGACGTATCATTTCTCAAAATATATACGGACGTTCAAGCAATCTTGAAATGTACGGATGCTGAATTGTTTGTGTTATGTAAACCTACAATTTGCTTAGCAGGTAAAGACGTTATCTTAATATACTTCGCATCCATCTGTTGAAAATAATGTGTACTAAGCATTCAAGGTTGCAAAATTGTATTATCTCTTCTGGACGCCGAATCACCACCATGATGTAAAGACGCAGAAATGATAGTGAGATGTATATATATATGTATATATATATATATATATATATATATATATATATATATATATATATATATATATATATATATATATATATATATATATATATATATATATATCAACGTTTAATAACTAAACTAATTTGCTAAGGCTGTGTCAACGTTAGTTAACCATTCGTTATAACCAGTAATAGTAGGAGGGAACGACCGATATTCGATTAAGTCAACCAACCGCTCTCACTACATCTGATTTAAATCTTGGCCGTTGAATTCAACGCAGGTCGTGGCAAACCCTTAATATATCGAAGTCTCGAAATCGATAGATTAACGGCAACTGTCGACAATGAATGCTTCCTCGTATACAGGTTTCGCAACTTCCTGAACTAAAGATACAACACTGGCTAAACACTTTGCACAATACACAATTCACTTCTGACACCTGCCCAGACAGGTCTTGCTCGTTCACTCTTCTTTGGCTTCAGCCGAATGGTCAAACCGACGCAATTGCGAGGGTCGTTAGCTAAGGGGTCAACACAGATACTAGACTATTACTAGAACGCAATAAGAAGACATGGATAATAAATAAGGGTATATATTAAACAATCATCATAGTACATATAGAGCCTCACCTAGCAAGGTCTGCCACCATAACCACGATACCCCCACAAGGGGTCAGCGACCGCGACGGCCGCGCTTAAAGACGAGTGATCGATTGCCGAAAGAGAATTATTACAGGACGTGACTGGCAATTTAGTGAGTGGGTTTTATAGATTTACTGTTAGAATTATACTAAAAATTTAAGGTAATATTCTCCAAAAGGGGTATATGCCGTTAGACGTCTGTGGATATTTCAGAAAGGGGAAATCTCTTCGAATGCTATCTCACAAGGCGGTCACCTGGTAATAATGGGGAAGTGCCCCGGTACCCGTGCGTACCGCCCTGAGGCTTATCCCGGCTTAATTTGATCAAGAATACCGGACTTCCATTTTGCGAGATCATCGGGAGGTCTCCCACTATACAGGGTGGTCCGGTATCCATGGCGGAAACTTCAGGGGACAATAGAGTACCAAAAAACAATATGACTTTGCTTATAAACATAACCTTCTAAACGTACCGTTTTTGAGATACAGGGTGTTAAAGTTTTGATTTTTTTAAATATATTTTTAAATATCTCTCTAACGAACAACAATATTAAAAAACTATTTGGTGATGTGAAATATCTCGCAGAGCACTAGTATTTCACCATTAGAAAAGTTTGCGAACATCACCAGTGGCGTCGATCTGGGGCATTGTGACCCTTTCTCCTATCAGAACTTCTACGCCACTGGTCCTAGACAACAATTCTATCTTGTTTTATATTTTCTGATGTTTTTTGCACAAAAAGTCACTCTTGTGATTTTTTCGTAAGATGCACCATTTTCGAGTTAATAGCATGTAAAGATATTAATGTTTAAAAAAAATGATTATTATTAAAAATTTATTAACATTATTACATTTTATTAACAATTTTTGAGCTCTAGTTAGGAAGAAAAACATCACAAAAATAACAACAGATTTAATAGCATCTTACGAAAAACTCACAAGAGTGACTTTTTGTGCAAAAAAAATTAGGATTTTTTTTTCATAAAAAGTCACTCTTGTGAGTTTTTCGTAAGATGCTATTAAATCTGTTGTTATTTTTGTGATGTTTTTCTTCCTAACTAGAGCTCAAAAATTGTTAATAAAATGTAATAATGTTAATAAATTTTTAATAATAATAATTTTTTTTTAAACATTAATATCTTTACATGCTATTAACTCGAAAATGGTGCATCTTACGAAAAAATCACAAGAGTGACTTTTTGTGCAAAAAACATCAGAAAATATAAAACAAGATAGCATTGGTGTCTAGGACCAGTGGCGTAGAAGTTCTGATAGGAAAAAGGGTCACAATGCCCCAGATCGACGCCACTGGTGATGTTCGCAAACTTTTCTAATGGTGAAATACTAGTGCTCTGCGAGATATTTCACATCACCAAATAGTTTTTTAATATTGTTGTTCGTTAGAGAGATATTTAAAAATATATTTAAAAAAATCAAAACTTTAACACCCTGTATCTCAAAAACGGTACGTTTAGAAGGTTATGTTTATAAGCAAAGTCATATTGTTTTTTGGTACTCTATTGTCCCCTGAAGTTTCCGCCATGGATACCGGACCACCCTATATATGGAAATGACCCGAGACCACTTCATGTCGCCACGTGGCGTCGCAAAATTCCGCTATTTCCAAATTTTATTCAGTTCCTAAAATTTCAAAATGGTGCTATCAGACACGATCCCGGTAGAGACGATGACCAATGGGTAGGCGAGGCCAGCTCAACCATCCTTGGAAGCCGTAGGTCACGGACTCACTAGGAATTCCAGAACGCGAGGGTAGAGTGAACCTATGGGTCCGTAGATCAGTGCGACCACGAAGGTGGATCAGTCTATGGTAGATCAGATCAAGAGCTACCGATCTACGGTAGATTCACTCTCGCGCCTTTGTGGAGTATTCCTGTGATCTGTTAGACCGGCTTATGAAGATGATTACCTGCGCTGTAATCATCATAATTAAAACCCCAGTCCGTCCATAGAGGATTCGGCACTGGCAGAGGATAATGCATATCCTTGGTCGTCTCTACATGCTGCATCGTGCCTGGATGCGTTCGTTCAAACATGAGATATGGGCCGAAAAAGATAAAGGAAATTTTGGAAACTGTACTGAAAATCGTCTTAAAAATTTTATAAAAAATCCTGATATGCATGGATTCACGCATATCAGGCAAAAAGAAGGAATTTTGGGTTTAGGAACTGACTTGAAATTCGACATATTTTTGATAAAAAAATGGTGTACATGGAACAGATGTTCCACATACACCAATCAAGCCTTAGCTTGTGTGCTTATGTCTAATTGGGATCTTTTGCTTAAAACTACTTTCACAGCATCTCCTGGGTTCGATAACATATATATATATATATATATATATATATATATATATATATATATATATATATATATATATATATATATATATATATATATATATATATATATATATATATATATATATATATATATATATATATATATATATATATATATATATATATATATATATACATATATATATACCTATAACCTATACGTTCTTCCCTCAAAACTATAAATAATCAGTGCGTAGTTCCCTCATATATAACCTACTTCCCTCCGATTTCGGAGGGAACAACGTTTTGCGTTAAATTTAATTTTAAACGATTATTCAACTTCCCTCCTAGCGGTTGGCGAAAAATTGCCCGGAGGGTACTTTGTACATATTTATCTTACAAATGGGCGGTTTAGTTCGACTTTGCATCGGCGGCGCTGCAATCGTATTGTAGATTATGAACTTCATTCTATGTTCCCTCCATAATGTTTTATAAGATTGCAATTTAAATTGTCGATCTTATTCCCTCCGAAATTCGGCAACTCTGTGGATGTTTAGTGTTTTCTGTGTAGTACAGGGTAATTCACGCAAGAATTGAACCCCGTCTAGATCCCTCTCCTTTGACACAATTTTAAAAATACAAATTTATTCCTTAACAAGTTTTGCGTAGTTTTGTTTTCAAATACATATGTCCATAATATTTTACTATATCATATACAGAATATTGCATAATTTTTTTGGAACTTTTTTCTTTGTTGTTCTTTGAAGTTATTTTTAAAGTTTTTCAAAAATACTCAAATTATATACAGCCCGGATAGGTGAAACGACTCTTGTAAAAGATAAAAAATACTCGATTTAAATTTAAATTTTTTGGGCCCTGCTTGGTTAAAAACTATTTTCTAAAATGGGTAATTTTAGTTTTGGGAAATCAAGTATGCCTTGGAAATTTTCAAAAAATCAATTTTTCTGTATAGTGGTTTATGTGGAAAATACGACAAAAATTAAAAAAAAATCGTTTAGAATCAGCATCTAGACCCCTATAACAAATTTTAAAATTATTGGCCAGCAATGATTTTCCATTTTATTTCCAACTTTTCTTAATAACTTTTTGTTGTTTTTGCCACATAAAAAACACTTTATAGTCGAGGTCAGTAGTCGGTAGGGGTACCTTTTTTTGCCAGAGCGCCAATCTAGAGACCCCCCCCCCCCCGTTTTCGAGCTCGCTGAACACGATGGTGGGGGTCCCAACATTTTTTTTCCTTGGCAACCCCTTCAAATTGGCCAAAAACCACCCCCCAAATCGCCCTCCCGCATACAAATGATTTTCGAATCCCTCTTTTGGCCTGGTTAAGTCTTCCTCGAGTACAGAGGTTCGGTCGTCCAGGCAGATGAGCCAAACCACCCGCACCCCCTGATTTCCACCCCCTACGAAGGGCTGGAAAATGTTTTTTTTTTTCATGAAGAAAACCTTTTCACTAGTAATTATTAAGTAAACCGGCCTCGTGTTTGTACGACTTCTTTTGTATTTTTATATACCGGGTGACCACGAAATGACGCTCGCCCTTATATCTTCTTTGGTTTACAAGATATAAATTTCAAATTTGGGCATGTCAAATAACGGTTAAATATGCATTATTTCAACTGTTTTATCACTTCCCGTCGCTTCCGGTTTCACCGGAAATGATACTAACTTTCGTTTTTTAAATGGAACACCCTGTATATTTTTACATTTTTGGATTTAGGAGGTCATTTTGGATACAGTTATGGCATATCGAGATAATAATATTATTGACAGATATTTTTATGAGCAAATTTAATTTTTCATCTAGGCGGCCGTGATCCCAAAAAAAATGTTTTGTTTTGCTTCAATAATTAATCAAAAAATACGATTTTGATATGAAGCTGTCAAACTATTCATTTGTTTCTTTCGTTACATTTCAAAGGCACCTATTTGATAGAAATTCAGTGTTAAATATTAAGAGAAAGTTAATTTGCATTTACAACTTGTTAAATGTAATTTTTATGTATTATAATATGAACAAATAATGAAGTGTTTGGTACCAAATTATCGGTAATGAAATGCTTTATTTAAATAACGTAGTGAGCCACCATGGTGCCATTTAAAAAAAAATAGTTATTTTGAAAAAACGATTTCCGAAATGTTTAAGATTTTATAACACAAATGTCATACGACATAATGTCATAATTGTATTTTTTGATTAATTATTGAAGCAAAACAAAAAATTTTTTTGGGGTCACGGCCGTCTAGATCAAAAATTAAATTTGCTCATAAAAATGTCTGTCAATAATATTTTTATCTCAATATGCCTTACCTATATTCAAAATGACCTCCTGAATCCAAAAATGTAAAAATATACAGGGTGTTCCATTTAAAAATCGAAAGTTAGTGTCATTTCCGGTGAAACCGGAAGCGACAGAAAGTAATAAAATTGTTGAAATAATGCATATTTCACCGTTATTTGACGTGCCCAAATTTGAAATTTATATCCTGGAAAACAAAGAAGATATAAGGGCGAGCGTCATTTCGTGGTCACCCGGTATACCGGGTGTAAACGAATAGTTGGCCACCCATGTAACTTCCTCGTTTTTAAAGATATCGGGATAAAATTTTGTATGGTGAAATTAGGTAAGATTTCCAACTTTTTGAGACTTATCCGCCATATTTGTCACTTCCGGTTTCACCTGAAATGACCCCAATAATCTTTTCTAAATGGACGACTCTATATGTTTTTACATTTTTTAAATAAAGATTACATTTTGGATACATTTATGCTATTTTGAACAATTTACCTATAGAGGGTTGCAAGTAAAATAATTCGAATTTTAGTTGTCAATCTAGATGGCTGCGAATATGTTAAAATTATTCTTGTTCCAATGTAATTCATATAAAAACTACGAAAACGTCGATATGTCCAATAATATATCATACAGGGTGCTCTAAACTCATAAAAATCACATTTTTCAAAATAATTCTTTTTCTTTAATATTATAATATGGGCCACCCGGATACTCAGAAAGCTCTATTTAGTAGGGGTTAAACGGTACAAAAAGTTGCGTAATGTGTAATCGGCAGGAATGACAATTTTTCTTAAGAAGTTTACGATTTATATCTAACTTCAATTAAATTTTGATTAACCCTGTATATTTGTGTTAATATTTTATGATATAAATCATAAATTTCTTAAGAAAAATTGTCATACCTGCCGGTAACGATTATACGGTACGAGTAAGAGATATTATAAAAAATAGACATATTTGGAAATACTTATAACATCAAATTGAATGATTTCTTAGGGAAATTTAATAGATACATTGAAGGCCTTGTTCGGTATATATATAGAAATAAATGATGATGAGACAAGGAAACTTACAAAATGTCTAGTCGCTTCTTATATTGTAAATGAAATTTTCAAAAAAATGCCAAATAACAACTTGAAATTTGGTCAGGTTAGTGACAATTAATAGTTACAGTGAGAGTGGTAGTAAAACGGCTCCTGTAACTGACTTGACTCAAGCATCACAAAAGGAATTTGTATCCAGTGACATGAACTTAAGTAGTAGAGGACAAATTTTAGCAGATTTTTTTTTATACCCACGCCTCTCTGAGATATCCCTACTGGAAGTGAAAATAAACATACTAATAGTAATATTACTTCTAATATGGGATCAGTTGGTAACTCTGTCAAATCAAAAAGCCTAAATCAAGGTATTAAATTATTACATTTAAATATTCGATGTATTTCAAATAAGATTAATGAATTTGATGCATTTCTGTTAGAAAATGACAATAATTTTGATATCATGTTTGAATGAGCATTGGATATTATGAGATGACATTCTCGGTGTAAGATTGATAAATTACAATCTTATATCATATTTCACTAGGGCAGTTGCTATACATGGTGGTGTCGCGATATATGCCCAAAAAAAAATCACTGTACTGCATTAATTAAATCAAATTAAAAAATTATCCGTAGAAATTCATTGCGAACTATGTGCTGTGGAATTCTTTGTTCTAATCATTATGACAGTTTATCGATCGCCAAATGGAGGTCTGAATATTTTCATAGAAAAACTCGAATGCGTTAGATATTCTAATGAGAAAAAATAAAAAACTAATAGCTACCGGTGACTTTAATGTTCATTTTAACACCGATCAAAATAATGTGCATCTCCTGCTTAACACATTTAGCTCTTTTAGTATGACTGCACTAAATTCAGAAAAAACTAGGAAAATAACTGTCCAGATATTCACTGGCATTGGTGCAAGTATGTGTAATGTGAGAGTAATCAACACTAGGTTATCAGACCATCTATAGGTATTAAATTAGATTATAAACCAGCTACTGTTAAAGGCAATAATATAAGAATAAACTGTAAACCTATAACTGATGCGGACTTATTAGTTTTACATAATAGACTGAGTAGTGTTCGTTGGGGGTTAAAGAACGTAATATGTGTATCAATGACAAATTCGGAAATTTTCTGGGTATTTTAACACAAGCAATTGAAGTTTCGTTTCCTGAAAAATCTAAATTAATAAATACAAACTCATCATTTAGAATAAATTGGTTTACTGACGAATTAAAACAGAAAAGAACTACAATACATCTGTTGCAAGACTATTATGACAGCACTCCAACTGAAAATCTACGTAATATACATAAATATACTTACCATAATGACTTGATAAATGCACAGAAACAGGCTCATGATAATTTTATCCCGAATTCTAATAATCATCAAAGTGCATTGTGGAAAATAATAAACAACAATAATATAAAAAAAAATTCAGAAATTAATATTTCTCCAAATGAATTGAAAAAATACTTCACAAACGTTGCTAGTAATATAGTGTGCAAAATTCCCTCTTGTCAAGTAAAAATCTCAAAAGTTATACCAATACATAAAAATAATTCAAAGGATGATCCCGCTAACTATCGCCCAATTGTTATCATTCCTTTCTTGGCGAAAATTTTCGAAGTTGCATTAAAAGACCAAATCACTGAACAGTTTGAACCAAATAATCTATTTAACCTATATCAATTCAGCTTTAGAGCCAAACAATCTACGACGTTAGCTATAAATTACTTAATTGAGCATATCAACCAAAGTTTTGAAGATGGTTTGATAACTGACTGTGTATCACATGGCATGTTAATTAAATCTTTATCTTAGTAACCGTTATCAATTTGTAGTTTGTAAGCATTTAAAATCAAATCTTCTTCCAATAAATTATGGAGTACCCCAAGGATCAGTGTTGGGTCCGACACTTTTCTTAACATATATAAATGATTTGCCAAATGTTACAACAGATGCAAAAACTTTGTTTCATTTGCTGATGATAACAACTGTGTCAAAATGCTCCAAAAACATTACTAAGTTAATTATTGATAGGAATTTGACACAAACCACTGTTCAAAATTGGTTTATATCTAGTAAATTGGTGCAAAATGACTAAAACTAAAAATATGATCTTTACTTTAAGGAATATAGATGGTGCTGACGTAAATCTTAGTAAGGAAGTAAAATTTTTAGGTGTTTATCTTGACAAAAAGTTGACTTGGGAACCATATACAAATTATATTTGCAAGAACGTCTTCAAAAGTTTATATTTATTACGTAATCTCACTTACAGTGTTTCACAGAGAACATTACTCAATGCTTATCATGGTTTATTCATTCAGTCATTTCTTACGCGATTTTAATCTGGGGGCATTCATCTACCAGTAGTACAGTTTTTTCTACCCAAAGAAAAGCAATAGGTAAGAATAATTGCTGGTCTTAATTATAGTTAAGTATTCTCACATTACCATGCGCATATATGCTCAAATGTTTATTATATGTAAAAGAAAATGAGGAGAATTTCACAACACATAGTCAATTGCACAGTTATTCCACAAGAAACTGTGATAAAATAAAGCAACTGAATCTAATCAAGTTCAAAATTTCTGTCAAAACATTTTTACTCGGAAATGCCGTTTATTCATTTGCGGAATTCTTGGTGGCTGATTTTAATGATTTTAATGTGTGACAATTACTAATGTAATTTTTATATCTTTTTTATCTTTAGCGTTCGTTAACTGATTTTATGTTGTGTTTACTACACATGTAGGTACAAATTATTACAGTACAATGTTTTATAATGTATTGCCGCCCCATATAAAGCAACTGAATCTAATCAAGTTCAAAATTTCTGTCAAAACATTTTTACTCGGAAATGCCTTTTGTTCATTTGAGGAATTCTTGGTGGCTGATTTTAATGATTTTAATGTGTGACAATTACTAATGTAATTTTTATATCTTTTTTATCTTTAGCGTTCGTTAACTGATTTTATGTTGTGTTTACTATACAGGGTGGAACAAAACTCAAATAATGGCTTTAACTTTGTTATTTGCAAAGTTATAAAAAAATATTCAATATAAGAGTTGTTTGGTTCTTTACCGTGCATGTTTTGAGTTTTTTAGTTTTTTGATATCTTCTTCCGGTTTGTTCTTATGGCAACCAACTTTTTTTTAAATGGCACCCATAATATTTTTTTGTCAATTTGAAACAAGCATATTTTTCTCTATTCAGTAATAAAATTTTGCAATTTTTGGAAAAAAAATAAGCGTGAAAAAAATATTTATTACGACTCAATCGGAACTAAATTAATTAATTTCACACATCACAACACTAAAATTTAGTTGTTTGTTTGTAAAAATTTAATTGTCAAACTTCCATGACATTCTTTACCAAAAGTAATGCTTGTGTTTTATAACTGCATGACATTTTCCATGGCATCCTTTATTAAGAGGCGACGAGTGAGTCGTAATAAATGTTTTTTTTCTCGCTTATTTTTTTTCGAAAAATTTCAAAATTTTGTGATTTAATAGAGGAAAATATGCTTGTTTCAAATTAATAAAAAAAAATTATGAGTGCCATTTAAAAAGAAAAAGTTGGTTGCCATAGGAACAAACCAGAAGAAGATATCAACAAACTAAAAAACTCAAAACATGCATGGTAAAGAACCAAACAACTTTTATATTGAACATTTTTTTGTAACTTTGCATATAACAAAGTTAAAGCCATTATTTCATACTTTTGTTCCACCCTGTATGTAATATGTTGGTAGTATTTATCTCATTCATTTATAAGTTTTATTGTTTGTAATTTATTCCTATTCATATTTCTTTGTAAAACTTGACCTGTGTAAATACTTTAAGTATAAAGCACCAATAAATTATATTAGGAACCTACTACCTCTTTGCCATCAGCGAAAACCTAATTTAAATGCAGCATGAAAGAATATAAGGAAACAATAATAATAAAGCAACACGTAGCTCCCTCCACAACCTGGCAACTGCGCTAGAGGGAAGTACGAGTAATTATTAATTATAAAATATATAAATTCGGAGGGAACTAACAATGAATAATATCTTTAAAATATATAAAATATATACAAATTTTATTGGTACAATTCTTTACCCCTCTCTTGTGGGACGTGTAAAGACTCTTCTAAATATGTTTATACAAGGTCATCCATATATATGTAATAAAACTACCGGAGGTTGGTCCGCCTAGTGTTTATCATGGAGGGAACAACGATGTGCTTATACATATATATATATATATATATATATATATATATATATATATATATATATATATATATATATATATATATATATATATATATATATATATATATATATATATATATGTATATATATATACAGTAAGGACGTAAAGTCAGTTCCCCCCCTGCTAACTTTTTAAGGAATTTTAATACATTGAAATAAATTTAAGGTCATTTTCCCAGATGGTAAAGCAACTTTTTGAACGAAAAACAATTGATCATTTTTCCAAAATGGCGACCGGCCGCCATATTGCTTTTTTCAGGAACGTCCTAGAAGGCCGAGTCCTCCGTCAAATTAAAGATATTTGCATGCTTAGTACTTGTCTAGAGTTTGGTTACATTTTATTGACGAATACCAGAATGGCAATAATTTAAATATGTGGATACATTTAAAAACGATCGAAAATATTAGGTACATTTTAATTATGTAATAATTAAACAAAACAGTTTGCAACTTGTAGGTACTAATAATAAATAATGCTAACGTCAATACATCACTATTTTAAAAACTGTTCGAAGTAACCTCCATTTTAATAAAAAAATATTCGATTTCTTCTTTAAAATTCCTCACGAACTTTTAGTAAAATTCGCCCATTTATGTGAGATATGACCTCTGTAATATTTTGTTCCAACTCCTCGATATTTTGGGGCTGATTGTGGTATACTTTTGACTTCACGTACCACCATAAAAAATAATCCAAGGGGTTCAGATCCGGCGATCGGGCCGGCCACGCTATAGGCCCCCCTCGACCAATCCAATGTCCGGGAAAAGTGGCATCTAGGTAGTCCCTTACAGGTCTATAAAAATTAGGCGCGGCACCATCCTGCTGAAACATGATGTTCCCTTGAAATTCGTCAGGATGGCCTTCAATAATTTCATTTATAAGTGAGACTGTTTCTGTACGCAGAATATTTAAATATAATGGTCCCGATAAGTTACCCTGAACAATTATCGGTCCCACGATATAATTTTCCAAAATATCGGTCCACACATTCACTTTTTGGGGATATTGTGTATGCACTTCTCGAAAAACATGGGGGTTCACGTCGCTCCACTACCTAGTTTGTTGCTTGTTCATCTTTCCATTGAGAAAAAATGTAGCTTCGTCGGTAAAACAGATATTCTTAATAAAATTAGGCATTCTCTCAATATTTTCTAGAATTCTCATGGAAAATAATCGTCTATGATTTGGGTCTCCCTCTCGTAATTCATGTAACAGTTTGTATTTGTAAGGGGTAAAATGTTTTTTCTTTAAAATTTTTTTAACTGAAGTTTTTGATATGTGACAAATATTAGAAAGCATTCGCGTATTTTCGTAAACGATTGTTGAATAATCGGACAGCTTCTCTCCAAATATCATTATTGCTTCCACTTTCTCATTCACAATACGTGCCATTTTTTATTCTAATTAATAAGAACAAACAAGATTCATTAACGAAATACTTTTCTATTTTTCTTAAATTCGGCTAATATGATTTTTAAAATTATTGCCATTCTGTTATTCGTCAATAAAATGTAACCAAATTCTAGACAAGTACTAAGCATGCAAATGCCTTTAATTTGACGGAGGACTCGGCCTTCTAGGACGTTCTTGAGAAAAGCAATATGGCGGCCGGTCGCCATTTTGGAAAAAGGATCAATTGTTTTTCGTTCAAAAAGTTGCTTTACCATCTGGGAAACTGACTTTAAATTTATTTCAATGTGTTAAAATTCCTTAAAAAGTTAGCAGGGGGGGAACTGACTTTACGTCCTTACTGTATATATATATATATATATCTTGCTATCTTTTCTGCGTCTTTCCATTTTGCAGCGATTCTGCGTCCATCAAAGTATACTTAAATATTTTACAGTCTGCAGATAAGGCGCTGTTCACTTGAAACTGCAAAGTATATTAAAATATCGTTATTAGTTACTGTGATAATAGCAATTTTACATTATGCGATGATTCGGCGTCCTTACATTTTACTATCATTTCGACGTCCGATGTATACTTCATAAAGTTTACATTATACAGACTTTTCAGCGTCCAACACTGTTGCCAGTTTTACATTTCCAGCTCAAAGTGGTTGTGAATAGAATATTCATCTTCGACTTACTTTCTTGATAGAAGAACTACAGGTAGGTACTTCTAACTGTTTACATAATATGCATGAATATGTTTTTTACAAATTTAATATTGGTTATTATACTTATTTAATGTATTCAAATATGTAATTTCTAATAAACAGATAAACATTGATAATAACCATAGAAACAACTTTTTTCGCATTTTGAATGATAATATGCTATTTTACTAAATTCAAATTCGTTTAATAAATTGGCACTTTACCACATACAAATGTCACTTTACTATTATAGTAATGTCCGTGTTAATACAAAACAGTTTGACAGAAGTTCGAAGTGGCTTCTCGAGCGGCATTTAAAATGCCTTTAAACCATTTTTTAAATTGTTTTCAGTAGCAAGATTCAGTTTTATAATTATTAATAACTTAAAATCAATTCGACTCACAAAAATTATACGTTACTGTTATTACATACATAAACAAAGCCGTGTCAGTTAGTTACTAGGTTACGGAAATCCTGCATTAGTACTACTATGACATTTTTTAAACTTTAAACTTTGTAATGCTTTTTAATATACAGTATATGCTTATAATCACCCGCTAACACAAAATACGAAAAAATAGTATAAACAAATCTCGTTAGAAAAGCAATTTTTACTAAACTCATATAGTTTCTGAGTTACTCGCTCGCTACGCTCGCTCGTACTTAAACACTATATTCGTTTAGTAAAACTTTGCTTTTCTAAACTTGTTGTTTAATGTACTATCACTTTACAAAAATATCCATTTTATAATACAAGTATGGAAAAAAGATTGTTTGTATGTGCTTGTGTGTGGATATATTGTGTGTGTGTGTGTAAATTTGTAGTGTTGTATTTTTAAATGATTAAGTATAAATACAACTTGTTAAGTTGTTAATAATTATTTGAAAGTATAACTTAATTATACTTTCCTCTTTTTGTAGTATTTATGTGAATATCTATTCATAAAATAATTATGAATTTTAATTTTGTATCAACAGATTGACATACAGATCGACGCAAATAAAAGACATTACTATTCGTGATTTACTGAAACATGAAAATCTAGATGGAGCAACTTCAGAACAACTTTTTCTGATTACAATACATCCTTCTAGCTAAAACGAGGGAAGTAAAAACTTGATGACGTCATCCAATAGCACAGAAAACATCACTGAGTTGGACATCAAAAATTGAAGTTATAGTGAATATACCGTTGCGTTTTAATACATTTGTGTTATAAAAATTTTGATTTACATGATAATAAACTTTTACAATAAATATTTTAAATGTTTCATTCTTTCTTTTTAAAAGACTTTTCATTCCATCAAATTTGGTGAAATTCTGAGCGACTTCAAGTCTAAAATTCGTCCAGAGGCGTGCATCAATAGATTAAATGTAAATTTTCTGGAAAACGGCTTGTCATATTAAAAAGTGCCAAGAGACATTAAATTTTTATTTTTTATTGCTTTATTGAATTAAATTGGAAACATAGGAAAATATCAGTGGCGTACTACTTTTTTGTAAAAAAGAGCCTTAGTAAATCCATATATCTACGCCCATGGTTAAGTAAAGTAGTGGTTTGTTATTCTAAAATAGGTCTCTAAATTGTATGTAAAGAATTGGCAAGTTTGGATTCGATACTTCTTAGCATTCTGGAAATATAAATATAAATCCGTATTTATTTTCAAACTTTAACACCCTGTATCTCGAAAACTAAGCATTTTTCAACCTATGTTTATAGGAACTTTTTTTAATAATTTTTAATTGTCTATCGACTGTTAAAGTCCTGCTACAAAAACTGGAACACCCTGTATAAATAAGTTTAAGTAAATTATTTCTTTCCTTTTCTTTTTTGGGATTTATTACCACATTCCTCGAGATTCCTATCCAAAAAATTCGATTTATCTAAAAAATATTCAAATTAACCAGTTTAAAACTGGGAAATAACCTCTACGCCTTTGACGTAATGTCAGAGGATCAGTTAGAGGGTATTTTTTTGACAACTAATAGGAATTAAATTAATACAAAAATACTGCGCTGACGTTTCGGAAACTATATCCGTTTCCTTTTGCGTCCGTATACGGACGCAGAAAGTCGGTGGACGCAGAATTATATGTAAATTTAAAATGTATGGACGCAGAAAATATATATATATATATATATATATATATATATATATATATATATATATATATATATATATATATATTTAAAGCTTTACAAAAATATGCTATTAGTATCTTAGAAGGGTTATCTGGTAGGGAATCTTGCAGAGATTATTTTAAGAAATTAAACATTTTAACTGTATATAATGTGTATATTTATGAAATCTGTTGTTTTGTATATAAACATAAACATCTTTTTTAGCGTAAACAAGTAAACCACAATCATTTGACTAGATTTAGAAATAACCTAAATCCAGATCAACATACCACAGCTCTTTATCAAAAAGGCACTCTGTATAATGGCTGTAAATTTTTCAATTTTTTACCAGATCCAATTAAAGAATCTGCGAACATTAACATTTTTAAGAGAAACGTAAAAATATTATTATTAGGAAAAAATTGCTACTCCTTGGAGGACTTTTTTATCTAATGCCGTTATTGGTTTCATAACATTTTTTATCAATTTTTTTTTTTTATATATATAATTTTTTGTATTAGTTTTTATACTTTTGTGTGTGTGTCGGTAACTATGTTAATGTTGATATAACTGTATTATACATATCTTTTATTTATTTATATGTCTCATGTGTTTGCTTTTACTGAAGCTTTCTATCAGTTACTTATGTTATTAAAGGCTGTATCTGTTTTTGTAACATAAAGTGAGTGAGAAATAAAGATTATTATTATTATTATTATTATAGTAGATAAAAATCCGATGTTAAATGACACACAAAGATTTTATACTCGTCAAAATTTGCTTCGGGACACCTTAAAATTGACCAAGATTTATAACGCTGTAAAACTGTCAAAAATGCATGGATTAATGCCGGTTTTTTAGCGTTTTAAGGGAAATTTTATTGGCTTTCATCTTACCTATTTAACTCTCTAAGATAAAGTTACAAAAACATGTTTATACAGGGTGTCAAACGAATGCCTGTTTTTTCAGTCAACTTTTATCTTGATCACAGCGTTAACCAAACACCCTGTATATTAGAATTTTATAAAATTTGTTTGTCTAATGTGTCTGCTTTAAAACATTTTTTGAATTTTGCTCCTATCTTTTTGTAGAAAAAGATACAAATATTAATTTGAAGCAAATTAATATTTGTTACATTTTTACCTGCTTGTTTTATACATTTCTAATTATATTTTAATTAAAACTAACAATATCTCCCTGCTAAAATTCACTTCGTTACACCCCCCTCTTACTTCGAAAAAAAAAATGGAAAATTCCTAATTTTACAATTTTTTCTCTCTCTATCAAAATAATAACAATAACATAATCTGTGAGTTCCCTATGGCTACTTAAGGCGCATACCCTATCCTGGTTACGTAAAACTTTATTCACCTTTTACAAACTAAAAATAAAAAAAAACCGATCTGTGACTCCCGGATTTAGCAGATTAACTAAACAGAAAAATATCAACAGAAAAATATACTCATATTTACCAAATAAATTTAAAAAAAATAACTCCTTGGACATATCAACGTTTAATAACTAAATTATTAAGGCTGTGTCAACGATTCAGTTAACCATTCGCTTGTGAATCAGTAATAGTTGGAGGGAACGACCGATATTCGATTAAGTCAACCAGCCGCTATCACAACAACTGAACCAGCTCTTGGCCGTTGACTTCAACGCAGGTCGGGACAAGCTTTTAATATATCCATATCTCGATATCGATAGATTAACGGTAGCCGTCAACAATGAATGCTTCCTCGTATTCCGTCCATTGAGGAATCGGTACTGGCGGTGGATAGTGCATATCCTTGGTCGTCTCTACATGCTGCATCGTGCCTGGATGCTTTCGTTCAATTATGAGAGAATGGCCGAAAAAGATAAAGGGAATTTTGGAAAGTGTACTGAAAATTTTAGGGTTTAGGAACTGATGTGAAAATTGTGATAATTTTGATAAAAAAATGGTGCATATGGAACCTGATGTTCCATATACACCATACAAGCCTTGTGCTTGTTACTTAAAGTTAAAATGGATCTTGTTTCTTAATTCTACTTATACGCCTCCTGCTGCGTTCGTTAACACTCCCCTCCTTTGGAAAATTCGTCTTTTGGAATCGATCACTATTGTCTCACTGCTTAATACTAATTATTATTATAAAATGAAAGAAGGGATATTTGGGAATAGGATTTATTAACAAATCTTGTGGGAATATGGTGCTGGTGGTTTAGTTAACATAGATAATACACATTATAAATCTTTACAATTCTTGGCCGAATGGTAGCAGGGGACTTGACATTAAGAATTTTTATAATTATTGGCCTCATAGGTTTAAAGTAAAATGGATCATAACATTGGTAATTTATAGAATTATTGGTCAAAAATAGGCTTAACATAATAATCGAATGAACATATATTGAAAACATGATAGTGTCTTTATGCACTGTTTTCTGGGTCTTCTGTCCGGTTCTTCGATCTTCGTCTTCCGTCTTCGTCTTCGTCTTCTGTCTTGGGAGTCCATCCTCTTGGGGAATGCTGCGCTCCACTGCTTGGCTCGTTCGTCTGGAATCGGCCAACATACCATTGGGACTTTGGCGGATCATTGCATTGGGAATTTCAGGGTTAAATCTCAGGATAGGATCAGCAGGAATCTATTTATGTTCAGGCTGTGAACATAAATCAGTGCGTATTAGTTAAAATTGAAACTAAGGATACCTCAGTATCCGACTATGAATTTTGACTTTAAAATTTCTGGACTATTTTCTCATCACTCTTATTTTCTCCTCGCGTGTGGACAGCGAAAGGAGAGACTTCTCTACGGAACGTCTTTTGAAATACAACTTGAATTTGGTAGTTTAACTTTTGTCAAAGGAATTATGAGTCTTCGCTCTCTCTCGAGATTGAAAGGATTACAGAAATTTTGTGGAATAATATTTTCAGGAAGGTTATTTAAAATTTTCTTGGCTTATTGAATCTGCCTTTCTACTGGATTTGATCTTTGATGATAAATGGGCGTATAAAAATTTTGAATATGATTTCGTTTACTAAACTGAGTATACCATCCACTTTGAAAATGTCCTCCTTGATTTGAGATGATAGTCTTCGGCAAGCCAAACCGAGATATCCAGTGCTCCTCCAGAAATCGAACTAAAGTTTCACCATTCACCTTTACGAACGCGTGCGCTTCGGTCCACTTGGTAAATAAATCGAGCGTCATGACTATAAATCGATTACCAGTGTCCTTGGCGCGTTTGTATGGTCCCAATATATCCATACTGTTCACTTCAAAAGGGTATTGAGGTTCATGACACCGTAATGGGGCTACCAGCTGAACTTGTCGTCCTTTAACGGATTTGCACACTAAACAATTTTGAATATATAAGCCGATTTGTCTGGACATGTTGTTAAAATAATAAGTTCTAAATATTGTCCGAAATTTTTCATCTCTTCCTGGATGGCCGACACCAGTCTTGTCGTGAAAATGTGAAATAATATCTTTAATCTTACGTTTAGGTACCACTAAATATATTATGTTTGAAATCAATCTCATAAGTATCCCATTTCTTACTTGATGAGTTGAATAAAATTTCTGATCTCCTCTAACCGATCTCTCATTTATAGTTCGTTGACTGAGTTCAATCCAACGACTGACTTTCTCCCTGATGTTCGTAGAATCCTGTTGACTTTCGATAATTGATTGATAAAGTTCCAAATGGGTGATAGCCAAAATATTTTCTTTTGATTTGAATTTAGGCGGAAACATTCGCTCTTCATCGAGATGCTCCAAACTTGAATTTTGAGGATTCCTACTGAGATAATCGGCTAAAAGATTTTCTTTGCCTGGACAGTGTTCAATTTTGAAAGAATATTCCTGCAACAACAACGACCATCTTGTGAACTTCGTTTTCTCATCTCGGTGCTTATTCAACCACAGGAGAGCCCTATTATCAGTCCGGACGATGAAAGGTTTGTCTGCTAAATAAATTTTATATCGCTTAACGTACCACACTTAGACATTCTAACTCGTTAATGTGATATTTTCTCTCTGTAGGAGACAAGGTATGACTCGCATATGATATAATATGTCTTTCACCTCCATCGCCGAACTGATATAAAACTGCTGCCATGCCTAGTAGACTAGCATCCGTCTGAAGAATAAACGTCTTGTCCAAATCTGGTCTATGAAGTTCCAAGGGTTCTGCTAAGATCTGCTTAATATTCATAAATGCGTTCTGGGCCCCCTTTGTCCATTTATATCGGACGTCCTTCGAAAGTAGTCTGGTTAGCGGCTTGGTAATGATAGCTGCATTATTGATGTATTCCCTTACCCAGTTGCATAGACCGAGAAAACTCTGAAGTTGTCGTTTATTGTTAGGAACAGGATAGTTCTGAAGCTGCAATTTATGTTTATCAAGTGGTCTAGTGGTATCTAAAGTCATTTGATGTCCAAGATAGGTAATCTCATTAGTAGCGATTACGCACTTATCCGGAGAAACCTTCAAGTTATGTAGCCGTAATCGTTCAAAAATCAACCTGAGGTGCTCCACATGTTTATCCAAAACTTCACTATAGATAATGATGTCGTCTAAATAGACCTTACAGAAATGGTGCAAATATCCTGTTAGAACATCCTTGACCATGAATTTTTGGAATGTGTAGCCTTCAATTTTACAATTTTCTTTCTTTGCTTGATATACATTGTTTATAAATGACTTTGTTTAGGATTTATACAAGCATAATAACAACAAACATATCCAAATTGATATACTTATATTGATGTTTCATCTCTAAACATGCTATTATTAAATTCATTGGACTTTCTTTAATACATGATGAATACTGGATTAAACATCATAAAATTCGAAACGTCTAAAAACAAATTATTAAAAAAATTTTTTTTTTTTCAACTCACCACAAAATTCATTCATTATGGTCCCCAATTAAAAAACGAAGTCCACAAGAAGATGTACATATTCTTTCGCTCTTACAAGCTCTTTAGGTGGACGATTAATCTCGCAAAATAAAGTGATTTACTTGAACTTACATTTTATAATTAATAAACTGACATGTAACTGTTATCGAACCCAGGAGATGCTGTAAAAGTAGTTTTAAGCAAAAGATCCCAATTAGACATAAGCACACAAGCTAAGGCTTGATTGGTGTATATGGAACATCTGTTCCATGTACACCATTTTTTTATCAAAATTATCTCGAATTTCACTTCAGTTCCTAAACACCAAAATTCCTTCTTTTTGCCTGATATGCATGATTCCGTGCATATCAGGATTTTTTATAAAATTCTTAAGACGATTTTCAGTACACTTTCCAAAATTCCCTTTATCTTTTTCGGCCCATATCTCATGTTTGAACGAACGCATCCAGGCACGATGCAGCATGTAGAGACGACCAAGGACATGCATTGTCCTCAGCCAGTACCGATTCCTCGAAGGACGGACTGCGCCACTACAGTGATCATAGCGCAGATGATCATTGTCATAAGCCGGTCTAACGGATCACAGGAATACTCCACAAAGGCGCGAGAGTGAATCTACCGTAGATCGGTAGCTCTTGATCTGATCTATCATAGACTGATCCACCTTCGTGGTCGCACTGATCTACGGACCCATAGGTTCACTCTACCCTCGCGTTCTGGAATTCCTAGTGAGTCCGTGACCTACGGCTTCCAAGGATGGTTGAGCTGGCCTCGCCTACCCATTGGTCATCGTCTCTACCGGGATCGTGTCTGATAGCACCATTTTGAAATTTTAGGAACTGTATCAAAAAGTGAAATTGCGGAATTTTGCGACGCCACGTGGCGACGTGAAGTGGTCTCGGGTCTTTTCCATATCTATAGTGGGAGACCTCCCGATGATCTCGTAAAATGGAAATAAGGTATTTTTGATTAAATCAAGCCAGAATAAGCCTCAGTGCGATACGCACGGGTACCGGGGGCTTTCCCCATTATTACCAGGTGACCGCCTTGTGAGATAGCATTCGAAGAGATTTCCCCTTTCTGAAATATCCACAGACGTCTAACGGCATATACCCCTTTTTGAGAATATTACCTTAAATTTTTAGTCTATAATTTTAACAGTAAATCTATAAAACCCACTCACTAAATTGCCAGTCACGTCCATGTAATAATTCTCTTTCGGCAATCGATCACTCGTCTTTAAGCGCGGCCGTCGCGGTCGCTGACCCCTTGTGGGGGTATCGTGATTATGGTGGCAGACCTTGCTAGGTGAGGCTCTATATGTGCTATGATGATTGTTTAATATATACCCTTATTTATTATCCATGTCTTCTTATTGCGTTCTAGTATTAGTCTAGTATCTGTGTTGACCCCATAGCTAACGACCCTCGCAATTGCGTCGGTTTGACCATTCGGCTGAGCCAAAGAAGAATGAACGAGCAAGACCTGTCTGGGCAGGTGTCAGAAGTGAATTGTGTATTGTGCAAAGTGTTTAGCTAGTGTTGTATCTTTAGTTCAGGACGTTGCGAAGCCTGTATACGAGGAAGCATTCATTGTCGACAGTTGCCGTTAATCTATCGATTTCGAGACTTCGATATATTAAGGGTTTGCCACGACCTGCGTTGAATTCAACGGCCAAGAGTTAAATCAGATGTGGTGATAGCGATTAATTGACTTAATACGAATATCGGTCGTTCCCTCCCACTATCACTGGTTATAACGAATGGTTAACTAACGTTGACACAGCCTTAACAAATTAGTTTAGTTATTAAACGTTGATATAACCATAAAAAACAAAGTTCTATAATTAATGACCGCCTACATCTTCATGTTTTCTTATAAAATACTCTACCACTCCTTATTCGATACTTGTTGTCTATAAACAACCTTATTCAAGCCTTATATTGGCCCAATAATAACAAAATTAACTAATATATTTATTGATGTTCCATTTCTGAACATGCAAATATAAATCATGTTGAATCCAAAAAAATTGTTGAACACACTTTAGAACGTTGTTATTGTCGAATAATGCAAAAACAAAATACTCTGAAGGACTATATGTCATACAGCATTGAATTATATTGCAGAATCCATAACATATAGTCCTTCAGAGTATTTTGTTTTTGCATTATTCGACAATAATAAAGTTCTAAAGTGTTTTCAACAATTTTTTTGGATTCAACATGATTTATATTTGCATGTTCAGAAATGGAACATCAATAAATATATTAGTTAATTTTGTTATTATTGGGCCAATATAAGGCTTGAATAAGGTTGTTTATAGACAACAAGTATCGAATAAGGAGTGGTAGAGTATTTTATAAGAAAACATGAAAATGTAGGCGGTCATTAATTATAGAAATTTGTTTTTTATGGTTACATGACAGTTTATTAATTATAAAATGTAAGTTCAAGTAAATCACTTTATTTTGCGAGATTAATCGTCCACCTGAAGAGCTTGTAAGAGCGAAAGAATATGTACATCTTCTTGTGGACTTCGTTTTTTAATTGGTGACCATAATTAATGAATTTTGTGATAAGTTGAAAAAAAAATTTTAATAATTTGTTCTTAGACGTTTTGAATTTTATGATGTTTAATCCAGTATTCATCATGTATTAAAGAAAGTCCAATGAATTTAATAATAGCATGTTTAGAGATGAAACATCATTATAAGTTTATCAATTTGGATATGTTTGTTGTTATTATGCTTGTATAAATCCTAAACAAAGTCATTTGTAGTCTTCAAGCCGAACGGCATAACATTGAATTGATAGGCAGCTCCATCATGAGTAGTAAACGCTGTGTAAATTTTGAAGGAATCATCTAAAGGAATTTGCCAATATCCGCTCTTCAAATCAAGTACAGTAAATACTGTAGCTTTCCCCAGGTCCTTGATACTTTGATAGATTTTTGGTAAAACAAATGCTTCGTCAAGCGTGACTTCGTTTAATCTACGGTAGTCGATACAGAAACGCGGTTTCTTATCTTGTCTTTCAATGATAACTGAGGGTGAACTATATGGTGATGTACTTGATTCAATAACATTTTAACTTTAACATTTCCTCTATCTGATCATACATGATCTTCTTTTTACTAGGCGACATGGGATATGGCTTTACATTGAATGGACGATGGTCCTTAATAATAATTTTGTGTTTAATACTTACGGTGGTTGCTTGAGTCAATTTCACCGTAAATAGATCAGAAAATTCTTCGAACAGTGGTTTAAAAATTGAGTTAGAAATTTTGAGTGATTCCGGCAATTCTTCATTAGATCTCTATCGGTTGCCTGATTCCAGAACACGGTTATACGTCTGTCTATTCCCACATACACAAATTTCCTATGGTAGTCAAATACGACATGTTGAGAATAAAGGAATGGAGCTCCTAATATTATTCCTTCATTCAGTTCTTCAATAACTTGAAACGGTACATGGAAACGAACATCCAATATAAAGATGTCTAGAGAAGTGGTGCCTTGAGAATCAATAACTTGATCGCCACAAGCGAGAGCAAAAGTCTGATGATCTGATAGATTATTCACTGATGAGAGATATTGCGGATGAATGATATTTCTTGTAGCACAGGTATCAAGAAGTGCAAATACAAGTTGATTATTGACTATAATTTTGATTCGAGGCAAAGGATAAAAATTTGATAAATGATTGATTGCTTCCGGTAGGATTATAGATTGAAAGCTGGCAGGGTCTTTGGCATATTCTGGGTATTCTGACGTCAGGTCAGGTAAGTGGTCAAATGGGTTTATTGAGTCTAATGACGACGAGGCGTGCTCGTAGGACCGACTGGAGGGGGATTGCGGGAATTGCCCTGGTTGCCATTTTCTCGACACCCTGAGAAGTTTCCCTGTTTTCGTTGGCGATAAGGATTGTTTGGACATTCTGAATGGTAGTGCCATTGTACATCAGGACAGAAACGACATGGAGTAGGAGGCGTTTTAGTATTATTATTATTAGAATTTGGATGGGATGTATTTCGAGAGGTTGCCTGATCTTGGAAGTGAACTTGTCGATTCCTGACATCTTGTGATTCTCTATTGGTATTCTCACTGTAGGAATTTTGCCAAACACGGCCATTATAGGAGTTGCCAGAAGAGGGTTGATGATAATTTTGATTGTGAGATTTTGCCTTAGATTTTGATTCGATTGATCGTGCCGCAGATCCTTCATCAGCGATATCTCTCTCTACTCTAGATGCTATACCTAGATACAAGTGACTCCGTCTTAAAAATATGTGTTCCGCGTAAGCGAGAACGTATCTCCGGTCTGAGTTGGTCCAGTATGATACTGGCCTTCAGAGCTTCCGGTTTAAAGGGATCGACCCTATTAAAAAGACATATTTTCTTAGTAATGAATACTGCGGAAGAATCACCTGCATGCTGCATTTCTCCATAAAGTTTGGTTATAGCCTGAGTATAAATATCGCCTGAATCGAATCTATTGCGGAAACGTTCAATGAATACTTCGTATGAAGTGATTAAAGTCCTGTATTGATCGAACCATTTTCGGGCTTCTCCTTTTAGTTGTTCAGTTATTAAATGAAATTTGTCAGTATTGTTTGTAATTCGTGCTCTATGTCAGTAGTCTTCGAAATTTCTGATGAAAGTTTCGGGACTCTCATGGTCTACGCCGTGATACTCCACGTTAGGACTACGTGATTTGTCGTAAGTGTAAGTCGTGCATTGTGTTGCGTCCTGAATAGCATTTACAAAAGTTTGTGCCATCTTGGCAAATAGATCTTCCATTGAAGGAGGAGTTTCAGGGGACCTCGACGAGGGAGAAACATTACTGATCAGCTCCGGCCGCCTCTTCGGCACTACGGAGGAATCTTCCATTAACCTGGTCTCTTGCTCGTAAAAGCCACTAGGGGTCAAAGATATCAAAGGTTCATGACTACGATTCTTGCAAGAGATGAGGTCAATTGAAGCACAGCCCCACGTTGGGCGCCATATCAACGTTTAGTAACTAAATTATTAAGGCTGAGTCAACGATTCAGTTAACCATTCGCTTGTGAATCAGTAATAGTTGGAGGGAACGACCGATATTCGATTAAGTCAACCAGCCGCTATCACAACATCTGAACCAGCTCTTGGCCGTTGACTTCAACGCAGGTCGGGACAAGCTTTTAATATATCCATATCTCGATATCGATAGATTAACGGTAGCCGTCGACAATGAATGCTTCCTCGTATACAGGTTTCGCAACGTCCTGAACTAAAGATACAACACTATATAGACACTATGCACAATACACAATTCACCTTAGACTCTTGCCCAGACAGGATTCGTTCACTCCTCTTTGGCTTCAGCCGAAGGGTCTCTGTCGCACAATGCGAGGGTCGTCAGCCAGATGGTCAACACAAGTACTTAATTACCACTAGAATGCAATAAAAGAAGAAATAGATATATAAAGATATATTGTATAATCATCAATCTACATATAAAGCTTCACAAAGCAAGGTCTACCACCATAGCCACGAAACCCCCACAAGGGTCAGCGACCGCGACGGCCGCGCTCAAAGGGGAGTGATCGATGGCCGAAAGAGAATTATATTACATGGACATGAATTGGCAATTTAGTGAGTGGGTTTTATATAATGCTTGAAATAGATACTATAAATTTATTGTAATATTCTCCAAAATGATATACACCGTTAGACGTCCGTGGATCTTTCAGAAAAGGAATTCTCTTCGAATGTGATTTCACGAGGCGTTCACTTGGTATATATACGAAAGTGCCCCGGTACCATTTCAAAACGCCCACCAGTCGTTTCAAATTCGAGTATTTCACTTTTCAAGTCAGTTCCTAAAATTTAAAATGGTGCTAGCAGACACGATCCCGGTAGAGACGATGACCAATGGTAAGGCGAGGCCCGCTCAACCTTTCACTGAAGCCTTTGGTCACGGACTCACGAGGAATTCCAGAACGCGAGGGTAGAGTGAACCTATTCTTCCGTAGACCAACGCAACCACGAAGGTGGATCAGTCTATGATAGATCTGATCAAGAGAAAATTGATCTACGGTAGATTCACTCTCGCGCCTATGTGGATTCTTCCCTCGTGATCCGTTAGACCGGCTTATGACAACAATCATCTGCGCTATGATTATTGCTGTTATTAAAAACGCAGTCCGTCCATTGAGGAATCGGTACTGGCGGAGGATAGTGCATATCCTTGGTCGTCTCTACATGCTGCATCGTGCCTGGATGCGTTCGTTCAATTATGAGATAATGGCCGAAAAAGATAAAGGGAATTTTGGAAAGTGTACTGAAAATCGACTTATGATTTATAAAAAATCCTGATAATGGAATTTTGGGGTTTAGGAACTGATGTGAAAATTGTGATAATTTTTTGATAAAAAATGGTGCATATGGAACCTGATGTTCCATATACACCATACAAGCCTTATGCTTGTTACTCAAAGTTAAAATGGATCTTGTTTCTTAATTCTACTTATACGCCTCTTGCTGCGTTCGTTAACAGACACACCAGTGTGTCAAAACATCTCTCCCTGGGGTGATGTTGCTGTTTTAGATGACTCCGGGGAGACCGCGGGTGCAGCGGTGGTCTGGCTGTCCTGTCGAGGGCGGGGATAGCTAGAAATACAAAGAAATTAGTAAGAAGTAAATTTTAGCGAACGGTGGCCTAGCGTAAAGCTGGCCTTGACGGTCGGTATGTTCGGCATTGGCGGCGGTACGGTCGGATCGGTGAAGCATCACTGGTCTTCTACGGAAACTTTCTTCTTCTTGACGGACCCGGTTTCGGTTTTCGGGTCTTATTCAGGTTTCAGGTCCTTGATGTGTGTGTGATGGAGCTTTTTGCCGGTGGCCGATCGCAGGTCGTAAACCACAGGGGAGACTACTTTCGTGACTGTGTACGGTCCGGAATACTTGGGAGCTAACTTGGCGGCGAAGCCCCGCGCGGCGGAAGATAACGGATTCTCGCGCTTCATGACGCGATTGCCACTCGCGGCGGCGGAGATTATAATAGTGACTTTGCGTCGTGAAAGCGCGGGCCAAATTGATTTTTACCAAATCAAATGTCTCCGTTTGCAACGTGAAAGGTTTCTCGAAATCGGGGCACGTCAGGATAGGTGCTTCGGTTAAGCACGTCTTCAAACGGTTAAGCGTCTTCTTGCTCACTGGTCCATTTAAAGCGGTGGTTCTTCTTCAACAGTCTGGTCAGCGGTGCAACAATCTGCGAAAATGCCGGTACAAAACGGCGGTACCAGGAAGCCATCCCTAAAAATCGACGGATGTCTCGTGCGGTGCGTGGTATTGGAAAATTCCGAATCGATTCCACTTTTTCAGGATTCGTGTTGATTCCGTCGGCGGTGACCACGTGTCCCAAATACTTGAGTGATTTCCTGCAGAACTGGCATTTTTCGGGGTTTAGTTGCAGGTTTGCGGCTCTTAGGCGACGGAACACTTCTTGGAGGTTTTTCAGATGTTCTTCGAAAGTTTCTGCTAGGACAATGATGTCGTCTAAGCAAGCGAATGCATACGGATCCATTTCAGGGCCAATAATTCGGTCCAAGAGGCGCTGAAATGTTGCAGGTGCGGAGTGGAGTCCGAATGGCATGACTCTAAATTGAAACAGTCCTCTACATGGCACAGTAAAAGCGGTGATTGGTTTACTGCCATTGTCCAATGGTATCTGCCAATATCCCTGTTTCAAATCGATGCTGAATATATAGCGAGCTTTGCGTAGTTTGTCAAGTATGGCGTTGATAAAAGTTAGCGGATAGGCACCTTTTCGGTGACGTCGTTGACTTTTCGGAAGTCGATGCAAAATCGGGGTTTCCCATCCTTTTTGCGGACTATAACTACTGGTGAGCTCCAGGGACTACCAGACGGTTCGATAATACCATTGTGCAGCATTTCATTCACTTCTTTGTTGATAATTTCCTGCATTCGGGGGTTTTGCGGCCGGTAGCGTTGCTTGATCGGCTCAGGTAAGGTGAGACGCATACGGTGGTGTACTAGGTCGGTAATTCCATGAATATCCTGGAAGCTAGGTAATTCCTGTGCCAGAAATTCCTTGAGTCGCTCCTCTTCTCCTGGAGACAACGTTAGAGATAACCCATTTAACTGATTTTCAGTTCTGGGTTTCCTGATTCTTTTCTTCTTCCTAGTCTTCCGGCGTCTGGGGTTCCTGTCTTGATGTTTGACGGACGACGGACGTTGTGATCGGCGGACGGGCGGTGAAGCGGATTGTCTTGGTGGAGCGGAGCTGACGGAGCGGACGGGGCGGACGGTACGGATGGTTGACGGCGGAGAACAGACGGTGGTCGGTGTCATGGCGGCAGATTTCGTCGTAGTAGTATCGGCATCTTCAGGTGAGCTAGCAGTTGTTACCTCGGTTTGAAATAGTTGTCGGATTCGCTCATCCTCTTCAGGGGATAAGAGACCCTCGGCTGGATCATAATTGTACTTAAGATCCCAGTCATTAAGTGTCACGGTGTTGATGGCCGGATGTATCGTAAAATGTCTTTTACCATCCCCAGGACTATTTCGGATGACAAATTGCGGAGGTGGAACAGACATTCGGAAAACGGATTTTTCCCTATTTCAAAGCTCAACTGGTAGGATCGGTTCACGGAAGCTTGCCTACCATCTGCTAGCTGGACTCTCGGTGCAGTGACAGGGACACAGGGAATTTTTAACTGAGTACACAACTCATTCACCTGGTCACCTATGTAGGAACGGACTACTCCGGTGTCTATAAGTGCGTTGAACGTACGTCCATACATTTGTACGTTCACGTGCGGGCGGTTATCTGGGATTTATTTATTTATTTATTTATTTCAAATACACCATTCAACAGTATTTGCATACCAATAATTAAAGAATGGGAATACAAACAAAATAAAAACTATATGTACTATGAATTAACACAAATAATTACAGAAATATATAAAAAAATGTATATATATATATATACAATACAATTTATTAATTATTCTTGGACTTTGATTTCATACAGCTTCTTATTTTTTCTTAGGTTTTTTCTTCCATTAATTTTAATTTATTAAACATCAAAAGGGGGGAATAATGATTATTAAAAAATTTTTTTATAGAAAGTCATGTTTATTCTATTCTACAAACACATGTTAACGTTTCGCCCATGATCACGGGCTTTTTCAAAACATTATTAAATTTTTACGTTACTAAAACAGGAAAATCGATAACAATAGTTAAAATATTAAAATTTTATTAAAATTTTTAATTACAGTAGAGACAGTTAAAACGTGGTTGTGGCCATTCCACCATTTTGGACCAAAATGGTGGAATGGCCACAACCACGTTTTAACTGTCTCCACTGTAATTAAAAATTTTAATAAAATATTAATATTTTAACTATTGTTATCGATTTTCCTGTTTTAGTAATGTAAAAATATAATAATGTTTTGAAAAAGCCCGTGATCATGGGCGAAACGTCAACATGTGTTTGTAGAATAGAATAAACATGACTTTCTATAAAAAATTTTTTTTAATAATCGTTATTCCCCCCTTTTGATGTTTAATAAATTAAAATTAATGGAAGAAAAAACCTAAGAAAAAATAAGAAGCTGTATATACAATACTACTACTACAAAAAAAAATGAAACAAGAAATAACAAGAAAATTACCATCGATAAGTGACACTATTGAAAATTCGTAAACATTTTTTTGATTTCATTAATACTACAATAAAAAATATCTAAACGATCCTGCACCTGATGGTAAGTATTACACAGACAAAATAAGGGTGAGAATTTTAGTAAATTGGTCCTTGGGGTTGGCATGTAAAAAGTATTAATGTGTCTAGTTGCAATAGTAGGGGTATTAAAATTAAGTTGATTTAAAATTGCGGGGCAGTCTAGCTTACAGTGAATAATTTTAAATAAGAAAATCAAATAATGCATTTCTCTCCTACAACTTAAACTTACAAAGTTAAACCTAAGCAGGAGATCCTGGTGCGGAGTACCTACAACAGGGTAAACGCCATCTGTCCTGAAGGATACAAATTTTAAAAATTTACGTTGTATATTTTCTAAACTACGACTATAGGTTTGATACCCAGGATTCCATATTATGCTTGCATATTCAAGTTTGAATAAAACAAATGTATTAAAAAGTAAAATCAAAATATTAACGTCATTAAAATCTCGTGTCTGATAACAAAACCAAGGCTTCTGTAACTGGAAAGGACAATACTATTGATATGTTTATTAAAACTAAGCTTAGAATCAAAAATAACACCTAGAGCTTTAAATTCAGTCAGTTTGATAAGTGATGCATCTTCAAGTTTATAATCAAAAATGAAAGGTTCGTTTTTCTTTGTAAAAGAAACTACATTACATTTTTGTATGTTTAAGGGTAAATTATTTTTAATGCACCATTTATTAATTCTATTCAGATTCAATTGAATTTTAAGGGAGTCCGATACAGAGTTAACATCACAAAAAATTTTCAGATCATCTGCATATAGAAGACAGTTGACGTCAATTGTTTCAACAATATCATTAATAAAAATTACAAAAAGCAGGGGTCCAAGGATTGAACCCTGAGGCACGCCAGATGTAGCAATGAATTGATCAGACTTAAAACCACGGTACTCTACATATTGATGTCTACGATATAAATAAGAAGAAAGCAGATTTGAAAGACCAACTGAAAAACCAAACTGATTAAGTTTATGTAAAAGAATACCATAATCAAGTCTGTCAAAAGCTTTACTAAAATCTGTATAAATTACGTCTACTTGACCACCAGTATCCAGAGATTCAGAAATATACTGAGATAAGCAGAAAAGGTTAGTGGTAGTAGATCTCCCCTGCATGAAACCGTGCTGATAATTAGTAATCAAACCGCGAGTGCTTACGTAAATTGCATTGTGTAATAACGTTTCAAAGGCCTTGGAAAAATTACAGATGATAGTTATGGGTCTATAGTTAATCACAAAAGTTTTATCACCTTTCTTAAAAACAGGGCAGATCCTCGAAAGTTTCCATATATCCGGAAATTGACTGAATTTTAAACAGAGGTTAAATATTTTCATAAGTGGACATGCGAAAACCACAGCACAATCGCGTAACATGAAAGCAGGTATACCGTCAGGGCCTGACGTAAATTTAGGTTTTATTTGTTTTAGTACAGCATATACAGCATCTTCAGAAATATAATCAATGGAAAAAGTATTATTCGCAATATCATTTACGTCAGGAACAAACACAGAACTACTAGAGAAACTTGACGTAAAGAACTTAGCATATGCATTAGCAATCTCAACAGGTTTATTAAAATCAGTATTTTCAAAAGTGACTGTATCAGGTAACGAATTAGTACTTTTCATACCTTTGACATATGACCATTATATTCACATAATAGTTTATTTTTATTTTTTAAGTCGTGAATTATACTCTTAGTAAACCAAGGTGGATATTTACTGGGCCTAGAAATTTCTTTCGGAATATACAAATCGAACAAGTTATTAAGCATTTTGTAAAATTGATCACACGCTTCATTACAGTCATTATATTCATCTAAAAAGGACCAATTAATTAAACTCAATTGTTCATATAAAGCAGGAAAGTTGGCTTTACGAAAATTATAGGTCACTTCTGGGTTTACGAAAACTTTAGTACTTTTCACCAAGTCAATTGAGATAGCTAAATATAACGCAGGATGATGAGAATCTTCAGGTAACAAAACGTCATAGGCTTTTACGACAGTGCAAGTAATTGAACATAAAATTAAATCTAAAAATCGATAGTTGATGTTCAAAACGTTATTGTATTGCTCAAGATCAAAAAAATTACAAAACATTTTTAAAGATAATAATTTATCCGAATATGTATTATCAGTTTGGTAAATATATTCAGGTATATTAAAATTACCTAGAATATAGATATTTTCACTTAAAATATATTCCAATGATTCAAACAATTCAAAAAACTTGGTATAAATAGATATTTGCAGATTAGGAGGTATGTAAAGTACAAACATAAAAATCGAAAAAGTACTAAACGTTATTTTAGCTCTAAGGATATCAATTACAGGAAGTTCATCGCGAATAAAACCTAAGTCAAGTTCAATTGTTGAATATTCATTACTAACTGCCATCAAAACACCACCTCCTCTCTTGCAATTTACTAAAGAGTTACTGCGATCAGCCCGTATAGTAATATAATTCTCACAGATAAACTCAGAACTAAGAATATTCGGCTGTAGCCATGTTTCAGAGACACATATAATAGAATAATTCGATGAAGTCACATTATTTAAAAAGTCATGCATTTTAGTATTTAAACCACGAATGTTTTGATAATAAACACCCAGAGTGGGTCGTGATGACGGCGGTTATTCGGTCGGAGGCGGCAGGATTGCGGAACCGTACGGGCCTCGGTCTTGTGCGATTCCTTCCTAGTTTCCCTGTTGTTGGCAGCGGCAGTCCTTTGTCATGACCCCTTGCTGGCCACATCGGGAGCAGAACAACTTCGGCGGGACCCTGCATTGGCTGCGTAAATGTCCAGTTTGACCACAACGCCAACAGGTGTTATTACGGTCAAAGGTACCGGTTACAGCGGAAGTTGACGGTCTGTCGGTATGGCGGTTGTTCGGAAGAGTACGGGAGCCATCCTGCGGTACATCTGACCTGTCGGATAATGGAACAGTATATGTCGGGACAGAAAGCTGCGGTGATGGTGTGGGCTTTTCGGATGTTTGGTTCCCTGGACTTGTACCAACACGCCTGTATGTCTTGCGTGCCGTGGTCGGTACGGTGGGCGAACGGACAGTTTGTTGAGCTTCTATTTCCAGACAGAGAGCTTCATATTTGTCGATTCTTGTATTGTATTGTATTGTATTCGATTGTATTCGATCGTCTTAAAGCAGCCAATTTAACTATTAATATTGATAAATGTGTTTTTTGTTTATCAAGTTTAAAATATTTAGGATTTATGGTAGAACGTGATGGTTTACGTACCGATCCAGATAAAGGAGCAATGCTAGAATATCCGGTGCCCAAAACTGTGACTGAAGTTAAGAGGTTTATAGGTATGTGTAGCTGGTACAGGCATTTTGTAAAGGATTATTCAACCATTACAGCTCCTGTGAATGCTTTGTTAAAAGGTCGTAAATCTCAAAAGGTCATCTGGAATGAAGAGGCTGATAATGCTTTCCGGCAGATAAAGCAAGCTTTAGTATCTGCGCCAATCCTATCGGCACCAGATTTTTCCAAACCATTTTACATTCAATGTGACGCATCAAATGTAGAACTTGGTTCTATTTTGACACAAAGAAGTCATGGTAAAGAGTTGGCGGTAGCATTTGCTTCAAGGTCACTGACAGAAGTGGAAAGAAAATACACGGTAACCGAAAAAGAATGCATGGCAGTCTGTACTGTTTGGGCTCTATAAGTTTCGTCCGTTTGTAGATGGCGTTCATTTTACGGTCATCACACATTCATTATTGTGGCTATCCAATTTAAAAAATCCTACTGGTAGACTTGCCAGATGGGCTATGCGATTAAGTCAGTACAATATGGAGATAGTACACAGAAAAGGTGCATTAAATGTAATCCCCGATGCTCTTTCCAGAGCACCCCTTGAAACATGTTTGATATATATAGAAGAGGCTGACGTAGAGGCAGATCCATGGTATCAAGGTATGTCACAGAAGGTAACGGACTTACCTGAAAAATATCCCGATTGGAAATTGGAAGACGGTTTACTTTACAAGCATGTTCCGTTTGATTTTGGTTTTCGTACTAACTTTTCTGCTTGGAAATTAGTGGTTCCAAAAAGTCAAAGATCGTCTGTTTATAAATCATGTCATGAAGATCCAAAAGCTGCACATTTAGGTGTTTACAAAACTGCCAACAGGATAAGGGAATTACATTATTGGCCACGATTGTTAGAAGATACCAGAAAGTATGTAAGGCATTGCTAGACATGCGCTGCACAGAAAGTTAGCTCCTCTGCACGACCCGGATTTATAGGAAAACCTAAAAAATAAATGATTAAATGAATAGTGCCATATACCCTGAAATAGAAACATGATGCAGCTACGGACACGTGTTTCGGAGTTATTGCTTCTCATCAGCGTAGCGTAGCTTAAACAATGGATCTGTGTAATAAGATCAGAACAATAACTAAAGGTTAGAAAGCACAGTACACAGACTCAAATCGTGCTTTCGTGCATCATGGACCACGATTGGTGCCTCAAATGACAACAGTCAGCACATAGGGCTCTATGTGTACTGCTCTTTCTTTTTCAGGGTATATGGCACTATTCATTTATTAATTTATTTTTATTATCGAACCCTGCTAAACATCACTTTTGTATTTATAAACCTAAAAAAGTTAATTTCCCATGGCAGTATGTGTCAGTGGATTTGCTAGGACCTCTGCCACGCTTTAAAAATGGTTTTTGCTATTTACTGTTATACTAGGGCCAAAAAGAGTAGTCAGTAAACTGAGAGGGAACTAGTTGTGGTTTTCATCTCTGGTAGGCGGATAAAACTTGATATATTTTTCTCAATTATATGGGATTATATGGTAAAAAAAGCTGCCGCTTCTGTATTCCATAACAGCTAAATACTTTGAAGAAGTGCCGGTGAATGTTTTGATTTACTGACTACTCTTTTTGGCCCTACTATAGTATCCAATTATTTCACTAAATACTGTTTATTGCATCCATTAAGAGAAGCTAAGGCTCCGCAGATAGTGAAATTCTTGGAGGAACAGGTGTTTTTAGTACATGGTATCCCTCAAATTATTGCCTGCGATAATGGTGTCTAGTTTACAGGCAATGTTTTTAAGAAGCTAACCGACGAGTATGGAGTGAAAATTCATTTCAATGCAAACTTCCATCCTCAGGTTAATGCAGTTGAACGTGTTAATAGAGTCTTAGGAGCAGCTATTCGTTCTTATTTAAAATATGTTGATCACCGGGTATGGGATCAAGAAATCCATTAAAATTGGTTTCGCTTTAAGGACGGCGGTTCATGAAGCGACGGGATATTCCCCGACATTTTTAAATTTTGGTAGGTACGTTCCTACTAGACCTAACTGGTTTAAACCGGGAAGAATGTGGTTCAGAAATCGATAAACTTCCTCAGATATATGTAGATGTTCGGCGTCATCTAGCTGACGCATATGCTAAAAATTCTAGACACTACAATCTAAGGAAACGACCCTCTCAGATGTATAGGGTCGGAGAAAAAGTATGGAAGCGCAATTCCGTGTTGTCAAACCGTGGTGAACATTTTGCCGCAAAATTAGCACCAAAATTTATTTTGTGCACTGTTAAGAAAGTTATTTCTAAGTTGGTGTATGAATATTTATGTCTGACACGAATGGTAAAAATGTGGGACAATACCACGTAAAAGATTTAAAGCCGTATGATGGATCAGAGATATACGTGTGAGAGTTAGAGAGGATGTGAGTGTACATGTGGCAGCTAATTGGTGTTTGAGGGGTGAGCTCTGTTGATATCGTTACTATCCCTAAATTGTGTCAACATAATTTCGTAGAATTCAATTTTGTCCTTTCCTGATTTTGAACTTGTTTACTCAACTTGCGATTTTCAATTTCCCTTATATGCATAGTTTGTCGTTCATTCGACGTTACCCTAGATATATTGTCGTTCATTAGACGTTCCCCCAAATATATTGTCGTTCATTCAACGTTCCCCCAAATTGTCGTATATGCGACGTTCCCCTATACAGACTGTCGTTAATTCGACGTCTCCCAGATAGTCGTTCATTCGGTACTTCTTCCCCATTTTGATTGCATTGTTTTGCAGAGAAAGTCTTTTGGCATCCCTTTCCCAGTCTAGACTCTGTATATTTGTATATAAATAAACTAATTAATAGTTTTCTTAATAAGTTTTAAGGGTAAAAATATTTCATCTACGCTAAAATATTTTTGTGCAAGAAAACGGGGTGTGTAACAGTTAATTTTTTTGAGAGTCCCTGTATATATATTTTTTCAACACTAAAGTAGGTGTGATTAATTGCATTTAATGGGCATTATGCTTAGGCAACCAGAAATACCAGGCAGTATGAAGTGTCACAGACACAAACCAATAAAACCTAAAAGATAAAAGAAAATGAAAATAATTAACGGGACTTTAATAAACAAATAAAAGTTACAGGTATTAACAATAAGAAAAGTAAATAATTATATCTCAAAGTTAAATTCAAATAAAATAGGAATTTAGGAATATAGAGTTGGTATTAACTACTGAGTTTTTCAAAATACAAAAAAAGAATTGCAACAAAAAGAGAGACTTTCTCTTTTTGTTGAACCAAGAAGGAGACATGTTTGAAATCTGAAGAGCAAGAATTTTTAAAGGAAAATTGGTGAAAACCTAAATAACAGCTAAGGTAAATGTTAAATCTAATATTCTAGTTTATATTTTTGTATAATTCAAATATATTCCTCAATTCTTAGATGAGATATTTTTTAGGTTTTAAGCCACGCCTTTTAAAAAACTGTGTCTTCGGTTTGCGTCTGGACGCTGTATAGTTGCTATCGTATGGATGCTTATTAAATTTTTCCTGGGTAGTCTGAGACCATTCGCAGGGTACAGAACCATCTGAGCCATAAGTATCGCTGTGAAACTATATCTCATTGTCAGGAATGAACCAGGTGAACGTTGTGGTTCGAATTACTGCCGAAAACATACCAATACAATTTCTCTGAGGCTGTAAGTACATTTTTTTTGAATTTTGTCCATCGTCTGATCCTGTGATGTCAGGGGCCCTACAACCAGATAACCAGTAAGGAACTTTACTTTCGCCATAGACGATTGCTACTGCTGTTCAGTTTTTTTATTTTACCTAGCGTTTTCGTAACAATATTATTGGGAAATATTCTAGTTATTACTATATGAATTTTATTGTTAATGCCATATATCAACCTGTACAAATATTATAACTCGAATAACAGCTGTTAATTGGGTCTTTCGACTTGTATTAAATATTATTATAGTTATTATTATTACGTACCTGGTAAATAACCAATATTTAGTAAGGTAAACTTCAATAGTGCACTTAAGACTTCCTGTTAGTAATTGGATTACAGCTGCTGCAGTGTAATTGCATTTTACAGTACATTTTTTAACACCATGCATTTGGTTCAACTTTGACATATACTTTGAGGGTTGTATTTAGTATGTTTTTTGGCCAGAATTAAGTTTCATAGTATTTTATGATTTTTGTTTTATATTGTAGCAACTGGCATAACGGCCAAGATACCTAAGGGACAATTTACACACACCTATTCAAATACGTACCCATTATAGTTTAGCGTAGCATTATATTTAATCATATATTATATTTTTTTGTATTGTTGGTAAATTTTGCTAGTAAATTCCTTGTTGCGTCGTATACCTACTAACCGTTAATCGTTAAGTATTTTGTTAATAATAACAATATAACAATATAAATTTATGTTATATTTCTATATATTATTACTATTTTAGTATTTTATTAATCTTTTGATTAAAATATTTTCAATATTAAGTAGACCGTCTTATTGTTTATTTTGTCTACCTCGATATTTTGTCAATTTTGAAAAATTCTCTGGCGCCCTTAGTTTACTTATTTCCTTCAGATAAATAACATCTTTACAACCCAAACCGACCCACCCCCCCGCTCCCGACTATAAAAGGTTGTCGCGCACATGGAATTATTGTTAAAAGCAGGTCTCAACAGGGAGAAATAAGCGTTTATACATTAACAAACGCGATGCAGTAAAAAATTTGTCTATATATATCTGAACTATTCTGACCGGACCGTCAAAAATTGACACCTCTATTATTTTACTTCCTCACCAAAAGTGAAGAAGGTGAAAAAAATTTTTATTGCATTTCTGGACGATTCTCGACGAATTATGACGATACACGAAATTTAAAAAAAAAAATTGTCTGTGTGTGTGAGTGTATAGCGATAGCAGTTACAGTTTTTGAGATAAAGCTTTCAAATTTGGTATACACGTTCTAGAGGTCAAGGAAAAGATTGAGTTCGTTGATGAGCAAAATCGGTCCACTGAACCCCAACATTTCTATTTCTAACTTTACAAAAACATTTATTGGTGATGAAATATTAGAAATAGGATCTAATATACAAAACCATTATAATATTGTCCAAATGTTGAAATAAACAAAATACGCAAAAAAAAACAAGATACGTCGAAAAAATCAAAATACGCCAAAAAACAAAATACGTCAAAAATTACTTTTATTATAAACACCACCACACGGTGAGGAAGTTTTGATCCCATAATTGGCAGCGGTTTTTTTTTCAGAACGATTATAAACATTTCTCAGATACGAAATTTCGCTATCAGCGATCGTACAATTGAACACCGTTATTTTTAATGTGTAGGGTGATGAAATATGGCTCTGACATTGAGATCTATTAATTTAATTTGTCTATATTGAGTGGCCACTCTGTATAATAAACATTGTATATTAATAGTTTTTTGTACGTTTCTGAAACAGCGTAATAAATATTTCGCTGAAAAACAACTTTCATAAATTTTCACACATTAGCTATCAGTGACGACCTGTATGTGCGAACTTATTTTAAAGTACATATTAGGGAGTTTAAACACAAGAAGAGTTTTTTTTATGAGAATGAAGAAAAAGTGGACACGCTGTATATAAATTTTTTAGCCTAAAATACACTTATACTAAAATAGATCAAACAAGTAAAAGATTAACGCTATGAATAAATGTATGGTATTTATTATAGACGCACTAAAGGATCGCTTGGGTTAGTAACGATTATAATTATTGGAATGATTCTTTAATCAATGCTATAACGGACAACGCCGTTTATATATTTCACTTATATAGATGGAACATTTTGCCATGTTGATTAATAGTAATCGCTTTTTTTTTTTTTTTCTTCACCTAGGGCTCATCTGTTTAAACACCGAGGACACTGCAGCCTCCTGGGCTTATTGTGCTCTCCCTTTGTTAATCTACTCCACCCACTTCAGTAACTCTGTACCACTAATCAAGTGATACAAATCCGTGACTGAACGAGTTTGGATATTTTCCGGTTCTGTTTGGGTCTGCCCGTAAATATTATATCTCCTGCGAGCTAGTGCTTCGCACTTGAAAATTATATGGTCCACTGTTTCAGGTTCCTTTCTGCATAGTCTACAGTTTAGGTCGCCATCATATTTCCCCATTGTATGTAAGTGTTTCTTAACAGAGAAATGCCCTGTTAGAAGTCCTATAATTGTATTCAACTGAATCCTGTTCTTTGTGAGCAGTTCTTCAGTTCTTTTGGGACATGGGCTTTTAATTAGTGTTTTCCCATGTCGATTTCCTGGGATATTCCTCCAGTGATTATTATGTTTGTCCTTGACCCAATCGCTAATAGCTCCCCTTGCTGTGCTTTTGGAGATACCCAGCACAGGTTCTGGGCCAAGAAAGGTGTTAGTTGATCCTTGTCTAGCAAGTTCATCAGCTTTTTCATTGCCTGATATCCCAGAGTGTCCTGGTACCCAGAGTAATTTTACTCTGTTCCTTTCTCCCAGGATTCTGAGTTCCTCATGGCATTCACATACCAGTTTGGACGACACCTTATTGGAGGCTATTGCCTTTAATGCCACCTGACTGTCCGATGCGATGGTAATCTGTAGTCCAGCATACCCTCTTCTTATATTTTCGCGTATACACTCAAGTATAGCAAAAATTTCTGTTTGGAATACGGTGGAGTAGCGTCCCAGAGAGTGACTTATACCCTCCCTTGGTCTTTCTCCATGTATCCCTGCTCCAGTTCCTGTTTCCGTCCTAGAACCGTCTGTATACCAACAGAGTCCTTTCCGCAATATGTCAGGAGTTCTTGCTGACCATTCCTCTCTTTGTCCAATAAATAATGTTGAAAGGCTTGTGGAATGTGATTGTTGGTGTCATGTAGTCTGACCTCATGTTTAATACAGGATCTTCTACCGTGTTCACTATCTTCATGTGTCCCGATCCTGTTCCGCGTAAACTCGGGTCAATTGAGTTCTGCAGCCTATATGCCCCCATCCTGGCTTCCCCCTGAATCATTATACTAAGTGGAGGAAGGTTTAATAGGGTCTCCATAGCTGCTGCTTTTCATGGCACCCGTAATCCCCAGGCAAGCCAGTCTCTGTACCCGGCTTAGCTTGCTATTCGCCGTTGTTTGTATTGTTTTTGTCCACCAAACTAACGCAGCATATGTGATGGTAGGTCTGACTACCCTGGTGTAGATCCAATGCATCATATCAGGTCTTAGCCCCCATGTCTTGCCATATAATCGTCTGCATGTTGCTAATATTGCTACCGTTCTTTGTATAGTCCTGTCCAGATGTTGGTTCCAGGTTAGTTTGGAGTCTAGGAGAACTCCAAGATACTTAACCTCTCCCCACATCTGCAGCTCCGTGTTTTGTATTCTTAGAGGCCTCAGACCCTCCAAGTTCCTTCTTCTAGTGAATGGGACGATAGTGGTTTTATGTGGGCTCACCTTTAACCCTTCTTCGTCAGTCCATTTTTCTACCACATTCAGGGCTCTTTGTAAACGATCCCTGACTGTGTTGTTAAATTTTCCCCTGACAATGTCGTCAGCATATCCTTGAACTTCAAAGCCTTCATTTGTGAGTTTCCTTAAGAGTCTGTCAACTACAAGGTTCCACAACAGAGGGGACAGGACCCCTCCCTGTGGGCATCCGCCTGCAACTGAAGCTTCTAAGCTTTCTCCCATCATGGTGGTGAATACCATCCTGCCTTTAAGCATGCTTTCGATCCACCTGCAGCAGGTACTCTCGATACCAGACTCTCTGGCAGTTCTGATGATGGACCTAAATGAGGTATTATCAAATGCCCCCTCTATATCAAGGAAAGCACCCAAGGCTACTTCTTTGTTTTCCAGTGTTTTTTCCACCTTCTGAGTTAGATGGTGAAGCGCTGTTTCCGTAGACATTCCTGCTCTGTATGCAAATTGGGCCTGATGTAGAGGACTTCTCACCATGACATCATCCCTAATATGTCTATCAAGCAGTTTTTCAATTGTCTTAAGTTGAAACGACATAAGACTTATAGGTCTTAGGGACTTTGCCTGGGTATATGGGTGACGCCCTGGCTTTGGTATGAATACCACCCTAACTATTTTCCAAATTTTTGGTATATAGCCTAGCGCTAGGCTGGCTCTGTAGAGTATACATAGCTGTGATGCTAGTAGGTCTATGCCCTGCTGAAGCATTATTGGCATGATTCCGTCTGGTCCCGGAGATTTGTATGACTCAAATGAGTTTACTGCCCATTTGATTTTGGATTGATTTATCACTTTTTTGGTAACTGACCAGTCTGTCCTGGTTGCTCTATTACCAGATGCTACCAGTTCTGCTCCTTGCCATTCCTCCAGTGATTGATCAATTATAGTGGAACCAGGAAAGTGCACATGAAGGAGTTCCTCCATTGTCTTTTTACCTGATTTGGTATGTTCCCCCGTCTCGGTTACGAGAGAGTTTATTACGCATTGATTGTCTTTCGAGAGAATTTTTTGCAGTCTGGCACATTCCGGAGTACTTTCAATGTTCTCACAGTGCCTCCTCCAGGATTCTCTCTTAGACTTTCTCAATGCTCGGTTGTACTCAGTCAAGGACGCCTTGTATTCGTCCCAGTTGGCTGATCTTTTAGCAATATTAAATTTTTTCCTGACTTCTCTTCTCATGATAGTGAGGTCTTTGTTCCACCAGGGCACTTTCCTGGTGGATTCCCTGACTACCAGAGGACAGTTTTCCTCATATGCAGAAATGATTGCGTTCTGAATTTGCTCCGCAATCATATCCACATCTTCCACATTGTTTATAGTGGTCTTTATCCCGTCCAGTTCCCGAGCAAGGTCCGCTTTGTATGCCTCCCAATTCGTCTTTCGTGGGTTACGGTAAATTTCTGTTACACGGTCAATACCCGTTATATCAAAACGTATGTGTCTGTGATCTGAGCAACTCTCTTCATCAGAGACACGCCAATTACTAACAATGTTACACGCATGTGTTGTTCCTATTGTTATGTCTAGCACTTCTTGCCTTTGTGTAGTTACAAAGGTAGGAGTGTTGCCTACATTTATTATGTCGAGATTATGTTCCATAATAAATTCAAAGAGTGACTCACCTCTTGGGTTGATGTTGGAACTTCCCCAGACCGTATGATGCGCATTCGCATCGCACCAGATGATGAGCTGAGATCCGCTGCCTCTACAGCTCCTCACCAGTCTTTCTACTTCTCTGGTTGGTGGTGGCTCAGGGTCGTCATATGGAAGGTATGCCGAGCCCAGTGTTACCTCTCTTGGCACACCCTCACACGTGGCCCTGATTTTAACTGCTGCAAGGTCCCTAGAACAGAAGTTCATTAGTGGCATTGCCTTAATGTGGTTTTTTATAATGATACACGCCCTAGGGTTCTCAGTGGCTCTACTATATATTAGTTCTCCACCTACCCCCGGCAGGCCTCTTACCTGTCCTTTGTATACCCAGGGTTCTTGAATTAACGCCACATCACAGCTCTCCATTGTTTTGGCAAGGACCGCTGTAGCCGCCTTGCTATGATGTAGGTTTATCTGCACTACCTTTATTTTGGATCTGTTTAAAGATCACCTTTCCCAGGCAGTAATAAGGCTTAAAGTCTGCTTCCTCTAGCGCCTTGGCCGATTTTCCGTCTATGGAGTAGGCCAGCGTTTGCCCCTTCCCCTCGACTTTTCGGCTCATCAGCAGCCATTCTTCCGTTCTCAGGCCTGCATTTTGCTTCCTGAGTCGGTTCCTAACCACTGATTCCTCGACTGGCTCTGGGATCCATAAGAGAAATTTTGGACGCTTAGGGAGATCTTTGGTCTCAACCGTGGTCAAGGTCAATCCCTCCGCCAGCCCCTCCATCTCCCGCACAGTCCGTGTCAGCCAGACTTTTGTGGTGGGATCTGCACAGGTGATGTTTAGTATTCCCACCTCAAATTTTGGAAAACGCTGGAACCTCGGTGACGCCTCCCCAAAGGGAATGGCGTCAATTGCGGCCACCAGCTTGTTCTGGATCAGGTCTGCTTGTTCCTGATCCAGTAGGACGTCTGGATGTCTTGCGTCAATCACAGCCGTCCTGATTCCTACCATAGCATCCTTATAAGAAGGAGTCGGCGCAGCTCCGCTCCTGGCCTTCTTGGGATGTGGTGTGGCAGGGGAGCTTGAGTCCGATATGAGTCTTTTCGTACCTCCTACCGGTGCTTCCCCACCACTTTTTCCTGGCTGTGTCTGACGTGGTCTTTGTTTAGTCCACGTTCCAGCAGCCATTTTTTCGGCTTTCCGAAGCTTTTTCCGTTGAGCCCCTGAAAGTCGTTTTTCCTTTATGCCTAGATTATCTAGGTAGATATCAAGGCCGTCTGATTCAGTTACCTGATCACCGGCGATGATTTCTTGTGCGGAGGTGCCTTCCCCAGTTAAGTCTTCTTGCGCTCCTTTGCTAGTCGAGGCACCTTCGTTGCCAGCGCTGGCCATTTCTTCCAGCACTGTCTTTGTCAGAAATACAGAGGAGTCGCTCCTTTTGGAGTCCTTCTCTGTTTTTGTTTCTTGTCGTTTAGTGTCCATAATAGTTCCCACGAGTAAGGGGGATAGGGTGGTCACCACGCATGGTGGCATGCGTGTAAGGCATTTATACAACGGGGTGCGCCACTTGCCCCGAGGTTTGTCGCTAATGATTGGGCTACCCCCCAACCATGCATCTCCTCGGCGCTCACAATACCTTGAGATTGGGAAAGTTCTTATGGTGGTACTTCATCCACGCAGTCCGGGCAGTTAAGCCAAGACCCCCGTGCCCCCCAGAGACACGTACCTCTGTCCTAAGCCAGAGGGTCGTTGTGTCGCCAGGCGGTCTACGGTGTGAGTCGTGAGCTGGTCCACGGCATGGTTTTAGCCGGGTATGGTATGGGTTATCAGCCCCACCCCCCAGCAGTATAACCAACGCTAACCCTACTCCGTTAGAAGTTTGGCCATCCTCCTATCCGCCACCTGGAGACGCGCCTGATAGGTTGCTCAACCCACAGGTAGTAATCGCTTTGCTTATATCACTATATTTTCATTGTTTCTATTTATATCCGTAAGAAATCAGAAAAATTTATTAAATCCAGAAATTCAAGACAAAACTTTTACGATAATCTCGAAAATATTCACATTTATTACATAGTGCTTAGTAACACCTATTTAGTATTTTATTGAAAAATGTTTGGTAAAGTCATAGATTAAATACGTACTTAAGATACACCATCCCATTGTTAGAATGCAAATGGATATTATACGGACCTTGTGCATTCGAATAATAGATGGCGCATCTTAAAGTGTATTTTTCTATGTACAGGGTGATTGGTTATAAATGCCACCCCCCATTAACTCCCTTATTTTTGAATTTAGAAAAAAAGTTTTAAATAAAAGTTGTACAAGCTAATCTGAAGTTTTTAAGGATGGTACACAAATTTAAACAGGGTGTTCGAAGAAAGAGTGACCGACCAATGTTATGTTTTTTTATTGGAACACTCTGTATATTATCGGATTTTCGAAATCTACGACTTATTGCGCTTCCGACTATATAAATATGTTGTATACTGAATCCAATCCTTTCCAAGATATATTTCCAAGATATATTGCTATAAATGAGCCACAAGTTGGCATACTCACGCTGAGCTTCGTGCATGTTGTATCTGCTCTTTACATGAATTTCATAAATTTTTCGTTCCTTTTCGTCAGACAAGCTCAGTTTCAACTTAATATGGCACACATTGCACTGAAAACAAATGATGCACAATCGTTGTTATTTTTTCATGGCTAACCTAATTTTACTTATGACTCATTTATAGAAATATATCTTGGAAAGGATTGGATTCAGTATACAACATATTATATCACCGGAAGCGCAATCAGTCGTAGATTTCGAAAATCCAATAATATACAGGGTGTTCCAATAAAAAAACATAACATTGGTCGGTCACGCTTTCTTCGAACACCCTGTATAAATTTGTGTAGCACCTTTAAAAACTTCAGATTAGCTTGTACAACTTTTGTATGAAACTTTTTTTCTAAATTCAAAAATAAGGGAGTTAAGGGGGGGTCATTTATAACCAATCACCCTGTACAGTTATAGCTAAAGATTTATTGTTAGAGCTTTAGACGTTTTTCCCATTATGTTTTAAACATAGTTCTTCAACAAATGATATCAATAGTCAGAAAAGATTACATTTTTGGGAGTTTCGGGTGCGCCATCTATTATTCTATTATTTATAAGGTCATGGATTCGCTTCAGAAATATCCCTTTCTATAATTAACGTTAAAAATTTTACATAAATTTTGTTGTGTAGGTAATATTTAGCAAACATTCAAAATGTATTTTTGCAATTTAGTTACAAAAAGTCATCTTTTTGACACTGATTGTCATTGTCAAAAGTGGTTCATTTTAGCACAAGTGCTAACATGAGATTTCATTTTAACACTTGTGCTAAAATGAGTTTTCATTTTATCATTTGTGCTAAAATGAGTTTTCATTTTAACACTTGTGCTAAAATGAGTTTAGTCACATAAACAGATAGGTATTGCGACAGATCCATTTATTTTTACTAAGAATACAACATAAATATTAAACGCACAACATTTTTATTGAGAAAACACTTATCTTATTTATTATATTATGTTAAACGTAAAGAAAACGTAACGAAAATTTAATTTTTTTCGTAACAACTAAATTGCAAAAAATATTGTATAAAACACTATGCAAAACTGCGTGTTTTTTTGCACACGATGAGTTGGACCACTCGCTACGCTCATGGTCCAATCTTCACATCTAGTGCAAAAAACACGCTCATTTTGCAACTAGTTTTATAAATAGCTATTTTATTTATTTTTCAGACACAAACAAAGCAATGACGGGACCCTGGGCAACCTGTCTGCTTGTGGGCTTCCTAATTCCATCATGTATTCCAACACCTCATCGCGGACGACATCACCCTTCGGAACCTCATGCGGAAGCTTATCACATGTCACGAGATCCCTTCGATCCTCATCGAGATTCAGAAGAATTCAGGCGAGATGCCCCCGATGACAAAAGAGAATTTACCAGAAGGGATTCAATAGATGATGATCCAATGGTGATACAAACGAAAAAAGGTAAAGTCCGTGGCACAAGTTTTACAGCGGCAACTGGCAAAAAAGTGGATGCATGGTTAGGAATTCCTTATGCGCAGAAACCTGTGGGCAACCTGAGATTTCGCCATCCCCGTCCTATGGAAAAATGGGAAAGTATATTGAACGCGACGGTTCAACCTAATTCGTGTGTACAAATCATAGACACTGTTTTTGGTGATTTTCCCGGAGCCACTATGTGGAATCCTAATACTCCCCTCAGTGAGGATTGCCTTTATATAAATGTAGTAGTACCCAAGCCTCGACCTACTAAAGCTGCTGTGATGGTGTGGATTTTTGGAGGTGGATTCTACTCGGGAACAAATACACTAGAAGTGTACGATCACAATATTTTAGTGTCAGAAGAAAACATTATCTTAGTGTCAATGCAATATCGTGTTGCATCTCTAGGTTTTCTCTATTTTGGAACTTCCGATGTACCAGGTAACGCAGGTATGTTCGATCAAATGATGGCCCTGCAATGGATAAAGGACAACATCGCAGCTTTCGGTGGAAATCCAAATAATATCACCCTCTTTGGTGAATCGGCCGGAGCGGTATCGGTTTCATTACATCTGCTCTCTCCCTTATCACGAAATTTATTTTCACAAGCTATAATGGAGTCGGGCAGTGCAACAGCTCCGTGGGCAATCATTTCTAGGGAAGAGAGTCTACTTCGTGGTCTCAGATTAGCGGAAGCTGTTGGTTGTCCTCATGAGCGGAGCGACCTAAACGCAGTCATCGATTGTCTTAAAAAAAAAGATCCCGTCGAGCTTGTAAACAACGAATGGGGAACACTCGGAATATGTGAATTCCCATTCGTTCCAGTCATAGATGGTGCTTTTCTGGATGAACATCCGGTACGTGCCATGGCTAACAAAAATTTTAAAAAAACGAGCATTCTAATGGGCTCCAATACAGAGGAAGGTTATTACTTTATAATATATTACCTAACTGAATTGTTTAGAAAAGAAGAGAACGTTTATGTAAATCGGCAAGAGTTCTTACGTGCCGTCACAGAATTAAATCCTTATGTTAATGCCGTCGCAAGGCAGGCTATCGTGTTTGAATATACGGACTGGTTAAATCCTGATGATCCGGTTAGCAACAGAAACGCCCTTGATAAGATGGTTGGTGATTACCACTTTACCTGCAATGTAAATGAGTTCGCGCATCGTTACGCCGAGACGGGCAATAACGTCTACATGTACTATTATAAGCACAGGACCGTAGCGAATCCATGGCCATCGTGGACTGGTGTAATGCATGCGGACGAGATTAACTACGTGTTTGGTGAACCGTTAAACCCCACTAAAAGTTATACGGCTCAAGAAGTAGATCTCAGCAAGAGGATAATGAGATATTGGGCTAACTTTGCGAAAACAGGGAATCCTAGTTTGTCACCTAATGGTGTTTGGACACCGACCTTCTGGCCTTTACATACGGCTTACGGAAGAGAATACTTAACCCTTGATGTCAATTCCACTGCTACTGGCCGAGGACCCAGGCTCAAGCAGTGTGCCTTTTGGAAAAAATACCTACCTCAACTACAACAACTCACAGGTAGGTACTTATATATCAAATGAAACACATTAGAATTCTGAATTAAAATTCCATAGATTTATGTACTTAATATAAAAACTATCTAGTTTATTTAATGTATTGGATCGCCGTAATTTAAGTTGATCCAAATCAACTTGAATGTATATGTATACATTTAATTTAGATTGAAAAATTAACTCATAAAATCTTAATACTTCCTCGTATTAAGAAGGGCGTGAAAAGACCTAATGTCATAATACTTCTTAGATGGCAGCACAATGTCTTTTTCTTTATTTCCTCTTAGAATTTGTTTGCATGACAAATCTACATAACATCTTAGCAACATCACTCTCTAATATAACCTCCACTTTGTAGGTGGCGCAAAGGTTGCCATAAATTATTTTACACAGCGAACCAAAAACTATATTCTGTAAAATTCCAAGAATATACAAATTGGATTGGTGCAAGTATAAAATAATAACTGATGATGAGAATAGTATGTTTTTGCAATAATGAATTGTTTTTAATAAATTATCTTCATATAAGTACCAAATTAGTATTTACAGAAAACAAGAGCCTAGTAATATTTTTCGTTTTTACTTTCTTGTACTTTTTGTTTAAGGAAGTACAGGGTGTCCCAAAGTTGATGTCTCGGGACTATATCTAGAAAATGAAAAATTTATCACAAAACCGTTTACGTGGTTTAATTTGGGGTGCACTAAGGTACATTTTACGCTAGAAAATTTTTTTTTTTCGAAATCTAGAAAATGGCGAAACCATAGAGATAGAATATAATAGGGAGACGGCATCACGTGGCAAAAGTGGTTTCATGTCCGCCATATTGCTACTACTTTTTTGTCAAAAATGTCAAACTGTAGTGTCATTTGTTGTCAGTGTATGTTGAGCAATATTTAGCATTTCATTTGTGTTTTGAGAACTGTCTAAGTATTTTTTGTTAGTTTGTCTTGTGCTGTGCGTAGCTGCTGTAGCAGAGACGGCGTGGATAAAATGATGTCGGGAATAGCATTTCATAAGTTAGTATATAAACAATAAACAGAACCGTACCTACAAAATTATGGTATATAAATGCTATTATTGGTAGTGTACTTTATACATGCTACAGCGTAGGACAAAGGGCGGCGGTAGACAAATACAAGCATCTTAGAAGGGAAGAGAAATGCGACAAGAAAGGTTTTTAAACCAAGAACTAATATCTGTAGAGTCAGAGTCAAAGGAGGAAACTTAATAAGCAATAAAAAATATATTCTATTTGGATGGACAGAACATTTTCAAGAGCTGCTGCTGCTGCTGCTGGCCGGAGGACCAACCCAAATGAAACACTGAAACCATTCTCTGAAGCCCACCTCGGAGAATATCAGTCAGGATTCAGACCAGGTCGCTCAACTACCAACCAAATGTTCACTTTGCATCAAATCCGAGAAAAATCCAGAGAATTTGACATTGGTATAACACTGGTATGCACCACTTGTCATCTACTTTAAAGCAGCGTATGATAACATTCTTAGGTCGATGTTGCACGATGTTATGAACGAACTCGGAGTACCAATGAAGCTAACTTGTCTGATTAAAATGACCATGGTTGATACCACGTCCGCAGTTAAACTTCAGAACGACATAATATAGGAACCGTTCGAAATACACAAAGGACTGCGACAGGAAGATGCGCTGACGTGACTTAAATACCTCAGAGCCGAATTACCGTTTTTAAAAAACAAATTTTCCAAAAGTGGAATTTTATATTTTAAAATTTAATGCAAGCGACTATCATGAATGTTACATCAGAACTGAGATTATTTCTAACAAACTAGATGCACAAGGCATTTATGCAATATAAGCATTTTACAAAGAATAGATAAAAGTGTCACTGTTTTATATGTCTTATATAGGGAGGCCACAACATAACTCCTCCATCCTTAAATTGAGGCATATTTCATGGGGTGAAAAATGCCTGAGTGCTCGTCTGGGGTTGTTCACTCGTAGCTGGTTGCGGGTTTCCTACTCTTCTTCGTTGGATGAATTTGTAGGCGAAGTGGAGCCCAATGGAAATAAGGATAATATAGACTGGGATTATCCAATAATTTCTCCATGATTTTTCACTATGTAGAATTTCGACTGGTCCAAGTCTTCGTTGTTCTCTTTGAAGTTCGTGAATTTTATCCAGTTGGACATCTTGTATGGTTATTTTTGATAAGGTGGTCACCGCTGTCCTATGTGGGATATTGATTTCTGGTAGAAGCATCGGCTGACCGTTGGTTATAAGTTTTTCGTTGATATAATTATAGTCATTGGTTTCGAATTGGCATCCAAGGGGAAGATTAATTAGGTAATTTCCTTCTAATGTCGTGAAGTCGGTACGTCCGCAAATTGTTCGGATTTTCGTCTGATTCGGGAATATGGCAATGTAATGTGATTCATCTATTTCTTGTATCACATTTCGTGTGAGTTGTACAGGTATTTGTTGGCAGCTTTCGTAGGTGGATTCCAGTTGTAGTAATTGGAAAATACAATCTTCATTTTTCATTCCATACATCAGGTTGTTATCAGGGCAGTAATAGTTGGGGTGCAATTCGATACAAGGCACCGATGTATATTGGTAGAAATTTTCATTCATTACCAGATAGATATCTTTTGGAATAATTGTAGTAAGGTTTTGGGTAGGAATCGAGTACAGGTGATAATAAGAGAATGTTTCTGGGTGGACTATAGGAAAATGAATTACGAAAACAATTTTTGTTCCTGAATAATAAGCTTCAACTTCTAATAAGTCGTAATATCGATGAGTATTATTAGAGATATGCGAAAAAATTAATTGATCAACAGAATAATATTTTAGAATGGTTTATAAGATAGATTCAAGTTCGTCCACTTTTATTATACTATTATGAAGTGTACCTAGCCTAGCAAAGGTAATGGCATTTTCGATGTCACTTAATAATTGCAAAATTATGTTTAATATTAAACTAAGTTGATCTAGGACATTTCTAGTTTCTAAATAATCGTTAAACTGAAAAATATATTTATTTAATTCAGTACGAATTTTATTTAGCCCAGAAGTTATTACTTCTAGGTTATTTTTAATTAATGTGACTGTTCTATTGAAATTATCAATAATTTCGGTGGTGAGAGAGATTTCCTTGTTTAATTTTTGAACAATTTCTTTTTGATTGTTTTCTAAATCAGAGATAGCTTGATCATAGTGAGCAGCATCGTTTGCATCCAAGTTACCTGAAATACTTTTTATTATAGTGCCTAATCCGTTAATAAGACCACGCTTAACTCTGCCAGTGGGATTTAGTGAGTTGAATTTTTGTTCAGCTGAATTTAATTGATAATTTAGGGCTCTATTGAAATTGTCTAGTTCAAAGTAATAAGGATGACTTAAACCGTCTTTTATGGCAAGTGTGACATTTGCATATTGTTCTTTAAGTATTTTAATTTCGTTTCTAATGGGATCTAGGTCATAGTAGTGGATAAAAGTATGTGTCTTAAATTTTATTTTAGCTGCACCCAATTTATAGGGAAGGACTCCCGGGTTCTTGTTGAGGTTGGTTATCATTACTTCTTGAAGCATGACTGCTGGCATTGCCAGGATCAGGAGGATCAGGTGGTTCCTGCAACAATTTTCCTTTTTTAGGCTTGGGTCTTTTTATATTCTGTTTATGTAGAGTGTTATGAGTGGTTTTTACTTTTATGTTTTTATTTCGAACGACTTTCTCCTTGGTAAATCTTGGGTTTAATTTATTACGGGTTTTAGTGGTAATCTTTCTGTATACGTCTGAGTTGGGTTCGTAAGTGAGGGGGTCGTGTCGTTCTTGTCTTTTGTTATGACTTTCGATGGTATGGTCTTTTTGTTGAGCTAATTGTTCATTTAATGTTTTATAAATTTCTTTCGTTGTTTCGCGATGTTCTTGGATATAATTATTTATTAATTTTTGGTTAATGTCAATGTCGAATGGATCCTTAGTGTTTAGGTGTCCGTTTATAATGTCAATGGGTTTTTGTTTTGTAACCGAATGTGCAGAGTTGTTATAGCCTAATATTGCATAAGGCATTTGATTTAAAATATCGATTTTACCTTTATTTTTATTTCTTATTACTCGTAGGTGTTCAATAATCGTGGAATGGAATCTTTCGATTGGACCATTGGATTGCGGGTTATTGACTGTTATATAATGAGTTTGAATTTGGTGGGTTTTAAAAAATTCTTGAACTACGGAATTTTTCAGTTCAGTTCCGTTGTCCATAATCACTAATGATGGTAGGCGTGTCATAAAAATTAAAAATGCTTTAACGATTTCAGTACCTAACATTCCTACAAGGGGATAAGCCTGAGCACATTTGGAAAAGGTGTCAATTATTGTCAAGAATTTTTGTCCTTGCGCTTGGAAAGTGTCAACGTGAACAATTTCAAGTGGTTTAGATGGTGTGGGAGATATCATTAATTTTTGTTTAGGGGGGTTTCTATCATACTTACTTATTTGGCATATTTCGCAATTATTTATGTAATTTGTAATATCATTTTTTATTCCGGGCCAGTAGAATGACCTTCTAATACGTGTTTCTCTTTCCGAGATGCCACGGTGGTTAGTTTTTCCCTCATGATAATCTTTTAAAGTCTGTGTCTGGTCGTCTTGTTTTGTAATGTCTTGTAACACTGAGTTACATTTTACTAATTTGTATGCGGAATTTTTAAATGTTTTTCTCAGGATTTCGCAGATTTGCGGTACATATAACAGGTTACTAAAATGAATGGCATAAGTAAATTTTGGGTCTAAGTAATTTTTAAATAAATCAATGATATCATTTTCTAAGCGACTTGTTGAAATTTGAGCATAAAGTCGTTTTTTAGATGGAAATATTTGTCTAGATGCCGGTTTTGCGGGCGAGTGTAAAACAAAATCTATTTTTATTTGGTGGTCAAAAGAGTTTAGTGACCTTTCTGAAGTTGGCATGTCTTGTATTGGTTCTTCGTGACTTGTGTGTACTGTGTCTCCTTCTTCCGGGTTGACTTCGGTTTCTTCTGCAGATATTGTTTCTTCTGTGTCTACAGTAGTTCTTCTTTGTGTGGATGGTCCTGCTTCTTCTTCTCTGACGTCATCCATTATGGGTTGTTCGCTGGCGTTTCCAATTATCGATAAGTTGTCGATGTTTTCTTCTCGTTGTTGAGGTCTTGTTAGAGATTCGTTGAACTCGTTCATGTATTGAAAAATGTCTTTGGTATGAATTTCGATACGAGATAGGGCGTCCGCATTGGTGTTATTTTTTCCTTTCTTGTATTCCACTTCGTAGTCGAACTCTTCTAGTTTCAGCCTCCAGCGAACTAGTCTTGAGTTTGGCTCTTTTAGAGACATTAGCCATTTTAGGGGTTTGTGGTCAGTCACGATTTTAAATTTTCGTCCATATAAATACGGCCGGAAGTACTTCGTTGCCCATACGATTGCCAAAAGTTCTTTTTCAATCGTGCTAAAGTTCTGCTCCGAGTCGTTTAATGTTCTTGAGGCGAAAGCCACAGGTTTGTCCCTTCCTATTATTCCTTGCGATAATATAGCACCTACAGCTACGTTACTCGCATCCGTAGTTAAAATAAAGTCTTTAGTAAAGTCCGGGTATTGAAGAATTGGTTCGTTGGTCAGTAATTTCTTACAGTCTTCAAAACATTTTATAAACTGGGGTGAATGTTCAATTTTTGCGTCCTTCTTTAAACAGAGCGTTAAAGGTTTTGTGATTCGCGCGAAGTCCTTTATAAACTTCCTGTAATAGCCTAGTAAACCGAGGAAACCCTTGATTTCTTTCGCTGTTTTAGGCAGCGGGAATTTTTCGATTGCAGCGATTTTGTCTGGGTTCGGTTTCACTCCTTCAGGTGTAACAATATGGCCAAGGTAAGCCACTTCTTTTTTCAGGAACTCCGATTTGTCTAATTGTATCTTGAAGTTGGTATCCCTAAGACGTTGAAATATTTTTGATAAGTTAACTAGGTGTTCTTGCAGAGATGTAGAGTATATAATAATGTCGTCTAGATACACCAAACAAATTTCATTTTGTAATCCACGTAAAATGTTGTCCATAACCCGTTGGAACGTTGCTGGTGCATTCTTCAGACCAAATGGCATCCTGACCATCTCGTAATGCCCATTTTCGACGTTGAATGCAGTTTTCGGGATATCTTCGGGATTCATCTCTATTTGATGAAATCCGCTGGCCAAATCGAGTGTTGAAAAGTAATTGCACCTTCCTAATTTATCCAGAACGTCGGTTATATTAGGAAGTGGGTAGCGGTCATCTATGGTCTTCTCGTTCAACTTTCTGTAGTCGACGACGATTCTCCATTTTTTCTTGCCTGATGCATCGGCCTTCTTGGGAACAATCCAAATCGGCGATGACCATGGAGAGTTGCTTGGACGTATAATTTTTTGTTCCAACATTGAGTTTATTTGGCGTTCTACTTCGGGTTTATGCACAAAAGGATATCTGTACGATTTCGTGTACACCGGTAATTCGTCCTTTGTTTTTATACTATGTTTTATTTGATTAGTGAAAGTTAGCGATTGATTTTCCATATGAAAAATATCTGAATATTTTCTGCATAATTTAAGAATATGTTGTTTTTCTTCCGCATTCATATGTGAAGTTCGAATTAAGTTATTAACATCGAATTTTTTGTCGTCAGTAGGCGTCGTTACGTCTGCGTGATATAATTCGTAATTATTTTTTTCAAAAGGTATAGTTTTGATTCGGTTTGTTAATGAAATAGTAATTTCTTTATCGGTTTTATTTGAAATTTCAACTAAAGCTAACCCGTTTTCTGCGGTTGACAATGTTTCGGGTATTTCACAGTTTTGCATCTGTTGGTGGGGGATAATTACGTCACCATTTTTTTGGTTAACTGGGATTTTTGTCACAGTTCGGGTATGTGGACTAATTTTTAGTTTTAATAAAATTTGTTGACCTGACGGCTGATAATGAATTGGAATTATGGATTTGGGAGTAACCAATCTTGAATTTACGAAGTCTAATTTGGCATTCAAAAGCTTTAAATTGTCAAGTCCAATAAGTCCGTCATAAACGTTATGAAAATTATACAGATAGAATTTTAAATTTTCATTTTGGTTAAATTCCGGAAAAATCGGAATTTCTGCACAATAGTCGTGAGAAGATGTTTGAAAGATTGTGGATACACTAAATGGTTCATAAGAAATGTTGTTATAGTAATGTTTCGAGGCAATTTCTGGATTTAAAAATGATTTAGTGCTACCTGTATCTATAAGAAGTTTTAAAGAGGGTTTTGAAATTTGAATGTATGGTAGCTCTTTTTTGTCTGTGGACATATGATATTCTACTATGTCTCGTTCATTGGATTGAGATCCTCTTGAAAATTTTCATATTGTTCTTCGTCGGGATAAGAATATTCATAGGTCTGTTCTTCGGTACTTTCAAAGTCGGGTGTTTCGTCATTTTGTTGGTTATCGTAATGTTCGGTAGTAAATATTCATTCGAAACTGTATTGGGCCTTTGACCATTATTTCGGAAAGCATTATTTTGAAAAGAATTGTTTTGATAGGGTCTTTTAAATTGTGAGGTCGTATTTCGGGTCGATACGCTCATTGGAGTTGGTTCATTTTGTGAGGAATTGGGGTTAGGTTTCCAGACATTTTGGGGTTTGCCAAATACTTGAGTATTTGTCGGAAATCTTTGAGCTGGTGGATTTGGGTGTCTCTGAAAGTTCACAGGGCCACGAGGAAATCGTGAATTCTGTTGTTGTGGAAAGGTCATTGGTCTTGGTTGTACTGTCGTTTGTTGAAATGGGGAAGTAAAATAATTTTGCGAATGCGTTGGGTTATAATAATTTTGTGGTTTCCTAACTACAAAATTAGATTGATTTGATTTTTGAAGATATTTAATATTATCTTCCTCACCAATGTACTGTATTGCTTGGGCAAGAGTGGTTGGTCTCATTGCACGAATTGTAGCACCTAATGGTTCCTTTAAACCAGCTAAAAATGTTGTTAATGCCTGTTTAGTAAAGAATGTACGTTTGCATTGTCGTTCGGCAGCGTTGCAATGCAAATCGATGTAATTACAAATTGTATTTAACAAATGAATAATTTTTTCATGAAACTGATATGGAGTTTCATTTGGTTTTTGCCTTAAATTTACTAAATCTTGGTTTAAACAATTTTCATTTCTCTGATCATCGAAATTTTTCAATAGCGCATCTTTTATTTCGTCCCAATTATTAGCACCATGTATTGCAACAATTTCCTCCGCTCGGTCTTCTAATTTATTTAGAATGCCGTTTATTAACAAAGTGTTTTGAAAATTGTCCCTATTTTGTATGTCAAAATAATGATTTAATAGTGACTCACAAACATTAATGAATCTATGTAATTTACTAGGACATCCATTAAAATTTGGAATAACGGATAAGTTTTTCATATCTAGCACTGGTACTGCCATTGTAATTACTTTTAATTAAAACTTAATTATTAGAATCCTTTAAATTATAGTATTACTTAATTTATTGTTGAAAAAATCTTACTATCTAACTCTAAATCCAAATTGTTTTCGCAAGTGGAATCAATGGACAGAGAGGAGTCTGACATGAACAAAAAAGTCTACTTACATCAGCGGTTGCATCGGCTGCTAATCCTTTTAGTTTTCCTTGATGGAGTTCTTTCGGTTAGCACCTGATATATTTTTTTGAAGTTCACTTTTTCGTTGAAGAGTTGAAACTCACAGGATTGTCTATTATAGATTTCCCACGAAAAATCCGATCCGACTGCGCCACTTAAATACCTCAGAGCCGAATTACCGTTTTTAAAAAACAAATTTTCCAAAAGTGGAATTTTATATTTTAAAATTTAATGCAAGCGACTATCATGAATGTTACATCAGAACTGAGATTATTTCTAACAAACTAGATGCACAAGGCATTTATGCAATATAAGCATTTTACAAAGAATAGATAAAAGTGTCACTGTTTTATATGTCTTATATAGGGAGGCCACAACATAACTCGTGTCAGTTTTTCAATATAGCCCTGGAGAAAATCTTTTGATTGGTATGTACCACTTCGAAGGAATGTGGGCGTTACACATTCACTGATCGTTATCTCTATTTACGCTTTACGCACGATCATCCCGTCTTTGTTTCCAATTTGGCTATAATTTTTCTTGGGGTACTGTATATTTATGTATTCTGAAACAATGTATAACATGGGTATATAAATTAAAGATAAATTTACTTATTTGCCTATTGTTTTACTTTCCATATTTACCATCATCCACACACCCAATTAAGAAGCTGTAGGAATTGGTACTATTGACCTAATAGTGCAGTTTTCCTTCAAAGGGACCTATAAGCCCCATAAAACTAGTTCCACTAGATTAAATATCTAGTTTAAAAAGAACCAAAAACTTCATAGAATTTAGTTGATTACGAAAGTTGAAAGTTGACCAACTAAAATCGAATCGTGAGAACGCGCTTAATCCAACTCTGTTAAAGCCGCCATATTGGTGCTACAATAAGCTCCGCCCAGTGGTACCGTTATTTCCTTTTCTATTTATATCGTATAGCGTCTCCTTATATTCTATCTCTATGGGCGAAACTGACGTCATCAGAACTTTTTTCCCAGGAAAGTGTTATTTTTTCTGAACATTTTCTATTAAAAAAGTTTTTTCGTATCTTTTATATTTAAAAATATACAGGGTAAAATAGTTTGGAAAATACCCTCAATTGCATACGAGTTAGCCATGATGTAATCGAATAGCCTTTGGAAAACAATGAACTAGGGCTGTTGACATAAGTTTGTTTAGTGAATATATTGATTGTGTCAAATAGTTTGCGAGTGTGAATTTATTTAAATAGCGCCGAAATGTTTACAAACAATGAAAAAGTAGATATGATTTTAATCTATGGTGAAGTTACATTTACATCATTGCACACTGATTTTGCTATCTGTTTTCCTTTTCTCGACGAAAATGCATTTTCATTACCTCGCAAAATTCTTTCCAACCTAGCAAAAATCTTTGCATTTGGAGCACGACGTTCGGGATATCTCTCTCGATAGATGTCGATGGCTCTTCTCTAATTTTTTTGAGCTATGGTGAAGCTACTTTTTCATTGTTTGTAAACATTTCGGCGCTATTTAAATTAATTCACACTCGCAAACTATTTGACACAAACAATATATTCACTAAACAAACTTATGTCAACAGCCCTAGTTCATTGTTTTCCATAAGCTACTCGATTACATCATGGCTAACTCGTATGCAATTGAGGGTATTTTCCAAACTATTTTAACCTGTATATTTTTAAATATAAAAGATACGAAAAAACTTTTTTAACAGAAAATGTTCAGAAAAAATAGCACTTTCCAGGTAGCATAAAAAAGTTTATGTTCCTGGGAAAAAAGTGCTGATGAGTCAGTTTCGCCATTTTCCAGCAGTGGGATTCTGGTTTAACGATACGATACAGCTCGACGACACGACATCAAACTCGATGTCATATACAAATTGACAATGGTAACGATTCCGGAGTGGTATCGTCGGTATTTTGAACAAATGGGAAAAATCGTATGAGAATTATACTTCAAATCACGAGAGATGACCGTTACGTCACAAATCAATTTATAATCTTCAACGTATGCTTCAAGCGTTCTTTGTTTACAAAATGGTAAAACGAGAGAGACAGGGAAAGGAAGTCCATTATAAGTGACTGTTAATATCTCCGACTGACGTTGTTGATAACTAACGCAGTACTGATTTGATTCTTACGAATTATAATAATGACGTAACGGTCTTCTTTCGTGATTTGAACTATATGTTCTTAATCACGCCTCGCTAGATGGCGCTGTGACTAATGTCAAAATATGACTAAACCGTGAACAACAAATAGTTTACAATGGAAAGTGAGTGGTTTTTTAAAAATAGTTTACTTCTGTGAATTCTGATGCAGATATATTTAATATATTAGTGAAATACGTATAACGTAGGACCACCTTATGGTAAAAATTTCTGATAAATATTTCATGTTATGTGAAAATAAATACTTGAAAAAATAAAAGTTCGGAGTAGTGTATACTGTTTCTTCATTTTTTTATATCTCAACATTCCCTAATATTCTCTAATAAATTAAGAATTATATCTCCTCTATATCTGTTAATACGAAATCTTTAGGTCCCCCTGCGACTTGCTTTCCTCTTTAATGAGTATTTCCATGTCTAAAAAACAAAAATGTAAATTGTACAACTACAGTTATAAATGGATACAAACCTTCTGCCATTTTTCCACTGTCCTCTCCCGAGCCCTGAGCATTTAACTGAAAGCAAGTTGGGTAATTTTTTACATTAGCGTATCTCCGATTTTTCACTTTTTTTTTATCCATACATACGTATTTTCGTCTGGAAATCACGAATCTGAAGTCAATTTTATCCGCTCTCCTATACTTTCCGAGATATGGGGGCCGATGTACCCCAAAAATGGCATATCGCCATTGCCGTAAATGACATTTTATTCAGCGATTTTTATCATTTTCATTATCACTAGTGCTTATTTGAAAACTGCAGAACGTTTCTGTAAACTCGCTTTGGTTACTTTATTTGTTTTTAATAGACATAAATTGTTAATTAATTGATAACGCATATCGCCATTTTCCTCAGCAAGAACTAGGGATTTTTACGTTGTTATGTTGGCTATTCTTTCGCGCGGTCTCGATATTCATATTTCTTCGAATCTTTAAAGAAGGAATATGAATTGCTAGTTGTGCACACCTGACCTCGGCTCGGAGCAACATATTATTATATGTTCCTTCTTTCAAGTAACAGGTAAAAGGAGTGTAAGCCCGCCTGTTACTTAAAAGAAGGAACATGTAAGCTACTAGGTCAGGGGTCAGGGTGTGCACAACTTTACTAGCAATTCATATTCCTTCTTTAAAGTGATAGCCGTGCCTGAAAGAAGGAACATATAGCTTCTTTAAAGTAACAGGAATAACAGGATACCTATAAGTATTAATAAGGACTTCAATTTTCTAGCAATATCCGCAAAAAATGGACGGGCAATTCAAAACAACTTAAGCGTGCTTTGAAAGTTTGAAATCAAATTGATTAAAATACGAGAGGCTAAATCGCCCAGTCCGTACCAACGTTGCCAAGTGTACAAAACGTGTTTTCATGATAGTGCCGCAAGATTGCGCGCGGGTGCAGTATCCTTATATGTTAAAGAAGGAACATTAGTTTATCACTAAATAAATATCATAAAAACACTCGCAATAGACCTCATGCCTGATGCATTTAATAAAAAAAAATTCCTTTAATCTAATAAAAAAAAATTCCTTTATCAGGGGAATAACACACATATCTAACCTGCCTCCGGCTATCGCCTCCGGCTTCTAACTCGCAATAGACCTCTTAAAAAAAAAATTCTTTTAATCTAATAAAAAAAAATTCCTTTATCAGGGGAATAACACACATATCTAACCTGCCTCCGGATTCTAGCTCGCAATTAATAGATCTCATGTCATGCCTGATGCATTTAATTAAAAAAAAAACAAGAACATGTGGGATTTGAACCCGGAACCTTCTGCTTGCCAGCCGAGCTCGTTTCCGCTAGGCCATCACACCACTGACAAACTGCGTGTAAAGAAAGAATAAGTTCAGTTAGGTTTCGGGTAACACGTTCTGTACACTTGGCAACGTTGGTACGGACTGGGCGATTTAGCCTTTAGTGATTAAAATAACTGAGCAAATTGCCAACATAACAACGTAAAAATCCCTAGGTCTTGCTAAGGGAAATGGCGATGTGCGTTATCAATTAATTAACAATTTATGTCTATTAAAAACAAATTTTAATAAAGTGACCAAAGCGAGTTTACAGAAACGTTCTGCAGTTTTCAAATAAGCACTAGTGATAATGAAAATGATAAAAATCGCTGAATAAAATGTCATATACGGCAAAGGCGAGATGCCATTTTTGGGGTACATCGGCCCCCATATCTCGGAAAGTATAGGAGAGCGGATAAAATTGACTTCAGATTCGTGATTTCCAGACGAAAATACGTATGTATGGATAAAAAAAAGTGAAAAATCGGAGATACGCTAATGTAAAAACTTGCCGCAAGGGTAGCCCATAATTTGTTCTCCACTTGAGGGCACATTTAATCTTCCCCTTACTAAATCACCATGTAGTTTCATAAAGTCGCAAAATCTGCGACTGTCTGTCACCTTAAACGTCATATTGCCACAGAACTTGATTGTTTTGTCTTTATTTTAAAATGTATTTTTAGGTTAGAATTCCCTTGAGAGTGGGAGGTGCAACCGTCGATTAGAAGGGTACAACACTAGGGATTGAAGCGAGATACATATATCGTTTACGTTTCACGACATCTAAATATGTATCGTCTAAAACATTCGTTTTCTCACGATTTGACGACAGTCGTTTTAAGACCGGAATCACAAATATGGGCGATTCGTATCGTCACAGTATCGTATCGTCTCTCCGGAATCCCACTGCAGATTTCGAAAAAAAAATTTCTAGCGTAAAATGTACCTTAGTGCACCCCAAATTAATCCACGTAAACGGTTTTGTGATAACTTTTTTCATTCTCTAGATATAGTTCCGAGACATCAACTTTGGGACACCCTGTAACGTAACGTAACGTAACGTAACTTGCTACCCCCATAATTTCCTTATTTATAAGGTAATAAAAAAATTAAAAATTTCATCTTATTGCATTTTTCGCATACTTTTTAAGTAAGTTATCAGATCATATCTCGTCTTCTTCAAATAATGATTGTTGTAAAGATAAAATAAATATAATTTATCTGTTATTGCAAACGGTTTTTTTATTAATAACTTCCTTAATATTACTCGAAATATACAAGTATTACTAGGTTAGGCGGCGCCAGACCCTACGGGTCTGGCTTGCCTAACCTATCTCTGCGAGGCTCAGTAGTTTTATCTCGGGGTTTTTAATTGAAAGACGGTTTCTAAATTTCGGGAAAAAATAGAGTCCGACATGGGGTCGCGGGGTCGGGGAGTTGGAAAAAATTCAAGATTATAGGATTAAAATTTGAGAAAAAAAATAAAAAGTTCAGAGCCCCTGCGGGGCTCTACTTAAGAAATAGTAATGGAACGGCCCCTGCGGGGCCGACGCATCGTTGTCTTAATTGTGGTTGGTCTGCTTTGCAAGCTTCACATACGTCTCGATATATACCAAAATTCGTCCTTTTGACCATGTTAAGGCAATTGCGACATTGTGTTTCATTTGGACAACTGTCTCGAAATTCTTTTTTCTGCACTGGGTTCTCAATTACACACTTTTTGCACAGTCCAGTGCATGGGTTGATAATTTGCTTTCTCCATGCAGTATAGCAATTATGGCAAATTCTTGAATTATTGTAACTATACGGTTGTACTGCTATTATTGGTTTTAATTTCCACTCTCTTGGTAGGACCATTGTATGCACTTCTGTTTTTAAGACACGATTGTGTTACGTAAGAAGTTTGAATGCGTTCCTCTTGTGGTCACTCTTGGTTTAAATAGCTAATAGTAAACTTGACGCCATAGGAAGAGCGTCACCGTCACGAATTATAGAAAACGGAAGAGGTTTAACATCAAATCAGTTGAGTTCCAACATTTAAAGATGGCTTATAGACGATTCCTCACTGAACTGGCAGAAAATGATATGGGTGCAATGGTGTTACACCGAGATGGTGTAAATCAAGAGCTTCCGGACTTGAATCAAGATGCTGTCCACCGGGAGGATCCCATCATCGTGAAAAATATCAATGTCGACCAAGAGGGTGCCGACTGGGGAGATGGCAACCTGGTTCCCGTCAGTGTAGATGAAGGTATTGGGTGTGATGTGGAAGACGAAGCCGGAGAGTTAGCCTTCTCCGGAAAAACATTAAACAATTATGATGATCGGCGGATGCTATATTGCACATCAATGTCTTTTGTCATAATCAGAAACAGGCCGGATGCAACCAAACACTTCCTGTGTGGGCTATGTTATATATCCTATACACGAATAGTGTCCGGACGTCACCAGCATGTAAATGTTCACAAAACGACGACGTTGGATGGTGCAATGATAACGAAATGTAAATGTTGCGGCACAAACTTGCTGCAATTGCAGTATGTCATACATGTAATAATGTAAATAAAACAATTGCATGAACGATACAACGTGTTTTACTAAATTAGATATTTATGGTAGTTATTTATAGTATGAGTATAAAATAGTACTATTCTATATACAAATGTCAAGAAATTATTATGATATTAAGTGTTCACACAGGTATGATGTTTTGGAGGGGGTAAATGTATAAAATGAAGTTCTTTGCTGCTGTTGCTCAGTTTGTATTGAGATGGAGACCGAACAACCTGTACAAGATAGTACCGTCTCCTCAACTACTGGTGACTCCACAGTGATGGCTCCAACATGCTCTATAGACAGTGAGGTCATACAACATGCCAGTAGCCCAAGTGACTGGTGGTCGATGGAGACGGCGTCCAATTCTCGTGCTTCTTCACCGTCGGCTTGGTCAATAGAGACGGTTCCTAATTCTAGGCCATCATCTCCAACGGATTCAACTGTGTCCAACCTCACAGATGACCAAGTGTTGGAACCAGAAGAAGATGATTCGTTATAATTAGTATTTATTAATGTAAATTTATATTTCATTTTATTTTTAAGTTTAATTGTACATATTTTTTAATTAATAAAAATATTTGCATACACTTTTGTGCCACCCTGTATATTACAAGTTGTAAAAATTTGTAAATCATATAAATATTAAAACAAATGAACATATGAATGATTTTATTAAAAAGTATTTTGAAAAAAGGGTTATCTTTTATTTATTTATTTATATTTATTATTATTTAAATTAAATTAAAATATCTCAAGATATAAACTGATTCAAAATAATACAGTTCTAAATGTATAAAGCCGATAGCTTGGGTTGATTTTATAGCCTAAGGCCCTAAGGCGCTGTGACCCTGTCTGGTCAACACGGATCGATGAGCAGGTAGTTTTTTTGTTGAAATTATGAAATAGACCTAACTCTTTCGGGGCGTTCGAATAGCCGAGCGGGCGAACACGCATCGAGCTTGAGATCACTCAGACGATCACGAGTTCGAATCCGGGCGCCCCCCGGAGACAGGAGGAGGTGGTTCTCCGTTTTTTTTTAAATTTGACCTTTGACCTTTCCTTATATACCACTAATTTTGATTTTCATGTGTTTTAAATTCGATTTTTTTTTATTTATTTTTTTTATATATATTATTAACCTATCCTAACCTAACCTAACCTAATCTAACTAATTATTTTTTTTTAACATTTTTTATTTAAACTTTTTTTATAATTTTTTTTATTTACTCTTTAAAATTTGTTTTCTGACCTAACCTAAATACTTTTTTTGGGATACGAGGGTAATTTTTGAGTTAGACAAGTTTGTAATTTTATTAAAGTTTTTATTAATTTTATTATTAAGAAAAATGTATTAAACTCTTTATTTATTTAAATTAATTAACCTTTACATTATGTGTTTATTTACAATTACTTATTCTAATTATTCATGTCAAACATGTACTCATAATATGTACAATTACTTACTACTAATAAACTAACTACAAATATTTACAATGACTTAACCTAACTTTTATTTTTCTTCTTTACAATTACTTAACCTAATTATTCATTTATACGCTAATTTAATATATACAAATACTTATACTAATCAATATTTTTTTTTTACATTTTTACATATAAAAAAATTTATATATTTTTTTTATATTTTTTTTCACTTTTTTTTTATTAATTTTTTTATTCATTTTTTTATGCACAATACTTATTATTAATAAACTAACTACATATATTTACAATGACTTAACCTAACTTAATAACTAGAAAAATAACTGCATAACAAAGCCTCTCCACCATGTGTGTTGTGCAAGCCTTACCGCCCGACTCTACTTAGACCCGATTCAATTGCTCTCAACGCCCTTTCGGCTTTCTCCAAAACGACGCGGCGCCCAGCTATTTCGGCTAACTCTTGGTTAGCCTGGCGAATGGCTTCAGCTAACCTTGCGTTAACCTCAATTTCTCGGTCCGCATCACCTTGGGTTGCTGCCACTTTCTCCTGATATTCTGCCTTAGCCGCAGAATAGAAATTTAAGAAGTTATTTAATATATTTCTATTCTCAGGCTGAGACAGAAATACATCCGGCTCTGAATCGGAAGAATCCTGAGCCGGCTCTAGAATAGGTAGTGGTGGTGATAGCGCCACCTGTGGAACCGACTCAACTTCTGAGGGATGTTGAATCGGTTCTGCAAGTGGCTGCGACACCACCAGAGGAAGTGTTGGAACCACCACATTAGAACAACTCGGTTGTTCTAATGTGCTGTTACCACTTAAAGGCGCCGGTAATATTGCATTAGAGCAACTAGGTTGTTCTAACGGAATATTCTCAGGTAAAGAAACCGAAACAGACGTTTTTGCTGGTGCCTTTTTACCTCTCTTGCCCTTAACAATTTTGAAAACCTGTTCAACAGGTGTTGGTGGTGTTGCATGAGTAAGAGGGGTAAGAGGCGTTGGCATAGCGGTCTGTAAGTCGATTATATTTTGGATTGCATTGTCCTCCTCAGTCTTCGGCCCCAATTTAATTATTTCAACAGTTACTGGGGTCGGATTCCGAGAAGGACGACGCATTCCTTGTTTCGGTTTCTTTACAGCCTTTCTCTGTCTACTTCCTAGCGACGCCGATGATGACGGTTTTATCCTTTGAATTATGATTTTGTCGATTTTTGGATTTTTCACAAAATCGTCATCAGAGTCGTCGCTATCTACAAGCGACACCGTGGGTAGGTGTTTAGAGCCAGAGAAATTATTATTATGATGTCGTCCACCCTGACCACCTGAGCCGGAATGTAAAGATTTACTTTTAAGTATTTGATTTCTCAAAAGTAACACCTCACCCTCAGCCTCAAGGTTATCTTGAATTTGCCGTACTGCATTTTGGTCGACGATGGCATCGAAATTAATTCCGGCGCCATCCTCGGGCAAATGCAATACAGGATATTCCGTGTCAGGGTGGTCAATCGCGTGCGTCCGTTGGTAGCCAAAATACGCCTGTTGAAGCTGTACTTCACCATTATTAGAGGCTTGCGAGATGGCCTCATATAAATTGTTTTCCGCCGGGATTATAACATCTTGCAGAATATTTATTCCGCAGGTAGATGGCCCCGGCGGTGTTGCAACGTTCGCCGAACCCTCACCCACGCTGGTTGCGGCATTATTTGCATGTTGCTGTTGCACTACAGTACCAGCTTCTGTGGGTGCATCAACAATATTGCTGACAATAGGGTCCGGCACAAAATTTTGTAAATAGGCCATCAAATTTAAACCTACTAATGCAGGTGATGTACCCTCCAACGGGCGTTTGCGACTACCACCGGCCGCATTCTTATTTAGGTGTCTTACCATTTTCACAAAACGAACACAAAAACGATTAAACACAAAAAACAATTACAAAAATGCGAAAACGGAGCACTTTTTGTGGCACTTGTACACACGACGAAAGTTGAAGGTGGAAAGAATTTTTGTAGCATCTCAAAGAAGCTCTAGACCACTCTCGCCCCTCCACCTCTGTCACTACTAGAGAGGTTGGGGTGGTCAACTTCTTTCTCATTGGTCGATATAATATCACGCCACCAATGCTCGCTTTCTATTGGTTGAAGGAAACCCACGCCACTACGTAACGGAGAGCATTATACGATTGTGGCGCCAAGCCACGCCGTGCCAACTGATGTAATTACATCCATGACTATGAAATGACGCCAACATTGTTGCCACGTAACCCAAGCCAAATACCACACGATACAAACTTAGTAGAGTCGACGCCAGCATTGTTGTCACATAACCTAAACTAATCTGTACATCATTGAAACTAAACACAAATTTAACAATGAAGGTGTGCTTATCCTTGCAGCAACATAATAAAGCGATGCATTATTTTAAATTGTCACTTTGTGGTAATAATTAACAACAATTCAAATTCAAATTGAAATTTATTAACCAATTATTATTACATTTTAGTTACATAATTAATTTTAACCTTAACCTAAAATTGTACAATTGTCAAAAAATGTCTTACATACATACAATATTTGATAAGTATACAGTTAAACTAAGAATTTAATTTATAATGTATTTGTTGAAATCAGTATGAGTTCTCCTATATATATTTTTTATTAAACACATTTTCCAAAAAGAATAATAATATTCGTAAAGTACATAACTTAACTTAGTTTTAGACCCTTGCATTGAAAAAAATAATGTTTCAATAAGTTTTTCAGTGAAATATTTTTATTCTTGACTTAACTCAGCTATGGCAGCGAGTAATTTATCCAACTTTTCGTTTTTTACAGAACAATTTTCAACTTCATTTATGGCTGACATTAACCAGCGTATGTTTTGTTCAGGTTCGTCCTGAAAGAATTGTACAGGGTCATCACGCGAAAATGTCCTTTTTTGAAATAACTCAGCCATTTTTCATGTTATGACATAGATTTAAAGACATTTTAAACTAGTTTTTTCCACAGAATCTAAATTTTCAGTCAAAAAAACAATAACGAATCGCATTTCAGAAATACGACATAATACTTTCTCTTTTAAATAGAACTCTCTATATATTTTGAAATATTTCGATTCTGCTTCTCTTTCTGAATTCAAAAATGTCAACATATCTTATGTTATCTCAAATGGTTTTTGAGATATTTAGATTTGATGATATTAAAATCTGATATATAAATCTGACGATATTAAAATAACGTTACCGATTTTGTTAAGTAAATTTTGAAAACAAAGAAAAACATTAACCATATTGAGAAAATTATCTCTGAGAAGCATAGAATGTTGATTTCATACATTTATTTAACAAAGAAAATATTAACAAACATTAAAAAATTAAAAAAATATTAACAAAGAATTAACAATGTTAAATATAATAAATAATTTTAGATACATTAATGCATTTATTCAATTTAGTAATTACTCAGTTTTCATAACAAAGTCTATTCCGCCGTTTTAAATTGTTTAGAGAATTCCTGATCATACAGGGTGTTAGGTACTGGTCATTACAAACTTTGAGGGATGAATCCCCATCAGAAATGAGGTCGAAAGAAAAAAAAACTTTTTTAAATCGGTTTTTCACCGTAACTTTTGAACCGTTGGACCGATTTTAATCAAATTTGAACCACAGTTTAGTAAAATAAGTATTCATCGAACAATAATACCGCGAATCATCAAAAATTTTCAGGGGCGTAGATAATAGGAGGGTGTCTCATTTTTTCTACCCTATTTTTACCATCCTCTAATTATTCATTGATATTTTCGGATTCTACGTTGAATTTAGAAGAAAAAGTTACTCTTGCACAATTTTGATTAGAGGCTTCGTGTTCGAGATATTTAGGTTGTTGAAAGCTTTTAAAACATGCCGAAACGCAGAATTCATGATTTCAAAATTGAAAAATTTTCTGCACATCTTCAGATATTAAATGGAACTAGCATATTTTCAAACTGCAATCTAAAATGATATCCAGATGTGACAAAAATTTAAAATTCAAAAACATGAATTCTACTGAGTTTTACAACACAACATACCGTTTGCTTCATTTAAATAACAAAAGATCCAATTAAATTATTTATTCTGAATGAAAAAATTTATAACTACTATGATAGATTCATTGGAGATTTTCGAAATGATCACCTCCAACCTCAACACAAGCGTTACAGCGCTTCAACATCGACGCTTGCACTCTAGTTAAAATCTCGGGTGTCTCTCGAATATCTTCAAATGCTGCAACTATCCTTCCCCTCAGCTCCTCTACAGTGTTTACTTGGGTTTTATAAACGATTTCTTTGACGTGTCCCCATAAAAAGAAATCCAACGATGTCAGGTCAGGAGACCGTGCTGGCCATGACACGGGACCGCCTCTCCCAATCCATCTATTTAGAAAAGCCTCGTCGAGGTGGTTCCGCACAACTCTAGCAAAGTGTGGTGGCGCTCCGTCGTGCTGAAACCACATTCTTTGATGGAGGGCAATTGGAACATCATCGAGCAGTTCTGGTAGCGTATCTTCTAGGAATTGCAAGTAGCTGGCCCCATTCAAACGTGCGGGAAGGAAATATGGTTCCAACAAATGATCTCCGATGATGCCACCCCATACATTTAGAGAGAACCGATTTTGAAAACTTCTGATGAATTTTGCGTGCGGGTTATCGTTGTTCCACACGTGATTATTGTGTGAATTGAAAAGGCCTTCACGAGTGAAAAGACTCTCGTCCGAAAACAATATGCTTCCTGAGAACAGTTCATCTTCTTCGCATTTCCGGATATACCAGTTACAGAACATCACTCGATTGCCAAAATCATTTTCATTCAAATCCTGGACTTTTTGACGATGGAAAGGGTGTAGCCGGTCCTCGTGCAAAATTTACCACACGACAAAATTAGAGACTTCCAACGTACGTGCAATGCTGCGTGTGCTTGTACCGGGATTTTCGGCAATCATCCCTAACACCATTTCTTCCACCATAGGGGTTCGCGCCGTTCTTCTGGGACCGAGGCGATGATTTTGTGGCCTTAACAATCCAGTTTCACGCAAACGCCGGTTAATTTTTTCGAATATCGTGTGAGATGGTCGCCGTCTATTTGGAAATATCTGAGAGTAAAGTCGTTGAGCTGCTCTGCCATTATGATGAGTATCAGCGTATACCGCATGCATATCAGCAAGCTCTTCCAATGTGTAAATGTCCATTGTAATTAAACGATTCAAAATAAGCAACTTTTGAACAGATCCTACTATCGTAGACAATTATTATCGTTGACAAGTAGGATTGTTGACAGCAACTGTCATAAATCAATCCTTTCGTGTCTAGTTGTCTACGCCTCCTCGATACAAAATTAAATTAGAAAGAATTCTGCGTTTCGGCATGTTTTCAAAGCTTTCAACAACCTAAATATCTCGAACACGAAGCCTCTAATCAAAATTTTGCAAGAGTAAATTTTTCTTCTAAATTCCGTAGAATCCGAAAATATCAATGAATAAAAAAATAATTAGAGGATGGTAAAAATAGGGTAGAAAAAATGGGACACCCTCCTATTATCTACGCCCCTGAAAATTTTTGATGATTCGCGGTATTATTGTTCGATGAATACTTATTTTACTAAACTTTGGTTCAAATTTGATTAAAATCGGTCCAACGGTTCAAAAGTTACGGTGAAAAACCGATTTAAAAAAGTTAACTTCAACACCCTGTATCTTTTTAAGGAAGCATTTTAGGACCATGAGTTTTTTTTTCTTTCGACCTCATTTCTGATGGGGATTCATCCCTCAAAGTTTGTAATGACCAGTACCTAACACCCTGTATAATTGTGATTGTTTAAGTGATTTATCGACGGCGGTTTAGACTTTGTTATGAAAATAGAGGTAGACATATAGAGCAATTACTAAATTGAATATATGCATTAATGTATCTAAAATTATTTATTATATTTAACCTTGTAATATTTAACATTGTTAATTCTTTCTTAATATTTTTTTATTTTTTTAATGTTTATTAATATTTTCTTTGTTAATTAAATGTATGAAATCAACATTCTATGTTTCTCAGAGATCATTTTCTCATTATGGTTAATGTTTTCTTTGTTTTCAAATTGTATTTAACAAAATCGGTCACGTTATTTTAATATCGTCAGATTTATATATCAGATTTTAATATCATCAAATCTAAATATCTAAAAAACTATTTGAGATAACATAAGATATGTTGATATTTTTGAATTCAGAAAGAGAAGCAGAATCGAAATATTTCAAAATATACAGAGTGTTCTATTTAAAAGAGAAAGTATTGTCGTATTTCTGAAATGCGATTCGTTATTGTTTTTTTGACTGAAAATTTAGATTCTGTGGAAAAAACTAGTTCAGAATGTCATTACATCTATGTCATAACATGAAAAATGGCCGAGTTATTTAAAAAAAGGACATTTTCGCGTGATGACCCTGTACATCAGAATGCCCCCACGGTAATGTCTTAGTTGTATTGGGAATAACGAATCGCTTATCGTCATACTGGCTCAAAGCCACTTTGTTCTTTACTTCGGTATATATATCATGCAAATAGCTTCTAAACGTATTCATCTTTCTAAATATCAAACCTCCTCGTTCAACGATTTGCTTATAGTCGTCTATTGATAACTCTTTTTGAATGACGGATCTTTTTACACCTTTAGCTTTTTTTAATTCATTTGCCAGAGATTGTACACAATATGCCTTCGCGCCTGTTCCGTAAAATCTAATTATTGGGTCCGCGGGGAATTCGTCTTTAAAATTACCTAAAATTGACACACCCTTAGGTACATTAAATATATTTCCCACTTGATAGTTTGAAGTATCGAACTTGTCGGGATTGTCTATTATAAAATCGTAGAAGTTATCTGTAAAAATTTTAATAATTAATGAATCAGTGTCTGTATATAATAAAGCGGCGTTTTCACCAAACTGACTTTTAATTATGTTATAGAAAAAATTGTATAATACCGTCTTGGATAATTCCAATATACAAAATCCTACATAGATTGGTTTATTGTAAAGTACCTTTTGTCTACCCATATGAATAGCCACGAAATCCTCGGTAAATATTGAACATGTTTTAAAGTTTGGGCGAGATATTAGTGCATTTGCACCCTTACTACGCCTAATACTCTCCCAGTGAGTAACCAGCTTTATGTCGGATCTGTTATCAATATTTTCCATTGTTTTACCGTATATGGAATTATTCATTAATTTATATTGGTCTCTTTCAAATTTATTTGTTGCGTTATTTCGTAAAAGAGTATTAAGGTTAATGCAATTTTGCAGCCAAGCCGATTGATTGAATTTAAGGATTCTATGTGTTTTTAAAACCACTAAACCATTATTAACAGCCTGCCTTAAATTTAAATAATGTACGATATATTTGTTTTTGTCGTTTAAATTTGGTATTAACTTCGCTAATTTTGATTTTGATTTGGGTGGAACAATATTTTCGACTAAATATGGGAGGTCCGAGTGCAAATCGTGCAAATGTTGTGGATAATGTATATCTACCTCTAAAACATATCCGTGGGGGTCATCCTCCAAAATAGTCATAATATCTAATTCGTCAATTTCCGCTTTGGACAGCCATTGAAATCCCCCCGTTGGTAAACATTGACTCATTGAATATCCGTACAAATTCGTTGCATCGAGGTAAGTTATGAATGATGATGGGTCGTTGGTATCGTAATTGGGTAGAAATTTATTATTTGCAATATGCTTTCTTTCTGAGCACTGACTTAAGCCGCCCCGTATCCCTTTTTTAAAAAAATGAATCATATCGATTTCAGTTAATAATTGTAACTCCACCCCTGTTAATTTTAACATAGCATCCCACGATAAACCTGGAGCTGTATAGTATTGAGCTGGATCCAATTTGTATTTATCCAAACAAATTTCACGAAAGTTTTCAAATATATCTCATAAAAGAAGCACATCTGATTTTAAATAAAGATCTGAATAATCCCCCAAGTTTTTACATTCAAATAAATTCCACACATCATTAGCACGTTGATAATCCGCAATCGATATGTGTTCATTGTTTAAATTATCATAAAATTCCTCTTTGGCTGGTAATTCCAATTTATTTAATTTTTCTAAACTGTCCAAAAAACTATATGGAAACACACCCTTCTGTCTCATTAAATTGAATTTGGCATTATCGTTATAGAAACTTCGTGTTACCACCAACTGGTTATCATCTAAACTCACACCCAAATTTTGTAATGATGCAGACAAGAACTTGAAACTATCGATAAATCGTAGCTGTAAAAATTTTTTCTTTGTTTCACCCTTCTTATTTACATAATCGTGCATATAAATGTGTTTCGTAAAGGATATATATTTTTCTTTGTTTTGTGCTATTACATCAACCTTAGCTCGGTGTTTACAGAGCTCTTTCACTAATAGGTGATTATCGTAATTACTTAACCCGTGGAATATAATAGGTGTAAATTTGGGTAATTTATAATTTAAATTGCAGATGGAATGTGCAGCACCAAAACGCACTTTACCCGTTAAGTGACAATGGTCTCTAACTTTTGCATCCTCTCTCTCGAAAGGCTTATTACATATACCGCATGTGGTTGCATTTTGGTAGTCTTGGCTTTCTTGCGGTGTAAGAGGAGCCATTGGGACTATGTTTTTCATATGTTGATTATATATTGCAATGTTATTCACTAACGTACCATGTAAAATGACCTAATTAGAAATACCATGTAAAAATCAAAATTAAAATGAAAATTAAATTCTTAAAACATAAATAAATAAAAATATTACCACCCTGTACAAGAATACTTACAGTAAAGTCAAAAAGGATATTATAAAATAACTCTAGATCATCCTCGAACAGGAGAAAGTTAGCTACCACAAAATAAACTCATCATGGACTCAACGCAGCAAAAACCTCCAACGCTGGAACGTTGTAGATGCTAAAAAAGTAAACTATCAGTAAAATTTACAAAGTATTATCACATAAAACAAACAAAGGATAGAAAACTACAAGATAAACATGAAATATGCTAGTTTAGACGAAAAAAATGTACAATATGTCAACAAAAGCACAAAAAACTTGTAAAAATATGACTTGTCACATGTGTAATTAAAGTTTAAGGAAATATTAGTAAGATAACTGTGTAAATAGATAATAAGTAACTAAAATAGACTTGATATAGTGAAAATTCAGTTCCTAAAATAAAGTGCATAAGTGAAAGAAAAATAAATTAAAAAAGTGTGACGGTAGAACGGTAGATCAAAATTCATCCCAACGTAATACTATGAAATGGACATCCAAACGTAGCAAATAAATTAAAGAACGAGAAAACAAGCAAGAAACCTGAAAAAGAATCAAGATAAAAGGGAAATTTCAAAAATAAACTGAAAAATACAATACAGAAAATGACAGTTGGCTATGATTTGACATAAATATTGCAAATTTACAAGAAAATTTAACTTACCTGGCAACGAACAAAAGCAGGAGAGTTGTTGATTCGAGAATTTAAGGCATCCTCACGCCAGTTTTAGCTCCTGAAAAATATTAGAAAAATTACCAGAAAATCGCTGAAATATTGAGAACAATAATATTCAGAAGTGTGCAGAGGTTAAGTTACACGGAATATCACAGAGACCAAGCCACAGGAGAGGCATGAAGTAAGAAAAATACGTAAAAACCCAGGTACTTACCATAAGCTATCTTAAATTGGAAGCTGGAAATTTTCACAGCCGACTACCAGTAATTTAAGTGCATAAATATAAAACAGCACTGAGGTCAACGACCAAATTTCATGTACTGTCAAATTTAAAAAGACATTGCGAATCCCACGGGGAATTTCGGTATTAAACCAAACGTTAACGAACTTTTTTAAATTTAAGAATAGATTTAGTAAGGATTATATACTGTTTATGTTAAAAGTTTTGACTATCAAGTTTAAATATTAATTTAAGAATTTGTTTGAGAGACAGTAAGTCAAATATTGTAAACTGTGTAGTATGATAATAAATTCAATATTGTGCCGACATCTGTTATATCTGATGAGAATTAAAGTAGCATAATTCAAAGAATCTGACTATAAAATCCTTTAAAGGCCGCAACCCTAAATACAGCCTAAAAGATATGTGAGTAGACAACTAATAAGACATAAATTTCTTAAAATCATATATTTACAATTTGACAAAGTTTTAATAATAAAATTATAATTCAAATATAAAATAAATCACTAGAAAAGCCAAGGGAGGTAAGTTTTTCCTGGTCGAACTTCATCTAGAGTACTAAAAAAGAGAAACAGGGTTTAAAAACAAGAACCCAAGTAAGCATTCTTGTAAAATATAAAAAACACATGGTATTTGTAATTAAAATCAATTAATTAGTATTATAAAGTGCTATAAGGTGTCTGAAAGATTTGCAGTATAAGTAGATCAAAGTGTGGTAAGTAAAATAAAAGAATTTTCCAAAAATAATTAAATAATAAAATATTCTGAATAAAAAACTATTTACATTTCATAAAAAGCATAAATAAATAGGCGATCCCACCTGAGAATATGAGCAAACATGCAAATTAAAAAACGTGCAATAATAAAATTGAAACAAAGCATTCTAAAATAAAATAAAATAAATTTTTTTAAAACCCACAACCGAAATATTCAAAGTAGAAAATCAAATAAAATCCTTATGATATAGGCCCATCAACCGTGACAGGCAAAATAAAATATCATAACAAAATTGGCGCTCCAACGTACGTGGCACGTTTTCAGAATTTAACAATTCAATTTAGTAGTTAATGGACTTAAGATCAGGTAAGAAAGTTGGAAAAATGGTGAACACAGAAGAAGAAATACAAAACACATCCACACAACAAGCGGGAGACACCACAGACACGACACCACAAACAGATACAAACATGCTCACCAGGTTAATGGCAATGATGACAGACATGAACCAAAATGTACAAGGGATCAACAAAAAGATAGAAGAAAACGCTCAAGACATGAACAACAGATTGGAACAAAATGCACAAGAAATGAACCAAAATGTACAAGGCATGAACCAGAGTGTGCAAGAGATCAACAAAAGGATAGAAGAAAACACTCAAGAAATGAATCAGAATGCACAAGAAATCAAAGAGAAAATGGAAAATTTGGAAGGAAAACTCGACAGAATTCACAGAGAAGTCAGAGAAGAAGTGGATCAACAAATCAAAGAAGCAAGAAAAGAAATAAGAGGAGAGATACAACAAGGAGTGGAATCTTTAGTAGAAGAAGGTTTCTCAGTAATAACCAAACAACTGGACGAACAAACGAAGAGTTTCGAAGAATGTTTAAAGGAACAGGACGATAGAATCACACAAAACTCGCAGAAGATTAAAAATTTCACACCAATAACATACACACACGCACAGACACACAGTGCTACAGAAATATCCTTCGGAGACTCAAAATTGCATCCGAAAATTTACATGACACGTTTCAAACAGTACATCAATAATCTACCAGGCATAACAAACATAAAAACAATCATACAAGACTCGTTAAAAGGGGAAGCTGAAATATGGTACCAAATGATTGAAGACAGGTATGAAACGATCGAAGAATTTGAGACGTTATTTTTAAAACAATACTGGGGAGAATATACTCAACAGAAAATACGATTTAACCTTTTCAATGGACGTTACTACGAAAATACCAGCCTATCGAGGGAGAAATACATCCTAAGAAAAATATACAACATCAGATACCTAGAACCAAAATTTACAGAGCCAGAAATGGTAACTTATCTAGCTAGACACTTCAGAGACGACATAAGGAACGTTATTGTCACACAGAGGATAAACACATTAGATGGATTAATAGAATACCTACGAGAAATAGACGATTATACTTCCAAACAAAGGGACAATCGACAAAATTATTCCAAAAATGACAATAGATACAAGAAGTACGAAGGACAAAACAGGAATGAAAACGAAAATGAAAATAGAGGTTTCAAAAATGGACAAAAATACGAAAAGAAGCAAAATTGGGATGATAAACAGGGTCAAACATACGCACAGGTCACAAACATAAACAAAAAACAAGAAAACACGAATCAATCAGACACAAATCAGGACATGAACAAAATTCAAACAACAGCCCAAATACACACCCACTCACAAAACCAGGATTTTTAGATAGGACGGTTTTAAACACTTCTTACCAGCATATGAGGGAGTTTATAGACATTGTCAATGAAAATGGACAAACGATAGAAATTAAAATCAGTAATTTACCAATCATAGAAATAAAATTTCAAAATATCACTTTAAATGCATTAATCGATACAGGGGCAGAATTAAGCCTTATTAATGAAAATATTGTAAATGAATATTTAAGTAATTTCAAAAATAATATAATGAGAATTTCAAAGGTTTCATTGATAGATGCTGGGGGAAAAAAATTTGCAAATTGTAACAAAGTGCTAAATGCTACATTTACGGTTCAAAATGAAAAAATTCAAGCAGAATTTGTGATCATGGGAAATATGAATTTTGATGTTATTATCGGAGAAGACATTTTGACAAAAATTAGAGCGAAAATAGATATGGGGGAAAGAAACGTGAATATAAAAGGTAAAACGGTACCTATAATAAAAAGAAATAATAATGAAATTAAGAATATGAATGACAAACGAGTCAAAGAAATAAATAAGGGGGAAAATATGTACAAAATAAACAACTACAATTCGCTAAATAAATTAGAGTTAAATTGTCCAACTAAATATAACGACATAGTTCATGATCTCATAATAAAATATAATTCATTGACAAATTATGTACCGCGAATAGCAAAAGGCTACACTCATTCATTAAATGTTGATCAAAATAAACCTTTTAAATGTAAAACCTATCCAATTCCATATCATTATCGAAACCAAGTAAATTTAGAACTCCAAAATATGATAAAAGCAAATGTTATAGAACCGGCAAGGACGGACTATATAAACCCACTTGTAGTAGTAAGAAAAAAGGATTCCACGATTAGATTGTGCCTAGACGCTAGGAAATTAAACGAGATAACGAAATCACAATTCGATTCACCACAGGGCATTGACACAATGTTAGCATATATCGGAAAAAAGACAATATTCACGAAATTAGATTTGAAAAATTCATTTTGGTTAATTCCACTAGTAGTAGAATCGAGAAAATACACTGGTTTCATGGTTGACGGACACGTATACCAATTTAAAGTGGTACCTTTTGGGTTGCAATCGGCATCATCTGCCTTAGTAAGAGCCATGCAACAGATCTTGGATAAGTACGAAAAATTTTGCTTTCATTACGTGGACGACATACTTATATTTTCGGAAAACGATGAACAACACTTGAATCACTTAAATACCATAATGAACGCGTTAGATGTCGCAGGTTTAAAATTAAACTTAGAAAAATGCCAATTCTATCAAAACAATGTCAAATATTTAGGATACCAAGTAGCAAAAGAGGGTATAAGTATCGATAAAGAAAGACTAGACGAAATTAAAAATTATCCCAAACCAAAAAATTTAAAAATGCTAAGAGGATTTCTGGGTATGTTAAATTACTACAAGAAATTCATTCCAAACATCTCAGAAATGGAGGTACCATTGATAGAACTCCTTAGAAAAGAGACGAAATGGACATGGGACGAACGCAGACAGACAGCTTTTGACAGACTAAAGACCAGCTTTCATAAAAACTTATTATTATACAGCCCTGATTTTGCAATACCATTCATACTCCGAACAGACGCATCAGACCACTCAATAGCCGCGGAACTAAGCCAAATACAATCAGGAACAGAAATTCCGATATGTTTTATCTCACGAATTTTAAAACCGTACGAGGTAAGATATGCTGTTTGTGAAAAAGAAATGGCCGCGATAGTTTTTGCTATAACCAAATTAAAATTTTACCTAACTTCATCACGATTCATTCTAGAAACAGACCATCAAGCTTTAGCATCTCTAATGAACAATCGCTTTGCAAACAACCGAATTTACCGTTGGTCGCTACTGATTCAGGAATTTTCATTCGACATAAAACATAGGCCAGGTAAAGACAACGTAACAGCAGACGCAATGACAAGAAATACATTACCAAACATACAAAATCCACACCAATTTACCATAGCACTAAACAGACTAACCATGACAGACGGACCTTTTACAGAGACAAACATACTACGAAGCCAAGAAAAATTAACACACCTTAGACACATACTACAGACGAAAGACATGTACAGAGGACATATTTTAAAGAACAACATCATAATAAAATTAATAAACGACGACGAACTATACGTAATCGACACCGACCTGACCGAACGAATAATACAAAACCTACACATTACATACGGACACATAGGAGTACGAAAAACCTGGTTAGTGTTCAGAGAAAACTTTTACGCAGAAAAAGATTTACAAATAATAAAAACCATCATAAATAGTTGCCACATTTGTTGTCTAGGAAAAACCAAAAATCATAAAAATAAAAATAATGTAAGCAGTATAGTCACCAATGAACCTCTTAAAATAGTAGCAATAGACTACGTGAGTAACTTAATAAAAACCCACAAGGGATATAAACACGTTTTAGTAGTAATAGATTGTTTTTCAAAGTACACAAAAATTTACCCAACTAGGAGATGTAACACGAAAACGACAATAGCCATATTAGAAAATTACTGCAGAGAAATAGGGAAACCACAAAAATTTTTGACAGACAACGCAACTTACTTCAACAATGACAGATTCACTCAATACTGGACACAACGAGACATAGACGTAATTTTCACAAGCATACGACACCCACAAGCAAACCCAGCAGAAAGATACATCCAAGAAGTATTAAGATTTCTGAGAATCGCGACACAAGACAGACATACGGACTGGATAAGACACATACCTACCGTAGAACACTTTTTAAACCACACACCCAGTACAGTTACACTAATTGCACCCATAACCGTAATTTTTGGAGTTAAACCACAAAGACCTTGGTCGAATGACTCAGAGTTGAACTTAGAGGCTATACAAAACAAAGCCAGGAAACGTATACAAGATAACGCTGAAAGGTATTGTAAAAGGGAGAATGCCAAAATTAAGCGAGGGTTAAAATTTGACTTAGGCGACTACGTGATCGTAAAACGTTTAAAAGTAACTAATAATCGTAGAGGGATTTGTGCAAAACTCATGTATCCGTACGAAGGCCCATACGTCATAAGTAAAATAATAAATTTATGCACATATGAATTAAAATATCCAAACAGTGAACTTATACGAGGAAAATTCCACATTGAATTACTATTCCCATATACAGCAGATAACCTGAAACAAAGTGAGAATTTAGACATTAGCGAATAATATTCCATGAAAGTTTTAGATGAATAAAAATTTTGAAAAAAATTAAAAATTTATTATTAATCAGCGAGGGAATGCAATGTTATTCACTAACGTACCATGTAAAATGACCTAATTAGAAATACCATGTAAAAATCAAAATTAAAATGAAAATTAACTTCTTAAAACATAAATAAATAAAAATATTACCACCCTGTACAAGAATACTTACAGTAAAGTCAAAAAGGATATTATAAAATAACTCTAGATCATCCTCGAACAGGAGAAAGTTAGCTACCACAAAATAAACTCATCATGGACTCAACGCAGCAAAAACCTCCAACGCTGGAACGTTGTAGATCCTAAAAAAGTAAACTATCAGTAAAATTTACAAAGTATTATCACATAAAACAAACAAAGGATAGAAAACTACAAGATAAACATGAAATATGCTAGTTTAGACGAAAAAAATGTACAATATGTCAACAAAAGCACAAAAAACTTGTAAAAATATGACTTGTCACATGTGTAATTAAAGTTTAAGGAAATATTAGTAAGATAACTGTGTAAATAGATAATAAGTAACTAAAATAGACTTGATATAGTGAAAATTCAGTTCCTAAAATAAAGTGCATAAGTGAAAGAAAAATAAATTAAAAAAGTGTGACGGTAGAACGGTAGATCAAAATTCATCCCAACGTAATACTATGAAATGGACATCCAAACGTAGCAAATAAATTAAAGAACGAGAAAACAAGCAAGAAACCTGAAAAAGAATCAAGATAAAAGGGAAATTTCAAAAATAAACTGAAAAATACAATACAGAAAATGACAGTTGGCTATGATTTGACATAAATATTGCAAATTTACAAGAAAATTTAACTTACCTGGCAACGAACAAAAGCAGGAGAGTTGTTGATTCGAGAATTTAAGGCATCCTCACGCCAGTTTTAGCTCCTGAAAAATATTAGAAAAATTACCAGAAAATCGCTGAAATATTGAGAACAATAATATTCAGAAGTGTGCAGAGGTTAAGTTACACGGAATATCACAGAGACCAAGCCACAGGAGAGGCATGAAGTAAGAAAAATACGTAAAAACCCAGGTACTTACCATAAGCTATCTTAAATTGGAAGCTGGAAATTTTCACAGCCGACTACCAGTAATTTAAGTGCATAAATATAAAACAGCACTGAGGTCAACGACCAAATTTCATGTACTGTCAAATTTAAAAAGACATTGCGAATCCCACGGGGAATTTCGGTATTAAACCAAACGTTAACGAACTTTTTTAAATTTAAGAATAGATTTAGTAAGGATTATATACTGTTTATGTTAAAAGTTTTGACTATCAAGTTTAAATATTAATTTAAGAATTTGTTTGAGAGACAGTAAGTCAAATATTGTAAACTGTGTAGTATGATAATAAATTCAATATTGTGCCGACATCTGTTATATCTGATGAGAACTAAAGTAGCATAATTCAAAGAATCTGACTATAAAATCCTTTAAAGGCCGCAACCCTAAATACAGCCTAAAAGATATGTGAGTAGACAACTAATAAGACATAAATTTCTTAAAATCATATATTTACAATTTGACAAAGTTTTAATAATAAAATTATAATTCAAATATAAAATAAATCACTAGAAAAGCCAAGGGAGGTAAGTTTTTCCTGGTCGAACTTCATCTAGAGTACTAAAAAAGAGAAACAGGGTTTAAAAACAAGAACCCAAGTAAGCATTCTTGTAAAATATAAAAAACACATGGTATTTGTAATTAAAATCAATTAATTAGTATTATAAAGTGCTATAAGGTGTCTGAAAGATTTGCAGTATAAGTAGATCAAAGTGTGGTAAGTAAAATAAAAGAATTTTCCAAAAATAATTAAATAATAAAATATTCTGAATAAAAAACTATTTACATTTCATAAAAAGCATAAATAAATAGGCGATCCCACCTGAGAATATGAGCAAACATGCAAATTAAAAAACGTGCAATAATAAAATTGAAACAAAGCATTCTAAAATAAAATAAAATAAATTTTTTTAAAACCCACAACCGAAATATTCAAAGTAGAAAATCAAATAAAATCCTTATGATATAGGCCCATCAACCGTGACAGGCAAAATAAAATATCATAACAATATATTCCTTAAATCAGCCTCTATACGTGATACAAATACTTCGGCTGCATCAGCACCTCGGTACAGCTCAAACTTAGATAGAGAATTGTCAAAAGAACATTTTATGAAATATGCGAATGAGTAAGTGTCATGTTTAAAAGTTTTATTTGTGAAAGAACGTTCGGGGTTTGGCTCGCAAGTATTGATAGGTTTTAAAATCGATTCCAAATCAGCATATACTACAAATGGCACTTGCATTTGTCTTTCGAAATTCTCAAATTTTAATATATTTTCTGCAACTTCCTTTCCGAATTTATCTACCCGTATTTTTGTCGTTGGCGTTGTGGTGTAAATGTGATTACAATCGTTTCTCTGATGTTGAAATAGTTGACGTTCATTATTAAAATATAATAAGCAACCGTCACAAAAATGTTTTTTATGATCGCTACCGGAAATTTGGGTGGAAACTAACCTAGATATATCTTTTATCCAACAGTAGTGACTGTTGGCACAATCTTTATTGCAATGGTGATTATCATCATCACACTCGCTAGAGATCAATAACAAATTTATGTGTGTATACAGTTTTCTCCCCGAGTAACGCAAAGGTCCTACAACTTCATACTTTACTCTATTATTTTCAAATATCTGTTCTAACCCATATACGTTAATTGAAATATTGTTCATTTCCTCAAACTTTGAAATATCTCGTAATTTTACTGGAGAACTCATACCTGTTACATTTAATACTGTTGAAAAATGCGGATATGACGCTGTGTCTGATGTATGACCATTTGCAGGGTATAATGCTGAAGTCACAGCCCAAAAAAAACAACTTTGATCCTGGTTTTCTACATTTATCACAGCTCCCTTATTTGCAAAATATTTTTTTTTTTAATTTAATGTAGGACGAACCTCCCATAGGACTATACTTGTTGACATTGATTTCAAGAAATGTAATTCGTTCAAGAGCCCACCCTAAAAAATGAATAGTCGTTAATTATTATTCCCATATTTTGATAAATATTAACTTACCCGAATCACGTTCTTGAAACTCCGTAGTTTGCATAATCATAGAATCCACAAAGCTGTCCAAGATATTCCTCAGATCCATGGATTCATCCAAAATTCTGTTACTGGTATTAAATGATTTCATCTCTACCAGATCCTGTGTAGGTAATATGTATCTTGCGAACGTTTCCATATTCACTTTAATGGCTTTATGTATTTTAAAAACTTCTTCCAATAGATTTAAAATTTTGGGTCTGATCTCGTTGAAGAACATTGTGTAGTCTATATGATTATTTTCACTGTGCACACGATACGTCACAATCCTGTTCCTGAAGGCACTTTGGACAATTTCCACACCATTCGTCATAGGAACACAAGACCTTGTTCTATGTTGTAACGTTCTTTTATGTGACCTCATCTGAGACATTGTTAGAGTCACATTACAGCAATTACATGTTTGCATGTTTGTTGATGTTGAAGGAAATGTGTCCGCTCTAAACTGCTTTGCTGGTGGAGATCCATCATGGCTTGGTTGTATACATGATTGCCTTTGATGACGTCGCAAATTGTCACCACGCGTAAAATTTTTACCACAATCAGTACACACATATATTTTCACTTTCTACTACTATAGAACACTAGGCTACACAATGATCGCATGTTAACTCCTCTCCCGCTTTTATAGAGATATGATAGAACTCGCCCACCATCTGCGTATGAGAATGAAATGTGACACTTAATTGCCTCCCACAACCATAATTACCTCCCACCATACTAATTACTATCATACACTTACATACTTGAAATACTTATTGATACATATACTAATTACAATTACAATTGCATCACTCCAATTGCCACCATAGTAGTTACATCAAGTCTAATTACCGACAATACTATAATTACCTCTATATTGTAATTACAATCTAATTACAGACATTACTCTTATTACCTCTATTGTAATTACAGTCTAATTACCGACAATACTATAATAACCTCCATTGTAATTACAGTCTAATTACCGACAATGCTCTAATTACCCTAATTACCGACAATGCTCTAATTACCCTAATTACCCCCACCAGAAAAAAAAGTGGTGGGGGGAGACCGGGTTCCGGTATAAGTCTTCTACTATTGTTATATTGTTTAGTTATAAAAAAAAATGAATAAAGTTAAAACTGTTATTTTGAACCGTAACAACCACCCCCCTTCTCAAAGGAATTTACCCCGTAAATTTCTTAAACAAAACTAATCAGGAGCAATCATTGCGTGCCAATTTTGAAGGTAATTTAAAACATGTTCCTATTTATTTACTTTTTTTTTTTTTTTAAACCCTCCATAACCAACGACCACCCAGACTGCCATGCTAACTATAGAGCTAACAAACCTTATCCACAAACTTAACATAAATGAGACTTAAAATGCACGATGATGTGTAACCCATCCCTTGGTTAACATCAGGCTAAACCATATAAGAACAACAAACCTCGGGACTTAATAAGCATTGGAAGTAAGTCGCCCTAATTTTACTCCACGAGCCAACTAGCCTAAATACAAAAATCTTAAGACTAACACCACCACGACAAGGCTTAAAATGCATGGGAATGATTCGCCTCACGATCACTCCACTTACAGTTCCCCAACTTGCGGGAGTCTTCCCCAAACTACCACAGTGACCACCCACCCTATCGACCGGCAACTGGGAAGCAGTTACGCCATAGCACCACGAGAGGGCCCTGGTGTTAACCGGCCTCGACCAAGCTAACCAAAACTTAAACCTTATGCCAAGTTGATCCCACTCACAATCCCAGACCTCCTACTTCCAGCTTATCATTCAAGACAGTCAGTCGGAATGTAACCACTCACAGTGAGAACGGAGTCCCTCTAAGTAAAAATAAAAAAAATAAAAAAATGGGGTTTTAAATATATGTTCACACATATATATCCTACACCTACGCTAATCTCACCACGACAGTACATAACACTTACCTAGTGGGTTCCAGCCAGCTAAGTAAGGTAAACGGAAAAATAAACTATTATTTAAATACAGGATCCAAATAATTGACCTAAATACACCCATAAGTTGATTAACCACACAAACACAGGGAAACAGCAAAATCTAAGACTTTCAGTATATACAACATTTATCACACATCCTTACACACTCACTTCTTTTTCACACCATTCATTCACACGATTTTCATTCTCACTCTACATTTATATCACTATCATACTTCCTAACATTCAACCTCATCCACAGTGGCTGTATTCGTGCACCCCAACCACAGAGCATCACATCATAAACAATCATACTGATATTACTGATTCCTCATCTTCATCTGGATCCATATAAGGTTTTAAGTCTTTCACATGCCATGAACCATTGCATTCCGTACCAAATAAATCTTCTAACGTATACACACAATAGCCTATTTTCTTTTTAACTTTGTACGGACCTTCAAATTTTCCTGCAAGCTTAGCGGTAAAATATTTTGCTGCATCAGACTGTACATACTTTCTTTTCCATACTAAATCGCCTACCTTAAATTGAACGTCTCTTCGTCTTAAATTATATTGTTCCCGCGATTTAGCGTATGCTTTTTCTAACCGTTTCGCTACCAAACTACGCATTTTTTTAAGAGAATCTAATTCTGTCACGTTAGGGATATTGTCATCATTACTATCATTATTAACCATGTATTCAGAACCGTGAACACACATTTCTTTTCCAAAATTAATAAAATAGCTGTAGCTTCATGACGTGCAGTACGTAATGCACAAGCTAAAGCACTCAAATTTACGTCCCAATCTCTCTGATGATCTTTAATATAAGCTGACATCATAGTTTTCATTACACGATTATATCTTTCAGTATTATTCGGAGCTGGATGATAATTTGGATTATACAAAATTTTTACGCCATATTTTTGAGTAAGCTTCACAAAATCTTTACTGGTGAATTGCACGCCATTATCACATCGGATTAACTGAGGTACGCCGAAAATATGAAATACTTGTTCTTCTAGTATGGTAATAATTGTTTGAGCCAGAGCTCGTCTTATCGGGAAAAATAAATTGAATTTACTAAAATTATCGGTAACTACAAAAATGTACATGTTGCTCTTTTTACTTTTTGGCAAAGGACCAAATAAATCCATACTAACGACTTGCCAACATCGATCAGCTATTATTCTATTACCCATCAAACCAGCGGGTCTCTTTTGTTCAGGTTTTATTCTTTAACAAACTACACACGACCTAATATAGTTACTAATATCCGATTTCATTCGTGGCCAATAATATAACCGAGCTACACGATTAAAAGTTTTAAACACTCTTAGATGTCCTGCTATTTCTATATTATGACATTTATGTATAACTTCTTGACGTCTTTCTTTAGGAACAACTAATTTCCAAAAATCTTGGTTATTGCGCAATTCCGGAAAATCTAATTTAGTATGTTTATATAATTTACCGTCCAATATTCTCCACTTAGGGAATTTCAAAGGATTTTCCTCAATTAGCTTTAACATTTTAATATACCATTTGTCCCGAACGTTATCGATTTCTATGTTATTTACTTCCGCATTTTCGTCAACTACTATTCTTGATAAGGCGTCTGGCACTACATTATCTTTGCCTTTTCGATGAATCACGGTATAATCAAACTGTTGTAGCCGCAAGGCCCATCTTCCTAATCTACCCTGTGGATTTTGTAAATTGTCCAACCATTGTAAACTATAACAATCTGTTACAACCGAAAATTTTGCCCCTTCTAGATAACATCGCAACTTTTCTATGCTCCAAAGTACTGCTAAAAGCTCTCTTTCTACTGCCGAATATTTACATTCTTGTTTAGTTAAAGTCCGAGATAAATAACATATCACATGCTCGCTATCGCCAATTTTTTGTAAAAGCACTGAGCCTATCGCGTACGCCGATGCGTCTGTCTGTAAGATAAAGGGATATTAAAAATTTGGACACGTCAAGATTAGTGCTGACACTAAGGCATTTTTAATTCCCCGAAAAGAATTTTCGCAGTTTTCATCCCAAATAAATTTAGAACCTTTTCTCAATAATCAAGTCAATGGTGTAATGAGGTCAGAAAATGAGACTATAAACCGTCGATACCACGAGACCATCCCTATTAAACGTCGAACTTCAGTAACTGTTTTTGGAGCGGGCATATTGGTTATACAAGCTACTTTATCTGGGTCTACATGTAAGCCATCACGATTTACCACGTAACCTAAATATTTTAATTCCGGCCTACAAAAGAAACATTTTCCACGATTAAGTGTCAACCCTGCTTCAGCTAAACGTCTAAAAACTTCTGTCAATATTTCGATGTTTGTCAAAATCCGGGGCTATAACTATTATGTCGTCCAAATAACAAAAAACATATGGTTCTAATTCAGGTCCTAATACAGTATCAATTAATCTTTGAAAAGTTGCCGGAGAGTTATGTAAACTGAAAGGAAGTCTAGTAAATTGGAATAAACCTCTACCAGGTACCGTAAATGCCGTGTATTGTTTACTATCTTCGTCCAAAGAAATTTGCCAAAATGCACTCTCTATGTCCAGGCTAGTTATATATTTTGCCGAGCTTAGTTTAGACAAAATTGAACTTATGTAAGGCAATGGATAAGCATCTTTCTCTGTTACCGCGTTTAGTTTTCTAAAATCAACACAAAACCGTTGGCTACCGTCTTTTTTTGGTACCAAAAATTCTGGAGAAGACCAACCCGATTTGCTGGGCTCAACAACACGTTGTTTTATCATTTTATCTAATTCTTCGTCAATTATTTTCTGTTTAAACGGCGAAACGGGATAATATCTTTGTTTTATTGGTGGACTAGATGTAACAATTTTATGTTTAACCAGTGTAGTACATCCTCTTTTATTGACACTTTTAATGAAATAATCGTTTACTATCCTATCTAGATCTGTCTGTTGTTTTTCAGTTAAGTTAAATTCAATAGAGTTAACTGTGGGCGCTAACAAATTTTCTGTCGAAAAAAACCATTCTCCGCGTCGCATATCGGGAACTATACCCATATTAATCCAAAAATCAATACCCAAAATTAAACTGTGTCTTAATGTAGGCACCACGTATAAATCCATAACTTTTACAGCGTCACGTAACCTAATTGGAATGGTAACTAAACCTAAACATTGACAATGGGCTCATTTAGTGATATTTGCTTTTTAATTATTTTTAGCATTTTCCGTAAGTATTTCATCCTCTAAGTATATAGTGAAAAAATTAGATCGCTAGCGTTAATATTAACCCTAATATTTGATTTCAAATTCGTAACATATTTGAAACGGCTATGACGTCACACCACCCGACTCCACTGGTTCTATGAGTTATGCGGATATATGGATTAGATTTCACTGTACTAAGGACGAAGCACTTAAAAGATGAAATTACCACTTACGCCGTGTGTGTAGTAACTGCCGCCGGTATGAAACTATGGGAAACAAGCGAGCGGCCGACCGCTGCGAGTGGTGTGACGTCACATCGCTCTATTTTCATTATTTATTTTGAGGGAGAAGCAGTTGAAAAAAAAATTTTATATTTTGCACATTTACTAATTACAAGGTGTACTTTCGAAATATGAGTTAAAAAATTTTTCCTAAATGAGCCCATTATCATTATTCGCTACCGTACAAGATATATTATATTAGCGTCTCGTCCTCTAGATCACTATGTGTAGTTAATTCTCTCCGTTAGGTGTTGCCACGAATTTCAAAGTAAACAAAAATAAACTCTCCCTACTCTATGTCACATGTCATGTGTCAACAATAGACTCATTATTCTTTTTCGTGTCGTAGTGTACGCCACGTTTGTTTATGTGCTAAGAATTTCGAGGTGTTTTCTTGTGATTTTTTAGTATTGGTAACGAAATGGATCTCATACTGATATTAAGAGACATAAGAAAGAAAAACGATGAGTTAAAAAAGAGATTCTAGAAGAAATAAATCGAAAAATTGCAAGAGACATTTTACGGAAACGTCATAATATATCACAAATGGAAACAGAAAATGGTCGTCTTAGTGATGGTTCGTCATGTCAATGAGCCAGGGAAATTAATCTTTCGGGATTTTCACCTGAAATGTCGTTGGATAATTTTGAAGATTCCTCAGATTACAATAACGACACAGACGATGGCACAGTTACGTCTCCTAGAGCTAAAGAAATTATTAGACATGAGTTACCTATGTATTTGATGGTTTAACGAGTTTTAGACTAGAAGCTGCAAACACTATATTAAATGTTTCTAGGTAAACCTATGTCTTTCAAACGAGTTTTTGAAAAGTGCAACTTACGTATTATAATATACGTCTTCAAACGAGTTTTTGAAAAGTGCACCTTCTCTATACAATACCCACTTTCAAACGAGTTTTTGAAAAGTGCAACTTCCATGATCTAATATACGTTGTCAAACGAGTTTTTGAAAAGTGCATATTCTGCATTCTAATACACATTTTCAAACTAGCTTTTGTAAAGTTTAATTTTCGTATGATAATATACGTTTTTCAAACGAGTTTTTGAAAAGTATTATAACACGTCTTTATACGTATTCAAACGAGTTTTTGAAACATAATATTTACACACTTTAGTATCATAATATGCATATTATAGTTGTTTTTTTTTGTAAGTGCCTAATGTAAGTACCAGGAAAATAGTTATATTTGGTTTAACGAGATTTTAGACCAATTATATAGTAAGCCATTATTTGTGCACCATGCTATCGCCATACACATTTAAACAGTTATGGCTAAAGGCTAAAGTTTGTAGCAACACACCTACCTATGTTACTGTATTTCCTCTTTAGGGATCAGGGTATTGGAGAAATTTAAAGGAAATACTTTGTCAACTAGGATGGATCCTGAAGTATTGGCGTTACTTGGTCAAGAAGGTGCTACTTTAAATTTGGCATCTGATGGCATACACGAAGCTGTAGCCAAGAGATGGGAGAATACTGACTGGAGTCCAGTCACTGGACTCGAACCCGAAGTTTCGTTAAATCTACTTAAAAAAAGTATCCCCCCACTAATAATTGTAAATTAGTAGAGGCTCCCAAATTTAATCCGGAGGTATCAGCAGCTATTACCGAACAACACCAAAAGAGTGATAAAAGGCTTGCAGGTCTTCAGAATCAAATGGGAGCAGCTTTGACGGCAATTGAGAGGGCCCTTACCTTTTTGTTAAAGAAGGAGGGGGGAATAAACCTTCTTCTGATTGAGTTGATGAGTGACGCTGGGTGGCTAATTTCTGGTGTATACCATGCCGATTCGGAATCTAGAAAGTTCATAGTAAAATCGACAATTAATAAACATATTAGTTAAAGCCGCCAAAACATTAGAGCGCTCCTCTGCAGATCTCAAGGCTTCTAAAGCTAATACATCAAAGAAAGTTACACGTACTTTAAACTACCTCGATCTGCATTCAAGGCATATCGTGGCAGACAAAGAGCTTCCCAAAATCACCAGCCCAGAGAGCAAAGCATAAAGCCGTAGTTTCACTCACGACAGCAACCTCAACCGAGGGCATCCAGGCCTCAAGCCTCCTTTAAACTCTTTCTCAACAATAAAGGTAAAGTCTCATTGTTGTAGACTGAAATATTTTATTAAAAGGTGGCGATTGTTAACCAACTATCCTACCATTTTATTTTGGATCAATCAATTCCATTTGTTCAAAAACCTACTCAAAGTTACGTTTCCAAGGAACCTTCCTGGTCACCGAATGAAAAATTATAATTTGTATCCAAATTGATAATCTTATTTCAATAGGCGCTATTAGTATGTCCTCCTATCACAGATCAGTATCTCTCAAATATTTTCCTTGTACCTCAGCCTGATGGCTCTAGTAGACTAATTCTAAATTTAAAAAATCTCAACATGTTTATCACTACAATGCATTTTAAAATTGAGAATTACAAAACAGTTACAAAACTCATATATTACAATAATTGTTTTATGGCAGCTGTTGATCTTAAAGATGCAAATCAGTTAGTGTCCATTAAAGAAAGTCACAGGAAGGATCTTCGATTTAAATTTGAGGGTAAACTATGTCAGTACAATTGTTTGCCTTTTGGTCTTAATACGGCTCCCTATGTGTTCACTAAGATAATGAAACCTGTTTTGGCTTATCTTAGAAACAGAAATTTTATGTCGATGATTTTTTGTTGTTGAGATGTTCATACCAAGAATGCATGAGTAATGTGTCAGCAACTTGTAAGGTGCTTAAGCAACTGGGGTTTCTCATAAATAATGCGAAATGTGTATTGATTCCTAATCAAAAAATTAAGTATTTAGGTTTTCCATATGACTCAAAACATATGACTATGAGTTTTCCAAGTCAGAAGCAACTCAGAATTATACAGTTCATTGAAAAATTTGAGATGGGTAAAATATGCAAAATTAGGGAGTTTGCAAGGCTTGTGGGAAAGCTAGTTCCGTAGAAGAACAAGAAATAATTATGATAAAGAAATGATTATTTCTTCTGCAGTCACATCTGATTTGTTTTGGTGGAAGACGCATGTCAATGGAGCCAATAACATTAAAATACATAAATATGACAAGTAAATTTTTAGTGATGCATCGTCGTCTGGTTGGGGAGTATTATGCGACGGAAGACGCACACATGGTTTTTGGAGTAATAAAGATAAATTCAATCACATTAACTATTTAGCGATGCAGGTTGCCTTTTTTGGGTTGAAGTGTTTTGTCTCTGATTTATCGAACTGGACCATTTTACTGCGCATCGACAACAATACTGCCATTTCATATATTAATAGAATGAGCGGCGTGCAGTACCCACACCTTAATAAGTTAGCCAGAGACATATGACAATGGTGTGAGATGCGCAGTATTTGGATATTTGCCTCATATGTTGAATCATCAAAAATATAGAGGCTGACAGGGAATCATGTAGGTTGAGACCAGATACAGAATATGAAATAGTTGACTATGATTTAAAAAAAAAAAAAATTTTGTAAGTACTTAAGAAACCAGAGATTGATTTGTTCGCATCTAGAATTAATGCTAAGTGCAAACGATTTATCTCTTGGTATTGGGACCCAGAAGCGGAGACGGTAGATTCCTTCACAATATCATGGACATGTCCTGACTTCTACTCTTTCCCCCCTTTTGCTTTAATTACTAAAGTACTGCAAAAAATTATTTCTGATAAAGCTGAGGGTATAGTCATCGTGCTTTTCTGGCTAACTCAACCGTGGTTTCCTGTCTTTCAACGTATGTTAATTAAGGAACCCGTGTATTTTCAACCAGAGCATTGTTTGTAATTTTCCATTGACAGGACTCCTCATTCTCTACATCGGAGCCGTACCCTGGTTGCAGGGCTGTTATCAAACAAGGATTGAAATTTCGAGGAGTACCTGAACCTGCAATTGAAGTATCTTTATTGTCCCTGACAGAGTCAACATACAAGCAATACAACACTGGTTTAAGATTGTGGTGTGATTTCTGTTCAAACAAAAAGTTTAACTATCTTAAGTATTCGGTTGTGGATATACTGACTTTTTTGAGTAATCAATATGAACGTGGAGCATCCTACAGTTCATTGAATACTTTACGGTCAGCTTTAGCTCTACTAATTTCTCCTGAAGTGGGAACTGACTATCGCATAAAAAGATTCTTAAAAGGTGTTTTTAAATTAAGACCACCACAACCCAAGTATAAAATGACATGGGATCCCTCCAAGGTCCTAAATTTTGTATCAACATTATCTCCAAATGAAAGTATTAGTTTACAGTTGTTGTTAACTCAAAAATAAAAATAGCCATCTTACTTGCACTCATCACTGCTCATCGAGTGCAAACTTTATTTTTAATAGAGTTGCAAAGTATTGTAAACATGTCCAATAAAGTGGAGATAAAAATTCCTCTTAGAATAAAAACATCAGGCCAAACAGATATCAGCCAAATCTTTGCTTTCCTTTCTTTAATGAAAAGCCCCAGGTTTGCACTGCTAGAGCAATTACTTGTTATTTAGAGAGAAGTAGAAGTTTTAGAAATGTTAAATAAGTTACTTATTACTTACAAGAAACCGTTCCGTAATGCGACCCCTCAATCGATAAGCCGTTGGATTAAGATGATTTTACAAAAAAGTGTGGGATACATCAGTCTTTACGGTACACAGCACAAGGCTTGTACTTCCGCAGCTGCTAGGAAGGGTGTAAATCTGAATATTATTCGTAATTCTGCAGGCTGGTCATCTTCTTCACAAGTTTTTGCGGAATTTTATAATCGGCCTTTAATCGATGAGGGATCGTTTGCGGAGGCAATTATTATTAATAACTAGGTTAAAAAGTTATGCATTAAAATTGATATGATATCCAGGTTACCATTTTTGTGAAATAAATTTGAATAAAACTTATCCAAATATAAAAGTACCTACGAGTTGCAACAGCTTTAAACATCTACACATAGTGATCTAGAGGACGAGACGCTAATATAATTATTAGATTAAACGAACTTACCTTAAGTGAAGTTCAATCTTAATTATATGTGGCGTCTCGTCCGAATAGATCACTACCCACCCATCCCTATGTCCCGTGATCTATTCGATGTTGCAACAAGAGCTTTAAAGTAATGAGTCTATTGTTGACACATGACATGTGACATAGAGTAGGGAGAGTTTATTTTTGTTTACTTTGAAATTCGTGGCAACACCTAACGGAGAGAATTAACTACACATAGTGATCTATTCGGACGAGACGCCACATATAATTAAGATTGAACTTCACTTAAGGTAAGTTCGTTTAATCTAATAATTATCTCCGCTATTTAATTTAACTCCTATAGATTGTAAGATTTTCCAGCCAGCATCGCCTAAAAATGTTCTATTTGCTCCCGAATCTAACAAATCAAAGAAATCTTGACCTAAAATATTTACTTTTAAATATGGACATTCTCCTTCACCAACATGTGCTAAAATATAGTCAAGTACCGGGAATAATTTTTGTTCGTCACAGGTGGCCTTTATAGAATTAACGGAGGACAGTGTTCGGCCTTTCACTGCCTCGCCGGTCCGTTATTTCCCGAATTACAATCTGGACAATCTCTCTTTGTAAATCCTGGTCTATTACAATTAAAGCATTTAATGGCTAACTTAGTTCTACAATCACGCGCTAAATGATTAGGTTTGCCACAACGAAAACAATTTCTAGATTTATTAGGAGCTTGAGCTTGAATTTCACGTACTATCGGTCTACTAATTTGTGGTTTATTTCTCACAGGCGGTTTGTAATCTAAGTCCGGTTCACATGTGAGGTTGCCTGCAATAGGTGGTACAAAGTCGTCAATATTTTCTTTAATTCTTTCTATTTTTCTACAAGATTCTACTAAACTATACGGAGTTTCTATCTTATCAATATCTACACTTAAACGTTCCTGATAAAATGGAGCTATGTTTTTGCGCAATATTTCCATACGTTTTACATCCGGTATTCGATAAGGCATCCTATCAAACAAACTAGACATTGTCGCTACATAAATACCAATGGGCTCATCGCCTTGAGTCCGTTTCTCAATTTGTCGCCATAATTTATCTGAGGGAGGTGCGAATTGTTCTCTCATCAATCTTATTAGTTCATCCCAGTCAGATGCGGTTTTACCAACGAAATGATACCATTTTAAAGCATCGCCTATAAATAAGTCGGCAGCTGAGTTAAATAACTGTTGTTTACTAACATTACGAGTTTTGCTACAATCATCAACGCGTTGCAAAAATGCATTAAAGCTAAGAGTTTCATCGCCCGAAAATTTAAAATCCCATTTATATACGGGTATACTTTTATAATTGGTGTTATCTGAAGGTCTAGAACCGATATTTAAAGTATTCATATCTACATTCAAATCTGTATTAGTCAAATTAGGCGCCACCTCACTCTGATCACCCGTATTATTAATATCTGTGCTACTATGAGCCTGCGTATTAACTTCAATAAGAGTCGTTTCCGTTAAATTAAGTTTACTTGTATAGTCCGCAACTAATCCAGTTAACAAAGTAAGCAACTTACGTCGTCTTTCAATCAATTGTTCATCTGTACTTGTTATACGATCAATTCTATTCAATATATGTGCAAATTTTGTTTCAATCTTTTTAATCTGTTTAGAAGAACCTGTAAATGTAGTAATGCAGTCCCTAAGATTGACTAATTTTTTGTTACATACGTCCAGTTCTGATTCTGGATTTAAATTTAATTTACCAAGCAAAACATTACCAGATTTTTCCAAAATTAAAGCACCACGCAAACATTTTCTCAATACGTCAACAGTACCTGCTTCAGAAATTCCTCTACAATGTAATTCAAACTCTAATTCATCCTTCAACAATCTGTCCACATCAAGTTTAAATTGACCTGCCATTCAAAAGAAACTGAAATATCAAATTTTATGCACAATACTTATTTTTCTCTGCCTATATTAGTAAATTATTAAATTGTACTATCGACAAAAACAGCTATAATCAATAGTAAAAATATGTTAGTAGTTATCTCACCCTGTATAACAAGATATGACTTTTTTTTTTCAAACAAGCCACGCGTTGGAAGCGCCAATAACTGATACGTCAAATTCTCTCTCTTGGCGTACAAGATGGGTTCGATGTACGATGGTACTAACGGTATTTGCCGGCCGACTACAGTGGAGATGGTCGAGGTTCTTAATTATAAATAAATGATAGGAAATGGGCGCCAAGTAAATTTAACAGACCTGCCCAAATACCTTAGATTAACAACTAAATAAATTTACTAAATTACGTTACTTTCAATAGTACAGCCCTTGTGAAATAACTACCAACGCTGTTTCTGATTATAAAAATGTCTTTAATATTGATCAAATACAAACAAAAATAATAGAATGAATGACATACATAAGGTGAATTATGAAATGTACGTAGATACTATGCAATATGAACGCTGAATAACGCCAGAAAAGTATATGATTTAGTTATAGTATAAGAAAATCTAAGGAGCAGAAATTAAATTATCCTAAAAAAAATTATATACCTAATAACGTAGCTTACGTAAGCGGGCGCTATATACGTATAGTATATAAGTAAAAGATTTGTTAATTTATTGACCAATTAATTTCCGCCTAACAAAATCTCTAAAATAATTTTATCTGTCAAAAATATAAAAAAATTATATATCAAAAGTACCAAGACAGAGAAATTTGCACTTAAACAAAATAAAATAATTGTTCACTGTATGATTCAAAGATAATCTAAACTTGCGTGTTCCTTAGGATTCGGCAGCTCTCTGTTACTTCTTCACTATAACATTCAACCATGCAGGAAACCATAAAAGGGAAAATAACACAATCGTCTGAAAACGAACTGAACCAAGGTCCTGGAGGTCAAATCTGAGCAGCCAAATCTGAAGCACCTAACTGTGTTGTAATACTACCTACTCCATAAATTGGATTTGTTATAAAATAATTCTTCACCTATACACAAAAACCCTAAAAGGAAATTGTTCCTTATTAGTAACAAATAAACCCAAAAAAAAAATGTATTGACAAATAAAACCTAAATCAAATTTATTACCTCAGCCAGAGGGTTTCTTTCCTGACAGCAGTGTTGTCGGCGCCTCGTCCTTGTAAATAAATCCTTCTGTCGAAGAAAATCGATTTCAACTACTCGCTACACCATTAACAGCATGAAATCAACAAATATAGACCGTTAGCAGTATATCCCTTCTATTAAGGCTGGAATAATTCCAAAACTGCAAACAGCTACAAGAGACACCGAAATACAGCTACTTCGTCACACACAATATGGCTGACCTTTCTTGGTTACCATAATAAACTTTTTGTTTTGTTTTATTGTCGACTAAGAATCTATCGACTTGATCGACCTGCTTTTAGGGGTTTTATAGTATAGATGGCAGTCACAGGCTAATTATCGGATATAATAATTCCGTACCGAAAGATATGCAACCCACGGTATTGTATTCTGTATTGTGAATAACAAACCTTATTATATTTTTCTTTACAAAGGATAAGATAATGGAAATTGTACAAAATTTTACGACAAGCTAATAAAAATATGAAATCTGAAATTACAAGAAATTATTCAGAGGAAATTTTATAATTCTGGTATTGTTATATTGTTTAGTTATAAAAAAAAATTAATAAAGTTAAAACTGTTATTTTGAACCGTAACAAGCTCATCTTATGCTGTGATGCCAATGCACACCACATTATCTGGGGGAGCACGGACAACAATACAAGAGGTGAGTCACTCCCAGAATTTATCATTAGCAATAAGCTAGAAGTAGTCTATCGTGGAAACGAGCCTACCTTTGTCACGACGACAATGAGTGAGGTTATCGATATTACTATCGCGACACAGTGTGCGGGGCGAGTGATCAGTGAGTGGCATTTGTCTCAGGAACCATCGCTCTCGGATCACAGGTAGGTAAGATTTAAAATACAAACACCACCGGAAGTGAACCAGATGGGCAGGAATCCAAGGACCTGCGACTGGGGACTCTTTAATGAGATCCTGGAGCAAGGGCTGAAGGAGTGCCCATCGAAGCCACAGACACCGGTGGAAGTGGAACTGATGAATGAATTCATTACATCAGCAATAAAAACAGCCTTCGAGCAAAGCTGCCTCCTAAAAGAGAGGAGGCAGAAACGTGAGACCCCATGGTGGAATCACGAGCTCTCCTCCAGGAGAGCAGCGGTTCGCAGGCTTTTCAACCAGGCCAGAAAATCTGGCAGATGGGAAGAATATAAAACTGCCCGTATCGACTACGCATATGCCATAAGAGATGCAAAAAAGGAATAATGGAGAAAGCACTGTGAGGAGATAGAAAACACTCCGGAAGCTGCTAGACTCCAGAAAATTCTACAGAGAGACAATCAAGGTAAAATTGGATCACTGCAAATACAACAGGGTGACTACACAAATACCGAGAAGGAGACTTTGGACTTACTCCTAGAGACACACTTCCCGTGCAGTGTAGCTATCCCACGAAACCATAACGGTCCAATTGAAGACATACCTATTAAGAGGGCGTCTAAAGAAGAGTGGAAACATGCCAATAGCGTAATTAATATAACAAAACTTGAGTGGGCGATCAATTCGTTTGAACCATACAAGTCACTGGGGGTAGATGGAATATTCCCGGCACTACTAAAACAGGGTGTGAATAATGTGCAACACCCCTGTGCACATTATTCAGGGCCAGTCTGGCCCTAAGATATGTGCCAACCAGCTGGCGGATGGTAAAGGTGGTATTCATACCAAAACCAGGGCGCGAGACCTACGCCCAGGCCAAATCATTCCGACCTATCAGCCTAACAACCTTTCTCCTGAAAACCATGGAGAATCTGGTGGATAGGCATATCAGGGACGATGTTATGAACTCAAAACCTTTATATCGAAACCAATATTCCTACCAGACAGGAAAATCATGTGAGCTAGCCATACACGAGCTTACTCACAAAATAGAAAGGGCACTGGACAGCCAGGAAACGGCTTTAGGAACCTTTCTGGACATTGAGGGGGCTTTCGATAACACCTCATACGACTCTATAAGCAGAGCAGTGAAGAGACGCGGGGTCAAGCAGGCGATAACAAGATGGATTGACTCAGCACTCAAAACCAGGAAAATACAAACAATGCTGGGCTCCACGACAGAGGAGGTGTCGGCAACCGCAGCCGCAGGGGGGTGTCCTATCACCCCTGTTGTGGTTTCTGGTTGTTGATGAACTCCTAGAACAATTAGAACAGCAAGGAATATATGCGCAGAGATATGCAGATGCCATCACCATCCCGGCAACAGGAAAATTTGACGGCGTCACATCAGAAATGATGCAAAGAGCCCTCATAACGGTAGATAAATGGTGCACCCAGGAAGGTCTATCCGTCAATCCAGAAAAGACCACAGTGGTAGCTTTTACAAGGAAAAGAAAAATTCAGAACCTGAAGAAACTATTTCTTCGGGGAAAAGAATTACAAATGAGCGGTGAAGCCAAGTATTTGGGACTAACTCTAGACACCAAGCTGAACTTCAAAGCTCATATAGAGAAAGTGACCACCAAAGCCACGCGGGCTCTATGGGCCTGCAGACGAATGGTGGGCAAGAACTGGGGACTACAACCACGAATGGTACATTGGCTGTACCAAAGGGTTGTGATACCAATAATAACCTACGCCTCCCTGATCTGGTGGCACAAAGCTGGAAAAGGAGAGTCGTTGAGGAAACTAAACAAGGTACAAAGACTTGCGTGCCTAGGGATAACGGGGGCCATGACAACAACGCCTACCGCAGCTATGGAAGCGCTGCTATGCCTACCTCCATTAAATCTAGTAGTGAAGAATGAGGCATTGATAGCGACTTACAGGCTAAGAAACAACGGGTATGAGACCTTTTCAAGAAAAGGATATCATACAGAAATAGCCCAACAACTGGGAAAAAACGACTACTTGAAATGCAGTCTGACAGAATCAGCACTACTTATAACTTCACAAAAACCTTCGGGGTGATTAGGTGCAAAAGGCAGATGCGAAGTCACCCAAATGATACCATATGGTATACGGACGGATCAAAAACGTCAAACAGTACCGGAGCCGGAATTGCGGGAGACCAACCAGGGACATACTTCTGGGCAGCACTGCAACCGTGTTCAAAGCAGAAATAACAGCCATAGAGGCTTGTGCACAAGAAATGGTACGGATGTCATACACTAACAGAAGAATCCGTATCATCACTGACAGCCAGGCAGCTCTTAGAGCTCTGGAGGCAGTAGAAATACATTCCAAAACAGTAAGAAATTGCCTGAAGCCCCTGGCGAAACTGGCAGAACACAACAATGTGCAATTGGAATGGACGCGAGGAAAATTCAGGTAATGAGACAGCTGACAGGCTGGCCAAAGAAGGAGCAAAAAAAGCCTTGATAGGTCCCGAGCCGACATGCGGGATCGCATATAGCACCGCAAAAGGCGCAGTAAAGGAACTATTAAGACAGAAACACAACTTGCATTGGAGAGAGGCACCAGGAATGAGACAATCACGCATATTCTTAGGTGACCCATCCAAATCAAAGACTAACGAATTGCTGAAGATGAGCAGAAGACAGCTAAGATGTGCAGTGGGTATTCTAACAGGACACTGCACGCTAAACAAACATCTCACCAACATAAAGGTGAAGGATGATCCAGATTGTAGGATGTGTGGTGAAGAGGACGAAACACCTCACCACATCATATGTGAATGCCCGGCCTTAGCGGCGAGAAGGATTGCACATTTCGGTGAACCATCAGTGACACCGGAAGAGATAGCCAATGCTCCCATCGACCGTATACTTGCCTTCGTGGGAGGAACGGGTCTCATGGAATAGGGAGACCATGGGGGCACAATAAGCTTTAGCTTCAGTTCAGCGGGCCAAAAGACCGCAACCCATAAGGAAAAAAAAAAACCCATATCTTAAAAATCACATCACAAGCACTAAAAGTACTAGGTTGTATCACTAGGGACTCTTTCTTCTCTATCGATATATTTATAAATTACTCTACTCTTCATTGGTAAGGAGTATACTCGAGTATAGCAGTGTGATATGAAATCCTGTTTATGTTGTTGATAAAGTATTCATTGAGAAAGTTCAATTAAAATTTCTTAGACAATGTGCATTTAAGATGGGTCATCTGAGGGACAAATATTGCCATAGTGATATCTTGCGCGAGTTAAACCTTCTTTCACTAGAGCATAGAAGGGTAGTCCTTGACTTATGCTTTTTACATAAATTGATTAATGGTAATATGAACTTTCCTGAGATACTTCAATTGATTAACTTTAATCTAAACGATCGTAGAAAGAAACTCAGAACTCTTTAAAATACACATTATGGTCAAAATGAGCCTATTAGCAGATTACTACGAACAGCAAACTCATTCCATAAAAATATAGAGCTCTTTGACTCCTCACTGTATTCATTTAAAAACCAAGTAAAATCTCATGTCAAATCTCACGTTATATAATATACCTATATAAACTGATCTTATAACTTAATTTTGTTTATTTTAATTTTATTGTAATATTTTACCTGTTATCTTGTTGCAACGTGTCGTTAACTTCTATCTTAATACTTTGGTGTTATAAGAATATCTTAAAGTTTTTAAAGAAGTTATACACGCCACTGCCGGTAGCTCATTGACTCGGTAGATTTTTGGGCAGGGTAAGTTCTTGGTATATTTGTAGAGGGATAAATTTAGTGGTTGATTTACTAAACTAATAGGGCGCCAAACATTTTATTAATAAGTTTACGGTGAGATTCTAAATGTTAAATTATCTCAACTAAGTTCTTGATATGTTTAATAAAAAAATAAGAGACAATCTGCAGTAAGCAAAGTAGCACCTAAGGGCCATTAAAAGTCAAAAGATAAAATTTTAAATTGGTTTTATTAGAAGCCAATCAAACTGATCATGGTTTTATTATAAACCAAGAAACTGAGGTTACTATATACAAATATACAAAATCCAAAGACTATACAGTTTCCTTAAGAATATGCAATTGATAACAACTGTTTGAATATTAATAAAATTTATATGAAATTAATTTACCTAAAAGTTAAGAAAGTTTGAGAGTTATACGTTAATACATTACCTAAAATATTAAAAACGCTTAAACATAATAAAATTTCACCTTTATACGTAGATTTTATAGCTATAAGACCATTCGCATATTACAAGCGGTTTTACCAAAAAAAAAAATACTAATAAATTATCAACATCAAATGGTTACAGGTTTTTCTTTTTTTTATATATGAAATATAGTTAATACAAACGTTAAAACACAATAGGTAATAACATACCAACGTATTATCTTGATATAAGTGACGCAATTTCATTAAATAGTAAAAAAATGGAAAATTTACATTCTTAATATTAGACACTTAGCTGTCGGCTTCAGTATAACTTAACATCTCCGGATAAGACTATTCTGGTAGACTCAAACTGGTATTTCATAGCGTCCTTGCATCATAATTCCAGAAGAAAACTAGACATCTTTGCAAATCCATCAAAAGTGAGGTAACTCCATGTTCATATCATAAAATAAATAATGTAGACAAGCAAAATCCATATAGAAATATCCAAACCCATAGTATATGTGATAATCAAGATGACAAGAACGATGATCATAAAGGCATTACGAAAGATGATACGAAAAGCAACCAAAATATCTAAAATGGAAATACGTCTTAATGGCGGTATAAAATGGCGAATTTAAGCGTCTCGGAGACATCTTGAAAATTATGAAATATTTTTACTTACTTTCCCAACGAAGTCCTGTAGGTATTCAGTAATGAAACTGGAACTTTCCAAAAGAATTGCGGGTTATATGAGATGCCTATAGTAACATATTTGACTTTCAAAGACTATAAAAAATAGAAATTTAAATTACTAACTGTAAAAAAGGATTTTTAATCTCGAAATAACTCACCTAAATCCCATTCACTCAACACAATAAACTTCCATAATTTCATTAAATTGAAATTACCTATCGCACCTTCATACAAATCTGGTAGGTATAACTAAATATGCGACCGATCAACTTGGTGGTAAAGCAGCGACAACCTTTCTTCAATTACCCCGTGATAAATTCCATATCGAACACGCATGACCGAAACTAAGCTTTTTTAACTGACATATGATAAGTAATGTGAATTGCATACTCTTAAGTGTACTAGCTGAAATTAATCTAAATTACAAATTTAACTGTGGCGGCCAAACGCACGCTACATTGTTTCTGATTTATGTAATTTGTTCTATCTACTTATTTGTAAATTGCAAAATGGCTTAGCCGTATAATAAATAAATAAATAAATAAATAAATTTATTAAGCACTTCGCGAAGATTACAAAACCATATACTAACAGTCTTAAGAAAGGTGTTAAAATCGAGCATAACGAAACGTTCATTAAAACTTTCGAAGATTGTAAAAATTTATTAACTAATGACCCAATTCTCCAATACCCTAATTTTGAACTGCCATTTAATTTAACCACAGATGCAAGTAATTACGCCTTAGGAGGAATTGTATCACAAGGAACAATCGGTTCCGATAAACCTATTGCATATGCATCCCGAACATTGAACCCAGCTGAGCAAAATTATTCAACTATAGGAAAAAGAGCTTTTAGCGATAGTCTGGGCCACTAAATATTTTAGACCATATTTATACGGGAGAAAGTTTAAAATTATCACTGATCATAAACCCTTCCAGTGGCTTTTCTCGCTTAAAGAAATCACTCACGTTTAGTGAGGTGGCGCTTAAAGTTAGAAGAGTACGATTATGAAATTTGTTATAAAAAAGGAAAAAGAATACCAACGCTGATGCTTTTTCCCGCATATAAATTCATACTAAAGAAGTTTGTGATAAAAATCAAAATTCTAAAACCCCTTTGAAAGAATATATAGAAAATTTTAATGACACTTTAGTACGACTAATAATCAAAATGTAATTGCCGAAAATAATTTACTCGACAATGTGCAGCGACACTTCAAATTGAATTGGCCCAATTCAAAGTGCAACTTAACAATTAGCTCCAGCTAGCTACAGCGAGGTAGTGAATTCGGTGAAGCCTTGTTTTGAATACTAAGATTATATTAAAAGCAATAGATGGGCGCCAGAGTATTTTTAACTAAATACACAAAAGTTTAATCAATTAGGTATTTACTACACATAAATTAGAAAGAAAGAAAGCTTAGATTTAACAAGTTTAATTTTACAAATTCTGTACAAATACAAATTGAACAAATATAATGAAAATATTGACAATGTGAACAAAAAAATGGAATAACATTTATGACTTAACAAATTTCTCTGTCTGTCTGTTCTGTTGTAAAGGCTTACTCGACGGAATGAAGTGAGACGGAAGGGGTTCTCCTGAGATCGATGAATCCTACGAGTACTCGAGGTGATGAAAAGGTTGTGAGATCCTGTCTCCACACTCATGCTCAATCCAGAGTGTCCAGGTTCCAACCAAATTTGTGACTTTTCGGGAACACCCAATATCTCCTTACTTCAGTTGTTGTTAACTCGGTACAGATTTCCAGTGAGTTAAAATTCCAGAAAGCCAGATGTCATGAAATAAATACAGAACAGTTTAAAAAAGGAACAGAGAAATTAACACTAGGTTGAAAATTTTTTCAACTAGGGGTAGATGAAAAATTACAAAGTTTAGGCAATATAGTTAAATAACTCCAATTCACAAAATTAATAGTTCTTAATATTACTATAAAAAAATTGTCAAAATGACACAACAAAATATTAGAATTTGTAAAAGGACTAAAATTACGTAAAGATATGGTATCTGACACCAATGACTAAAAAATGAATTATTAACAAAATAATACTAGAATTTGAATGCAAAAATTTTGTAAGGTGGCAAAATTTCACTATCAGTTCATTAACAAATAATCTAACTTGATTTAATTCATCCTATAGGTTAAAAACCATGAGGAGATGTAATTTTTTCAAGGACTATAATTTAATGTCAGATTATCGAACAATAAAAATTTAGGAACGTTAATGAAGTAATAATTGTAAAAATTTAGATATTTAATATTAATAACAAAATAATTAGTAACAATAATAATATTGAACTAAATTCGGAATGTTAAAACAAATAAAGATTTCAAATTAATCTTTTATTAGTATTTGAACGATAAAAAAATAGCAAAAACTAATATATGAAATAATCGATAATTAAGATAGCAAGGTCTTTTGCTTTTCGATGAAAAAAGAAAAAATTTATTGAATTTATGCCTAATTTAAAATGGCGGACAATGCTTAAAATCAAGGTAATTTGCACTCTTGTAATTTCCACGACAATTAAAGAATTAACTAACAATAATAATTTGTCAACAATAAAATCGATCTTGCGTGAATATGATGAAAAAAAGGAAACCAGAAAATCAGACTTCTGTCACATCCGAAGCAAGTGATCAATGTACTTCAAATTGATTAATTCAAAGAGAATAGAAAATACTATAGATCACTTACCTCGTTTGCTTTGGCAGCTCCTGGACAGAAATCTTTAGCTCTGGACAGTAATAAATTTGACAAAACCCAAGTCCCAAAGAAGTTTAATTTCCTTTTTTCCAGCTCATATGAATCACAGTTGTAGATCCTAATAACAATAAAAATTCCACACAGAAATAAAAAAAAAAAAAAAAAAAAAAAAAAAAATGGTTCTATGCACGAAATACGATAATCTGTAAGTTTTACTTACAGCGATAATTTATACAATTTAAATATTGTATAACGTGTCAATTAATAATAATTGCACCACAAAAATCTAATTTAGACCCGATACGATATAACGGAAATGTGAATATCCACCCACGTGTTTAAAACCCGTGTAATTAGGTAATTATTTGAAATTAATCCAAAATATGGAAATAATAGTAAATATTGTAATTATTCTGACAAATTATTATTAACTAAAGCAAAAAATCAAAAGCAAATATTATAATAGCGATATTTAAGAAATTACAAAAACACAACTTACCCCGATGAGATTCGAATGGCGGAAGATAATCTCTCTCGGTCAAAGCAAGGCTCGTCCACAGACTTCGCCCGCTGCAGCGTTTTTTGTTGCATTTTTTCCTACCACATACCTATCATATACGCATACAGGGTTATCCAGTATTGAGGAATCGTATTTTAATACTCAAAATAGAAATTATAATCTGCTGTAACGAATTACAACTTAAATCGTTACACACCCTCTCAACTCCGGTAAAAAAATTTTGAAACTCTCAGAGTTTAAAAATTTTTTCCTGTCAACACCCTGTATAGTGGAAAATAAAAGTTAGTGATTGAAAAGCGGAAGAAGAAAGATAAAAATTAAACGAAAAACATATAGAAATTGTATTCTGCTTGAAAACGTAACCCCCGTTCCAGAACACATCACCAATTATCAGACATGTGGCTGGGTCAAAGATGGAAGGTGACTCAGCCAAAATTCACCCTGCGCAACATCCAGGAGCAGGAAAAGCCTCGGAGGTGAATTTCTGCTGATTAGGCCATGCCTGATAAAACGCAACCTACCCCGAAAGATAGCACACTTCGAACAGAATCACGAAAATACCGATAAGAAAAAGAGGAAAAAACTCGAAAGAACTTTAGGAGGGGACAATTTAAAGTCAGCCTCCAGAGACGGAGTTTGTCGCCTCAGCAACTATTGAGTCGCTGCAAGACTAAAAAGAAACTGAAGGTTTCCGTGCTGGATATAGCTCCAAAATGCTAAAACTAGAGTTGAAGACCACTAGGGAGGAAAAAACTCTGAGGGAAAATTCCTGAGGCAGGCGCAATGCTCGATCCCACAGTTCGACAGAATATTAGGGGCTGAGGTGAAGTAACCGCGGTAGACTTAGCCCTCTTAAGAGACGTTAAGTATCCCGTAAGACTACAAAACTAACCAAACCCCTTACGGATAAAAGACCCTTCCTAATAACCTACTATTGAAAGTAGTCGAACCGCGACCAGAACATTCTCGTTCCGACTCAAGGCCCTTGTCGCAAAGCCACACAACCTAAAGCTAAGACACAAAAATAAAAAAAGATATAGAAACCGGAAAGATAACTTCTGAACCATAAGCCGCTAAAATTTGTTTGAACCCTAACGACACATTATCGCGATCGTCACTAATCAAAGAAAAAGTAATATAAATATTTAAATGTTATATCAGGTACAACCATAAAGAGTTCTAACAATAGCGTTGTTCTCTAAGCTCCCGAATTTACAAACTAAAGCGCCAAGCACAATCATTCCGCGTCAACCGGTAAAGATAAATCTTAAGAGGCAAACGGTATTTCCAAATTCGATATTTAACTCGCAGTTAATAAAATGGAATTGTACCAACTCAAGATCAGAGATAAAGTGTCAACACTACAGAACTATTTGCGCTAGGATACTTCCGAATCGTAAACTACAAATACAGAGAGACAGACAGAAACAAATGTTTTAAATTATCTGCTATTACCGTACCATGTTCAAAATACTAACGGTAAACTAAAAATTCAGAAATCAAGAACATGCAGCACCAGGCAATAACAAACGCTAACAAAACATATGTTTATTATTCGATAGGTATATGGTACAGAAAAAAAAGGAAAGAAATTGTGTTATAAATGCAACAACACAAACGGTAAGATAGATACGGTACAGAAAGAGAAAAGGAAAAGATAATACAACGTTGTTATGTTGTTTAAAAGCATCACACTGAGTCACCCACGAGAAGTACGTCATATCCCACCTACAGGAACAAATGAACATACCCAACTCGGGTATGACCAGTGGAAAAAATGATAAAGTGGCCCGCCCTACAACCCTTGGAACTAATAGTATCGAAAAAGAAGATAGAGTGATACTACTCATTCCAGCCAGAAAAAAGAAAAGAAGGTAAGAGAGAACAAATAAAACCCTATGTATCGGTTTCATCGGAATCAGAGGAGCTTTCTGGTCCTGAGTCATCGTCAGAGTCTAAATTAGTGTGATCTGGTTTAAGGTCTTTGATATGCCAATTTCCTAGGTCATTATTATCCACATCCTTAAGATTATATACGAGATTCGATATTACTTTAGCTACAATACACGGTATATACTTGGCTGCCAGTTTTGCCGAATAGTCATTAGGTTTACTGGAAAGAGTATAATTTTTTTTTCCAAACTCTATCACCGACATTAAACCGAAGGGAACGTTTACGCAAGTTATACTGATTAGCATAAGTGAGGTAAGCTTGATATAATTTTTTCCGAATATCAACATGTAATTTTGGTAACTCTTGCAGATCTTCAATTCACTGATTTTTACCTTGAATGGTTATGACATTATCAGCGTTATCTGAAATTTTCCCATAATAATCTCCTGTTAACGGAATATTTCTGCCAAAAGTTAAAAAGCAGGAGAATATCCAGTTACCGCATGTTTTGCCAATCGGATAGCTTGTGCAACTTTAAAAATCGAGGTATCCTACGTCTTGTGGTTACCGTGAATATACGAACGTAAGGCAGTCACAATTATGCGATTTATTCGTTCAGTTTGGTTAATCTGAGCGTGATATCTGGCATTATACCAGACTTTCTGAACTTTGTAGTCTTCCATGAACTTCTTGAATTCGCGACTTACAAATTGACTACCATTATCGCACGCAAAAATTTTTGGGCAACCGTATATAAGGAAAACTTGATTTTCTAAAAACTTAATGATACCTTTGGATGTGGCTTTTGCCATAGGATGTACCAAGACAAATTTGGTAAACCAATCTACCACAACTAGTAGATACTGGTTACCATTTTTAGAACGCGGATAAGGTCCTAATAAATCGGCGGAAAGTAACTGAAACGGAAAATTGATATTTTTATAGGCACCCATTAAACCAGGTCGCGGTAAATTAGGACTTTTATTGGCAGCACATACTGCACATTTTTTTACATAACGATACACATCTCTGCGAAGACCAGGCCAGTAATACAACTCTAAGATACGAGATAAGGTTTTCGAAATTCCGAAATGTCCTGTGGTTTCAGCGTCATGATATAACTTAAAAATTTCGAGACGATTAGCGGTAGGATCAATTAACTTCCAATTAGACAGATTGCCAATCAACCGATTATGGTGAAAAACATGTTTGTAAAGTAGGATAAGATTCAGGCGATTCTTGGACTTTTTTTAGCATTTTCAGGTACCATTTATCTAGCTTAAAGGTAGTGACATCTAAAACAGCTGTTTCCGGCACAGCACGTGACAAAGCATCTGCGACAACATTAAGAGAACCTTTTCTATGAACAATGTCAAAGTCGTATTGTGATAGCTTAACTGCCCATCTAGCTAAACGTCCAGAAGGGTTAGATAGGTTATGTAGCCAAATCAAAGAAGCATGGTCGGTTTCGACCTTAAAGTGAGTACCCTCAATGTATTTCCGGTAGGTTTCAATGCCAACCAGACAAGCATATAGCTCCTTTTCGCTAGTAGTGTACTTACGTTGACACTTGTTCAAAGTTTTACTACCATAGGCAATGGGATGTTCAATACCATCGCATTCCTGATATAAAATAAAGCCTATTCCGGTATTAGATGCGTCACACTGTATCACAAACGGTTTTGAGAAATCACGGCTCGCTAAAATAGGAGCAGACGTTAATTTAGTTTTAATTTCCTGAAAAGCTTTATCTGCTTCCGCAGTCCAAGAAATAGCTTGACCTTTTTTCCTACCATGTAATAAATCGGTAATTGGTGAACATAGAGACGAAAAATCTTTAATAAATCTACGGTACCAACCTACTAAACCAACAAGTCTTTTAATTTCCGTAGTAGTTTTCGGAATCGGATAATTGACAATAGCGTCTACTTTTGATGGATCGGTTCGTAATCCTTCACCATCAACCACAAATCCGAGATACGTAAGAGATGAATGACAAAATTCGTTTTTTTTTAAGTTAATTGTCAAGTTAGCTGACTTGAGACGATAATAAACCTTTTTTAAAACTTCAATATGAGTATGTCGATATGATTATATCATCAAGATATACAAACACAAAAGGCTCTAAAGAAGGGTCAATTACTTGATCCATCAGCCTAACCATAGTTTTTGGGCTATTTGAAAGACCAAATGGCATTACGCAATATTCAAACAGTCCTCTACCAGGAACAGCAAAGGCAGTTTTCGGCCGCGAGGAATTTTCAAGAGGTATTTGGTTAAAAGCATGACGAAGATCGATAGAACTAAGATACTGAGCGTCACGTAACTTACTCAAAATATTGTCAATCAGGGGCATGGGATAATCATCTACCGTTACTTGATTCAACTTCCGACCATCAAAACACACGCGATATTCACCCGGCTCTTTTTTGCAACTAGCCACAAAGGACTACACCAGGGAGACTGTGAGGGTTGAATAATTTTGAGCTTGAGCATCTCATCGATTTCACGGTTCAAGTGGTTCTGCATCGCAGGCGATAACGGGTATTGCCGTTGTTTGATAGGTTTGCTATCCCCCGTATCAATGCAGTGAGTAATCAGATGAGTGCGGCCAAGCTTATTGCTCGGAGCAATTGACTCAAAAAGTTCTACCACGGACTGAAGCATAGTTTTCTGATCTGGTGACAGATCAGTAAACGGTTGTATAGAATTAACGGTACATAAGGTAGATGCTTGTGAAATATACGTTAAATTGCTAAAATTGACCCTGATTGCAAATATTTCGAGAAAATCTACCCCTAAAATAAGGGTATGCGTTAAAGACGAAATGACTAAAATTTTTAAACGTTTCGACACATTATTAAGAAAAATATCAACAATTACATAAACAAAAACCTCCTGAACACTTCCGTCAGCAGTAGTGACACGTAAAGTTTTGTCATACTGTATAGGAATATTCAAAGTTTTCAATATCGACATACCAGACGAGCCTAAAATTGAAGAATTACTACCGCTATCGATTAACGCAAGAATTGACGTATTTAAAATATTTACGTAAAGATACGGACGAGAGTCGTTAGGTTTCTTCACAAATATAGGGTTCATACTATTAACAGACTTACTAGATACATAAACATTTTTAACGGTGTCTAACCATTTCAACCAGTCTAAACGAGTCTTTATTTTGACCGGTTTTTGTGCTTTCCGCGGTTCTTGGCGGGTTCTTTTCGTTGATTGGTGTTGGAATTTTGTGACATGGTTTGACTGGTTTCTGGACCTTGTTCCATGGTGACGGTGTCCAGATTTCCACCACCTGGGTGCCCGTTTTTTGAACAACACCCTGTACAGGGTGTCCCAAAGTTGATGTCTCGGGACTGTATCTAGAGAATGAAAAAAGTTATCACAAAACGTGGTTTACGTGGTTTAATTTGGGGTGCACTAAGGTACATTTTACGCCATAAATTTTTTTTTTCGAAATCTGGAAAATCGCGAAACTGACGTCATCAGAACTTTTTTCCCAGGAACATACACTTTTTTTTGTGCTACCTGGAAAGTGCTATTTTTTCTGAACATTTTCTATTAAAAAAGGTTTTTCGTATCTCTTATATTTAAAAATATACAGGGCAAAATAGTTTGGAAAATACCCTCAATTGCATACGAGTTAGCCATGATGTAATCGAGTGGCCTATGGAAAACAATGAACAAAATCTATTTATATGTTTTATCAAAGATTTGTAACAGTATATTTTAATAAAAAAAAATATTTTAAGACAATAACAAAATTCTAAATCGTTTTTTTGTGGCGTTAGGAAAATTTTTCAAACAAATAATACTTTATGATCGATCTTGACAAAAACGAAACCATTAAATCCTGAACAAAATTCAAAAAACTGTATTTACAGTATTCCGTATGAGTGTAATAAACATTATGCGGGTGAATCATCTAGACCACTTAATGTAAGTTTTGGCGAACACAAAAGTTATATTAGAAAAGGTATAATAGAAAAATCTAAAATTTTTGAACATGCTTGGGAAAACGATCACAGGATAAAATGGGATTCAGCAAAAATTTTGACCAAATAAGCAGACAGCAAAAAGAGAAAAGTCAAAGAATCTGCAATAATTTTACTTAATGAAGTTAAATGCGTATCAAATTGTTCGGTAGATTTTGTTCAACTTGGTTACCAATGTTGAGAGAAGAACTCAATAAAATTCATATTATTTAGAATATTTTTCAACATTTCTATGGTAAGTATCTATGGAAATGATATAAACAATTTTCTTTTATGCCGTGTTATTCTACACGTTACATAAAAAATCTAAAGAAAAGGAAACAGATATAGTTTCTGAAACGACAGTGCAGTGTTTTTGACATTACGTCAAAGGCGTAGAGGTTATTTCCCAGTTTTAAACTGGTTAATTTGAATATTTTTGATATTTGATATTTGAATATAAATTGGATAGGAATTTCAAGAGATCTGGTAATAAATCCCAAAAAGAAAAGGAAGAGAAAAAAATTGAATAAAATCATGTAAACTTTTTCATTGTTTGTAAACATTTCGGCGCTATTTAAATTAATTGACACCCGTAAACTATTTGACACAAACAATATATTCACTAAACAAACATGTCAACAGCCCTAGTTCATTGTTTTCCATAGGCCACTCAATTACATCATGGCTAACTCGTATGCAATTGAGTGTAATAGACTATGTGTAGTTAGAATATTCAAATATTTGCTAATACACAATTATTATTTTAATTAATATGCTTAGGTTTAAGTGTTGCAGTTCAATAAACTGCAACGTATATAAAACGCATTGTCAACGCGTATTTCGCCAAGGCAAGCAATATTGTCTATTGGTAAATTTATGTAACATGAAATAAGGATTCCAATATACGACATGTTGAAAGTAAGATGTGTTTTATTACATGGCGACCGTGACATAGTAGAAAGAAAAAACAAGTAAAGTTGAAGTCAAAATTCAAGATATACTTACCTAAATTAAATAAAATTGAAGTGGAAGCAGGAAACTTTTAAAATGGGCCAAGCTAAGTCAAAGAATCAAGAATTGGCTGAAAATGGTGTGGTCAACTCAAATTTTATAGTTAAGCAGGAAGAATATAACGTCTCCAAAGATGTCAAAATCATTCTTTATATTGTCGTCGCAATAATGGGTGTATCTTTGGGAATTAAATTATTCCAAATTTACAGGAGAAATATAAAGAAACAAGTTCGACGAAACTTGGCAGCCTCAACAATCAGTGTTACATCAGTGTAATTTCTGAAGTACTCTCAAGATAGAATCTCAATGTTCCAGATTGCTGAATTCAGGACTTGCCAGGAGGAAAAAGTGTTAAGTTAGGTGAGCTGTGATAGTGTGTGCTGTACTATGGTGACGGTATTAATTTGCGAAAACGTAAGAAACGCTAGAAAGAAAAGGGACATGTAAGGACATGTAGTACGTAAGTTTTTAATTTTACATTCATTTTTATTGTATGTTTTTGTATTTCTGTATGTTTTTAGTATGGTTTATTAATTATTAATTATCCGTTCACGATTTTTTATTGGTTAACTCAAATTATATGTGCTTGTTGTTTTGAATTTCCATGACGACTAGCTGGGATCAAATACATCTAAAATTATTGAAACTAAAAGATGAGGTAGTTAATCAGTCTAAACGTGCCTTAAAAAAGGAAATACCTAAAAGTGAACTGACGAGACAAGAAATTCAAGATGCTCTTTTGAACCTATTTAATAATACAACTAAACATATCAGTGCGTACTGGCCTCATCTAGATAATACGCAAAAAAGCGCCGTAAAAGCAATTTTCTTTATAATTAGGAATAAAGTAGTTAGGTCATTTCAAGCATTAAACGTTAGTTATAAAGTCCCCTCAGACCAAATCGACCCGTCGGTTTTAGAAGAACAACTTACTTCAGAGGAAAATTTGGTAGCAATGGCGATGACGAACGTTGAATTTTTAAATTTTGCTAGTAAAATACTACCTCAGGAATTTTATGGTTCGCCTGGTAAATTACAATCATTTATAGATGCACTGACCTTGCTTAATGCTAATTCTAATGATCAGGCCGCGAACGCCGTCGCTTTCGTCAAAACACGCCTAACTGGTAAAGCTCGCGATATAATAACATCAGAAGGTACTCTTGCCGCCATAATAAACTCCTTACAAAACGGAATTAAAGGCGATAGTTCTCAGTTATTAACAGCTAAAATACTAAACATAAAACAAAACCATAGGGATGCTGTAGTTTACGCCACGGAAATCGAGTCATTAGCGGAAGACCTAAAAAGGGCATTTAAATAGACCAGATATATTTATAACTGTTTAATCTAAAAAAGACAATTTGTAATTTGTATATACCTTTGTTTCATAAAAGCATATAGATAACAGTATTCTATACAACACAACCACATCTTAAAGGTTCCATAAAAGTAACAGTGCTAGAAATACAATACAAAAACAACTTTGGCAATCTCAGTGTTTTGACACAGAGGTATTATAAAAGGTAGCAAAACAACTTGATTACCTTGGCCAATCAGTCGTGCTTCTGATAACATCCCAACTAACTCCTTTGCAAGCTGCAGCTAAAGTTGAGGCATACTGTGCATTTTAAACAACTCCGATTTAATCTCACTTTCTCCCAAAGTAGTTCGAATCCATTGCAGGATGAAATGGTTTCTTAGTAGTCACAAAAAGTTGTAGATTCTGATCTCTACTGTTAATTGTCCTGCTTAAATAACAATCGAGAGCAGTTGCTACAGAAATCTAGGCAAAATCGGCACATGCTGTAATTTATTATTACCCGATGTCTTTATGCGAATCGATATTCTATTTTCAACACCATTGTTTGCCTTATTAATATTTCAATGTTAATTAAGACTAAGAGTTTGTACCCCATGATCGGTTACTAACATAGCATAGCTTCTTAGTTAACTGTTCCATTAAAATCCTTTCATTTTAAAACACGGAACCCAAATAAATAATAGCATCTGATGGATCCCACGTGGTCGAATACATCGGACTAGGCGCTTTCAGGTTTTATAGGCCCTTGAAAAATCGTATGAGTCGAAGATTTCCTAAACCTGGTGAAAATAGCGACAATAATGATCGTGCATTCATCAGTTGCATAAGACACTAGATGAATATGTAGAGATGTTAAGAATGATAATGTTATTGAAACCGAAATCTCCAACGCACGTTTAAAATCGCCTTCCCAAAAGAACTTTTAATACTACATTTATATTGTTTCCAAATTAAATTTGAAATAAAAACTAAGAGCACGGTAATTGCAGCACCAGGCACAGTCAGGTATTTCATAGCCTTACTGACAGTTTTCCTGCCACCAGGAAAAGACTGCACCACAATTAATAAATGCGGGTTTCTATCCAGAGAAAAAAACATCTCATTGGGATAATATATTAAGGATTCGCCTAATGATTTATAAATCAAAAACTAAGACTGAGAGATCCAATTGAAGACAACCAATGCATTCTCAGCTTGTTCGTTCATGATTTTCCGTAAAACCTTCAAAATAATAAAAAAACAATGTCAAAGCATAAAAATTAGGTCGATGCCAATTCGCTGTAAACGCATCTACTGCAAAAGCTTCAGGATCTTGAATCCAAAATATGAACCTTTCGCATCTTTTATTATTTTGCGAAGCAAAAAATCAATATCAAATCCTCCGAAATGTTTTTAACGTCTATAATGACAAAATCATATAACTGGTATTCAGTATCCTGAGATGGACGCCGCAATTCTAAATCGGCCTATTTATTATCAGAAAACTTAATATACAAAACAAAAAAAACAAATTTTCCTGATCTCACACCGTTGCTATATTTCCTTGGCAAGTTCATTCAACTTGATTTTCAATAATATTTCACAGCTTGCTAAATCAGTTGCAACGCACTTTAAAGCAAAAAATGCTGGCAATGGTTACAAATAATTTTTGTGATTACTTTTATCATCCACGCTCCAAAAGCCATGAAACTTCTTTTCTCCCTAAACTACCTCCAAGCTGCTCGAAAAAGCAACCAAAAAAATTCCCAGAGTGGAATAATATTATAATAATTTTATTGAGCAACTGGCTCCAATAATGTTTTCCTTCAACCAACCAACGTCTTTATAAAGATCTTTGCGAATTGATATCCGTCATAATTATTCCTGACATCTAAGAGGATAAGGTATTTTACACGCTCAAAATTTTTTATGTACTTAAATCCATCCGTAATTCACCAGAGGATATACAGAAACTAATAGGTCTACAATTTGTCCCTATTCTCGGATTTTACAATGTTTCTCAATTGGCAGCTGCAAGGACATTGAATACGTATTAAAAATATAGCCAAGAAATGTGCAGGTATAAGAAGGAATTAATTGCCTCTTTCATCAGTATTGTATGACTGATGGTTAAGATGGTAACGTACCTGCCTCTCACCGAGTAGTCCCGGGTTCGAATCCCGGTCGTGGCAATGGCAAATACTGTGAGAGGGATTTTTCCATTATACACGGATATTGGATGTGTGTCCCTTGTATTTAAATGTGTAGCCCCCTCCCGCACAAGGCTCTTTTAGAGCCTTCTGGGATAAAGGGGGTCGTAATTATCTGTGGTGTATTTATTTATTTATTTATTTATTTCATTCATTGATTATGAAACCTAAATGCTTTAGTAATGAGCAAGTCTCCGAAACATTCCTATTACAATTCGAACCTTACAAGGAAAAAAAAATCCTCTAGATATATCACGGATAAAAACCTCTATCTCTCAGTTGGGAAACCACCGGCTTCATCAACTTGGTGAACACTAAAGGTAAACAGCAAGATTCAAACAAACCATTTTGAAATTGGAACCTTAAAAATTTTCCATCATTCGGGTGGACCGATATTAGGTGATTAGCATTTTTCAAGTCAATACTTGGGAAAAAACAATTTTCATTAACTTTGAAGCCATGGATGGGTCTTCTATCTTGAAATGATTTGTTAAGACGAATCCATTTAAAAATTCTAAATTTAATATCAAGCGTTTTGAACTTACAGATTTCTGAACTGAGAAGATACAATTTGGCCTTTACAAAGAGTATAACTTACAATAGCACCCATGTTCTTCTTAAAATGTTTTCTTAACCGCCTCTTAAGTCACTCAAATAACCCTCGGAAAGCCCTATAGGATCTTGTATTAGGTAAAGAGAGACGAGGCCCTACAATGTGGAGTCTCAACCACATCTAAAAGATCCTTCATTGGTAATCGAAGGGACTCTCTATAACGGACCCAATAAATTGCGGTGGTAAAACGGTTAAAGGAACTTTGTGTCCCCCCTAACATAATTTAGAATGTTATTTTTCTCCATGCTGAAAGAAAAAAACTTTAATCTGCTCGCATATTTTCTTACATTTATTTCTTGTCCCTGTTGGATTGGTACTTATTTCTGTAACGGTTGGCCTGGTATTGCTTGCATTGATGCTGGTAGGGATAATTTTGATAATGTCTGTCCGATCTGTTGCTGGTCCCTGTAATATCGACGGCCTAGACCCCCAAAATTTAAAAATTCGAGGTATTGCGTGATCCCTTCACTTTCAAAGTTGCAGTCTCGGTTGCAGTACTTTGCAAATCCTAACCTGACTTTTTTAGTGCTTTAGCCTCCTTCAACCTCTGAAAAATATTTTTTAAACTCTTATTAAAGTCAGTTGACACTAAGCACATCGTGACTTTGACCTCTCAAAATATAAATGAGCCAAAAGCTTTCTGCTGTCACCGAGGGCCTATTAAAATTTGATTAAATAATCTTTTTTTTTTATTATTATTATTATTATTATTGGCCTTACAAGCTAACTGTTTTTGGTCACGAAAATCTACTTATTGGTAGATTTGGTAGATATTTCTTGTGATTGCTTTGCGTGCATCTACATCAAGACCATATTTAAGAATCACCTCCCACCTTTTTGAAGTTTCACAGTGGATTTCCTCTGACTCCTCGTCAACGGTTGAATAATTTATCCCTAAATATCCAAATTTTTGGGTTTAGATCAGTCGGAGAAGCTTTAGCCTCCACATGACTAGAACTTCCTCGGGTTGATATGGAAAATGATTTCAATATATGGACAACTGGTCCAATAATAATCTCTAAATCCAAATGGATTTTAGGAAGTGGAAGCTCCACATTCCTATTTAAACGAACGACAAGTCCACCGGACTGTCATGAAAAGGACCCCATTTCATACGTTTTGACTATTTCACTTATCAACAGAATGGAACCTCCATTCTTATACATTTGTGAGATTGGCTCACCTACGAATCTGCACCAACCATAATTACTCATCAGGAAGATCTTCATTTTCTAAATAAATATTTAGGTTATATATTCTAACTTACCTTCTGGATCATATATTCTCTTGATCCTTGACCGGGGCCTGAATCGAGAATATTCAGGTGTCGAATATCTCGTATAGTAGTTGGAGTGCGAGACCTTCGAAGTGAGACAGTAGTACGGCTCGAGCCAGAGCTGTCAATACCTCGCGCAACAACTCCTTTCAGAGCAAGCACCTGTTTTTCCATACTGTCATAAGATGAAGAACTCCCCCCCGTATGTTTACGGCGATGGCTCCCCATCTTTTCGCCAAATTTTCTAAATTTTTGTGTAGAACTTGTGTCGCGTTTGACACACAACGAAAGAATGACGTTAGGACCGATTAGGGTAGTCATAGTAATGGTGACCGGTAAGAGATTTCATTGTTATAGCTTTAAATTGTGCACCGAACGAGGGGTACTACATAATGATCTGAAGGCAAGGTGCAAATTTAATAACCATCCGTTCATCCGGACTTTGAGTTCGATTATTTATCTCACTCCACAAATCATCCTCATAATAATATGGAAGAAAGTCTTCCCATAATTTCTTAACTGGGTCATCCCAAGTTTCAACCTTATTTTTAACATTAATAAACTATGTCCATGCGGGGCCTTGAAATAAATCACAAGCCGAAGTAAATAAGTCAGCCTTGGAAGCACCACGAGCTACAAGCAACATTTCAATTTTTTCTAAAAAAGAATTTACCGATTCTTTTTGACTAGAACCTGTAAAATGAACGTTCCACTTGTGTGGAGCCACAAACGTGTTTCTGTGTACTTGATTAAAATCTACAGGAACAGATCCCGTAGGAGTAGAAGTTGTAGGTTCAACTTTAAAAGCAAAATCACCTTCTAAATCTAAAACTTGGTACTGTAAGTCCTTTTTCACCTTTTCCTCAGCTTCAGTACTGGTGGTTAACCTTATTAGTCTACCAGATAAATGCGTTAAACGAGAACATATTCTTTTGTAATTAGCGTCATTTAATACACCCGAAAAATTACTAATACTAGTTCGTAAATCATCTAAGGTTTGAGTAACACCCTGTACATCATCCGTATGTGAAAAAGGATTACGAATAGCACCCTACGAAAAGCTACGATTTGCACTTTCTTGATTTAAAATACCCCGTAATAATTTACGTTTTTTGTCCACGTCACCGGAAGAATCTACATCACGAATACGTAACTCATACGTCAACTCATTGGTTTTCAAATGGTTAGGTTCCATTTTTTTAAATTTACAAAAAGATACAGGTAAAGATAAGATAACGATAACGATAAGATACAGTGTTAAAATAACAAATTTTTAGGAAAACTAAATTCAACAAAAATCGCAATGTATAACTGTAAATATAAAAATATTAAATATCCAATTTACTAGGTACTAATATTTCTCGGTATCAGTGAAATATGTTATTTATCGGTAAAGATTTTTTTCCTAAGTTTTTATAAATACGATAAGAATTTTATTGGAATTATAAAATTCGCAAAATAAAATGCGCAAAATATTAATTTACAATATCCTCTAGTTTCACTATAGGATACTGGGCGACATACAAATAGCGGCAATAAAATCGATAATAGAATATAAAATATATCAAATAAATCCAACAAACAGATAGCAGAAATTTTGGTCAGAATGTTACTTATTCTTTCTCTTTATGCTTGTAAATACCAAACTCAAAAAATGCGAAACGGTAAGTTAATTGCTAGCAATAAAATCTCAGATAAAATTAGATCTTAAATGCCAATTTTCGTTATGAAAAAATTTCAAAACTTGTAACAGTTCATTTTTTTGAGAGTCCCTATATATAGGTTTTCAACAATAACATATCTGATTAATTGCGTTTAATGGACACTATGCTTAGGCAACCAGAAATACCAAGCAGTATGAAGTGTCAAAGACACAAACTGGTAAAAACCTAAAAGAGAAAAGAAAGTGTAAATAATTAACGGCACTTTAATAAACAAATAAAAGCTACAGGTATGTTTCATTAACAATAAGAAAAGTAAATAAAATAATTATATCTCAAAGTTAAATTTAAATAAAATGGAAATTTAGGAATATAGAGTTGGTATTAACTGAGTTTTTCAAAATACAAAAAATAATTGCAGAAAAAAGAAAGACTTTCTCTTTTTGTTGAACCCTGAAGGAGACATATTTAAAATTTGAAGAGCAAGGGTTGATTTTAAAAATTTTTAAAAGGAAAATTGGTGAAAACCTAAATAACAGCTAAGGTAAATGTTAAATCTAATATTCTACTTTATATTTTTGTATAATTCAAATATATTCCTCAATTCTTTAGGTTTTATGCCACGCCTTTTAAAAAACCTGTATTTTAAGCTTTATCTTGAAGTTTTGTTTTCTTCTGAATACCTGTGTCTTCGGTTAGCGTCTGGATGCTGTATAGTTGCTTCCGTAAGGATATGGATGGTTATTAAATTTTCCCGGAGTAGTTTGAGACCAGTCGCAGAGTACAGAACCACCTGAGCCATATGCATCGCTGTGGAGTTATATATCATTAGTCAGGAATGAACCAGGTGAACGTTGTGGTTCGAATTACTGCCGAAAACATACCTATACAATTCCTCTGAGGCTGTAAGTACTTTTTTTGAATTTTGTTCATCGTACTGATCCTGTGACGTCAGGAGCCCTACAAACAGATAACCAGTAAGAAACTTGGAGTTTCGCCATAGACGATTAATTGCTACTGCTGTTAAGTTTTTTATTTTTTTTTACCTAGCGTTTTCGTAACAATATTATTGATAAATATTCTAGTTATTACTATATGAATTTCATTGTTAATGCCATACTTATATATATCACCCTCTACAAACATTTTAACTCGAATAACAGCTGTTAATTGGGTCTTTCGACTTGTATTAAATATTATTATAGTTATTATTATTACGTACCTAGTAAATAACAAATACTTAGTAAGGTAAACTTCAATAGTGCACTTAAGACTTCCTGTTGGTAATTGAATTACAGCTGCTGCAGTGTAATTGCATTCTATAGAACATTTTTTTAACACCATGCATTTGGTTCAACTTTGACATATACTTTGAGGGTTAGTATTCAGTATGTTTTTTGGCCAGAATTAAGTTTCATAATTTTATTATTCTATGATCTATGTTCCATATTGTGGCAACTGGCATAACGGCCAAGATACCTAAGGGACAATTTAATTTATACACATCTCTCACGCCTATTCAAATAACCATTATAGTTTAGCGTAGCATTATATTATATATTTTTTTGTATTGTTCGTAAATTATATTAATAAATTCTTTGTTGCGTCATATACCTACTAACCGTTAAGTATTAGTATTTTTTTGTTATTATATTTATATTTATATTATATTTCTATATTATATTATTGCTATTTTATTAATCTTTTGATTAAAATATTTTCAATATTAAGTAGATCGTCTTGTTGTTTATTTTGTCTACCTTGATATTTTGTCAATTTTGAAAAATTGTCTGGCGCCCTTAGTTTACTTATTTCCCTCCGATAAATAACATCTTTACAACTTCACCAACCGACCCACACCCACTCCCGACTATAAAGGCTGTCGCGCTCATGGGATCCTTGTTAAAAGGAGGTCTCAAACTTCACAGGCCCTAGACGTTGGACGCCAATTTTGTGCAGCGACACTTCAAATTGAATTGGCCCAATTTAAAGTGCAACTTAACAATTAGCTCCAGCTAGCTACAGCGAGGTAGTGAATTCGGTGAAGCCTTGTTTTGAATACTGAGATTATATTAAAAGCAATAGATGGGCGCCAGAGTATTTTTAACTAAATACACAAAAGTTTAATCAAAACACAATTAGGTATTTACTACACATAAATTAGAAAGAAAGAAAGCTTAGATTTAACAAGTTTAATTTTACAAATTCTGTACAAATACAAATTGAACAAATATAATGAAAATATTGACAATGTGAACAAAAAAATGGAATAACATTTATGACTTAACAAATTTCTCTGTCTGTCTGTTCTGTTGTAAAGGCTTACTCGACGGAATGAAGTGAGACGGAAGGGGTTCTCCTGAGGTCGATGAATCCTACGAGTACTCGAGGTGATGAAAAGGTTGTGAGATCCTGTCTCCACACTCCTGCTCAATCCAGAGTGTCCAGGTTCCAACCAATTTTGTGAGTTTTCGGGAACACCCAATATCTCCTTACATTAGTTGTTGTTAACTCGGTACAGATTTCCAGTGAGTTAAAATTCCAGAAAGCCAGATGTCATGAAATAAATACAGAACAGTTGAGAAAAGGAACAGAGAAATTAACACTAGGTTGAAAATTCTTTCAACTAGGGGTAGATGAAAAATTACAAAGTTTAGGCAATATAGTTAAATTACTCCAATTCACAAAATTAATAGTTCTTAATATTACTATAAAAAAATTGTCAAAATGACACAACAAAATATTAGAATTTGTAAAAGGACTACGTAAAGATATGGTATCTGACACCAATGACTAAAAAATGAATTATTAACAAAATAATATTAGAATTTGAATGCAAAAATTTAGTAAGGTGGCAAAATTTCACTATCAGTTCATTAACAAATAATATAACTTGATTTAATTCATCCTATAGGTTAAAAACCATGAGGAGACTGTAATTTTTTCAAGGACTATAATTTAATGTCAGATTATCGAACAGTAAAAATTTAGGAACAATAATGAGTAATAATTGTAAAAATTTAGATATTTAATATTAATAACAAAATAATTAGTAACAATAATAATATTGAACTAAATTCGGAATGTTAAAACAAATAAAGATTTCAAATTAATCTTTTATTAGTATTTGAACGATAAAAAAATAGCAAAAACTAATATATGAAATAATCGATAATTAAGATAGCAAGGTCTTTCGCTTCTCGACGAAAAAAGAAAAAAATGATTGAGTTTATGCCTAATTTAAAATGGCGGACAATGCTTAAAATCAAGGTAATTATGCACTCTTGTAATTTCCACGACAATTAAAGAACTAACTAACAATAATAATTTGTCAACAATAAAATCGATCTTGCGTGAATATGATGAAAAAAAGGAAACCAGAAAATACGACTTCTGTCACATCCGAAGCAAGTGATCAATGTACTTCAAATTGATTAATTCAAAGAGAATAGAAAATACTATAGATCACTTACCTCGTTTGCTTTGGCAGCTCCTGGACAGAAATCTTTAGCTCTGGACAGTAATAAATTTGACAAAACCCAAGTCTCAAAGATGGACTTCTTTACTATACCAAAACCAGTTTAATTTCCTTTTTTCCAGCTCATATGAATCACAGTTGTAGAACCTAATAACAATAAAAATTCCACACAGGAATGGTTCTATGCACGAAATACGATAATCTGTAAGTTTCACTTACAGCGATAATTTATACAATTTAAATATTGTATAACGTGTCAATTAATAATAATTGCACTACAAAAATCTAATTTAGACACGATACGATATAACGGAAATGGGAATACCCACCCACGTGTTTAAAACCCGTGTTATTAGGTAATTATTTGAAATTAATCCAAAATATGGAAATAATAGTAAATATTGTAATTATTCTGACAAATTATTATTAACTAAAGCAAAAAATCAAAAGCAAATATTATAATAGCGATATTTGAGAAATTACAAAATCACAACTTACCCCGAAGAGATTCGAATGGCGAAAGATAATCTCTCCCGGTCAAAGCAAGGCTCGTCCACAGAGTTCGCCCGCTGCAGCGTTTTTTGTTGCATTTTTTCCTACCACATACCGATCATATACGCATACAGGGTTATCCAGTATTGAGGAATCGTATTTTAATACGCAAAATAGAAATTATAATCTGCTGTAACGAATTACAACTTAAATCGTTACAAATGATAATATCGAATTAATACCTAATAACCTACCAATAATAGCAAACGCAAGCGAAATACCTAATCCCCAAAATCTATTAGATATTGATAATTCAGACAACGAAAGTAAAGTTAAAGTTAAAGTAAAGTAAAGTCCCTCTAATATCGATAATGAGTCTATAGAAACAGCACATACTAGTTCGGAAGATCCGGTTCAACTTATTCAAATTTCAGAAAAACCTCTAAAAATCAAATAATTATTCAAACTGTTAATATGCCAGTAGGGAAACCCACCAGACAAAAATTATTTGCAGAATCAAAAACACGAATTATTGCAAAATTCGCAAAAGACCAAATCGAGAAAGAAACAATTAATTTTTCAAAAACCATGTTGACCCTTATAAAACGTATGCCATGTTAATCGAGGACGAACATATTATACCCACCATGTGTAATATAATTAAAGATACTTTTAAAAATGCCTCCCTTATCTTTCATTTTTAATTTATCAATTAGAACTTCCACATTTCCAAAAATATGGAAAACTTCTAAGATTTGCCCAGTTCATAAAAAGAATGATAAACAACAAGTTGCTAACTACAGACCAATTGTAATTTTATGTTATTTCAGCAAAACGTTTGAATTTCTGCTTCACGAATCTATTTTTTTTAATGTCTAATCACAAATTTCTGTCAATCAACATGGATTTATGTCCGGCCGCTCTACCTCTATTAATTTATTTTGCCTGACGCAATATGTTGCTGAGGTGTTGGATAATGGTGGTCAAGTTGATATCATTTACACGGATTTTTCGAAAGCTTTCGATCGTCTTAACCATAGTTAAATTGTGCTTTACTATTATATGCTGATGACCTGTGTCAACGGAGGCGACGACGTCAGGATGTTACAGAATGACAGGGTGAATCTTAGAGTGGGGGCCATATTTATAGGAGGCGACACCGTTCACTATGGGAACACAAAACTACAATTTTTTTTTTAACGCGCTATGAAAAATGAATATTGTTTAAACCCTTTTTATTTGAATTTGGGTACCCAGCCAGTGGAATGCGCTAGCGAGAGTTTTATATCATCTACACTTGGCAACACTGTCGACCGGTCACACGTAATGCAGTAAGTGCTTGCCCAGCGGTGCCGGAATTACAGGAAACTTGAGTCGCGAATTTTTTTAAAAAATTCATAACTCGGCCATTTTACAACCTACAAAAAAAAATCGGATTCATGTTCATGACGACTAGTACTATTAACCTCAAAAATAAGGCCCCCACTCTAAGATTCACCCTGTATACCACCTTAATAAATAACTATGTATTAAATGATGAGATTATTCAGAGATGTGAAAAACTGAAAGACCTAGGTGTTACTATTGACACCAAACTCTCCTTCATTGATCATATGTCCGAAATAACTGCACATTCCTATAAACAGTTAGGCTTTATTATAAGAAACTCCAAGAACTTTGAGAACTCCAATACCCTTTTTCTGTTATTCAATGCGTTTGTTAGGTCCAAATTAGAATACGCCTCGGTTGTATGGAATCCTGAATACGAAACACACAAAGATACATTGAAGCTGTTCAGAGACGATTCTTAAAATATTTGTACCTCCGTGAAGAAGGTGTGTTTCCTTTAAGGGGCTTTCCACACAATGATTTACTTCATAAGTTTCATATATCTGATTTGAGCACTCGTAGAAAGTATAACTCCTGTGTATTTTTATTTTATATAAATTGCTTAATTACAAATTTGACTCTCCTCAAATTTTGGAAATGATTAAATTTCATTCACCTGCATTTCAAACTCGACTATGTAACTTATTTTACTTAAATACTCCTCGAACAACTTTACTTAAACACTCACCCTTGCATATAATGTGTTCTAATTTTAATTCATTAAATTTAATTGACATTTAATTGTACTATTAAAGATTTCAAGTTAAATATTTTAGGCAACTAATGCCTTCATCCAGACACATTTTAACATTGGAAATGTTTTTGTTTTCGTATAGGGGGTAGTGAGAGATAAGTGCATCCCTCTGGTGGTCAGTTGCTACTACCAGTCGAGACATCGACGATGTCTCTGTGACCGATAGCGGCTTGCCAAGCAAGCACCAAGAGCGGCGACCTCTAGCCCTGATGGACTAAAACGTGCATAATAAGTAGGATTATAGGAAACAACTACTGGACGGGCAAAGGCCCCTACTCCCATTGAATTATACCTATAAATCCAAATTGGTAGCCAAATTTGTTATTTGTCTTTTCTCCACCAGACACAGACCGGTTTCGAACTCTTTATGTTCTCATCAGTGTGCCACAGGTAGCTGAAAAGACAAATAACAAAGGCAAACCAAACTAGTCTATGGCAGACCCAGCACAAGTAAGTAGTGAGAGATAAGTGCATCCCTCTGGTGGTCAGTTGCTACTACCAGTCGAGACATCGACGATGTCTCTGTGACCGATAGCGGCTTGCCAAGCAAGCACCAAGAGCGGCGACCTCTGGCCCTGATGGACTAAAACGTGCATAATAAATAGGATTATAGGAAAAGACAAATAACAAAGGCAAACCAAACTAGTCTATGGCAGACCCAGCACAAGTAAGTAGTGAGAGATAAGTGCATCCCTCTGGTGGTCAGTTGCTACTACCAGTCGAGACATCGACGATGTCTCTGTGACCGATAGCGGCTTGCCAAGCAAGCACCAAGAGCGGCGACCTCTAGCCCTGATGGACTAAAACGTGCATAATAAATAGGATTATAGTAATCCTAAAACGTGCATAATAAATAGGATTATAGTAATCCTATTTATTATGCACGTTTTAGTCCATCAGGGCTAGAGGTCGCCGCTCTTGGTGCTTGCTTGGCAAGCCGCTATCGGTCACAGAGACATCGTCGATGTCTCGACTGGTAGTAGCAACTGACCACCAGAGGGACGCACTTATCTCTCACTACTTACTTGTGCTGGGTCTGCCATAGACTAGTTTGGTTTGCCTTTGTTATTTGTCTTTTCAGCTACCTGTGGCACACTGATGAGAACATAAAGAGTTCGAAACCGGTCTGTGTCTGGTGGAGAAAAGACAAATAACAAATTTGGCTACCAATTTGGATTTATAGGTATAATTCAATGGGATTAGGGGCCTTTGCCCGTCCAGTAGTTGTTTCCTATAATCCTATTTATTATTCGTATAGGGGGTTGAAAATCAGTTTCATGTTGCATATTATGAAGCATGACTTATAGAAACAGTGGCGACAACAGAGTGACCAATTTTTGATTGGTTGTCTAAATCACGTGGTACCGGCAGTTATGTTATTATTTTTTTATAGGCGTCTTCTTGTCGAGAAAATCCCAACGGCTATATCTCGTTGCGATTCTTTGAATATTTAAAAAGTTATTAGCGTTTCAACATCCCATGTCGAAGAGTTTTGTAAATTTTGCGAAATTAAAAAGGCCGAATGCGTGCGCAGTACCCTCCAAATTTCATGCGCGTGCAGGTCTTGCCAAAACTTTAAAATTTTTCGTTAATGTCACAAATGTCACTTTTTAGTTAGGATCTGCTGACCTCAAAATCGCAGCTGGACTGCACAATTCACGATGTACTTTCAAGTTGGACTCTCGAGCTTGGATTTATTGCCAGAACGGCGGCCCGGCGGCCTGTTTTCGTTTGGAAATAAGGTTTAAAATTTTCGTGCTTTCGCAAAATTCGCCAAAAAATCCATAGTGCGTCCGATAGATTACACCTTATAGTCGATCCAGCGAAATTTAATGATTTCTTAATATCGGTCCTAGGACGGAACCGAGTACAGTTTCGGACTCGGGACGACTTCAGGACCCCGAAACAATTTTCTGTTTCTCGATAGTGCCTTTCCTTCACTTTGACATTTAATTGTATCGAGTATTGTATCCAAGTAAGAAACTGCATGTTTCAAGAGCAGGATTAAACAAATGTTTTTAGTTTCCTACCAGTTCTAAGTTCGACCCTCTACCTTGGATTTCTTACCAAAACAGTCTCTCGGAAATAGTATTTGAAGTTTTCGTCTTTTTGCAATTTTTTCAATTTTGTCAATGACTTGCAATTTGACAAATCATTGAGGTGGATTTAGGATCGGGGTTGCTCTGGCAGGTTGCCGATAACTGATTTGTACGTATTACGGAGTGTTAGAGGTTTGAGTGCCATTACTTTAGCATGAGGTAGATTAAGCAAAAGTAAACAAAAAATTATTACATGGGAATTTATCGCTGCGTTAGAAAAGTCACGCCCAACAATCTCCAAGACAACTTAACATCGAGAAGCACGTCGAACAACTTATTTCCTTTTGTCTCGTCGAAATATGCATAGCCGAAAACCATATGTAACTTAAAATGTTGTCGTTTTTCGCAATTTACAAAGATAGCGGTGATTTGAAGGAAAATAAAATATGTATATGTTCAACTCCTCTCTCAATGCCTGAACCAATGATATGTCACACGGTTACAGTATAGGCAAAATGTACCGAAATTAATCAAATAAGCAAGAAAATTGCGAAATCTTTGTAACTCTATACTTATTATTTTTGTAATTTGAAGGTGGATTTTTATTGCATCCACATTAAATTTGTACGACGTATGTTAACTACGTGAAAACCAAATTTAGGCAAAATTCAGTAATCGTAGCCCTCCCTCAAGAAAAGTTTTTGTCAAATGATTTAAACGAAATCCGATTAATTTCAATGTTGCCAAAAATTCTTTAAAACAAAGGATTGTTTGTAAAACAAGCTATAGATGATGTGGATTCACCTATTTAAAATAGCAATTGAAATTTGTACTTAGTTGATGAGGACGTTGATCTCCTTGTTCGCTTTAATCGCTTTAACTCCAGAAGAAAAAGATATACTTTTCATAAGGCCAGGAACAGGAAAAATTATATGGAAAATTCTTTCTTCGTCAGAAATCCAGAAATGACAAGAACGTATAAAAATAGTTATTTACATTACTAGATGCGAAAGGTTACTTTAAGGTGTGAGGTGATTATTGAATGGTCGAGGCGAAGCCGAGACCTTTAAAAAAACACCGAATACTTAAAAGGGTTTTCGCATCGTGAAATGTATTATATTTTTCTACTATACCGAAAAAAATTATGGGATTTACTAATTTAAAACTAATTATTTCATGAAATTAATTGACGTTTTTAATAAATTTTATAGTTTAGGAGGCTGCCTGTGAAAATTGTTTCCATGGCAACGAAATATTACACATTTTAATTTCTGGTGGTTTCAAACTAAAATAAACAAATGCATATGTTTTGTGGCGATATAAATGGGAATATTGCTTGTGCCTTGTTTTACCCCAAGAAATCCAAAGCAAGGTATATGCAAACTTATGAAGCGTTTTTAAAATAGAGTAGGTCGGTACATACTACGTGCCGACAAAAATGTTGGCGTACTTCCTAGAAAGACCTTTCTTTATTAATACAAAATTGTTTACTTGTATTAATTTGTTCAAATAGAACGAATTAATTTCGTTTAAAATTTGTTTTTCTACTTTTCTGTCCTGGCCGCATAAGTTTTTCTTTCGTAGATAGCAACGCCTTAGCAACCAGGTAACTCGAATGTTTACTTTCGTTATCGCGCGTATTGCTAGGGTTACAAAGTTCATTTATATAGATGGTAGTAGAAAAATACAATTTTACTGACTCATGCCTTCAGTGGTTATGATACCACGTCTAGAATATTTCAGAAAGAAAAATTTAAAGTCATCAAACTTCTTCAGAAAGAAATGCAGTTGGTTAATGTAGTAAGAACTTTCAATGACAAGAATTCAACCCCCTTACAAGTAAAATAGGCTGGTGAAACTCTTTTCCTACTTGTATACGGTGCAAGGAAAATCACAAATGTCTCATTCAACTCATACAGATTAAATCAATTCAAAAAATCGCTGCACAAACAAAAATCAAAGTTGGAATTATTATCACCAACTTCAGAGGCAGTGGCTTAATATTCATTACGAGTATTCTACAAAATTCAGAAATGGTGTAACAAAGTGAGTTTTTCCAATCAAGGAATGTTCATTTTTGCTTTAAATATTACCGTCACTTTGGTACACCCTGCCGCTGTTTTAGTAAGTAAGTCCTGTTTTAATTAAGTTATTAATGAGTTGTTAAAAAGTCCGCTGGTAAACAAGCAATCAAGTACTTAATTGATTAATTTTCGACAATACCTCGTATAAGTAAAATCCGAGAAATATTATAAATAATGGCCGAGTCGGAAATAAAAATCATTCGTTACTAAAAATGTTAATCCTTGCCCGTTTTAATCCGTTTCTTTTTGCAACATAGTATAGAAATTGCAAGTAACGCATTTCCGGTTATTGACGCTCTGAATGAATGCTCCAAATTGCATATCCGCTTGCACTCTGCAACGAACGTCGTGTTGAGCATACGATCCCATCGTACGTCAAATCAGTACGCCCCTCTTAACACGACGTATGGATACGTCAGAAAGGTAATAAAAAGGAAAAATCGCCCTCGAGTGGACATCAGATCCGCAGAAGTGCCAGATCAAACCAAAGCCGTCCACAGTTTCGCGCAGCCGCTCCGAGTTGAATAGTAAATTCCGTCAGAACGTTATTTGAAAATAATTTTGGTAAGAATACACCGTAGTCCACTGCATTCTGCAGGTACTGCTTTCAATTAAGTATAGATATTCAAAGGTATTTGTGTCCGTACGTATTGTTGTATTATACTACCCAATCAAACCAGAGCTAATTAGTAATACCTCCGTTGGTCTTTTAGTTTGCTACTATATGCAACGGCTGCTGAGGTTTGTTCGCTAGGGCCACCTCAAAAGCCTCCCTGCATAATAGGTTACCGGAAAACCTACGCTAAACCAAATAGTCATTATATGCATCAACTGGGAGGATTTGCTCGCTGGGGCCATCCAAACGGGTGATCTGCATAGAGTTGGCTCGTGAAACTTACGTTCATTAACATAAGCATTAACAAATAGCTCTACGTTTGTGGCAGTAGTTTGCCGTGTATTTAAAAATTCCGTATAGCCTACAATATCTATAGCTAGTCGATTGCCCGCCGTGCATAATACATCCTAGTGGAAAGGTCCGTTTGCTTGTCGTACATAAGAATTCATTAATCCCACGTATCCGAAAATTCCGACGCAAAAGCACGTAAAGATTCTTGATTGCCAGCTCGACCTGTTTTTATCATTTTGAAATAGTTTTATACACACTCGACTGTACAGTCGTGGAGGTTTAGAGTAAATTAATTTGTTCATTATTATCACTGAATAAATCCGTTATTTTAAAGAGGTAAAATTCACGAGTCATTATTTCTGTCTAAAAATTTCTGATTAACCCGTTTGAGTAGGGGTTGAAGTCCTTTAGACAGACCCCCAGCTTACGACCCGCTGGCATTTTCCGTATCTCCAACTGTTAGCTACCCCGGATTGCTTTCCCAAATAGGAAAGCCAACAAGTGCTGTCCTTTGCACTCAAAAGTAAAAGTACTGGCGCCCGAGATTTCCATATAAAAGATTACGTAAGTATCTGGAAAAAACAGCAAGCCATTACAATGGCTTGGCAATGAAAAAAATCCACAACAGTGGGGATAGAAGAAAATTAACGGTTCCTTACAAACTGTGACAACAATTTTGTGCCAACAGCAGAATCAATATTGCAACCGCAACAGAAAAGCAGGTTGAAGATGCTCACAAATTTACGGAAATTGTCAGGGAGTGCGATGTCTAAATTCATACATGGATAAAATTATCGAGGATCTAAACGACGCAGAAGATTTAGATGCTATCGATTCCGATCTTCTTTAGATACAAAGTATGTTTCATTCAATATATATAAAATTTTAAACAACTCGATGATCCTCACTTGTACAATGATTATGTACTTTTTCATTTTGCAGAATATACTCACAGATACACAAGCAGAAAATGAAGGAAACGAACGTAAAATTGGTAAAAAAAACTTAATAAAAAAGTCAAAAATTAATATTTCTCTATAAATTGAAAATTTCTCATTGTTCAATTGGCAATTTTTATTATGCATGTGAAAAACCTGGTTCATCCCACGATTATTCAAGTAGGCAGCTCCGACACACCCCTTACGGCTCGGGACTCTTAAGTTTCTTAAAACATAGGTATATATTTTTAAACGTATATGTCAAGTTTCAACGAATTCACTATGTTCTTGTTCCGTTTGGACACTTTTCCTGTACTATTAGCTGCGTTTAATAGTTTGCGATTAATCGATATCGGTATTTGTAATGGTTAGGAATCACTTTTCATCTTCCCGAAATTATATTAAATTATTTCAGTTTTAACATTAAAAATGTTTGTTAGTTAAAAAAATTTGTATAATACCATTTTAGTTTTCATTATGAGAATGTTTTTGTTAATAAAATAACTTTTTATTTTAATTTCTAAATTATAATTATTACTTGGTGTTGCTATAATTTTATGAATGTTGAAATTGATTATTTCGTGCTTTAAAATTATAATACTTTTACCTAACAAAACAAAAGGTATACTATGGGGCTGATCACGATGTTCTGGATTGGGCGATTTAGGATCGCCTCATAAAGTAAACCTACCTCGGCTAGTCAGTATATTCGGAGGCGAGAGTCGGGGTAAGGGTTTTCGATATACCAAATGACTGTGGTTGGTTGTCTAACTTGTTATGTTGTAAATCAAATTTGTGTTATTCAGAGTTTGAAAATTCAGAAGGTTTTGGGCGCCAAGCCTTCTAGTAAGGCTGAAGATAAAAGATAATGAATTTCTTAATAAAACTCAAATAGGTAAAGAAGTGAATTCAAGAAACAAAGACAAGGCTAAAATGTAAATACTAAGTTTAATAAATAAACTAATTTATACAAGTAATGTTAGTATAACAAAAGATATAGTAAGGTTAGTGCGAAATAAGATTCCAATGAATAGATAGGTAATAAGTAAGTAACACTTACGATATGACACTTAAAAACAAATCTTGTCTAAAACGTATGAGACTCTACATTACTTTGACCCCTGTCAAAAAAATAGCAAGTAAATATAAGTTGAAATAGTTAAGTACATGTGAAATTACAGAATTAGTTTTGGGAAAGTGACGTTCACCTGTCGGGCGGAGAATTATTACACCAACGGTCAATAAATTTACAAATATGACTGGAGAACTTGAACACCAGCGGTGATTCAGTTTTGCTTGTAACCTACATAACATGTATTGTTACAAAATAAAACTACTGATAATAAGATGTTACTTTTTGAAAATGTTTTGTGTTAATGAAATAACTATTTACTACTTTGCAACAAATTTTCATTTTTATCACATCCGAAATATCACAAGATTTGCGTTCTACTTCGTCATTTCCAATGTCTCCTCCGGTTGCATCTTTGCGAAGGACTGTGAATTTTTCATCTTGTTTTCTTTTTTCAACTTGTTCGTATCCACTAATTTTTATTTTTGTATTGTATATTGTAGTATATAATTGATTTATATTTAATTCTATATACATGTATATTCCTGCCCTGTAATTGGGTTTCCTGTTGGGCAGTGTATAAATAATGTAACCTGCTTTCGTTAATGGCGGAAGTTCGAAGGAGGTTACTTTGACGCCTGAGGGGCGGCGGTGCTTTTTAAGACGGTGTCTCGGGCGCCACTTTCTGTTTAGAGTGCAGAAAAACCACTTTACCCTATTAGCAGGATAATAATAGAGGCTTCAGGTAACTGCAGTGAAGACACGGTTAAGCCAGGGGTCTAATTGACCTATAAAGAAAACTCAGAATTTCGGATTAAAAACAGAACAAGCTTTATTCAAGATTTAATACAATACAATATATTACGGAAAACAAAGCACAAATATAAACACAAGTAAAACTTAAGCAGGCAGGCTCGCTTCCACCGTATTATTTTTCCGTTTTTTAACCGTAGTTTGCCGCTTTTAGGCAGGCTAGGCAAAACTAAAAGCGGCAAACTACGGTTAAAAAACGGAAAAATAATACTGTGGAAGCGAGTAAGCAAATATACGGTAAGAGCGGTTAAGCGGAAAACATGCGGCAGGTAAAAGCTCTGTCTACAAAAGTTACTAACAAAAGCTCGGATGGCAATATATTGTCTTACTCTTTCTAGCACCGGAGCTCCTTCTTGGTTCGGTGCGGACTTCTTCTCGGACTGGTGGTCTGGTCTCGATGGAGCGTGAGCTCAACTGAACGTTAAACGACCGGTGTGTTAGTTTTATCGCCGGTTTATGACGCGTATCCCTACCCATCTTGCGCGCTGAACGCGAAACTGACTTCAAGCATCGTACTCTATGTTGGCGCGGTGCTGCTGGTACTGCAGTCTGTGCGTTTTCTTGCATAACGAGTGATCGGAGCTATATCTGGTTTATTGCATTCGTTGCGGCATAATTTAAAAATGTATAAACGGAAAAGACGCGGTTCAGAAGGCTTAATTTGAAGCAAATTAATATATGTTACATTTTACCTGCCTGTTTTATACATTTAAAATTATATTTTATTTAAAACTAACAATATCTCCCTGCTAAAATTCACTTCGTTACAATAAATAAATAAAATGCATCGTTTAAATTAACGCGATGTAATTCTAAATTAACAGACATACAAGACAGGGGAACACAAAAATTTATAATACAAAATAATCTCGAGGGTAAAAGAAACCATCGGGGAAACTGAAACCGAATCGCAAATTCGTCAAAAATATTATTGGCCAAATTTAAAGGTTGATATTCAAAATTACATTAATTTCTGTGAAATTTGTCAGACTGTTAAATACGAAAGAAATCCACATCATATTCAATTAAAATTGACGCCTACTCCGACGAAACCATTTGAAGTTGTTCATTTAGACACACTTCAAATTAGAAATCAAAAATATTTAACAATAATTGATTCATTTTCTAAGTATGGCCAAGCATACCCAATTATAAGTGTAATTATGATTCACACCATTCAAAGTATTGTGAAATATAAAATATATGTCACATCATGGATTACCATTAAGTTTTATATCAGATAATAGCACCGAATTTAAGAACAAGGTTATGGATTTTTTTTTTTTTTATGCCGTGTTATTCTACACGTTACATAAAAATCTAAAGCTTAAACTTTGAAAAAGGAAACGGATATAGTTTCCGAAACGTCAGCGCAGTATTTTTGTATTAATTTAATTCCTATTAGTTGTCAAAAACCACCCTCTAACTGATCCTCTGACATTACGTCAAAGGCGTAGAGGTTATTTCCCAGTTTTAAACTGGTTAATTTGAATATTTTTTAGATAAATCGAATTTTTTGGATAGGAATCTCGAGGAATGTGGTAATAAATCCCAAAAAAGAAAAGGAAAGAAATAATGCTGTAATATCTCAACTAAATAAAGAAATATCACTAACTACTAAAATTTTAGAAAATTAAAATAAAAAACCATAACCAAGATGTAATTACTCAAGTTATAGAAAAAATCGAAAACAAGTTTAATACGTTCATTTTTTACTTTTCTCACTATATGCAAACCCGTGATATTTTAGAACAAATAAGTATAAATTTAAACATGTTTTTAGACTTTCTAACAAACATTGAAAATGCTATATCCTTTGCAAAATTAGGCGCCTTACATCATAGCATTCTGAAACGAGATGAGATGGAGAAAATTATAGAAATACTTTTGGAGCTTCACTCTGATAGTCAAGTAATTTATTCCAACAAAAATGAATATTATAAATATTATTACATAGTTCAAGAAAAAGCTTTCTACTCTAATAAACGTTTGATATTTGCACTAGACTTCCCACTAGTACATCCCAGTCAATTTTCCCATTACCATCTTTATTCAATACCAGCTTCTAGTTCCACAACCATTATACCCGAAAATACCTACCTTACCAGGAGCAATGACTTTTATCAATACCAAGCAACAACTTGTCAGTGTGAAAAAGTGGACTTTACGACAATACACGATAACTATCTAATAATTCTGCTGCTGGGTTGTTCATTCATGACATCCGAATATGAATATATCAATGAAAAGGAATCAACGGAAGGACAACCCCCATTACTACCAGAAATTACGTTATCTAAACCCAAAAAATAAAACAGTAAATTTAAAAATGGACATTAAAAATGTGCCTCTAGACCAGTTGCATGTTTTCCAAAAATATCAAGAACAAATAGTGCCGGTCGATCCAGCGTATGGTCCAAGTGCATGGTCAATATCCATTTACATCATCATTGCCGTTATTTTGCAGTGGCGTAGCCATGGTAGGGCAGCTCGGTGCGGCGCACAGGTTCCTCGAAGGTTTGGTGCCCCGCAGGGGCCCATATTTCAACCTTAATGAAATTATTAATAAGTAGGTACCATTGCAATGAAAACTATCCACCCTAAATAAGTTTGGATATATTGATTTTTGCAAAAACGCAAACACACTTTATTCTTATGAATAGATCTAGGATTAGTTCGACCCCTCGCCCCTAGAGTCACCCTTACAATTTTTTTAAATGGAACACGATATATTTCTTAATTTTGACTATCAGGTAGGAGGTCAGGTGGTGCCAATTAAGCGATGAATGCGACAGATATGTCAAAAAATCAGAAAAAATTAGTAGAATACGAAACACCCAATGCGGACATCGAAAGGGGTAGTTTTCACCCCTAAAGAAGCAAAAAACACCCCCTACTTAATTAAATAGTGAGCAACGTAGTTTCTTCTGTATTGTAAGTTATTGATAGTTGGCTGGAGATCGAGTGATGGTTGGTTGGTTGGTTGGCAACGAAGATAAACAAGAAGACCAGTTGCTTCATCAAACTGCGTTGTCTTGAAAATCCAGCAAAAGAATTCTTTGATCCGCTAAAAAAACTTCGCCTCAAAACTTCACATCTGAAAAAAAATTATAAAATCAGGAGCCAAAGGTAAGCAAAGCTGTAAAATGTGATGCATCCCTTTTTGCTCGTTTGGCAATTATTGCTGAACATCGGACATTGATCTTCGACAAGTTATGTGCTACCCTTTAGGACCTGTGCCGTGCCCTGGTCATTGTCAAACGGCTTTGGTTTTCCCAGAAAAACTACAAAAGCGCAATTTCTGCATATTTTAGAACAGAACGTCCCTACAGAAACAGGTTATCCTGTCAATTGTGCGTGCTTATTCGATGGTATGCATATCTTGCGCTCACTTAAAGTTCGAAACGGCGAAACATTTGACCACGTAACATCAGCTCTATTCAATCTTTTATTAAATTCCCCGGGAAATAGATTGGATGTGGTCTTTGATGTTTACAAACAAAACTTAATCGAAGATATTGAAAGACAATTGCGTAGAGGTATTCAAACCGAAGAGCCTCGGTATAGTAATATTCGAGGTTCTTTTAAAATAAAGTGTTGGCATTTCTTTTTATCTGTTGATGAAAATAAAACTGGCTTAATTAAATTCATTGCGGAATCCTGAATATCTTCAAAGTTTCATGACAGACTGGCGTCTAAAGTCATTTACGTAGCATTTGATACCACATGCATAAGGATATCTTGTAACGAAGTCACCGAGGAACCTGCCCTTTTCTGCGATCACGAGCAGGCTGATACGAGGCTTGCTCTTCATGCTGCTCATGTAGGCAAACACGGGATTCCCTCTGCCGTTATACACACTGAGGATCGATATTTGTGTTATATTATTGGCACATTTGTCAGAAATTCCAACCAAACTTTTTATGAGACTTGGTCATCAGAATAAATGTAGAATAATTTCATTGAATAATATTGCAGATACCATCACGAAACACCTTCCTGACAATGGCACTGCAAATGATTTTCTTGGAGCTCTCATTGGTTTTCACTCTTTCACGGGTTGTGATGTGTCGACCTTCTTCAGGAATGGAAAGAGTGTTCCTTTCGCAAAACTGATGACAAATTCTACCCATATATCTGCATTCCTTAAACTTGGCGAGGCTTGGGAATTGGAAATGCTCTGTTTGATGACATTGAAAAGTACGTCTGCGATAATTGCGGAAAGCATTTGCCGAGCGTTGACGGATTGCGATACTAAGTATATGTATTGCTCTCGTGGAGCGACAGTTGATTCTGAGCAGCTACCCCCTTGCAGTTCAACACTTAAATTGCATATTTTGAGAGCAAATTATCAGACGGCTATTTGGAGAAGATCTCTCCATAAATTCATGAATGTCCCTTCCGCAGTAGATCATGGCTGGTCCCTTGATGATCAAGGTAACATTACAATTCAGTGGTTAGCTACCGATCCTGCACCTGCGGAAGTTCTGAATTTAGTTTCCTGCATCAAATACAAGAATTGTTCCGGCGCAGATTGTGTTTGTTTTAGCACGAAACTACAGTGCACAGACATGTGTTCATGTAAATAGGGGGTGTTTATGGCCTGTTTAGGGGTGGAAGCTACCAATTTCGATGTCCGCATTCAGATTTTCATAATCTACGTTTTTTTTTTTGATTTTTTGATATATCTGAGCACTTTATTGCTCAAATGGCACCATTTACCCTAATTATAGCCGGTAGCTGATAGTCTACTTAGTCAATTTTCGAAAAAATGGTGCAACCGTATAGCTGTGCGTTGAAATCATGGATGTGTGGCAACGGATATCGATCAGGAACTGTAATTGCATTAAGTTTTCTATAATCACCACACGGGCGCCAATCGTTTGGTTCCTTCTTAGCTACCATATGTAATGGGGAGGAAACTGATGATGAAGATGGTTCGCATATACCTAAATCAACCATCTGTTTGAATTCGCTTTTAGAGATATTTAATTTGATTGAGTCTAATCTACGTGGATGACAAAAAGGTAAATGTCCTTCCATTACAATATATGCATGAAACTACAGTGCACAGACATGTGTTCATGTAAATGTAAAGACGCAGAGGAAAGTGATGTAACTTTAGTAGAGGATGAATATGGGCTTTCGGATGAAGAAAGTGATTAATTAACTTCTCGTTTATATTTTGACACTGCTAACTTTCTATTCTCATTAAGATAATATCCACAAATAACATTCCTTCAATTGGAAGTACTTTCGCACAAGGTTCATGTTTGTAAATAAATGTACACTATTATTATTATTATTATTATTATTATTATTATTATTATTTTATGGCATTAGTAAAAATCATTAGATATACTATTATTATATGTACAAATAATATGTATCATAATATATATAAAATTAATATATTACTAAGCTTCCTTCAATTTTACAGATGAATATCTTGACGCATTTCTTGACTTCGGAAGAATATTTCATCCCTTAACATAGTGGATCTTATATATTTATACTCGTATTTACACTTTTGTGTACTCCCTATATAATTTGTATGATTATTAGTTATAGTCTAGTCATGTTTTCAGTAAACTCAAATTTTAGAAGCATTTCATATTACTTTTGAGCAAATGGTCATTTCCCCCTATTTCGACCCCGCTGAAACCGAAAATGCCGGTTGCCAAAGCCAAATCTCAACCGGAAGTGAGATATCCAAGATGGCGGCCAAAATAGCGCCAAATCCTGAAATCGGCGCTATGAAGCCCCCATACGACTTAGGAACACGTTGAAAATGTCTAATTATATGTTTTTGAGCATGAGAAATTCAAAAATATTGTGTACAATTATTTTTGTGAAGTTTTTAAAAAGATGGCTCCGCCAGACTCTCATTTTGGTCGTTACCTAGCGTAAAAATGAGTGTGGCATGTCGTGACATATGTTTTGCAGCATGAGGATTTCAAAAATAAACTCAAAAACCACTTAGGACTAAAATTTAATTCAAATGAAATGAAAAATAAACTTGTGAATTTTCCCACTACGAAAAACAGATCGTACAAAACACTACTCTGTCTCTCCAAGTAAGTTTGCAGGGAGTGCACAACTTCAACCATGGTACAGTTGCTTTTCTGCAACTGCAGTTTTTAGTATTACACAGTCCCTACAGTGACAAACAATGATTTCAGGGCACGTCTTAGGGATAGGGTCTAAGCTCATGAATATTGGAATTAGTTCCTCCCCGGCAATGGTCCAGCCGCAATCTTCAAGCAACGGAAGTGATGGTTTTGGGAGGTGAGCATTCTCCCAAACACATACCTGCCAATTTACATATTGATTAAAGAACGTTTTAATGGTCTACTAATATTGTTCTATTTTTTCGTGTTTCAGGTCTACTCACTTGGTACATCTCTTAATGTGGCGCTGCAGTGCATCCGATGTAGGTGGGAGGAACTCGGGCTTTTTTGCAGCGCCAAACAAAACAGCATGAGTATCATCTGCACAACTGACGCCAGGATCAACCTGTATGGAAAATAAAAGTGTATGAATAGCTTATTGAAGTGCAATAAACTCAAGAAACGTTAACGCACCTTATACAACTTGACGACAAAAGCCTCAACGTTTCTGAGTACGTCCTGACCGAGTGGCCAGCACCCAAGTCCTCTCAAGAGAATGCAGTTCCTACCACAGAATGCCTTCCAGGCGCCGACCTTCGTTATAGATGTAAGTTTGGACGTCGAATCACAACCAGTGACAGCATGGAAAGCCAAGAGATTTGCAACTTGCTCCAATGAAAGCGTTTTGTAGATCTCGTGGACTGGAATGTATGTTATATCCCTAGCAGTTTCACTTATAACCCACAGTTGGGAACACTTTGCTGTCCACAGTACTGCTGGCAATGTTGTTGTGATGACCAGCGACACTGATTTTGTACTTCTTCTTGCACACCATTTTGGCAAAATGGAGTGTTTCCAATTGTGGGTTATGAGTGGAACTGCTAGGGATAAAGCATACATTCCAGTGCACGAGATCTGCAAAACGCTTTCATTGGAGCAAGTTACAAATCTTTTGACTTGTTGTGAATCGACGTCCAAACTTACATCTATAACGAAAGTAGGCGCCTTTATTTTATTGCTCTTTAATGAGCTATTCATTACACTTTCATTTTCCATACAGGTTGATCCTGGCGTCAGTTATGCAGATGATGCTCGCGTTGTTTTTTTTTTGGCGCTGCAAAAAGGAGTTCCTCCCATCTACATCGGATGCACTTCAGCTCCACATTAGGAGATGTCACTAACAAGTGAGTAGACCTGAAACACGAAAAAATATAACAATATCAGACCATTAAAACGTTCTTTAAACAATATCTAAATTGGCAGGTATGTGTTTGGGAGAATGCTCACCTCCCAAAACCATCACTTCCGTTGCTTGAAGATTGCTAAGGCGTGCCCTAAAATCATTATTTGTCACTGTGTAATACTAAAAACTGCAGTTGAAGAAAAGCAACTGTACCATGCTTGAAGTTGTGCACCCCCTGCAAACGTATTTGTTTAAATTCTGGAGAGACATAGTAGTGTTTTGTACGATCAATTTTTCGTGGTAAGAAAAGTCACAAGTTTATTTTTCATTGTATTTGAATTTAATTTTATTCCTAAGTAGTTTTTGAATTTATTTTTGAAATCCTCATGCTGCAAAACATATGTCACGATAGGTCACACTCTTTTTTATTCTAACGACCAAAATGAGAGTACTGGCGGCGCCATCTTGTTAAAAACTTTACAAAAATAATTTTAAACAATATTTTTGAATTTCTCATGCTCAAAAACATATAATTAGACATTTTGGACGTGTTTCTATGTCGTATGAGGGTTTCATAGCGCCGATTTCGAGTTTTGGTGCTATTTTGTCCGCCATCTTGGATATCTCAGTTCCGGTTGAGATTTAGCTTTGGCAACCGGCATTTTCGGTTTCAGCGGGGTCGAAATAGGGGGAAAAGACCGTTTGCTCAAAAGTAATATGAAATGCTTCTAAAAATGGTACGGAGAGCTTTTCTCGATATTTTGACCAGTCTGTTAGGTATATCTAACTTATTACCATCATCAAAACATGTCGGCTATTATTTTTTTAAATAGGGGGTGTTTATGGGCTGTTTAGAGGTGAAAGCTACCAATTTCGATTTCCGCATTCAGATTATCCCAATCTACGTTTTTTCTTGATTTTTTATATATCTGAGCACTTTATCGCTCAAATGGCACCGTAATTATAGCCGGTAGCTGATAGTCTAAATCTTTAGTTTCCCCTCAAAGAGCTTAATATAACAAAAATGTATAAAATGTGGTAACTCTTTCAATAAGACGGAGCACTGCTGTTGTGACTGTCATTCAATTTCTTACATATTTCCTGGTCTTTGGATAGGTAAAAGAGGTTTGATGCTGAAGTGGCCACTTCGGTCACCGGATTTGCTTCTTTAAACTTTTTTTTGTGGGGTTATTTAAAAACGAAAGTCTACGCAACTCAACCAGGGTAACTAGATAATTTACGACAAAGAATTGTTCAGTTAACGCCACAAGTTTTACGTAATGTCAGACAGGCGTTTGAAACGAGATTATATCGTTACGTGGATGTCAATGTAAGTCAGTTTGAATACCTATTAAAGTAATTTTTGGTATTGAATCGTTTATTACTACAAACCTTTTTTTAATAAATAAATAAACAATAAAACAATGTGTAGCTCCCAAAACTATTCACTTTAGACTTTACATTTTATACATTTTTGTACTAAGCTCTTTGAGGGGAAACTAAGGAGCTAAAAAAATATGTTTCATTAAAAGAAAATGTAAGGGTGGCTCTAGGTGTGAGGGGGTAGAGATAATCTGAGATCCATTCATATAAGAAAGTGTGTTTCCTCTTATTTATTTTTGACTTGTTTTTGTGTTTTTTGTAAAAATCGATATATACAAACTTATTTCGGGAGGATAGCTTTGATTTAAATGCATTGTATACCTATTTATAAAGGCCGAGCTGAATATAGTTTTCTTTCATTTTATAGTTTTTTTCTCTTTATATCTTCAGGCGTTGTTTGGTCTTATTGTTTATTTTTTTATAAGAAAGTTATGTTTTTATTTATTTGTGCCAAATAAAACTTCCCTCTAAGGATGGAGGAGTTATATTAGCCACTTTATCATGCTGTTTATGCATAGTTGCAATTCAGCAACTATTATATTTATCTTTTCTTATCTTAGCTTCTATTCTGCTTATAGTTTTGTAATGTATAATTTAGTCTGCATTTATGAGTCGTTCTAACTGAACCTATTTTACGTATATTGTAAAATCAAATTAATAAAAAGTCTTGTCTGTTCACTTTAAGTTTTAAAAGTTGTTTTTTAAAAACCGTTCGGTTGTTACACGATACGTAACTTAACCATAGCCAGGTGCTTAATTGCACCTAAATGGATTTTCTCTATATTTATTTACTTCCAATGCTTTTTAGGTTAATTTCACTGATTTACTAATATTTTAAAAGTACCTAACTACTTTCTTTGCTTGATACGTATAATAATTTATTAACCACTTTGGATACATAAAAGTATATATGGCAAGTCAACAAGTTACAATTATGTTAAAAATGGTATAAAATGGTATAAAAAAAAAATTGAATAAAATAAAATAAGAAGCTGGCAGAAAAAAGCTATCAATATAAATAATAACATATAAATGCATAAGTACAAACTCCTTTTTTTTTAATATAAATAAAATAAAATAAAACAGGTAGGTTTAGGATATAATGACGAAACACATGTTACAATAATAAAAAGAACAAACTAACAAATACACACTACGAACAGAAGTTACTATGTAATATTACTTGCCAAGTTAAGAAAATCTGCTATGTTATAAAAAGTGTTATTGATTAATAATTGCTTTACTTTGGACTTAAATTTTTTGTAATTATTGATATTCCTAATATTACAGGGCAAAGCATTAAATAATATTACAGTTATAACAGGCAGAATGTTTAAAATGAGTAGTAGAATGCCTTGGAATCAACAATAAGTCACCATGTCTCGTCCCATATGTGTGATTATTTGAACATGTTGCAAAGTGATGCTCATTCTTTTTTGCAAAAGTTACACACTTTAATATATATATATATACAAGGTACGGTAAGAATTTTCTTGTTTTTAAATATTTGTTTGCAACTTTCTCTAGGCTGTAGTCCATATATTAATCTCAATATTCTCTTTTGGGATATAAAAACACGTTCCCTATCTTTTGTATCTTTTGCACTACCCCAACAGATAATATTGCACGATATGCATGAGTAGGCGTACGCGTAATATGTATTTAACATACCGTTCTGATCAAGTGTATCTTTTAATTGTAGCAGAGCAAAATATGCTTTATTCAGCTGTTTACACACATTTTCTATATGGATACTAAAAGACAATCTTGAATCGAAGAATGTACCTAGAAGTTTTACACCTGCTGAAATTGTGATCCAAAATAAAATTATTCGGGAGTTGTCTCATGATGCTGAAATTTATTATTTCAGTTTTGTTTTCATTTAATATAAATTTATTTCGTTGACACCACGCACCAAATTCATCTATAACAATCAAAACCTTATCTCGAAGGTCCTCGGGATTGTTTGCAGATACCGTTATCGTAGTATCATCTGCAAACATAGTAACATGACCATTCGTTATTTGATTAAGCAAATCATTAACATAAAGCAGAAAAAGCTTCGGACCAAGACCAGAACCCTGAGGAAATTTACTGCAAAGGTTTCTGACATTTCTTCTCTCACTTTCACCTTCATAGACCTATTATTGTTCATGTATGTCATATATGGCTGACTTTTTCTTTCAATATGTCTTTACTGATCGTGTCAAATGCTTTAGACAAGTCAAATAAAAGCGAAATCACATATTTACCATCGTCTAGACAGGAATATACATAATCTAGTAAATGACACGATGCAGTCTCAACAGACTTACCTGACCTAAAACCATGTTGTGATGCTGTCAATAATTTAGTTTTTTCGGAATAGGAACATATTCTACTGAACACAATTCTTTCTAGTAATTTTGAAATTATACTTAGGACAGATATTTGACGATAGTTATCGATGTCCTCAGGATCACCTTTTTTATAAACAGGTGTAACAATAGCTAACTTCAATATATCCGGGAAGCACCCATTTTCTAACGACTTGTTTATCAGATTCACTAGCTGAGTTGTTAGATTTGCTTTAATTTGGTTTAATATAGTAAGTGTAAGGCCATCAAAACCAGCAGAATTTTTGTTTTTTAATTCATCTATTATTTCATTTAATTCCGAAATGGTAACTCACAACTTTATTTAGGTTTTATGCAAGAATAATAACAACAAAAATGATATATTTATATTGATGTTCTACTTCTGAACATACATATATAAAATCTGAAAAATTTAGTTTTCACAACAATTTCTATTTTTTTATATAGAACAGCTTGGATGGAACAGCTTTACAATTTAAGCATTTAACTTTTTGTTTACCACTACCTACTTGTTTGCAATAGTTGCAGAGTTCACTCAAACACATGATAACATATCAATCGGCACAATATATTATATTGCTACTATGTATTATAAAATACACTTCTACATTTTTACTTTTAAAACCATAAATTAGTAGTTGATGGCAACTAAAAACTCAATCTTATGAGTCATATTAACATCGTTGATTCAACGTTGTGCAGAGTATACCAATTATAAATAAATGTTCAGGGAATCTCCCTCCAGTGATTAAACTAATGGTCAATAAGTAAACAATATATTTTTACAAAATACAAATGAATAAGTTATAGCGTTAAAGCTTCTTGCACCATAATAAACTAACGAAAGGTTCCAAAGAATTTCCGAATTATTTACACTATTATACAAGTACTGACGAGCTAATGTCTTTGGGTCGGTATTAGCCCTGGTAGCAAAAATAAACCAACATTTTTTAATAAGTAAATGATTAAGAAATATCATAACTTAATTACAAAAATAATTTATAAAGAAAAATATGATACAGAAATCATATGAAGTTTTCGATCGAAAGTTAGTTAGTATTAAATGTATTTCAGTAGAATGTTTATTTTATTCTTGAACTGGATGTGTCTTATGGATAATAGAATAGAACTCATAACTACGATGGCTCTGAAGGGCCGCGAGCACAACTTTATTATACTTCATAGTCACGTCCTTCGTAGATCACCATACAGAAATCATATGAAGTTTTAGATCTAAAGTTAGTTAGTATTAAATGTATTTCAGTAGAATGTTTATTTTATTCTTGAACTGGATGTGTCTTATGGATAATAGAATAGAACTCATAACTACGATGGCTCTGAAGGGCCGCGAGCACAACTTTATTATACTTCATAGTCACGTCCTTCGTAGATCACCCTGTAGTATGATCTCTTAAGCAGCACAAGTTGAAAGAAATTCGGCCAATTTCCATGCCCCATTCGTTCCCGCTTCATTACGTCTCTTGTGCTCGCGAGTGACACATAGAACTCATAATAGTCTAAGAGCTAGCCTATCGAAAATGTTTGTATTTAAAAGACGAATAAAAATGCTTATTACCATTTATACGAATTTTTTAATATTTAGCGATATATTTTGAAAAAACTAATATTTCTAGAACAACCCCTTTAAATTTTATCTAATAACTTCAAAACGCACAGTCCTAAAGAAAAGATGCCTTAAATAAAAATTATTGCTTACACTTTTAGCTTCATTTTGGTATAGACATATATGCACTTGCGGTTGCTCAAAGTGGTTTAAATACTGTAGATATCGGGGGAACGCATATTTACAGGTCTTAATAAATGCTCTAGCTGTGCGTCGTGATCTAGTTCTGCGCCGGCAGTTACACCGGCGCGGCCCGCTATAGTCTCGTGCAAAAATTGTGTGCTTACAATTTTAGCTTCATTTTTCTATATATACATATATTATATATCTGCAAATGCAGTTGTCCAAAAGAGATCAAATAATTAAAATAATTGTAATAAATTTCTCACTTACAACAAACTGAAAACTTTATTATTATCTATTGAAAAAAAATGTCTTCCTCTTCGTCACTGGAATCCTGCTCGTCCAAATGTATGCTCTGTGTCTCCAAATTTTCACAGTGTTCTTCTGCCTCGCACTCACACATTTCTGTACATTTCAATTTGTTGATCAAACATTTGCAGCATTTTGTGTTATATTTATTTTTTTGTAGCCGCATCGAATTAAATTTAATATTTCTGGTGGTGTGCATTCCTGTGTGCAGAAAACAGATGCCAGTTGTCCTGAATTATTAGTTTACCATCCAAAATCTGTAGGATTGAACACCTCGCTCTTAGAAATGTGCGAACTGGCCCAAATAAAGAGTTGTAATCTTGCTCTTTACAAACTACCCTTGATGGGTGGTAACTGATCACCCTGTTATTGCATCTTTGCAAAACCCCACCACCTTAATTCAGGTAATGAGCAAATATTGGTGGCAGGAGCATATACTTTAAAAATAAACCTTCCTACATCCTTAATTATTATATCTAAATCAATTTCTTTGTCGCCTAGCGAAATGAGTGCTTTAAGAATCCTGTCTGCTTGCTTAAAGACTTTCCAAAATTACAGTTTACCTACAAAATTAAATATGAGATTTAAAAACCAATTAACGAGGTTATTTGCGTTTCTTGGAGAATCCGCCAGTACTGTCGCAACCAGAAATTGCATGTAATGCCGGAAGTGCTTATCTTTGGAGTTCAGTTAAATTTTTTCACAAAATATTTAAGTCAAGTTTTCTCTTATGAACACCACTACCAGTAACATAGAAACTATTTTGGATCATTGTTTTATAATATTTTATTTACAATATGAATACATCGGTGTCAGGTGGGAATATGTTGAGTGACACTGATTCTTTGGAAGAATGTTTGTTAGGAGCATAAATACAATGCAGAATGATTTTTGTATCAGCCTCTTCTTATGTGCCAGTCAATTCTTCTACATAACCAGTTTCAGTACAATAACAAGTTTCCTCCCGAGCTACTATTAAAGTTCTGTTCTCGAATAACTTGCTTTTGCATCTTCTGCATTGTATTTATACTTCTAACAAACATTCTTACAAAGAATCAGTGTCATCCAACATATTCTCACCTGACAAGATTCTTAAAGCACTTATTTAGCTAGGTGACAAAGAAATTGATTTAAATATAATAATTAAGGATTTAGAAAGGTTTATTTGTAAAGTGTATGCTCCTGCCAGCAATATTTGCTCATTAGCTGAGTTACGGTGGTGGAGTGTTGCAAAAGATGCAACAAGAGGGTGACCAGTTACTACCCACTAAGGGTGGCTTGTATCTAGCTCTGCAAAGAGCAAGATTACAACTTTTATTTGGACCAGTTCGCACATTAATAAAGTTTTCAGTTTGTTGCAAGTAAGAAATTTATTACAATTATTATAATTATTTGATCTCTTTTGGACAACTGCATTTGCATATATATAATATATGTATATATAGAAAAATGAAGCTAAAATTGTAAGCATACAGTTTTTTGCACGAGACTAAAGCGGGCCGCGCCGGTGCAACAGCCGGCGCAGAACTAGATCACGACGCACAGCTAGAGCATTTATTAAGACCTGTAAATATGCGTTCCCCCGATATCTACAGTATTTAAACCACTTTGAGCAACCGCAAGTGCATATATGTCTATACCAAAATGAAGCTAAAAGTGTAAGCAATAATTTTTATTTAAGGTATGTTTTCTTTAGGACTGTGCGTTTTGAAGTTATTAGATAAAATTTAAAGGGGTTGTTCTAGAAATATTAGTTTTTTCAAAATATCTCGCTAAATATTCAAAAATTCGTATAAATGGTAATAAGCATTTTTATTCGTCTTTTAAATGCAAACATTTTAGCGTTCGAACGAACTCGTTAGCTCAAACAGTTGCAGAAATACAGTCATTTGAAAATTTCGCCCTTTGATGGGGTGCAGGGGGTAAACGACAGTAGATATACTAAGTCAGTCCGACGCCACTCTCAAGGCCACTCACTCCGGATGGACATAGAGGCCATCAGCAGAGCCCTTGGTTCTTGTAGCTACACTCGGGGGGATGGTTCTTAGGTTAATGCTTTAGCTCTGATGCGCTGCTGCATCCTGCATCCTGCATCCTGGCCCTGGAGGCCTGGGGGTTAGACGAAGAAGTTCAATGTCCGGAGGCTTTTTTTAGTTTCTAAGTTGGCACTCCTGAGCAAATAGTAATGTAAACAAAGAGAGCATAGGCGTACCTGCTTGAAAAGGGGGTTAATTATATTAATTTTACTAGGGTACGCCTATGGTAGAAAAAATCAATGACGCCATATCTCAAGCTACGTGCCGATAAAGTAAACATCAACTTCACTCGGTTTGAATGCATCATTTATTATCAGCTGATGTATTTAGGTTAAAATACATTTTAAATATATTAAATTAAAATGAATGCACACACCACATTAGAATAATAAATTATTGTTTTAAGTTATTTAATGAAGTATGAAATTAGCGTTTCTAAGCCCGATGAAATCGGCTGTATTTGAAGTACTATTTATCACACACAACTAGGTCAGTTTATTTTTTAACTCAATGAACCTTGAATTTATTATATGAACAGCATAATCGCTGACTAAACGATACGATACGTAATTATTAGTGAATAGAAATTATTTAATATTTTAAGTTACACTTTTTTATTTAGCTAATTTTGACTGTGGAAATAAAACAATCGATATAACAATAAGTGGATATATTAATTTTTTAAAAAACAGAGTTTAAATGTTATGTTTAGATGCCCAACAAATTACCGTAGGCCGAACTGTAGTGGCGGGCTCTTCGAGTTCATCCTCGAAGTCCTCGAGATTGGCAACATCACCATCGCAAGTATCGCTGTGAATATTAATTACTGTGGAGGCTTCTTCTTCAGGAGACCTTTTTAGAACCTGGAGTGGGGGCTCCATGAAGAAACTTAACGGAATAAGCTTAGGAGGTCGAGGTTCGAAATCGCTGTAACAATATGAAATACATATAAGTATATATTATTACTTGAGAATAAAAGAAGCCAAAAAAAATGAACGTTATTATTTTAAACTTACGTTATTCTTAAAACATTATCTTCGGACATGCAGAATAAATCTGGTGACTGAAGCCGGGGAGAGTAGACATTTGTATTACTGTAACAATAAGAAATAAATATAAGCATATATTATTACTTAGAAAAAAGAAGCAGGAAAAATTAACGTTATTATTTACTTACGTTATTCTTAAATCAGGTAAACTAGTAGAAGACCAATCAGTATCTTCTGGCATGCGGAATAAATTCGGTGACGGAAATCGAGGAGAGTAGACATTTGTATCGCTGTAACAATAAGAAATAAATATAAGTATATATTATTACCTAGAGAAAAAGAAGCGAAAAAAATGAACGTTATTATTTACTTACGTTATTCTTAAATCAGGTAAACTAGTAGAAGACCAATCAAACTCAACACTATCTTCTGATGACCATGCTGAAGAAATCGGACTTAGGTGATGTAGATGAACTTGGCAGCAAATCGACGGCATCATTTAAGCTCAATTCGCTAAAAACGATAAAAAAAATATATTGTAAGTACAGAAATGTAAAAGAACAAAAATCAACTTACTGTTCAAATAGATATTCCTCCAGGTTCCTAGGTGGAGTATATCGATTAATAAGAGAACTTAGGCGGTAAAACTCTTCACTAGACATTTTAAACTTAGGTACGCGCACACAGTAACGATGAAACAAAACTGAATGAAGCACGATTTAGAAAACCGTTAAAAGAAACGGTGTGGGGAGAGACATTTATGCTGAATAAGCTAAAATAAAAGTTCTAGAACGAAATCGTAATATCTCAGAGACGCGAAACAAATACGCAGTTTTAAAATACGTGGCAAATAAATGATTCAACTCAGGGCCAACGAACTATGAGAAAAAAAATTTAAATTAAAAAAATGCGCATTTAGCAAACCCCCAGTAGGCACATATGCGATATTCTAAGAATTTTAGCTCGAGTGTGGGACCGAGGTAATTAAAATTGGATTAATATCAACATTTAGGGCCATTTATCTTGACGCATGTCAATATTAAATAAAATCAGCGCCTTTATGTTTAAACGCCGACTTATGGGAAAGAAGTAATTGGCACGTATTTTTCTCAGAAAAAAGCGTGACGCAAGCAGGCAGCTGCACTAGTAGAACAAAGAGCCCCTCGTATGATGATACGTAATCAAGATGACGTCACGAATTATATAAATAAGCTAGGCACGTCAACTCATGCATAATTCCTCGTATAGCTACGTATCAGTTATCTCGTGTGCTTCTTTGTTCATTATTATTGCATTAACTGATCAGTTAATTTTATAATACAAACATTTAAAAAAAATACTTTTCTATAAATTTACATTGGTGTGCTTTCATAAATTTACATTGGTGTGCTTTGCCAATTTTTTAAATAATTCAAACGTGCTGTGTGTTCCAGTGGATAAAAACGTAAGTTGTTTTTATTATTTCTTTTATGTATGACTTAGTAATGTATGATATTTTTAGAAAAATCTTTATTGAGTGAACGTTTAGTTACAAGTAAAAAATGTATATTAAGCTTAATTGAAATATATTGTTATAAGATAGAATCAGAATGTCTAGGGAAAACAACACAATTAGCAAATTTGGCTGTAGTAAAAGAAGTAATAAGTTAATACCTCTACGTGGATTGCCAGGCATAGGATTTAGCCTCACCCCAGAAAAGGACTATGACATCCAAAATGAACGCTTAAAAAACTTAGGAGGACCCTGTAGATGTACAAGATGGTATAACATGTAATTATGTAAACAATCGGTTACAAGCATATCATATCAACACACAAAATGCAATTAACGATACCGCTAGTTTAATTATTGCAGAAATAAAAAAATAAGTTATTACGAGATTTGAAAAAAGTGATAAACAAAATAAGGTTTTGATTGAGAAAATTAAAATGGATATGCAGAAATATATTGATATGAGAATTAACAAACGTTCAGATCATGATAATACCAGGCTTGTGATTCCACCGGAACTAATGCCAGAAGTAGATATCTGAAAGCTAATATTATAGGGATAGAAGATTTTTTTGTCGAGCAGATTTAATTGAAAATTCAGTTATAAGCTGATAATACTATATTTATTAATTAAATGATTGTAATTATATATAGATATCTATATTGTATATTATAAGAAATAATAAATATTTTTATACAGTAAGTTCATCTTTTATTGAAAATAAAAACATTCATGTACCGCTTATGTTTGAAGATTACAAGAATGCTGATATCGGGGTAGAAGTAGGAAATAAAAATCAATAATAACTTATAAATACATATTTATTTAGGTAAAAACTAGAACACATCTATAAAGCTTAAAATGTTTTTTCTAGATTCCTTTAAGAATACAGAGTGGTCAGTTTATTTGCTGCTTTTTCAAAGATAAACCGTATCCTTTTTTATAGGGTTTCATGTATAGTCCGGAACCTTTTTTTCCTAAAGCTACATCCTCCAAGGCTCTATTGTGGTGGTGAGCTTCTTCCAATGTTTTCCTAGCATTCTTAGCATCTAGAATAGTTTTTCTAATAGCAGCCAAACCCCCTGAAAACGAGCCAATAGCAGACAGGCCTGCAAAGATCGGTATCAGAGGTAAGATTCCTCCGGTCTTTGGTAGAGGAATAATGTGGGGGACAATGATTTTCTTCCTTCTACCTATTTGCTTGAGAGCCATTCGTGCAGCCTTTAAACTCATTGTTATATCCTTTTTTATATCGTGACTTGCATGCTCTTTCAGTAAATTAGTTAAATATGTTAGGATAGCTTTACGAAATGAAATTTTCTTATTACAGCCTCCTACACCCATACCTAAGCGTTTACGTAACTTTGTATCTTGTTCACAATACTGATAACCGGGTAAATGCAGTTCAACAGGTAGCTTATTGATAAGACTGTTAACCACACCTTTACCTTTTACGTGCTTCCTCATCATCATTTAGATTAGAACTGATGATGTACGAGGCTGAAACGTCTATAAATAAAGTGATGTGTACATCTTAGATATAACTGCAATGGCTTAATATTAAATAAACAACATAAAATGAAATTACATCATGCACTTAATGACCACGTGATCCTTGACTTGAGCTGGAACGTAGGTGTGATGGCTACCTATCATAATTATGATTTACATTATAAGTATATGATTTCAATAACACTAGTTATTAGATAGACCCTCAAACTATACAGACCTATTTGGTAACACCTCGTACAGACTGTTTTTGAAATACCCTGTATCTGCTGCATTACTTTAACAATGAAGGTTAATAAAAAATTTACTCTCGCAGCATATAAACCACCTAGGGAGAAGGTTTATAGCTTTGCCCGAGATTTAGCTCTTAAGAAAAAGATTAGAAATCTCACGAACTCCATCAGAACAAAGTACTTAGCCATCAAATTAGGCGGAGAGCAAGAAGATAATACAATTAGACGTTTATTTAAACCGATTATTGATCCATTACAAGAACTCAATGCTGTTAAGAATTCACCCAAGCAGCAGACTTCAAAAGTAGAGGATACCATTAAATCTGAAATAAAAGAAAAAGAAGAAGACTACAAAGAAGTGGAAGAAGTGGAAGAAGAAGAAGATGATGATGATGATGGTGAAATAGAAGAAGAAGAAGAAGGCGAAGATGAAGAAATATTTGAAGATTCAAGCAGTACGATTGACCCTGCTGAATATCTTGAAGAGTATCCTTCTTTAAGTAGACGTTATTTAACTAGACTCTATACTAAAAGTAAAGATTTAGATGAAACCTATGGTGTGAGATTTAATGGCGAAATGAATAAATTTAAAATTGGTAATATGGATCTAAGTATCGATTCTGATGCTGGTCTCAGTATTGGTGATAAAGTGTTTGCCGGAAGACAAGGCTTATATGAACTGCTATTTATGAAGAGGCCTCAAGGTTACAGTGAACAGGACTTAGCTGATTATAAGGAAATTCTAGAAACTTCTAACGTACATAAACGAAATTATGATCCTGATAGTCAATTAAATGGAAATCGTTCTTTTAAATATTTCAAAGTGATAAAGCCATTATTTATGCGTAAACCTCATGGTATGGATATGGTTTACAACGAAAAACCTATAGCATATATTCATTGGAGTGACATAAATGAATTAATTAACAGGTTAAGGCTTTTAAACACATACAAAGCTGCAGGAAAGACTGATTCACATGATAACGAAATCATAGCTATTTTAAACGAATTGAAAGAAGCCGGAATAATTTATTAGTATGTTATAGCTGTAGCCAGGTTATGACCAGGTCATGACCATTCATTACCACGTCATGGATGATACAGGTAACAGCTTTTCGCATAGATCCATAGAAGCCCATGAACAGCCATGACCGGGCGATAACCTGGTCATAACCTGGTCATAACCTGGTCATAACATGTCCATAACCCAGTCATGAACGTCCATGAATGACCATGAAAGCATAAAAAGATACAGAATGCTCTAGTGAAAGTATTGGGCTATAGGCTTTGGTGAAGATATCATGTCTTATCTACTAAACATTGAACCTAACTGTTATGGATTAAGGCATGCTGACTCTGATCTACTCATTGGAGAAATATCAGTGCAGATTAAAAACAATGTTCTTCATATCAAAGGATGTAAATTTACTCTAACTAATGGTTTAAGAGAATTACTAACGAAACAGCTGCCAAATGATTTTAACAATGATGATCTAATAGCTTATAAACATACCCTAACATTAAGTAATGGACATTTAAGAAAATATCGGGATGGGTTCCGAATTAACCCAAGCAGCTCTTGGAAATATCAAAACATTATATCAAAACTGTTTCCAGTTAAACGAAAAAGAACTAAAAATTCCCTAGATGAAAACCTCGATGTGACTGCACACGTAGATAATAATAATTTAAGAAGTTCTATTACTTCGAATAAAGGCCAAATAGAAGCATATCAAAACTCTATTGCTGGACCTGAAATACAAACAGCATGCAGGTCTAATATCTATGAACGTGTAACACCCTTCGGGGTTATTTCCATCTGTAACGGAGCTCTATCGCCGCCATTCGAGAATAAGTCTAATACCTATGGAATGCACCTCAAACCTAGGAGCGCATCAAAGTTACCCTATTAGCAAACTCATATCATTTGATGGATAGTTTTAAGTTTTTGAAAAATTTCTATTATAACTTTATAAATTAATAATATACCAAGTTAAGTGAATTATCCTCTTATAATGTACTATTTAAATTAAGTGATATATATCCTTGTAACAATCACACATGCTGTATGATTTAAATAGAAAAAATGTTTATATTTAAAGATTAAATAAAAAATTAATTAAACCTTTGTGTTTTATTTCTAGGTTAGGTATATGGAATAAAAAATCAGGTTAACATTTAAATAATATATATTGAAATAAATAAAAAAGTATATAGAGTAAATACAATAAGCGATGAATGTAATAATAATAGACGGAAATTTTTAGCTGTCAGCCATGATTAACCGCTTCCATTTTCCACTTCATATTTGTTAATATTAACTTCCAAGCTTAAAATTCCTGATAAGGCCTAACCAGATCCGGATTCTGAGAATTCAGATAAGGAATTGAGAATTTCATCTTTCACATTAATTTGGAAAAAATTTAGCAAGTCCGTCCCAGAGTCGACTATTTGATTTTTTGTGTTAAAGTATTTTCGTTCAATGATTTCAGTATTTGCTGATTTTCTCAGAAATTCACCACAGAAACATGTATTAACTTTTAACATCTGTAGTTTCTTTAGCGCATTTTGGATTCTATTTTTAAAGACATAATAATAATAATATAATAATAATAGTAGTTTATTCACCTGCTTTAAAAATTTACATAATTATAATGCACAACAAAATATCTTAAACAGTACGAATAAACTAAATAATAGGCAAAATTAAATTATAAATGCACTTTGTTGATATTATCAATACCTATACCACTGACTCACAGAAGAAAATTCTTGTTTGTGAGTATTAGTAATGTACTCGTATAATCATATCAGAATGATTCACCTATATGAACAAAAATGAGATTCACAAAAAAATTTATAAACAAAGTAGAAAAAAATCGAAGAAGAAATTTGTTAGTTTTTTATGAACTTTATCTTTAACTTAATTAAACTCAAACTTAACCTAACACATAAAAATTACATAATAGTATACAGTAAATTCATTCTCATCGCAAATTACCCCGTGTGCGAAACAGACAGACAGCAAGTCAAGAGTACCACACATTCAGTGAGGACTTATGACCCTCGATATGAGGCACTCTCATCCCACCAGATGTCTGCCCCACACAAGAAGCGCCTTTACGAAAAGTAAACCCAGTGTCTAGAAATGGACAGGTATACCTATACCTTATTTACATTATTATAGTCTAGTTTTAGTATTATATTATCAGTTTCTCTCATGAATTATAGCATGTATAGTCTTCCTCGGGTTATCTAGAATCCATCGTTTTATTTTACTTTTAAACACATATATAGAGTTTATTGTTTTTAAACTGTCGGGTAATGTATTGTATATTTTTGGAATTAGATATGTAAAACTTCATTGACCTATAGTTTTTGCCATTTTTGGTATTTTTACAGAACATATTGAGACGCCCCAGCCCTGGGCTGTCTCATTACGCGCAATTTTCCTAAATTTATATTATTTTCAGTGAATGTTATGAGATTTCGGTGAATTACAATACGTTATATTTTAAATAACTCGGTTCATCCTAATTTTTTAAAAAGTCTAAAGTTCGACGATTATCAAGCGTACAACCGCAAGGGAAGGCAGAAACTTATCTTGCTAAATAAACAGAACCTACCTATCTTTACGGGAAATTAGCCACTATGCAACCCTTAGTCTCGGTTAGTAATCCAATGCCCGGCCACACCTGGCATTTTAGAATGACGTCCCAAAGCTCGTGGCGTAGGAATACAAAAGCTAGTCGTCTATTATGTAAACAAAACCTATCTCCACGGGAAACTAACCACTATACAGCCGAAGACTCAGGTCACAATCTAATGCCGGGACCCATATACCTTCTTTGTTGGCTGCACGTGAAAGGGGAATACGTCACAGGTAAAAAACGTATAAATACGCAAAAACAAACGGCATTCGGGGAGACTTCTGAAGACTCCAAAGTGACTAGTTGAGTCGTGAACCGACACCTGTCACGCTTCTTCATAAAATTCCTATCGAGGGACGGACTTAAAACCCCGTTGTGACTAGCTGGTTTCGTGAATCGACACCGCACCCACTTTTCCCTCGATACGACGCATCGTATTTAAGTCAAACCGAATTTAACGTACGCGACGACGTTTCCATACACGTATAACCTGTATGCATCTGAGAAGTAGAGTACGCGAGGCGTCACCAGACGTCGCGACGTCTTTATCCAATATGAGTTCCAGCGAAGAACGGGTTGGTGAATCCGGGGGAGAGGTTATCTCTAACTTCACCGTAGTTCCGAGACTAGGTGAGACATACCATTTTACGCATTCAATATTAACATCACGAAGTAAAAATGACAAATTACGACTCTATCAGTTTACCGTCGCTGTGGTACTATTTTACTATTTTACTATTTCTGTCTGTTCATTTAAATCACATTTAAGGGAATTTATTACCTACTTAACCATCTGTTATCTGAGCCTTTATGCTAAATGTTGCATAGTTTTAAACCCGTCAACTCTTGTAACTTCATTGCATGTACGAGTGCCGATGGTCGATCTGTTGGGTTTTACAAGCCTCCAACACGCTTTTGAAATATGCCATCTGGATTATTACTGACCGACCCTTTGGGGTTAACCATAAGCGTCCTTCAGGGGTAATCTCGGTGGTACTCCGCCTAATATATTTATGGCCACAGTATCTGTACACTTTCACTATGTTCCTTCACGTCTACATACACTATATAAATCTACGATTGGCAATAAGTGTTTACCTTGGTTTCCTACTGATGGGGGGTATTCACAACGTCAATAAACGAGAATCAGTTGTCTTTCACAAAAAAGAATACGACGAGTTATACGACCTAAAGAATCATAGTGAGACGGTCAGCGACAAAGGCTCGGTAATTAAAAAGCAAGGCTTGTTTTACTTATCAGCCGATTGTGGCACTGGTCATCCAATGAAAACTTATGAGAGGGGTTCCTCTCCGCCTATGGCGAAGTTTTGTCATTGGCATATCTGCTAGATCTGCTAGATCTTATATAAATCACTTGTGACAGTTGTCTCTAAACGCAAATAAATTGGTTTAAATATATCGAGAGTATTCATTCACTAATCGTTTTTCTTTCAGAAGGTAAATTAAAGGGTTCTTAAATATTAGATTTAAGTTTACCTGTGTTTTAACTCAAGTGAATTAAATAGTAACTAAATAATACCAAACTTTATAAAAAGAATCTAAGTAAAAGCTACAAACACAACGTAGTTTGGGTCCTACCACTTTAAAACTAGACGATCACATTAAAAGGCCAAAGGTGTATGTTTCTTTTTCTCTGGAAAAAGATTAATAAACATACGAGGGGGGTATGGGGTGTCACAATATTTTATGTCTAGTATGATAGCAATGATTAATATTTAGGGTAGTGTTTTTGTTTTTAAAATTAAATATTAAAATTTTTAATGCGAAAAGTTGACTAATGTCTAAGACACAGGCTTCTTTATAGAGTTTATCACTGGAATAGGTAAGCTCTTTATTAAATATTATTTTTAGTATCCATTTCTGAATAATTTCTAATTTATCTAAATACGTGTTTGTCGCTGCACCCCATCCAAGTTGTCACGTTTCAATTTAATCAAGTCAGTTCACCTGTAATTAGGCACCCAATAATACAAACATTATTACAGCTGTTATCGTTTATTAAGTTGATTAAAATATAGAAACATCATAGGCGCGCTGGTTAATTTTACACTTTTATTGGATTCATTAAATTAATATCTCGTAAGGTAAAGTAGATGAGTGGATAAAATATAGTGTCCTAAATAGGCATTTTGTAACTCTTTCAGATAAGGTATCAAAAGAATTAATATTAACCTTTTAGTATTTTATATCCCTTTTTCCTGTCTAAAGGCGCGATAATGTTTATCAGTTTCCTGAACATATTTCATTGATAATTTTTTTTTTTGAAAAAAAGTAAAATTCCTTTCGTTGGAGCGTGAGCTGTCGAATTTTAAAAGCATTGGCTTCTAGAACACCGAGAAAAATTGGCATGTGTAGTGGAGAGTGGAAAATTATTTTAAAACCAGAGTGTTGGGATATATCCATTTTCTATACACTTTATGATTTTCATAGTGGTGATTTGTAGTGACTAGTTATTGTGCACCAGTACTTCGTGAAAATCTTTCTCTGATAGAGGATTTCATGCCATTTCCTCAACTATGTAAGGACAACCACACCCCTCCCTTTTCTGGCCTTTTACGTACGTCGTCCGCTCCCTCAATAGAGGTATGTTAAATCTATAAATCTTTATAATGTTACTTTTCCTTCACACAATAAGGGTTCCTATAGTAGTTCTTTAAAATATTCTAGGGTCCTTCTACCACCCTGAGGATTTGAACCACTGATTTGGGGGATAACTAGGAACTCCTTATTTCGGCAACTAACTCTATGGTCAAGTTATTCAAACTAAATAGTGTGGACGTTTTCTCCCGTGGTTTCGTTCAATATCAATTTTATTTATTAAATTTATTGATTGTAAATTTTGACAAGCTTTAGTCTCAAAATGAAGTAGTGTGTAAACCCTATCAAATTTATGTAAGAAGTGCCTATCTAAAGTTAAGAATTTTGCCTATCCAATTATATGGATCCGATTGTTGGTAATAATATTATCCGTTGTTAGCGAGTGTTTTGCGTATCAGTTTCATATAATACCTAAGTATCTAAATTTAATAATCTAAATTTGTCTATTCAATAGTGGGTATCAAATTATTGAGAATAATATTAACCTTGTTAGTTATAAGCGAATATTTCAACTGTGAACGAGTATATAGCTATATTCTTGGTAAAAATTTATGTGAAACTTTTAAACTAGTAGTGTTACAAGGATTTCGAAATACCTATTGATCTAGAATACATTTATTTTGTTCATATCGCAGTATTTTTTTTTCTTTTTTTTTGTTTACTACCTATTTTGAGAATTACCTAATAACCGCTATATTTCATTAGCTCTTTCGTGATTTTGAGTGAATGAGTCATCACTGAAATACCCTATCCGGTTAAATTACGTGGCGCCCTGTTTGTACTAACAATATAAACATACATTTACTTTTGTTTTATTCATTTAGCTGGCCCGGATCGGTATTATTGCTTGTAAGTCTCACTATATCTCACAGAGTAATTATTTGGCTAACTAGTTATTTAGCATAAAAAGGAGAACTATATTAGACAACACTTTAGGTATATGATTTATTTATTTGCCCATTTTGCCACGCCGAAAGACCCTGAGAAAATCTCATGCTTAATTCGTAGATTTAATTAATACATTGAACTGATTCCGCGGTTGGCATCATGTGAAACATTGTTAAATATTATAATTAAAGAAAAAATTATTCACTTTTTAAATGTTTCAAACAGTATTTATTAATCTCTACACGTGTTTCGGCTTTTTAGGCCTTTCTCAAGAGTACATACAATACTAGTTGTTAAATATGGTTTACATTCTTATATACTACATCTGGAAGGCTACAGAACTAACAGAGCATCTGATTTTTATTTATGAGGGTTAAAAAACTATTTTTCTAAGAATTTAAATTATTTTGTTCAAAATATCATGGCTAGTAAAAATTAGTTGTTCATTCGTTATATTTACATTATTTTTTGTTGCCTTAAGGATTTCTAACTTTTCTAATAAATCTAATTTTTTGCCTTTCTTTTCAGAATGAATTAAATCTACATTGTCTAAATCTATAAAATGGTTATTATCTATACAGTGAGTTGACATGCCAGTGTTATGTATATTGTTTAAAATGGATTTTTTATGTTCATCTAAGCGTTTTTTAATATTACGACCTGTTTGACCAATATATATTGCATCACATTGGGCACAATTTAGTCTATATACACCAGTTTTTTGTAATTTATCAGTCTTGTCTCTATTGTTTACTAAAAGTTTGCCTAAATTATTTTTATTTACCATAATGGTCCTGCATCCTAATATATTTAATTTATTGTTGACTCTATTGCTAATTTTTGGCCTAAAATTAATACATTTATAATCCCCATCTAAGTATTTTGTGGAACCAGCATAAAATTCGCCAAATATATTTTTCTTTTGTTTTTTATTAATTAATGTCAACTCACTGTATAGATAATAACCATTTTATAGATTTAGACAATGTAGATTTAATTCATTCTGAAAAGAAAGGCAAAAAATTAGATTCATTAGAAAAGTTAGAAATCCTTAAGGCAACAAAAAATAATGTAAATATAACGAATGAACAACTAATTTTTACTGGCCATGATATTTTGAACAAAATAATTTAAATTCTTAGAAAAATAGTTTTTTAACCCTCATAAATAAAAATCAGATGCTCTGTTAGTTCTGTAGCCTTCCAGATGTAGTATATAAGAATGTAAACCATATTTAACAACTAGTATTGTATGTACTCTTGAGAAAGGCCTAAAAAGCCGAAACACGTGTAGAGATTAATAAATACTGTTTGAAACATTTAAAAAGTGAATAATTTTTTCTTTAATTATAAGATTTAATTAAATCAAATCGGCCTAAGTTTTTTTTTTTGCAATAAAAAGTGTGGCATAAATGGCGCCCAACGTGAATAAACTAATGTAGATAGGAAGATTTTTTTCCTGCTTCACTATCTGCCTTATCATAGGTCGGTTTTTTTTATTTTTGAATTCTTGATAGTGTTATATCTTGGGTGTAGTTTTTTTTGCTGCACTTACTGATATTGGTGTTTTACCGCTGCTTTGTTTTTTTACTTTCTCCAAGTGGGGAAGGGGTTCACTGGTAAATTCCCATACTTTGTTAAATGTTTAAGTAATAAGATTTTCTAGGTTTGTCGTAATTACATTTTTTGGTCAAACCTATTCGGTACATTTATTTACTTTACTAATCGAGTACTTGACATATATATGTGTGTGTATAGATTTGTCTTACAAAACTATACTCATCTACGTTACTAATCAAATAGTCCCCTAGCTGCCTTACAAAAGCATTTTATTTTTTATTTTGATCCACTATCAAGTACATTCTTCTACTTTACTCGTAGTGTATTGTATATTATACCTATATATATATAATTTTTTTTAATATTTTGTAGATTTGTATTACATATGCAACTTTGTTTTAATACTTAGTACAGTCATTCATTTCACTGATTGTTTACTAGAAAGAAATTAACATTTTTTTTTCTTTTCCAAGACATGTTGTTTCTATATAAGCAGATAGGCAGGTGATTTCTATATAATACAATTAAAATATATTATAATAAAATCTCGGTTGGTTTAGAATTTGGACCGCTCAGGTCTGATACTTATATAATTTTTTTTTAAAACATAATTGCGGGATTTCTGTATTCAGGTTTAGGTTTTAAGGTTAATTTTTTTTAAATTTTATTTAGGTAGATTTATCGTGTAACATACTTATAATTTAATTATGGATATTAATAGATTAACTGCAGATGAACTGACTTACGAATTGTATATTAGGGATTGTCCGTCGGAGGGAACAGTGCAGCAAAAGCGTAAAGCCTTACGGGACGCTATACGTGCAAATCGAATGCCACAATTTTTTCAACTTGATCCTATTGCCGAACTGAATATCTGTGACCAGAAACTTCTAACTCTTCGTAATGATTTAGTAAACTTCGATTATACAAATAAGAACAACAAACATCAGCGCATGTATTCTCGTTTAATTCACGTTTCAGGTAGATTAAATAGAATAGTTGAAGGAAATATTCAACATAGACAAATAAAATTAGATTTAACCTCGCGCTGTACCCAATTACTTGATGTTTTGAATACATTAGAGCTACCGGTCAATATTCAGGCACCATCTACGGTACAATCTTCTATATTGGATGAAGATGTACCACCACTATTAAATCGAACGATCTCAGGAATACTCGATCCTACTTCTGTCGCGGTTCCTATTCCAACATCATCCGTAGTTAACGCCGACTTAATTGATCTGGATCCAATAGAGTCAAACCACTCTATTACCACTGTACCTACTACAGTAACATACTCCAGCCCATTGAATACAAATTGTTCTACTACATGCACAGCTTCTCACCCAGTTATTACCGCCTCTTACCCAAGCATCTCACGCCATGTCAGATTTCAAGTACCTTCTTCTCCAGTCCATCATATTTCGACCAATGTTCCAAGTCACTCGGCTGCTTCTTTGTCCAACTATTTACTGATAGTGCGTTAACCTGGTTTCGATGGGCCAAAGTGAATATTTGTACGTGGGATGATTTAGTTACTCAACTAAAATCTACATTCTTACGTTCAGATAATGACCGCGAAATATGGAAAGCCATTAATAATCGGAAACAAGGGGCAACAGAAAAAGTTGTAATATTTGTCGCGGCTATGGAAAATTACTATAGCAAACTTACTCGTAAACCTCCGGAATCAGAGAGACTTAGTACGATTAGGGATGGGTTATTACCTTATTTGCAGTTAAGATTAGCTGGCAACCCAATGTACTATGTCAATCAATTAGTAGAATTTTGTAGTCCAATCGAAGAGGCCTTTTCTCCCGCGAATATACTGCCTTCACAGTACCCGGTCGAGGTCTCTTCCATTTTAAGCGTATGCCGTTCGGGCTAACCAATAGTCCTGCTACTTGGCAGAGACTGCTGGACACTGTCCTAGGTGCCGATCTCGAGCCGTATGTCTTGGTCTATTTAGATGACATTATTGTCATTTCCCCAGATTTTAAAACCCATCTCGATATACTATCTAAAGTTTTTGACCGACTGCATGCGGCTGGGTTAATCCTTAGCGAGGATAAGTGTCAGTTTTGTCGTTCTTCTTTGAAATATTTAGGTTATGTTGTGGATTCTAACGGCCTTAGAGTAGATCCAGAGGAATCGGCGCAGTTCTAACACAGAGATTTGACGATGAGGAAAAGGTGATATGTTACTTGTCTAGATCACTAACTAGACAGGAACGCGTTTTCTCGACCACGGAAAGGGAATGCTTGAGTGTAATATATGCAGTTGAGAAGCTACGCCATTACCTAGAAGGCACGCATTTCACGGTAGTGACTGATCATGCGTCTTTGATTTGGTTGAACCGAAAGGGAAAGGAGAACGTAGTCCCCGATTTTCTATCTAGATCAGTCCCAGTTGCTGTCGATGCTATATCTTCTCCACATGAATTCTGCTCAACATATCGGCTGCTCCATGCCAAAACACAGTATGTGAATAAAACATGATTTTACAGGAAACAAGATTTATTGTTTCGGCTTGGCCTGAAGTACCAATTCAACATATCTACATGATATTTGGCATACTGCTAGTAAAATCCATTATATTTTCAGTCATATCATTAAAATTTATTAAGTGGCAAAATGACTGCAGTTTGTGCACATACTGTGTTTTTAAGTACTATAATTTGCATTACTAAACGCAGTATCTGCAATGATATAATAAGAGTATACTCAAAAAATAAATGATTATTTATTAGCAATGTACATTACATACTGCAGATAGTTAATAAACTGATATATTCTAAAACAGGGAACGTAAAAATAAATTACATCATTGCTGCCTCCTCATCTTCTGGGTTAGTTTGGTGGTCTGTAACCAGGTCCATAGCAGTGTTGCTTTCAACCAGTTTGTGCCAAAATTCCAATCGGTTCCTTGGCATCGATGGTCCTAACACTGTTATTATAGTATTCTTTTTAGATGTTAAAACGCCTCGTTCATTTAATATTTCAGGTTTTTTTAGTTGATTTTTGTATTTCTTCTGTAAAAAATCAATTTCCTTATAATCCATATCATCAAAATCTGTTTTGTATGCCATAGATTTTGAACCTTTTGTGAATCGCACCTCAACTAGGTTTTTCAATAAAAATCCGTGCAAAGCGTCTTCCTCATTTTTCTTTGACGGTTGTCGTTTTTTTTTGGCCCATTTGTGAAATTGGACTACATCCACGACTTGAAGATTTTTTCTGGAGCTGGCTACTGCTTCTTTCAAGTCATTGTAGTCGTATACATTCTGAATTTTTGCAATTCTTTTTTCGATGTTGCCGTGAATTCCGTCAGCACTCATGTGCGTGTGACCCTTTGTCAGATAACGCAAAATCACTGTATCAGGACCTGTATCGCCATTCACAAGAACAATTAGTGCTGTGTACAGAATCCAGTTTTTATTTTGTGCTGTACAATTATCGGTCCAAATGATAAATTCTGTTACGTCTCGCTCGGCTTCTAGAACATGGAAAATGGCGTCAACAATATTTTCCGCATTGCGTCCGGCTACGCCCTCGTGCCACATAGAACAGTAGTTTTTATATTTTGAGTCACGTTTGAGTGATGCAAACGTTAAATTGAAGACCACTAAACGACTTGTGAAATAACTATCCTTTATAGCAGGCATGATTGGAAGTATTATCACTTTTTGTAAATCCATTGAAAAAATTCTAACCCCATCATTGTCTTCAGTTTGACTGTCTTCTTTATATTTGTGGTTTGCTTTAGAGGCTTTTCTCTTATGGGAATTATATTCTTCTTCTGTTTGAAAGGGCTGAACATCGATCTGATAATCGTCGGATTTCCGCATTTCGTAAGCAACGCAATCTGCGCAAGCATCTGATTTTGGCATACACAGAGAAATATGCATTGCCTTTATGGTTTGTCTGTTTAATTCTATTTTGCACATCCCAGGATATTTTATGTTGAAATCGGTGTACATACTTTTCACAGTTAGTTCCCTTGGCAAATATTTGATATTTGGAGCGTTTGCACGCCTGTAATGGCTTACACTTGGATGGTAGCTATTAATGTGCTCTGATATCAGGGTTCTGTCTTTAGTTCTCTTTGAGTTGCCAGTTTTTCCTCTATTTTCTTTTACCCCAGAACATAACGGAGCCCTTTTTACAGCAGCGCACAATTCTGTAATCACCGAATCGTTCGAATATCCCAATGTTTGTAGGAAGAATTTGCGACAAACAGAAATACTTCTGTTGTGTTTTTCAAAAAAATATTTGCGAGTATCATTTTTTTTGTACATTTCGCCACCAGATACACTGGGTTCTACGGTCCTCCTCTTGACTGGCAAAATTTGTACATTTTTGGCCATCCATGTCCGCCTTTTACCATAGTCCAATATCCAGTAATTTTCATAAAGTTGTATGCGTTCTTCCTCAGTAAATGTTGAGTAGCATTTTTTCTTACATTTTTCGGAACAGGCTGGTCGCATGGGATGCTTCGCTTTATTTCGATCAGTTTTTTGCTGCGGTGTTAAACGCTTGTACTTAACATGTTCCCTAGTCCTTCTTTTTACAGGATATAAAGCATTGGATATATTACCTTGAGCAGTCTCATCAGCAGCAAGAATCTCAGCTGATTTATATTCTGTTATTACTGGTCCTTTAACGGCCTCGCTTTCAGCAGTGGTTGCCCTTTCAAGAAGAAAGTCCTGCACCTGCATCTTATTTTGCTCTTCCACATATTGTGTCTCGCCTAAATTATCTTCGAACAACAACAACTGATGATTGATTAGACCATTATCGGAATCGCTGATCTCAAAATCGGGGTCGGCAATACTGTCGTCCCCATTTTCACTAAACTCGATTTCTTCTATTTCTTTTTCAATGCTATTTTGCTCTGATTGACTAAAATTAAAGAAAGCGCAAAGTTAAAATCTTTATTTACGTAGGTACTACCCCACTTCACCCCATTAACTAATTTTTCATTTAATTCAACAAACGGTTTCTTGCGAATAATTTACTGACTTACCTATATCAAAGTAAATAAGTACTTTATTATTGTTTCCTCTGGCACAAAGGAAAAAGGGCACACTTTTAGTTATTGTTTTGGTGAATGGATAGTGGTAGAAGTAATACCAAAAAGTTTAGGTTATGAAACTACATAACTGCACAAATTATACAGAAACAACCGTTGAAAAGAATACTCACCCATTATTTCTGAGACACATGGACAATATTAGTTCCGTACGAGTTGGACATTTTATTTATTGCACTAATCATCAACAACGAATAATCGACTGTGAACTAAACAAACTTCAGATCACTTTTTATAGGTTAAAATTTTAATACAACTTGTATAAATATATAAAACACAGTATCTACCACATACTCTGTTTTGGGTTGGAGTGGTGTAACATATTTGAAGTCTAAAACCGAAATAAAACACAGCATCTACCACATACTGTGTTTTGAAACTGTAAAAGGTATATACTCTGTTTTGGAATGGGTAGGATGGTTGACAACTGCAGATACTGTGTTTTGGACACGCATTAACTTCTAAACTAGCAGAGATAAAACCATAAAACCCAAATAGAAAGTTGAAGAACAACACAGTATATACATATTCATGAGAAACTAATTTTTAGATAAAATGTTGGATACTGTGTTTTGGCATGGAGCAGCCGATATGATAATTGGTATTTGGGAATGTTAAAGAAGGTCGAACAAAGGCCAGATAAATATCCTCAATTTCGTATAGAGAATGGTGTCTTGTATAAGTATGTTCGTTGTACTATTCCAGAGTTGTCATCCAATTCAGATTACTGGAAAATGGTAGTCCCCAAGGATAAGCGGAAAAGTCTCATTAAAACCTATCACGATGACGCTCGTTCTGGTCATGTAGGAACGTATAAAGTTTATTGGAAATTGCATAATTTCTACACCTGGCCTAAGATGCGATCCGATATCGCTAAATATGTAAAATCTTGTCGGGTTTGTGCAGCTTATAAACCCGAACAAAAGAGTCCTGCTGGTCAGATGGGTAAACGCCCAGAAATTACTAAGCCCTGGCAAATGATAAGTTTAGACTTCGTTGGTCCTTTGCCCCGTACAAGTCACGGCAATACCCAAATTCTTGTGATCAGTGATTATTTCAGCAAATATGTCGTAATTTTTAATTTTTCCTGTTAGGTCAGCCACTGCAAAATCTCTTTGTCGTCTGGTAGAGGATCACATATTTTTGGTATATGGGGTTCCTCAGTTTTTAATTTGCGATAACGGTGTCCAAATGCGGAGTAAAGAATTTCAAAAACTTTGCGATAATTACAGAACTAAACTCTCATACACTGCGCTATATTATCCCAGGGCCGATCCCTGTGAGCGTGTTAATAAAACCGTTAAGACCATGATCTCCATGTATGTGAAAGACAATCAGCGGAAATGGGATGACCATTTACCGGCAATAGCTTGTGCCATACGAACGGCAAAAAGTGAAACCACTGGTTACTCGCCCTATTATGTTAATTTTGGCCGGGAATATGTTTACACGGGTGACCAGTACGAGTATAACCTCCCGAATGTTGATGATCTAAGTCAGGATAATGTAATTGAACAACGACAACTTGGTTTCCAGAAAATGTATTTGGACGTTAAACGGAAATTACATTCAGCATAAGAACGTAATCGAAAAGTTTATAATCTCCGCCGCCGTCCAGTTCAATATCAAGTCGGTGATCGAATTTGGCGCAAGAATAAAGTGCAATCTAACGCGTTAAACTTCATAAATGCTAAATTATGCCCAAAGTTTCTTGGTCCCTTTATTATCAAGCGTAAAGTTGGTTCCTGGACCTATGAGTTAGCAGATCAATCTGGCGAATCAAAAGGTATATGGCACGTAGGTACAAGACCTTAAACCGTTTCATGACGTTGACGTTGACTTCTAATGTTTAGTTCAAGTAGTTCACCACATAGCAGTTGGTCCTATGTTGAATTTTAAAATACGTTTTATTTAATTTTTTTTTTTGGGTATATTGTATCAATGAATTTTGTTCGGAATTTTACTTCTTCCCAAGGAAGGGGGGGGGGGGGATGTCACGTTTCAATTTAATCAAGTCAGTTCACCTGTAATTAGGCACCCAATAATACAAACATTATTACAGCTGTTATCGTTTATTAAGTTGATTAAAATATAGAAACATCATAGGCGCGCTGGTTAATTTTACACTTTTATTGGATTCATTAAATTAATATCTCGTAAGGTAAAGTAGATGAGTGGATAAAATAAAGTGTCCTAAATAGGCATTTTGTAACTCTTTCAGATAAGGTATCAAAAGAATTAATATTAACCTTTTAGAATTTTATATCCCTTTTTCTTGTCTAAAGGCGCGATAATGTTTATCAGTTTCCTGAACATATTTCATTGATAATTTTTTTTTTTTGAAAAAAAGTAAAATTCCTTTCGTTGGAGCGTGAGCTGTCGAATTTTAAAAGCATTGGCTTCTAGAACACCGAGGAAAATTGGCATGTGTAGTGGAGAGTGGAAAATTATTTTAAAACCAGAGTGTTGGGATATATCCATTTTCTATGCACTTTATGATTTTCATAGTGGTGATTTGTAGTGACTAGTTATTGTGCACCAGTACTTCGTGAAAATCTTTCTCTGATAGAGGATTTCATGCCATTTCCTCAACTATATAAGGACAACCACACCCCGCCCTTTTCTGACCTTTTACGTACGTCGTCCGCAGCCCTCAATAGAGGTATGTTAAATCTATAAATCTCTATAATGTTACTTTTCCTTCACACAATAAGGGTTCCTATAGTAGTTCTTTAAAATATTCTAGGGTCCTTCTACCACCCTGAGGATTTGAACCACTGATTTGGGGGATAACTAGGAACTCCTTATTTCGGCAACTAACTCTATGGTCAAGTTATTCAAACTAAATAGTGTGGACGTTTTCTCCCGTGGTTTCGTTCAATATCAATTTTATTTATTAAATTTATTGATTGTAAATTTTGACAAGCTTTAGTCTCAAAATGAAGTAGTGTGTAAACCCTATCAAATTTATGTAAGAAGTGCCTATCTAAAGTTAAGAATTTTGCCTATCCAATTATATGGATCCGATTGTTAGTAATAATATTACCCGTGTTAGCGAGTGTTTTACGTATCAGTTTCATATAATACCTAAGTATCTAAATTTAATAATCTAAATTTGTCTATTCAATAGTGGGTATCAAATTATTGAAAATAATATTAACCTTGTTAGTTATAAGCGAATATTTCAACTGTGAACGAGTATATAGCTATATTCTTGGTAAAAATTTATGTGAAACTTTTAAACTAGTAGTGTTACAAGGATTTCGAAATACCTATTGATCTAGAATACATTTATTTTGTTCATATCGCAGTACTTTTTTTCTTTTTTTTTTGTTTACTACCTATTTTGAGAATTACCTAATAACCGCTATATTTCATTAGCTCTTTCGTGATTTTGAGTGAATGAGTCATCACTGAAATACCCTATCCGGTTAAATTACGTGGCGCCCTGTTTGTACTAACAATATAAACATACATTTACTTTTGTTTTATTCATTTAGCTGGCCCGGATCGGTATTATTGCTTGTAAGTCTCACTATATCTCACAGAGTAATTATTTGGCTAACTAGTTATTTAACATAAAAAGGAGAACTATATTAGACAACACTTTAGGTATATGATTTATTTATTTGCCCATTTTGCCACGCCGAAAGACCCTGAGAAAATCTCATGCTTAATTCGTAGATTTAATTAAATCAAATCGGCCTAAGTTTTTTTTTTGCAATAAAAAGTGTGGCAAAGTATACCATAAGCCAACTGAGATTCCACCAATGCGTAGTATTGGTTTTAAGAGTTTAAATTTTGAGAGTATACGTCTTAATTTTTAACATTGGAAATGTTTTTGTTTTCGTATTGACTATGTGCAAGGGGGCGGAGTTATTAGTAAATCCGACGCGAGCGTTTGCGGTGGCCATAATTGTAAGTTTTGAACCCCGAATTTTCTCTTTTCCCATTTGTCAAAATCATATGTTTTGTGCTGTCAAAAGTGTCAAGTGCCAAATAATAAAAATTATTGTTTGAAAGAGAAGACTTGTAATTTAAAAGTGTTTCTTCGGTTACAAACTAAACATGGGGAAAACACCTGCAAATAAATGTTGTGTTTTAGGCTGTCGTGTTAGTGACACATGTCGTAAAATAAAGTTTTACAGATTTCCTGTGCGGACACATTACCTTGAAAAACGAACGAAGTGGATCAAAGCGTTGGAAAGAGTAAAGTAAAGCATGATTTTAATCACAATTAATTCAGAAATTATTGCAGTGAATCTGTAAAAGTAATATCTCGTTTTTCTTCAGTGTTGATGGAAGTCTGTGGGAGCCGAGTTCAAGGTCACGTATATGTAGCCAGCACTTTGTAGGGGGGCAAAAATCAGAGCATCCTCACAGCCCTGCATACCTTCCGACGATATTTCCGGAAAAATATTACGGCAAGTAGGTACCGAATTAAGAATAGGTGTAGAAAAATTTTATAATTTCATTTGGCATCGAGGAAAAAGCATAGCCCGAGGCTAGCGACAGTTTTCATTGTCTTATTTGTTCGTCGATCAGAGCATATACTGTACTCTTCAATTTATATACAATGTGATTATGTACATCACCAAAAGAGACTGCTTACAACTAGGTAGGTAGCAGGACAACGCTTGCCGAGAGCGTTTCTTTACAAACGTCGATAAGGTACCCTCGCGCTAAATTTTGTCGTTTTTTTTATGTACTTTGCGGCACCAAAGGCTTTCGTAACCTATCTGGACGAACAGCTACATACTTGTACTTACCAGGCGTTTTCGTCTCGAGAAAAGAGCTTACGCTATTCTTCGTAGCGATTTATGGAGCATTAAGAAAGTTATTAGCGTTTTCGCGAACCCGTGTCGAACGGTTTCCTAAAGTTTGTGAAACTAAGAAGAGATGCGAGGTTGAAGATTTTGAAAAAAATGGCCGCTGGTTTCTGATCGACGTCAAATTCATCTATTTTTGTTCGCATCTCCAGAGCAGAAAACAGTAGCAGGACCGGCGCAGTTCACGATGTAGTTTAAGTCGGGCCCTCTACCTTGGATTTCATGCTAGAACGGCGGTCCGGCGGCGATTTTTTGTTTGAAAATAGCGTTTGACATTTTCGTGTTTTTGCAATTTTTTATTTTTGTGAAATCTCCAAGACACGTCCCTCTTCCGAGTTTAATAATTTACGCCTCCTTTAATGGCCCGACGAAACATTTTTTTTTGAAAGCTAGATGAAATTTAGAAAACCACGACTAAATCGTTTTTCTTGATTTTGCTTCCCAGGAAAGTTAGGATTTTTTGAAAACAGGCGATTTTTTCGGATCTTAGTGAATTTTCCGTTATGTGGACTTTATAAATGTTCTGGAGCCTTTTCCTTTGGACTTAGAGGATCGGGCCCAGGACAGTGGGCAAGAAGAAGGTTTAAAAAAATATTTTTTAGGCATTATTTCATGTTAATTAACAAGTTCGCGAAAGGTCAACAACGATATTTTTTTTTTTTTCGAATTATTTATTGCATATTATAAACGTTCCTGAAGAGAAGCCCTAGAGGTGCGTTGTAAGCGGTCCATTTTTATGACACACACACCTAAATTGAAATAAATATTAGTATACGAACGACGAGCAGATTGTAATTTTTTTACTGTCGCTAGCTCTCGGGCTAGCACCTAGCTTTATACTTATTTTCGATCCTAGGTTCATGAGTGCAATGCAGAGGTGCCAAAATCTAAACAACTCCCAAGAAAAAAACGTTCAGCAATTCACTGATACAGGAGAATGGAATAATATGGAGCAGGATAGTACAGATACTATTGTACAGCCACCGGAACAGCGATTCTGCGAATCTGCCACACAGATCGATTTTTACGATGATGAACCTACCTTAACCTATGTAAATATGTTCGCTTTCCTACGTGTAAATGGAGAAATCTGTGAGGCTGGAACCCAGACGAATATTTCAATTCAAAAGCCAGTAAAAAAAATTATAAGCTCCAAGAGTACGGCTGATAAAAGATGTGGACCCACCATAGAATACGCAGACAAAAAAGTTGGGCCAAATCCTTCGGACGTTGACGACGATTCATTACTGGCATATAAACGGGTTTCCATGGTTTTTCTTCTATAAAAAGGGAACAAGATTTACTTGATCTTGCAGGAGTGTCGTTCAGTCGTTTTAAATTATTAATGAAAGTAGCTGGAAATTGTTACTCGGGGCCAACATTAAAAGCCGATTTGCTTCTTATTTTCCTAGTTAAAATGAAAATAGGATTAACGTATTCGTCCATTGGTGTTTTGTTTGGTCTTAATCGAACAACTGTGTCACGAGTTTTTCACGCATATTTAATGTATCTCGCTCATTCTTGTGAATATTTAATTCAATGGCCCTCGAAATTCGTCATTGAACAAACAATGCCCTATTGTTTTAAAAATGTGTATCCTAATTGTCGTGCAATAATAGATTGCACTGAATTTAAAGTTGAGGAGCCGCCGGAGGTCTCACAGCGTGTTTTTTTTTATTCGAATTACAAACACGCTTACACTGTAAAAATTCTTGTTGCATGCTCTCCAGGAGGAGAAATAATTTTCGTGTCCAAGTGCTTCGGTGGGCGCACAACTGACGCACAGATTACGAATCAAAGTGGATTTTTGAATTTAGTTGAGCATGGAGACATGATAATGGCAGACAAAGGCTTCCCGGAGATAACATCTACTCTAGATGCATCAGGGAAAAAAGTAGTTGTAGTTATGCCACCATTTCTAAAAAATGGTACTTTCACAGCTGATGAAGTTCGTGAAACGCAGAAAATCGCTAGTTTTAGGATACATATAGAGAGGATAATGCAAAGAATTAAAACTTATAGAATAACTGCTAAACTTCCAGTGTCTGAATTTGAATATTTAGATAATATAATATTTATGGCCTGTGTGTTGGTGAACTTGCAACCACCAATCATAAAATATAGTTGAAGAGAAAAAGAAAACGAAGCTTTTTAATTATAATCGTTTTTATTTCTGCACAATTTTTAATTAAAAATCCAACTAGTGCTGCAATGTGACAAATTTTTGTCTTTTTGAACTTTTTAATTACAAGCAGTGTATTTCTATTTATTAATATTATTCCCCTGATGATAGATGTGTTGCAGAAACTAGTTGGGTTTTTTTTAAAAAATTGTGCATAAATAAAAAGGATTATAATTATTAAAAAGCTACGTTTTTTTCTCTTCAATTCATTTCTCTGTATTATAATATGGATTTTCGTCAAGAAATAAAAAGTAGTGATTGAATTATTGTAAATATCATTGTACTTTTGATAATTATATAAACATCGTATTTTTGAATAATTAAATCGTAATAAACATATTTCACATAATTTCATTTATTTGTTTTATTTATGTGTATAATTTATAACAATAACACAGGCATACAAAAAAAAGTGGTCTATTACTGGGACTCCACCTCTGTATTTTGACCCACCGAATCCAATGTCGATGTAGCTCCATCACCCCCCAGTTTGGAGGAAATCACCGAAAATGTTTGGGAAACCTCGGGAAGTGTAGAATTTATGCGATCAATCGATAATAACCGCGAATATATGGTCCTCAGGGCCACCCTTAAATGGTTTTCTTGTGATTATGACTGGTGCTGAAAGTATGAACCATTATATTCCACACCCTCAAAGAACTTAGAAAATGTTTTGGACTTAGAAAGGTTCTGACCTAAGGGCGATCCTATGGGACTTTGAAAAACTCGATATTTCGAATCCACAGTATGGTCCATTATACCTCCCCCTGGGTCATTATATTCCCACCCCCTAGCAATATGCTTCGGATTCACCCTCCCTGTGATCATGTTGTTAAAAATAGCTCCAGTATTCAGGGAGATCCTCCGTCTCTTCGTGACAAACTGATCACCTAAATTCTACATTTTCCGAGGTTTTCCGAATATTATATTGGTGATTTCCTCCCAACTGGGAGGGGAGCTAAACCCATTAAATTCATGACTGGTGGTCGAAAGGTACACGGATATTGTATATGTGCCCTTTGTCTTTGAATATGTAGCTCCCTCCTACACAAGGCTCTTCTAGAGCGTTCGGGAATAAAGAGGGTCGTAATTACATTTGTACGTAATTTATTATTATTATTATATTCAGTAGGTCAAAAAAACATAGAAGTAATGAGGTGGGAATTCCAGTAGCAGACCACTTTTTTTTTGTGCCTAATCAACTTAATTCCTTACATCTAAAAAGTTAAATTATTTAATTTCACAGGCAGTTATGTCTGAATCTTTGGTTTTATCGCATTTTCATTGTTTTCATTGCACAAAGCTGGCAAGTACTTATTGAAATAAAAAGATTCCAAACGTGGAATTAAATCTAAAAGAAATTCGTGGTCAATATGAACCTCAAGAACATATGATCCATGTGGAGACCACAAAAATAAATCACATACTGTTATTCCTGTAGTGTACATTTGTAATTGACACTGGGTATAATAGCAATTTGTTTTTTTTAACTGCACCAACCCATCGGAAACTTCAATATAACCGACGTTAAATTTTTTAGCTACACAGTCCCATATCGGCTTACTACGACATGATATAGGACATTTTATTTCGACAAGTTTTACTATTTTACCATCACTTAGTACAACTCCATCTACCGAAGCTCCTAGCCAAGGCTGCAAGGGCGAAAGAAATAATCCAATTTGAAAAACGTGAACATCGCGTTCCAATTTATAACAGTCACGAGCTTTTTCTTCATTCTGCAATCCATAATTAATACTTTCAGTATTTAAAATTTTTGGATTTAAAAATTAATGAAGCAAGGATTGAGCAGAAGTACGAGTCATGGTTTTTATTTGATGGGCTTTTTTACTGGCTGTAATTCTCATCCGCCTTGCCTCGAACCATTCGGGAGTTTGGCTCTGTTGCGTGGTTCGAAAACATAATTTGAAAATATCATCATTTAACATGTGTATAAAATTGTAATAATACCGTCCCTCGCTTGTGGACAAAATAATTTCTGCCTTGCCTATCATTGTGCGACGGTTGTTCAACAGATGGAAAATGCACTCCTTTGTGCATTGGTGCAGTATTTCCGTTTCGCGTTCCAAAAGACATGCCTTCATTACCAAAATACACACACGTTCTTCTTAAGAGATGCTTTCAACCTTAATCCTTTTTTTGACAGGGCACAGAATATCAGCAAAGTCTTCTGTTTTGAAAATGAACGGGGGAGGCACTTTTTTAAGTGTCTTCTGAGGGAAGAGCTCGTTGACAGCTGCTCCTCTCGAGTATTTTTCTTTCACAAAATGGTTTATAGACGGAAAACCCCATTCTTGTTCAATACTAGTTTTAGATATGCTCCTGTCATTATTTATACGGTGTATCAACGCAGCAATATGTTTGCACTCGCCGGTAGCTTTTGAAATGCAAGTGCACTCTGCCCGTACTATCTGTCTTTCGGAATTGATCTAGACAAAAAATAATTATTGATTCATCATATAAAAAGTAATTATTATAATATTACACTTATAAATAATCATAATAATTAGTTAATTTAGGCTTCATGTGCTTACCTCTAAATTAAGTTTATAAGGCGTATCTGTTACTGATGTTTGTCGAATACACTTGGCTGAAATTTTATTATTGCAGTTGATATTCACAAATTCTTCCACATGTTTCACATGGCAAAATGCCAATTTCCTTCCTTTCTCTTGTACACCTCGGGTAAATTTAATGGAATGCGTAATTTGTTGTAATCCTGTACGCAAAACTATATTCGCCATTATTTTGTTATGCTGTCATGTCATGACATTGACAATCATGTTAGTGACATTGACAAATTAGGGGTACAAATATTATAAAATTGACCACGAGCGGCGCTACTAGAAACCTTGCACATAGCGAATAGGGGGTTGAAAATCAGTTTCATGTTGCATAAAATGAAGCATGACTTATAGAAACAGTGGCGACAACAGAGTGACCAATTGTTGATTGGTTGTCAAAATCGCGTGGTACCAGCAGTCATGTTATTATTTTTTTATAGGAGTCTTCTTGTCGAGAAAATCCCAACGGCTATATCTCGTTGCGATTCTTTGAATATTTAAAAAGTTATTAGCGTTTCAATACCCCATGTCGAAGAGTTTTGTAAATTTTGCGAAATTAAAAAGGCCGAATGCGCGCGCAGATCCCTCCAAATTTCATACCCGTGCAGGACTTGTCAAAACTTTAAAATTTTTCGTTAACGTCACAAATGTCACTTTTTAGTTAGGATCTGCTGACCTCAAAATCGCAGCTGGACCGCACAATTCACGATGTACTTTCAAGTTGGACTTTCGAGCTTGGATTTATTACCAGAACGGCGGCCCGGCGGCCTGTTTTCGTTTGGAAATAAGGTTTAAAATTTTCGTGTTTTCGCAAAATTCGCCAAAAAATCCATAGTACGTCCGATAGATTACACCTTATAGTCGATCCAGATTAATGATTTCTTAATATCGGTCCTAGGGCGGAACCGATTACAGTTTCGGACCCGGGACGACTTCAGGACCCCGAAACAATTTTCTGTTTCTCGATAGTGCCTTTCCTTCACTTTGACATTTAATTGTATCGAGTATTGTATCCAAGTAAGAAACTGCATGTCTCGAGAGCAGGATTAAACAAATGTTTTTAGTTTCCTAGTAGGGGGTCGAAAATCAGTTTCATTGCAAAATGACGTAACGCGTGAGATTTCAGCGGTTTCAGAACAATAGACGTCAAAATTACACTGTTTCGTTCACTCCTATTGAGCCTAAAATCAGAGCGTGACCGTGTAATTCACGATGTAGTTTATTACCAAAACAGTCTCTCGGAAATTCGTTTGGAAATAGTACTTGAAGTTTTCCTGTTTTTGTAATTTTTTCAATTTTGTCAATGACTTGTAATTTGACAAATCATAGGGGTGGATTTAGGATCGGGGTTGCTCTGGCAGGTTACCGATATCTGATTTGTACGTGTTACCGAGTGTTAGACTAGGTTTGAGTGCCATTACTTTAACATGAGGTAGATTAAGCAAAAGCAAACAAGAAAATGGATCGCTTCATTAGAAAAGTCACGCCCAACAATCTCTAAGGCAACTTAACATCGAGAAGCACGTCGAACAGCTTATTTCCTTTTGTCCCGTCGAAATATGTATAGCCGAAAACATGGTGTACTTACACCGTGGCCGAAAACCATATGTAACTTAAAATTTTGTCGTTTTTCGCAATGTACAAAGATAGCGTGATTTGAAGCAAAATAAAATATATGTGCAACTCCTCTCTCAATGCCTGATCCAATGGTATGTCACACGGTTACAGTACATGCAAAATGTACCGAAATTAAACAAATAAGCAAGAAAATTGCGAAATCTATACTTATTATTTATGTAATTTGAAGGTGGATTTTTATTGCATCCACATTTGTACGACGTATGTTAACTACGTGAAAACCAAATTTAGGTAAAATTCAGTAATCGTAGCCCTCCGCCAAGAAAAGTTTTTGTCAAATGATATAAACAAAATCCGATTAATTTCAATGTTGCCACACATACTTTAAAACAAAGGATTGTTTGTAAAACAAGCTGTAGATGATGTAGATTCACCTATTGTTAAAATAGCAATTGAAATATTAAATAATAGACAAACATTTGTACTTAGTTGATGAGGACGTTGATCTCCTTGTTCTATTAATCGCTTTAGCTCCAGAAGAAAAAGATTTTTCATAAGGCCAGGAACAGGGAAAATTATATGGAAAATTTTTTCTTCGTCAGAAATCCAGAAATGACAAGAACGTATAAAAATAGTTATTTACATTACTAGATGCGAAAGGTTACTTTAAGGTGTGAGGTGATTTTTGAATGGTCGAGGCGAAGCCGAGTTCTTTCAAAAAACACCGAATACTTAAAAGGGCTTTTGCATTGTGAAATGTATTATATTTTTTCTACTATACCGAAAAAAATTATGGGATTTACGAATTTAAAACTAATTATTTCATGAAATTAATTGACGTTTTTAATAAATTTTATAGTTTAGGAGGCTGTCTGTGGAAATTGTTTCCATGGCAACGAAATATTACACATTTTAATTTCTGGTTGTTTCAAACTAAAATAAACAAATACATATGTTTTGTGGCGATATAAATGGGAATATTGCTTGTGCCTTGTTTTACCCCAAGAAATCCAAAGCAAGGTATATGCAAACTTATGAAGAGTTTTTAAAATGGAGGTAGGTAGGTAGGTACTACGTTGGGTACTACGTGCCGACAAAAATGTTGGCGTACTTCCTAGAAAGACCTTTCTTTATTAATACAAAATTGATAAGTTGTATTAATTTGTTCAAATAGAACGAATTAATTTCGTTTAAAATTTGTTTTTCTACTTTTCTGTCCTGGCCGCATAAGTTTTACTTTCGTAGATAGCAACGCCTTAGCAACCAGGTAACTTGAATGTTTACTTTCGTTATCGCGCATGTTGCTAGGGTTACAAAGTTCATTAATATAGACGGTAGTAGAAAAATACAATTTTACTGACTCATGCCTTCAGTGGTTATGATACCACGTCTAGAATATTTCAGAAAGAAAAATTAAAAGTCATCAAACTTCTTCAGAAAGAAATGCAGTTGGTTAATGTAGTAAGAACTTTCAATGGCAAGAATTTAACCCCCTCACAAGTAAAACAGACTGGTGAAATTCTTTTCCTACTTGTATACGGTGCAAGGAAAATCACAAATGTCTCACTCAACTCATACAGATTTAATCAATTCAAAAAATCGCTGCACGAACAAAACAAAAATCAAAGTTGGAAATATTGCCAACTTCAGAGGCAGTCGCTTAATATTCTTTACGAGTATTCTACAAAATTCAGAAATGGCTTGGCAATGAAAAAATTCACAACAGTGGGGATAGAAGAAAATTAACGGCTCCTTACAACCTGTGACAACATTTTTTGTGCCAACATGAGAATTAATATTGCAGCTTATCTCCTGCAACCGCAACAGAAAAGCAGGTTGAAGATGCTTACAAATTTACGGAAATTGTCAGGGAGTACGTCTAAATTCATACATGGATAAAATTATTTGTTTATATGCTATCGATTCCGATCTTCTTTAGATACAAAGTATGTTTCATTCAATATATATATATAAAATTTTAAACAACTCGATAATCCTCACTTGTACAATGATTATGTACTTTTTCATTTTGCAGAATATACTCACAGATAAACAAGCAAAAAATGAAGGAAACAAACGAAAAATTGGTAAAAAAATTTAATAAAAAAGTCAAAAATTAATATTTCTCTATAAATGAAAATATTCTTATTTTTTGAAAATTTCTCATGGTTCAATTGCCAATTTTTATTATGCATGTGAAAAACCTAGTTCATCCCACGATTTTTCAAGTAGGCAGCTCCGACACACCCATTACGGTTCGGGACTCTTTAAGTTTCTTGAAACATAGGTATGTATTTTTAAACGTATATGTCAAGTTTCAACGAATTCACTATGTTCTTGTTCAGTTTGGACACTTTTCCTGTACTATTAGCTGCGTTTAATAGTTTGCGATTAATCGATATCGGTATTTGTAATTGTTAGGAATAACTTTTCATCTTCACGAAATTATTTTAAATTATTTTAGTTTTAACATTAAAAATGTTTGTTAGTGAAAAAAATTTATAAATATAATACCATTTTAGTTTTCATTATGAGAATGTTTTTGTTAATAAAATAACTTTTTGTAATAAAATAACTTTTTGTAATAACTTTTTAATTTCTAAAGAAAACTACTGATAAGATTTTAATTTTTGAAAATGTTTTGTGTTAATGAAATAACTATTTACTACTTTGCAACAAATTTTCATTTTTATCACATCCGAAATATCACAAAATTTGCGTTCTACTTCGTCATTTCCAATGTCTCCTCCGGTTGCATCTTTGCGAAGGATTGTGAATTTTTTACGAGAGTGTCTATATGTAAGTTCCATCGAAGATGGGGGTCTAGCGTTATGCCTAAATATTTAACCGATTTTGCTGGCTGAATTGAGAATTCGTTGGAATCACACTTTATAAGAAGGGGGGTATTATTAAGTACGTTAGATTTATAACTAGTGAAATAGAGATAACTTGTTTTTTTAAAATTTATGGGTAATAATTTATAATCAAAATAGTCTTTAATTAATGCCATGTCTTCTTCTACCATTGTTTTTAGTTGCTCCCAATTATTACCTGTATAAAAAATGACCATATCGTCAGCGAAACTGATTATTTTACCTACAGTCGGAATTGTAAATAGATCGTTTAGATAAATTGTAAATAGTAATGGTCCGAGAACAGTTCCCTGAGGAACACCAAATTTTACAACTCTCATAGAACTCGTACTATTACCTATTTTGACACATTGCTCTCTAGGATATAAATAGCTTTTTATTAAGTCAAGTGCTTTATCACGGATTCCGTAGTGATTTAAAGAATCTATCAGTGCTGGCTCACGGTGTCGAAGGCTTTTTCCAGATCAACAAAGATTCCGAGAGATGCTACTTTTTTATCTAGTGCATTATAAATTTGGGATGTTAGTGAGGCTATTGCATCCTGGGTTGATTTTCCTTCCCTAAAACCGAACTGTTGAGCTGATAAAATTTTGAATTTTTCAAAAAATGATAATAATCTCACTTTCATTACGTTTTCAAAGATTTTTGCAAGTTGGTAATAAGAGAAATTGGCCTATAGTTTGCTGTGTCACGTTTGTCACCGGTTTTAAAGATTGGTTTAATTACTGCTACCTTGAAATGTGATGGGCAGGAACCTTTGTCAATTATTAAGTTTATTAGATACACTAGTACAGGGGCAATTAAATTTGATATTTCTTTTATGGTTTCCGCAGTAATGCCATCTATGCCAGGACTTTTATTTGATTTTAATTGTTTAATAATTTCTCTTATTTCGGATTCATTAGTATGAGTTAAGAATATTGAGTTCTTGATCGAATGAGTATTCGGGGAAGATCGTTTTGGTTTAACAATTTTCTCAGCTAGAGAGGTGCCTAAATCGGTATAATATTCATTAAAATTTTCTGCAATTTCTTTTTCATCTTTTAGAATAACGTCTCCTGTAGTTTTAATATTTACTATTTCACTATTTTTTGTATTTTTCTGTGTTATATTGTTTATTGTTTGCCAGAGATCTTTAGAGTTATTTGTTGTTTCATTAATCTTTTTCCTGTAATAATCGTTTTTTGTATTCTTCAGTAATAGTGTAAGATGATTTTTGTATTTTTTGTAATGAGTAACATTTTCGTCAGTGGGATTTTTTTGTACATTTGTATATAATTCATATTTAGTGTTCACAGATTTCATTAAGCCCTTTGTGATCCACTCTTGTCTCTTTTTCTCCCTTTTAATAGTTTTGTTTGTTGTACTCTCATTTATTAAATCCGTTATTTTATTTACAAATAAATCTGTTGCAAGGTTGACGTCATTGTTACTATAAATATTATCCCAATTAGTATTCCTTAGCTTTTCATTAAGTTTTTTATAATTTAAGTATTTTATTGTTCTGCAATTTTTATTTGGTTCACTGATTATGCTTCTTAGGTTATGTATTTTAAAAAATAATGGGTAATGGTCTGTAATACAATTTTTTATGATTATTGGTATAAAAGTTATAGGTTTATTGTTTTTAATAAATATATGATCAATACATGTTTTTGTATCTCCTTGAGCTCTGGTAAATTTATTTATGGTAGACTCAAAGTTATTTTCAGCAAGAATATTTAAATATTGTTCACAAAAATCATCATTACCTAGTAAATTTATGTTAATATCCCCTATTATTAAGTGGTGGTCTATATTTTAACTTTTATTTTCATCTAAATACTCCATTAACTTTTCATTAAAATCATATGGACATGTTGAGGGTGGACGATATATAGCTGTTATTACATATTGTTTGTCTTGGTAGCTAAAATTTAAGTGTATCGATTTTAATTGATTAATATTTATTATTTTAAAATTATAGTTAATATTGCTTTTAATAAAAATGATAACACCGTCATTTTGGTTCAGTGATGATTCATTATATATTATGTCATACTGATTTAAATTATAGAGTGTTACATCCTGTATTTGCCATGTTTCTGTTAGTATAATGCAATGTACGTTTTCTTATAATAATTGCAGAAAAACTTTTAATTCGTCAAAATTTTTCGCTACACTTCTTATGTTAGTATGAAATATATTTAAATCTGTACATTTCTTGTTTTCGCATTTAAATGTCTCCTTAATTTCTTTAGGATTATTGATTTCTTTTGTTTCTATAGTTTTATAAGTAAAATCCCTGACAAATGGATCCATTTTATTTTTAATAATGATACTTTAATTGATATTTACTTCTATAATCATGTGAGAGAAAAGGAAATACACAAAATATTTCTTAATACTTAATAATTAATACTTAATAAAAGCAACATGCAAAAGAAGTAACTTATGGCAAGAGAAAGATAAAGAATAAAAAGTCTTATAGACAAAAAACATATTTACCGTATACAATTCTAACATTTCTAGATCTAAAGTTCATCATACCCTAAACCGTTTTATTTTTGTTGTTCTTGTAGCCTGCTCGATGATCTTTCTCCCAAATTTATGTTTCTCTGTGTTGTAGTTTTCCTATTGTCCTCGCTCCTATTTCCCTGATTTACTACTGATTTGTATTGTCTAAAAGTTATTTGTGGCATCTTTCTGTATTTTCTTTCTGTTCTTATTTTGGGATTTACGGCCACACTTCTGAACATAATCTGATAATCTGAAAAATATTTGGATTATTTAAAAAATAACCTTTACGCCTGTGACTTTACGTCAAAGGAACAGTTAAAGGTTGGTTTTCTGACATAAAATATAATTAAAATAAAATAAAAACAATTATGTTTTGCAGACGTTTCGGAAACTTAGTCTGTTTCCTTTCTCAATGCTAAATAGTCTTTCTCTTGTGTAATTCGTGAAATTACACAATTTTAATGTTTATATTATAACCATAGATACTTACTACGCTCACAGAAAAGTTGATTAGATTAGATATTCAAGTTGCTAAGTTCTTCTTTTAGCATCGGTAACCATATTGTACAACAATCTACAGAATAATTTGATACGCATTTGTCTTCATTTAGCAAAATTATTGCAGATTCTTTAATTTTTCTCTTTTTACTGTCCGGTTCTTTTGTTAAAATTTTTGCTCCATTCCAATTTATTGGATGTCCGTTTTCGAAAGCGTGTTCACAAATTTTTGATTTTTCAATTTCATTTTTTCTAATATAACTTTTGTGTTCGCCCAATCTTACATTGAAGGGTCTGGATGACTCACCAACATAATATTTGTCACATTCACAACACGGAATACTGTAAATACAGTTTTTTGAATTTTGATCACTATTACTGATTTGTCCCTTTTCTTTTCGATTTTGTTTAATTTTTGTTCTTCTTGTTCAACAATCCCATTTAATATTTGTTTGTTTTTAGCTGTTGATTCAGACGCGTCCTCATCAGGGTTAATTTTTTGCAATTTTTCATTTATGGTTTCAAAGATATTTACTTTCAGTTCCTCAGTTGTGTACGTTTGATTATTTATAACAAGTTTATTCCCTTTAATGTAGGCAGATAGGATTTTCGTTTTTGCCAATTTTAGATTGTCGCGCAGTATTTTATTTTCACTTCTATCTTCAGGGCACAGATCATTTGCGATTGCGATATTTGAACCTTTCAGTTTCTTAGTTTTTTCTAAAGCCGATTGTTTTTTTATGTACGAGTGAAATTCCAGGATTACTGGGGATCTCTGATCATTTCTCCCAATTTTGTATATATTGTTGACATCTTTTTCTTCTAAATTTATTTCTAATAGTCTATTCAGATCTAATAAGACATCTTGTAATAATGTTGCTTCATTTTCTTGTTTTAATCCGAAAATTACGATATTATTTTTCCTGACTCTGCGTTCTAGTTGAATGCACCTCTTCTCAGTATTGTTAACCCGTTCACTGCTCACGCATGTTTGCTGGAACACTCTCCGGGCTAAGGGTTGATTTTTTTCTGAGATACTGATGCTACGATGACTCGAAATCGCGTCATGCGCCTCTATGCGCCTCTGCGTTGTAACGCGCATGACGCGCGAAATTCACGTCATGCGCATTGAACGGGTTAAGTCGTTCCTCTAAGGAAGATATTTTATTCTTTAGTTCTTTTATTTCATCACTTAATTCATCTTTCGATTGTTGGATTGACACCTTAAGTTATTTTGTTTGTTTTATCATTAATTTCTCAAATTTATCGAGTAATGTTTCATTTCATTTCATTTTCATGTGCAGCATCTTCGAAAAATTTATTTATCTCTTTATGAGTTAGGTTAATTATTATCCCCGTATGTACTCGACCCTGAAAAATTGAGGTTATATCCTCCCATTTCACTCTAGTGCTACGATTCTCTTTCGATAACCCCCTTCCAGTATGCATTATATTTGAAATAAGTTTTTTAAATCGTTTAAGATGCCCCACATTTGTTTGTATTTTATTCCACTGGTAAATCTGCCGCGTGAATAGCCTTTATCTCAGAAGGTTGAGCCTTGTGCGGGAGGTGGCTACACATTTAAAGACAAGGGACACACATCCAATATCCGTGTATAATGGAAAAATCCCTCTCACAGTATTTTCCATTGCCACGACCGGGATTCGAACCCGGGACTTTCGGGTGAGAGGCAGGTACTCTACCATCTCGACCATCAGTATATTCTTTTATTTTAACTTCATGGAATTTTCTTACAATTTGATCACTGATAACTGCGATTTCTTTAGAATTCATTTTAGCAGGTGTGTCTATTCACTTGAAAAACTTGAAAATTACTGTTACAATCCTCATCCATCTATTACATTTATGTGAGTATTCTTAGGCTTTTTTACAATAGCTAAAACAATATAAAAACGATAAATTGATGTAAATTATTCTTCATTAGAGGAAACATCCGTTGGCTGTAGAATGTTATTCGGCAGCTCGGACAATTTGACCAATTGTTTACGCTCCTAGATGTCAGCATCTTTGTCTGATTTATGTAGGCGGCATCAGGCTCACAAAGGAAACCTGCGATTTTTGTTTACATTATATATTCGGTTCTACAGCCGACTGTTAACATTCTTGGAATCTGCGTATGTCAATATAATTTTTGCTTACTTTACAAAAATGTACATGTTTAGATATTCAATAAAATTCTTAGAATTTTCTTATAGCCCGATGTCCCTGAGTTTAATTATTTATTTTAAAATCTTTGAATATTTATTTTGTGTTTGAATTATTCTAGAATATTAATGTAATAGAGGAAACGTAGATACTTTATTATTATGGATGCTGTGAGATGTCATTTTCATCCTCTTCATCTCCTTATTTATTTTTAGCCTCTATATGAGTACTTAGTACTTAGTATCTAGTTAGATCTAACACGAGTAAGATGCCATCCTTTAAGGTGTTGGTGTAAGAACATTTATTAAAATTAGAACAGTTAAAAGAAGATATAAAATTTTATGAAGAGAAACAAGTTTTCGCAGCTTGAAAGATTAATTATCTCATATGATGTTAGTAATGTGTTCAGCCATAGAAGTCGATGTGGAAAACAGTTACATGCTACTGCAGCGCGAAGAATTAATCCAGTACAAGTGTATGCAAAAGAAGATACAAAGTGTAAAAATTTTCTCATATAAATAATCTATGATAAACGCATAGAAGTCTCTGTACGTATAACTCATCAGTGAAGTTCATGTTATTTGAAAATGGAGTCTGTTAACAAACATGTAAAATTCGACGATAAAATTCAGGTTCAATCTGCCACATCTGAACCAGCATATTCAAACACTCCACCGCCTTCAGATATCTCAGTTGATGTCTTGCTTTACTACCTAACAGTTTGCTCATCAATTTTACTGCTCAAGTGCATAATTAGAAATGTTCAGCGCAGAAAGTGTCTATTTATGCTAAATTAAGAAAAAAAAATACATAAAAAACATCATGTGTGACTCATCATCATCACCAGCATCGCTAAAAGAAGCTGTCGATTTGCTGCTTACTTCATTAAGATGTGGTCTAAGTGAAGAACGTCATAAAGAAAAATAGTCTGCGCATAAATTATTGTGAACTTTATATCAGCGATTATATTACGCTGAATAACTTTTGTGATTCAATGGTAAAATGTGGCCTTCATGAACAATTAGAGCAATATGTTTCCGAGTTTATAACTGATGAGTTACTCTATAGTAAATATTTCGGTTACGATGAGGCTGCTTTAATTGAAGAAATTAGAGCTTCTATTGTATTTTTACGCAGTGCATTGAGACGTAATTGGATATCTTTTTCCGATCAACTTGAAGAAGAAGATTCTAGCGCTTGGAGTATAGAAAAATATAGTGTTGGTATAAAATATTGTAACTATTATCTCCACGATTATATTACGTTGAATAAATTTTGTACTTCGATGAACCAATTGGAGCTGCACGATCTATTGAAAGAACATCTGGCTGGACTTGTAAGTGATGAACTTCTCGATTACGAAGGAGCAGTTTAAAATATATATATTTAATAAAAATGTATTTTAAATGTGAATCCAATATCTTGTAACATTATTTGTTTTTTTATTTTTAAAAACTAAAAACTTTTGGTGAAACTGTACATTTTACAGCTAATATATATATATTTAAATCATAAAAACATGTAATAAAGAACTTTGTTTTTAACCTAGCATCTAAAATGCTTAACCTTGAAAATAATACATATATCTATCTCTGTCTTACCTATTGAGGTTGAATAAAATAATTAAATAACTGTTCAATTTGCCTTACAAGCTGTGAAGTCTACATGTTGTTGTGGTTGGCTTGCCCGAGCGGTGGCTGATAGTTGGAGGTGGGTAGTTTGCGGGAATCGAAACTCGAGGATACACTACGAAACTACTTTATTTCCCTTTGGTGGTTTACAAAAGATGAAAGTGCCTCGTGGCAGGTGGTTTTAAGTTACTTCTCATAAAAAGGTGTTGTTCACCGCACTGACCAAAGTATATGTCCTTTATCTATTTCAAATTGTTCAAGACTAAAGGTGAAAAACTTACAAAGTGCAATGTAAGGTTTTTGGCTGAATTTGCAATATGTGGAAACAATTAGACAATAAAATATAATAAAGTATAAAGTATGCATAAACAGAGGTCAATGAAATGTTGAGTTGCAATAATACACTTTTGTAAAATATCCTAAATAACTAAATTAAATTAAATTAAATTGACTTCACAACACCTCCCTACTTAAGATGAAAATCGTTCCTCAAAATAGGTGCGATTTTCATTTCCTAGCTTTAGGATTAGGCTTTTTAGTTTTCTTAGTTACGAGCTCTTCGCCTGGACTAGAAGTCTTTATTGGAGGGTTGCTTAGTTTTTCCTAAAACTATAGATAATTTTACCCACAGAAGATATGCTATAATTCCTAAGGATACTACTGCAATAAAGGTATAAATAGTAATATGGTGAAAAGAGGAGTCATTATTTAAGTTAGTTTTATCAACTTCCTCTCTCAAGGTTGAAATTTTATGACTAAATTTGTCTAAATTTAAAATCTGATCTGAATATAGTAAGGCTTTCTTTTGACTGATTGTTTTAGAAAATTTTAAATTATATAACTGTGGTAAAATTACGTGATTTGGTGGGGTATACATAATTATTTCAGATACATTGATTTCACTGGAAAAATTCTGCTTCGAACTTAATATAACTGAGTCAGTATAAGCGATGGTTCCTGGTTTCAATTTTAAAATACCAGTAGAATTTAATGTTATAGCAATATTTTCTTCTTTATAATTCATATTAACTACCTCGGATTTTGGACAAATAAATAACCAGGAGTTAATAGTGGATAATTGAATAAAAATTTAGTTATTTAAACTTAAGATTCGCTGATCACAAGAATCTGGAATGACACTGGGTAGGAAGAATAGTTTTGCCTCGCAACCCGAATTATCATTCATTATAAAAATAGGAAATGTCTGTTGACACACAAATCTAGAATTTGGTAGTTTAAAACATTTATTTATCACATTTTCGTCAACTAAAAAATAATTACGTTTCATTTGATCAATAGATAAGAACGATTTTTCCGGTAAAATGTATATAGATTTTCCTTAATATAAAGAGGAATAATGGACATTTTATATAAATCGTAAGTTTGAGTTGTAATTAAGGGAATGTTTAACATAAAATTAAGTTTATCCTTATAAAAATAAATGTTGACATCAATGAATTTATAAAACAGATCAATATTTTTTCTGTCTAAAGAAACAGGAAATGTTTGATGTAATTCCAAATGAGGTTGTACTTTTAATAGTTCCGTTAATAATTTAGATGGCGTGACAATCAAGGGATGTAATTGTCCCCGTTCAGCATATAATACAATACTTACCAAATTGTTTAATTCTATCATATATTTCTCACTAATCAAAATGAAAGTAGAAAGTATCTCGGAAATGTTAAATAGATATTTGTTTAATTGAGTAGAATTAATTTCAAGCTTATTAACATTATTGATGAAACTAGAAAATTTATCTAAGTTTTCCTTAAACGTTTTTATTTGAGAATTTATAGTTACAAAATTATCTAAAGTATTTTCTGAAATTGAGGTTTGTTGTTTTAACAATTCCATTATACGACTTTCATTTTTTTTCAAATGTTCAATTTGGTTATCATAATACTTTGCATCGGAATCAGAGAGAGTTCCAAATAATTGTTTGGATATTTCTCCAATTGCATTAATAAGTGCTCGTTTAGTTTTGCTGACATGTGTTTTACCGATTAAATCATATAACATGTTAGTTTGTAACGTAAGGTCAGTTACAGTATTATTTACGGAAATAACGAATTGTAAGCATTCTTGAGGTTCAATGTCGTTATTTTTAAGCGAATTGCAAATTTTTATTATTTCTGAAAAATAAAATTGAATATTTTTATATTTTAAATAGAAGTTATTTAAACTAATGAAGGTTAGAAATTTCCAATGATCATTGTAAACATTAAGGTTCCCTAGCTTTTCATAATATATACCAGTGGAATTTGATAACTTAGTAATATTGTAGATGTGGTCTGATGAAGTAGAACAATAATTAAAAGAAGCAAGAAAGATAAGACTTACGATTACTATTAAATAATACCTTATTCTAAAGTTTCCTAGGCGGGGTAGGTTTTCCATTAAATGCATGGTATCTGCAAAATTTAATAATCAAAATCAATCTACAAATAATTTTATTCTGTTTATGTGAACCTTAACATGCTTTTTATTTTTGAGAATGGTAACGTTCACATTAGAATTTATTTCTATAATTTCGTATGGACCAGTAAAAACAGACATAAGTTTTTTACATTTACCTTTGTGACTAGCGTCATCTCTTAATAGTACTTTATCACCAATATTAAACTTAGTATTTTTAGAATTGTTGTCATAATATGCTTTCGATTTCTCTTTGCTCTTTAGAAGATTGTCTCTAGCGATTTCGTGACTATGCTGTAGCCTAGATTTTAATTCGTTTGCATAATTGTGATAATTATAACATATTTCAGGTGATTTAGTTACGGAACTGGGTAATTCTACCCTATTTCCAAATAACAATTCATGTGGTGAGAAATTTGTTGCTGAATGGATGGCAGTATTATATGAAAATATAGCATAATCAATCCAAGAATCCCAATCATCTTGTGATTTATTGATATAAGCACGTAAATACTCTTATTAAATTTCGGTGGGATCTTTCCAACGAACCGTTAGATTGAGGTCTATAACTAGTTGTTTGGATTTTATGAATTCTGAGGAGTTTGCAGACATCTTTAAATAATTGACTCAAGAAATTTTGTCCTTGATCGGTCAGTACAAATTTAGGATATCCGAATTTTAATATTATGTGCCTTACAAAATGTTCGGCAATTGTGGAAGCTTCTTGGTTTTCAATGGGGATTGCTTGCGAAAATTTTGTTAAATCATCTATGAAAGTTAACAGATACTTATTACCTGATTGGGTAACTGGCAGTGGCCCATATATATCTAATGATACCTTTTCAAAAGGTTTAGTTGCCGTTGTAGTTATTTGCATCGGTTGCTTAGGAATTCTGCAAGATTTATTTTTCTGGCACACCTCGCAAGATTTTACAAAATTTTTAATTTGTTCAAACATTTTTGGCCATTTGTGATATTGTTTAATTTTCCGATAAGTTTTACTAACACCCTTATGACCTCCAGTAGGTGAATTGTGAAATTCGTGTAAAATTATATTGATTTCTTCATCCTTTGTGTTAGTTTTGTCAAAAATAAAACGCAGCATAGGGCGAATATTTTCATATTTTAAATGATAATAACCACTCATAGATTTGAAAGGGTTTTCAAAACATACATGATCTAAATTATTATTAAGTATATACTGTTTTAATTGAAGAAATAAATTATATAATTGCTCATTGTTTAATCTGTCCATATCATGTGTTATGAAATATAATACCTTTTTATTATTCAACAAATCTAGTGAAATGAAACACGGGGGAGAGGAAATGCTAGACTTTACTTTATTAATATGCGGCATTGTTTTCTCTAGTTTATTTATAAGTTCGTTGTTACAGTTTAAACTTTTATCAGTAAAAATAATTAACACAGAGGCGTCCGAGTTATCTAAAACGTTTCTATCTGTCACCTCGACTATATTTTTGTTAATTTTAATACTTTTTCCTAAATTATTTATATAATTTGCGTAAGAAAATTCGTTTCCATTATAATTTTTATTAGAGTCCGATCGTAAGGTCATCTTATACATGCGACTTAAAGCATCGGCGTTTGTATTCTGGGTACCCTTTTTATAAATAATTTCGTAATCATATTCAGACAACTTTATTCTCCATCTCGTTAACATTGAATTTGTATTTTTTGAGTTAAACAAATATTGTAGAGGTTTATGGTCAGTTACGATTTTAAATCGTCTCCCAAATAAATATGGCCTGAAATAACATGTAAAATGCACTACCGCTAGAGCCTCTAATTGTACGGTCGAATAATTTTTTTCGCTTTTACTTAGCGACCTAGAACCGTATGCAATAGGGCGATCGCTGCCTATATCACCTTGCGAAAGAATACCGGAAATACCTACGCCACTGGCGTCGGTTGTTAAGATAAATTCTCGAGAGAAATCTGGGTATTGCAAAATTGGCGGATTTATAAGTTTTTCCTTCAGTTCTTCGAAAGCTTGAGTACATAAGGGACTCCAAATAAAAGGAGTGACCTTTTTTAATAAATTGTTTAGAGGTTGTGCGATTTTAGCAAAATTTTTTATAAATTTTCTATAATAACCCGTAAGACCTAAGAATGATTTTACGTCTTTTGGACATTTTGGTTTAGGAAAGTTTTCTATAGATTGAACTTTCCGCGGATCAGGGGAAATTCCTTCATTACTAATTACATGACCTAAATAAGCTAGTGACTTCTGTAAAAACTGACATTTCTGAGGCTGCAATTTCAAATTATACTTTCTAAGACGTGAAAAAATATCCTTCAACTTAAGGTTATGGTCATCTAAAGTTTTACCGTAAATAACAATGTCATCCATATAAACAAAGCAAGTTAAATTTTGTAAACCTAATAAACAATTATCCATTAATCTTTGAAAGGTCGATGGTGCAGTTTTTAAACCGTAGGGCATTCTCTTGTACTCATAATGTCCAAAAGGGATGCTGAAAGCCGTCTTAGCTCTATCCTTTTCAGATGTTAAAATTTGGTGAAAACCGTTTGCCAAATCTAAGGTAGAATAAAATTTCGAGTTTCCTAACTGATCTAAAATATCAGTAATATTTGGTAATGGATATGCATCACCTATGGTTTTATCATTTAGTTTTCTAAAATCAACCACTACGCGCCATCTTTTATTTCCGTTTTTATCCGGTTTTTTAGGGACCACTATTAAGGGAAAATTCCATGGACTGTCAGAAGGAACAATGATTTCATCATTAAGCATTTTATCCACTTGGTTTTGAACTTCTAGTTTTTGATGAAATGGCAATCGATAAGGCTTAATGTTGACAGGTACCGAATCTGTAGTCGGAATAGGATCGTTAACCGCATCTGTATGTGATAATATATCACCATCGAGATAAAAGAGATCATTATATTCACTGCAAATATTAATTATACTTTCTCGTTCTTCAGCCGACATGTGATCTAACTCGATATTATTTAAAATAGTTTTTATCCGATCCTCGTTATTTAAATTCTCGTAATTTATACTTTTGTGAGATATGGTATAAATTTCAAAATTTTCTATCGGCTCAGTATCTAAATTAATATCCTCTAAATTTTCATTTTCTAAATTTGAATTTACAAAAGTTGTATAAGTTATACCATTATTGGGTGCAATAATGGCATTTCCAATAAATAAACCGTCAGAAATTTGTTTTGACTTACATAAATAAGTATTTGAAGGCGATGCCTCTTGCGAGTCCAATGAAACTTTAACCTTTTTTATAATTTGAGATCTGGCTGGGATTTTAATTGGAGATTTGCTGGACACGAGGTTAATATTATATTCCTTATTATTGAACTTAAAACTTAAGCACTTTTCTTTGTAATTAATTGTGCAACCGTACTTATAAAAAAAATCTTTTCCTAGAATTCCATCACACATTAATGGAAAATTATTGCCAACAATTTGGAAGGGGTGCTCGATAATTTCATTGTCTATTTTTATTTTACCTTTACAAACACCGTAAGTAGGAATGCTTTCTTCCGTGATTCCTTTTAGTTGAGCTTTTGCATCAGTATTAATAATTTCGTCGTCTTTAGTGACACCAAGTTTCAAAATGGAACAGTCAGATCCTGTGTCAATTAATAATGTTGCATACTCATCAATAGTTAATAATAAATTAAGTTTGACACCATCATCTTGACTTTCCTTTAAAACGATTTGATAAATATTTGAAAAATTTGTATTATAAGTTTGTATAGAATTAGAATTATTTTCAGAGTTAGAATCATCATGATTTGATATAGAAGTTTGTACATAATGTTGATTTCCAAAATTTTGAACAGAATATTGTATGGAAGATTGTAAAAATAGTTCATTAGAATGTTGTAAATTAATTTGAGGATGTGAGTCTAATTTTCTGCAGCTTCTTTTACTGTGCGGATCCTGGTCTCGCTGCTGCGGTGTGTACCAGGTCCTCTCGCGTTTCCCGAATTATCATAAGTTTGTTGAGAAGTAGAAGGAGTAGGATTTGTCGTGCTAGCATTTTGTGAACTGTCATTAAATTTCTTATTTTCATTATATTTTCGTTTATAACAATCTCGTATGTGGTGACCTTCTTTTTTACAATAACTACAAGTAATATTTATTTTGAAAATTTTGGGTTCTGATTTTATTTCATGTTTAGAAAATTTCGGCAAAGCTTGATGATTGTTATTACGAGAAAAACAGTCTTCGTATTTATGACCGCTCTTGTGGCAAAAACTACATTTTAAAAAAGGTTTAGAATATGATTTTGAATTAAATTTAGATTTTTGTACATTCAAATTTCGTTCCTCATCCACTGCTCCATCTATGGCTTCCGTTAATGTTGTGAATCTACTTGCTTTAATTATTAAACGTTTAGTTGAATTTAGACCTTCTACAAAACCTCTTAATGCCGATTTAGAATTTCAATTTTCCATCGAGGATTTTGCAACTTCACCCTCACTTTCGATACAAACGTCATTTAATTCAAATAAAAGTTTTTCTACTCTATTCGCATACGCTCTTACATCTTCGTTAGGTAGTTGTCTCACATTTAGAAGTTCTGATTGAACTTGTGGAATAGTTCTTTTTTCCGAAAAATTTTCTACTAATATATGTTTTAATTCTGACCAATTCGCGAATGTTTTATGTTTTGTGTTGTTATAAGCTGAACCTGTTAATTTAGTTTTGATAATATTTAAAAGTAGACCCTCATCTGTTTCGGGACATAGTTCCTCATCTACTATATCACAACAAGTTATAAATCTATGTAAATTTACTCTATTACCATCAAATTCGGGTATCATCTTGCTACGTCTATATTTAACCTTTTAGCCATTGTAATTCGAATGAGTTATTGCACAAAGATATGTATAGAAATTTAACAACAATATGATATAAAATATTTAAAATTACTTACAACGCAATGTTGACTTATGAAAAAAAAAATTTTTTTTTTTCGCTATGACGAAAATGTTGAATCTTGAGTCTTGAAAAAATCTTGGAAATCTTGCAGGGGTTTTGACTTCGAGAAGTTGTCCACTTGACGCTTATTCTTTTGTCACGATCACTCACACTATAGGGCGCACACTATCACCTGTACTGGCTCCTTTCGTCCACGGCTGGAAACTGGAACCTGGATTCTGGATTCCTCTGGGAACAGAACAACTGGCAGATATGTGACTAGTGAATCTCCAAGTGCTGGGCTTCGTAGAGAGACTTCAGTTTGTTGAGAGCTCTTGCGATAAACTTGTCGTTATCTTCACAACTCAACCCGGATAGATCTCCTTGTACAATCCTGGTTTTGATCCTATTTTGTGTAAATCAACCGCAACCCCACATCTGACACCAAATTTTGTTGTGGTTGGCTTGCCCGAGCGGTGGCTGATAGTTGGAGGTGGGTAGTTTGCGGGAATCGAAACTCGAGGATACACTACGAAACTACTTTATTTCCCTTTGGTGGTTTACAAAAGATGAAAGTGCCTCGTGGCAGGTGGTTTTAAGTTACTTCTAAAAAAAAGGTGTTGTTCACCGCACTGACCAAAGTATATGTCCTTTATCTATTTCAAATTGTTCAAGACTAAAGGTGAAAAACTTACAAAGTGCAATGTAAGGTTTTTGGCTGAATTTGCAATATGTGGAAACAATTAGACAATAAAATATAATAAAGTATAAAGTATGCATAAACAGAGGTCAATGAAATGTTGAGTTGCAATAATACACTTTTGTAAAATATCCTAAATAACTAAATTAAATTAAATTAAATTGACTTCACAACAATGTGAACACCTGCAAATGTTTATAATAAAATTCCAAGAAGACGAGTTTGTTTACCTTATCGGCACGTATTAAATTTAAGAGGTTTCTATCATAGGCGTACCCTAGTAAAATTAATATAATTATACCCCCTTTTCAAGCAGGTACGCCTATGCTCTCTTTGTTTACATTAGCATTAGCTTATCGCTATGACGTCATCGTCTGCAGCGCTCCCTGCAAAAATGCGGCGACTAATTTTAGAACTAAAAGCCTCCGGACATTGAACTTCTTCGTCTAACCCCCAGGCCTCCAGGGCCAGGATGCAGGATGCAGAATGCAGCAGCGCATCAGACCTAAAACATTAACCTAAGAACCATCCCTCCGAGTGTAGTTACAAGAACCAAGAGCTCTGCTGATGGCCTCTATGTCCATCCGGAGTGAGTGGCCTTGAGAGTGGCGTCGGACTGACTTAGTATATCTACTAACGACGCGTGTCTGAGTTGACCAAGAAGTGATTTCACGTTCTATGGTAGAAGCACTAACGGATAAAACGGGTCGCTTGCTTCAATCATTCCAAGCCCACGACTGCCCTATTTTGTACATATGCGCGACTACTATAAGCAGTTGTATACGAGTCTCCCAAATTTGTGAGATCTAATTTAAAGGCTAAAGCAACCGTATATCTACCAGGTAAATCTCTACTGTAAGCGGACCTATAAATATTTTCACACTCATGATCATGATCATGCTAAGAATCAAGAGAGCCGAAACTTCCTCCACTTCCCAAAATTTATTCAGTAATTTTTCTATCGAGGGCTCTAAAAAACTAAAAAATATTCTCGGACTTTCCAAGGACTGAATAGGAACACTACCCATTACAATAAAACCTAAACTAGTCTCCAAAGCCATAGGAGTACCGGCGGGTCCAGTAATTCTAGCCTTTCCTAATATCTGAAAATATATCAGCCCCAAGAATTCCATCTATTTCCCCTGGTTGATGAAAGGTATCATCAGCTAAAGGCACGTTTACAAAGTGAGTCAGAAATTCAGTAACTTTTAAACTTGGCAAGGGATCCGTAATTTTTTTGACTACTAAAGCGTCAATGCAATATTTTTTCTCAGAATCTAACCGCGAAATAACCGCAAAGTTTGTTTGACCTTGAACCTGAGTTGCAGTCGCGCCTATTCCCATCACGGACGTGTGGAAATTTTGTATACACAGTTTCAGACGTCTAGCACATTTATAAGTTATAAAATTTGCCTGACTGGCAGAAACAAGTAAAAATCTAAATTTTATGCAAGTTACTATCTCTATCTACTATATTGACAATTAATGTTGATAACAAAACTGTTGTACTACATTTATTAAAACTAGAACTATCCATGGAATAAAGAGTATAGGTCGATGTGCTATCTATAGCGTTGTTATTAGGCAAATCGTTATTATTAGGTAAAACGTTGTTATTAGGTAAAACGTTGTTATTGCACTGGGTAGAACGTTATTCCTAACTTGAATTTCGAAATGTAATAAGGAATGATGACGTCGATGACAAGTTGCGCAGTTAATTTTTTATTTACAATCAATGACTCGATAAGTCGATAAACAATTCAAACATAACCTATTGGTTTTAGCAAATTCATAGTGCTCCTTGGCTGTAAATTTCAAGAAGTGAGGGCACCGATTAATTAAATAATCAGTTTGGTTGCATCATACGCATTTTTTACTTGATCCTGGTTTATTAACAACGAATGAATGTGCAATACGGGCTTTAGGACTATTACTATTGCCACTTTTAATCGAAACAAACTGATTTTTACCCGAACTATTTAATACTTTAGCGCGCGACTTTATGAAACTAACAACTTCTATATATCATTATCGAGGTCAGTTTTTTGTCTAAACATTTCAAAAGTACGTCTAGTTTCACCATCTAATTTTGACAAAGCAATGTACGATAATATAAAATCCAATATCAGGAATGTCAAGTTGCTTAAGAGCGGCAATAGCAGTATCAAATTTTTCAATAAATAAATTTAAACCATTAAGAGATTCGGATTGCAAAGGTTTAAATTCTAATAGAGATTCCAAATATGAAGTAGTTAACTTTCTTTTATCCTGATATTTTTCCACCAAAGCCGACCAAATTATATCATAATTATCATTAACTGGAGAATACCAGAACATACAGCTAGTGCTCTATTCGATAACTGGCCAATTAAAAAATGTACCTTGTCAACAGGGTCCAAATCTGTATTATTATGAATTAAACTTTGGAAGCATTCATAAAATATTGGGTAGTCTTTCATTTCCCCGGAAAAATTAGGCAATTCTAACTTTGGGAGTCTAGGTATAGATTTAATTGGCACTTTTTCCTATTTTCGTGTGTTATCAATTTTCTTAGTAACTAAAACCTTATCAGCTACTACTTGAATGTGACAATATATCTCATCAAAACTTTCTAAAGCGTCAAAATTTGGGACAAAATTTGGATCAATTTCTAAACCTAGTTGATTAATCTGATCCAGAATTCTCTCAAAATCCCGCTTAGTTTGTTCCAAAGATTTATATCTAACTCGAACATTATTTAATTTAATTTCATTGTCAACATTTCGACTATCATCATATAAACGTTGTAATGTAATAAAAGGTTTCCTTTTTTGCATTAAAAACTTTTAACTGGTTTTCTTTTTTGTCTGCCATTATCACTAATTATAAATGTAAATCTAATTATCTACGTTAAATAAGTACCACTAAACAAACTAAGTAAGGTTTAAAGTATAAATTTGTAGTGAATACTAATTATTATTACCTACTGGAAAGTTATTAAAACTCAAATTAAATTCCACCACTGAGTACAATGACCACTGCCGTGTTGTTTCCTCTAAATAATAGTCACCAAATATTTTACACTATCTATTTAAATTATGGAACAAAAAAAAAACAATAAGTATCGATTCTGAATATTTCTGAAATGCACCAAGGATAATTAAGAAAAAATGCGGTTCAACGAGATAAGCACCAAAACAATACGGTTCGACAGGACCAAAAAAATGTAGCGTTTTTAAGCGGACTGTATGTAATTTGCTAAATGTCAATAAAAATCTAGATAATCAATGGTCACTTACCCAAAACTCGATGGCAGGAGGTATGCTGTATACCTGTTTCGATAGGGTAAATTGGAATATGGGAAAGAAGGATATTAACTAAGGATATCGAACTATTTTTATTAGCGCACTGATTATTGCCACTACAATTTTATATATCTAATTTTAATTTTAATAACGAATAACTATAAATTCTCTGATATTCGAACCACTACTCTCTACAAAATACTTATTACTTCTTTTCTAAAAACCAAACAAAACTAAAAAGTATTCAAAAAAACTATCAATAGCATAAACATGGTTATACATTATGGTGACATCTATCAATCAATACCATTATTTCAAAGGAAAGAACACTATGGCATGGTCATATGACTGAGGTAATCGACACGGCTCAAATATTCCATTTTCAAAATAACTTGCTTCTTTATGAACAGTAGGTATTTTACGCTAATATCTAACCACTATCACACAAAAAACTGGATGACATCTGTCCATAAATAAACAATGCAGATATGCATCGTTTCCAGGGATGTCTTGATATGTTTTTTGTTTTATACTTGACACCCGTGATGTGATTAGTTTTTCAGTGGCGGCTCGTGCCTTTTTTAGGAGAGACAGAAAAATTTGTTACATTAATTTTTGTAATAATTTATTTATTTATTTATTTATTTATTTATTTATTTATTTGAGTTACAACTACCTAGACAGATAAACATCCAATTACGGGGTAGGAAAATACATACTAAATCAAACACCATTACACAATGCATATTACACAATACATATTACACAATACATACAAGCTGGTACAAATACCGAGTAAAAACTAACAATAACATAATAAACAAATCATTAGAAATACCATATTAATCCTAGTGTAATACGGATAGTTTAATTTTCTTAATATTAGAACAAAAGAGGAGCAGACTTCCAAAATGTGTTTTGTCCAAATTACATAATTTCCAGTAAATAAGGAACTGTACTATGAAGAAACTGATACATTTCTGCTAAATTCAAATATCAACAAATGTGGGACAAAATAAAACTCCAATATTGACTTGACCACAAAAAATCTTTTCTTATTGATTTTCGCATAAAAAAATAAAAAAGGAGGTCATAAATGCTCTTTGATTGTCTGAAGTGGACAAAACTTATTTTGTTTGGACTGATCAGGCACTTAATGCTGTTTGATAGTAAAACACAAAATAAATCATTATATCAAAAAGTATATCTTTATTTTCTACAAAATGAATATTTAAATTTTTGTTAAAAAAGGAATTATTAAAAGTATGAACTTAAGACTTAGAACCTATACTTTCTATCCACCGTCATCTTCTCCGCATTGACACAACTCTTGTTGTTCGGAATCATCTTCATTATTCTCATTTTCTTCATCAGGATGATGTTCATTATTTTCTGGAAGAATTTGAGCTAGCCAAGCCAATTCAGCATCGTTTCTGCAATTTTCAGTAGCCAACTCAATCAGTAATTTAGTTAAGCTCTTTATTTTTTATTCTGTATTCCCCGACTAAGTGGTATTTCTGGTAGCTCGATACCTCGTATTTTTTCCCCTTTTTCAACAACGTTTCATATTTTTTTGATTCATCATCATTTCTATAATATTGCTGTTTTCATCGCTACACCCCCACAGTTTGTTCTTTTAATTAAAATTCTCTTGGCCTCGCTGATTCCGACAACTTTTTTCAAAGAATTCAAAGCTTCTTTAAAATCATACACAGCTGCCCACTCCACTCCTAATTTACGTACTTCTCCAATTTGTGAATAAAGTTCCCAGTATTTTTCTGGTGATTTTATCATACTTTGTGCTCTTATCAATTTTTCTGCCCTGCCAAATGCCCGGTCGGCAGGTAGATATGAATGTCCACGAACAGGGAAACAAACCCTTATGGATTGTAATGTTAGCGGAGCATGCCTTTGAAGCCAAATCATTAACATGTGAACAATATGGCTGTTCTTATTTTGGCCACCGCATCCATCCGAGTATAATCGTAGTTCCGTAACGTGGTCCGACAAATCTGTTTTTGAGAGAAAATCAAAAACTGCAGAGCCTACTTCATTAGATCCTCGACCGGCTTGAGTCTCTAGCCAGGTATAAAATATGGGTCTCCTACTTGAAATGTCAGTTACGCAAAATGAATAAAAAGAAACCTGCTGTGCATAAAATGCATCTCCTATTGGAACTTTGGGCAGCACCTGCACTTGCTGCAAGTCAAAACAAAATGAAAGAGAATCATCCGATTCTTCTTTCATCATTTTATAAAATTGGTTGCTCCTTAATCTATGCACTCTTAAATTGGTCATTAGCTTATTTTTTTCCTGCGGATCTTGACACAAGTGAATCTGTCTTTGATGACGCACGCAAAAGCCACAAATATCAGAGGCTGGAGAGCCAAATCCAATGTTAAACTGAGTATTGAATATACGACTGAAAAATTTGTAATTCACTTGATTACTTGGTTCTACAGAATTGTTATAAGCTTTTGTAAGTTTGGAAATATTGAACTCTGATGGTAAATAAATTCTTCGGGATTTGGCTCGTCCATAGTGGCTCTCTGTGCCCTTAATATTTCGGAGAAATTCCATGACTGTCAATTTTTTCAGGGCAGTTTTGTTTGAGCGGTGGTCTCCACCCCGGTTTTCCAAAATGCCTACACCAGATTTTATTTTCTTGGCAGTATTTTGACTGACTTATTCCAAAGACAGATAAAAACATTTTCTGGCAAACGTCTTTTTTTCCAGAGCTAGTCCATATTTTATAATTAACACTCATACTATGATGCTTTTCATCATGAAGTTTCCTGATTCTTTGTCTTTTGGGTGTATATACTTCAAGAAGATGAGATATTTTGGTGTCTTGTTTTACTTTATTTGGATGTTTATAAAATTTCGCCCGAGAAGCACGTAATTCTTCTAGTGAAATATTATTACAGGATTCATGCTTGCAAGGGTAAGTAAAATTATCTAAATTTGAGTCAGGATCAGAATACCTAAAGAAGTAAAAAACATTTCACAACCTAACCTCGAAATATATTATTTGAAATATTACCTAATTTGTTTCTTTCGTTCCTTGTTTGTCATATTCTTTTTTCTCTTGCGAGTTCCGCGATCAGCGTCCCCTACAACATGTTCACATTCCATTTTTTTAAACAAAATCACAGCAGTAACTACTCAAAAACAGCGTCAAACTTGAATGACACTTGCACAAATACATTCAAAATGCATTTAGTCCTTAAAACGCGTTTTGAAAGTCTATGCGTAGTGGACAAAACTCGGTTTGAATGTCCAACCAACTTTTGCATGTGATTTTACATATACTCGAGTAAACTTTAACTTGGCGTGTGGATGAGTTGGTATTGTGCGTATTATTGTATTTTCTCTTGCACACAAAATTGAAACAATGGCCCAAAACCATTGTTTACGTATAAACATACGTGAACAATGTTTTTGGGTTATTGCTTTAACTTTGTGTGCACGAAAAACTGAAATAATATGCACAATATCAACTCATCCACACGCCAAGTTAAAGTTTACTCGACTATATGACTAAATGCGTTGTGAAGGTCCAGGGTAATGCTGATAGATGCGCCTTGGTTTTAAGAACAAAATGCCATCTTTAGTTGAAATGTTGCAGTTTTGGACAAAACGCGTTTTGGAAGTCTGCTCCTCAAAATATATCAGTGTCATCCTGTATTGAGGCATAATTTTAACACATTGAATGCAAGGGTGAGGATCTAAGTAAATTTGTCTGTGGCATATTTAAATAAAATAGACTGTTTGAACGGGAATGAAAGGTGGGATAATATTTTATTTATAATCTTTTTTGTAATTTTCAGGAGAGGCACTGCCTCCCTTGAGGCCCTGACGAACCTCCTCTGTAGTTTTTAGTAATATCTCACGAACAGGTGGAGTGATTGTATAACAATCATAAATTTTTTATTTTAGGAGAGAGGAGGAGGAGGATACCCCCCAAGGTATCCGTTTTCGGAATCTAAAAAGTCATCAAAAATCGTGTCCACTACTTCTTTGAATGAGTTAAATCAGCAGTAGATAAGGGAGATAAGGGGGGGGGGTGTCAATTTTAAGAGACACTTACCTTGTACACACGTTATAGTAGGAGAGCCCTCGACCAGGATTTTCGACCTTATCACGAAATTTAGCTTCCCTGAAAGTTCGGTCGAAAAAATCCTCCGGGAAGGGGAGCAAAAACACCCGGAAAAGTACAGGTTTTCGGAAAAATCGTATCTCGGCTAATATCGGAGATGGACCTGAGTTCTTAATTTTTTCCTTCTTGCCCGCCGACCGTCCGAGTCCGGATCTTCCAGATCCAAAGGGAGAGGCTGTGGAGTGCTTCTAAAGGGTACAGACATGTTTGAAAAATCGCTAAAATCCGACAAAATCGCCTCTTTTCAAAAATCATAACTCTCTTAGGAGGCAAAATCGAGAAAAACTATTTGGCCCTAGGATTTTTTAAATTTTATCTAGTTTTCAAAAAAAAATACGCCGCCGGTCCACCATTTCGACGGAGGCGCGAGTTATTAAGCTCGACCCGGATTCGTGTTTGGAGAAATTTGAAAAATTTTAAAAAATTGCGATAACACATAATCTTTAAACGCTATTTCTAAATGCAAAATCGCCGCCGGGACGCCGTTCTAGTAAGAAATCCAAAGTAGAGGGTCCAACTTAGAATTACATCGTAGGATCACTATAAAATATAGCTTAAAAGATTTTCCCGACACGAAGACGCCTATAAAATACGACGCCACGCGCCGACACTCGCCCGGAAAAAGCCTTTGAGGCGGCAAAGTATATAAAAAATTCACACGAAATTAGAGCAAGTCTGCCTGATCACCGTCATTTTTTTCTTATCGACTGAAAACTAATTTTCACCCTTTCAGCAACGTCCTAGGACTCCTCCGTCATAAATAAAACTTTAAACTTTAAAACTCGCAGTGCAACTTTAAAACTCGCAGTGCATCTTTAAAACAGGCATTGCGACTTAAAATATTTCAGTGCGACATCTTAATGTGGTATTTAAAATAAAGTTGTGCTCGCGGCCCTTACATAATCCAGTTATTTATTATTTATAGTTATGAGTTTAATTATTGATTTAATTTTCTCTAGAGATATGAAATTTATATTGAATTTAGGCTTAGTTTTGATGTGCTGTGCGTTATATCTATTACATTAAACACTAAATTCAGATATGACTACGATAATCAACTACATAAGTTATGTAAATGCCGCCGCCGCCAAACGGAGATAGCGAACCCTTCTCGCATGTACTTGACGCAATAATTTAGATAGGATATAATAAATGATATGTAATAAATAAGATTAACTTAAGAAGACATCTTTAGGATGTACCCCTTTTGACCTGTTAATAGTTTTAATGATTACTTTAAACTTATAAATATAGGGGAGAATTAATTACCCTTTAGTTCTGTTTTAACTTTGTTACTTTAAACATTATATTGTCACTTGAATATAAAATAAAATCTTTTTTTTTTATAAATATTTATTTGACAAGTTATAATTGGCGCAGTCGGAGCGGATATTCCAGTCGAAATATTTCATCGAGAAAAATATATTTCGACCTGTTTTTCAAAACTTTGGGAATATAAAGAATCTACGTAGTTTCCAGTACTTGTGTTTCCTCAACGAAAGAAAACTACCAGAGTGGTGAATACAGTAAGTAGAGTAGTAATGGCGGAGCTGGGTCTCCCCCCACCCTTTTTTTTTTGTGGTGGGGGGTAACTAGGGTAATTCGAGTAATGTAGGTAATTAGACTGATGTAATTGCAATAGAGGTAATTAGAGTATTGCAGGTAATTAGCCTGATGTAGTTGCAATAGAGGTAAGTAGAGTAATGTGCAGTAATTAGACTGATGTAATTGCAATAGAGGTAATTGGAGTGGTGCAATGCAATTGTAGTTGTAATTAGTGTATGTACTGATATGTGTATGAGTATTTCAAGTAGAGGTGGTGGGGCAGCTTCACTCCGTGTATATAAATGAGGATGAGGAGCACACAGCCATTTGTGGTGCTAGTCTCCCAGAGTAAAGACATAAAATGTATATTTGTACTTCTTGTGGTGTAAGTTTTACACGTGGTGACAATTTGCGAAGACATCAGAGGCAATCTTGTAAGAAGATACATGATAGTGGTCCGCAAGCAAAATATCCTAAACTGGAATGTAATCCTTCAACATCTACAAATATGGAAACTTGTAATTGCTGTAATGTGACTCTAAGCACAACCCAAATGAATTCCCATAGAAGGACATTGCAGCATAGGACAAATTCATGTGTTCCGTTTATAGAAGGTGTAGAAATTGTGCAGAGCGCTTTCAAATACAGGATTGTAACCTATCGAGTATATAGCGAAAATAATCACCAAGACTATGTAATGTTCTTCAATGAAATTAGATCAAAAATATTAAATCTCTTCGAGGAAGTGTTACGTATTCATAATACAGTAAAAGTAAATATGGAAACGTTTGCTACGTACGTATTACAGACACAGGAACTATCTGAAATGAAATCATTTAACACTTCCAACAAAATCTTGGATCAAGCTATGGATTTGAACAATACTTTGGACACCTTTGTGGATGCTATGATTACACAAACTACGGAGTTCCTGGAACGTGATTCAGGTATTTAAACATACATTAAGGTGGAAAGAAAATGACTAATTATAATTTAATTTTAGGATGGGCCCTCGAACGAATTGCTTTTGTTGAAATCAATGTGAATAAATATAGTCCTCTGGGTGGTTCATCATATGTCAAGTTGCCAAAATCCATAGAAAACAAGAAGGCAGTGGTAAATGTAAAAAACCAGGATCAGTATTGTTTTGCTTGGGCTGTAACTTCAGCGTTGTATCCTGCAAATGGCTGCACATCTGAGACCTCATCATATCCACATTTTTCAAGAGTTTTAAATTTATCAGGTATGAATTTTCCAGTAAAATTGCGGGATATTTCAAAATTTGAGGAGATGAATAATATTTCAATTAACGTGTACGGGTTAGAAGAAAAATTTGAGAATAATAGAATAAAGTATGAAGTTGTTGGGCCTTTACGTTATTCTGAAAAAAAACTATTTATGCATGTAAATTTGTTACTACTTTCCGGTGAATGTGGTGTAAATCATCACTGTAAGAAAGATTGTGCTAATAATCACTATTGTTGGATAAAAAACTTGTCTAAGCTAGTTTCCGCTCAAATTTCAGCTCATGATCATAAAAAGTACTTTTGTGATGGTTGCTTACTATATTTTAATAATGAGCGTCAGTTATTCCAGCATCAGAGAAATGACTGTAATCATGTTTATACAACAACACCATCGACACAATTTCGGATTGATAAATATGGTAAACAAGTACCTGAAAATATATTAAAATTTGAAAACTTTGAAAGACAAATGCAAGTACCATTTGTAGTGTATGCAGACTTTGAATCAATTCTGAAACCTATTCATACTTGTGAACCGAACCCCGAACGTTCTTATACAAATAAAACTTTTATACACGAACCTTACTCCTTCGCATATTTCATAAAATGTTCTTTTGACAATTCTTTATCAAAATTTGAACTCTATCGAGGATCTGATGTAGCCAAAGTTTTTGTATCGCGTATTGAAGCCGATGTAAGGGAAATCTATAACAGATATATGAAAGATATAGTCCCAATGGCTAAACTCACAGCACAAGAAAGACAAGACTTCCTGAATGCGACCGTATGCGGTATATGTGAGAAACCATTTAAAGTAGAGGATGTAAAAGTTAGAGATCATTGTCATATAACTGGTAAAGTAAGATTTGGTGCCGCACACTCTGTATGTAACTTAAATTACAAATTACCAAATTTTGTACCTATCATATTTCACAATATGAGTGGCTACGACAGTCACCTATTTATAAAACAGCTCTGTGCACATAAGGACAGAGTTGATGTTATAGCACAAAATAAAGAAAAATATATATCTTTCACGAAACACCTTTATATGCATGATTACGTCAATAAGAAAGGGGAGAAAAAACGGAAATTTATACAACTACGATTCATCGATAGTTTTAAGTTCTTATCAACATCGTTGCAAAATTTAGGGGGCAACTTAACTGATAACCAATTGTTTGTTACGGGAAGTTTCTATACAGATAAGGAAAAATTTAATTTAATGAGGCAAAAGGGTGTATTTCCATATAGTTTTATGGATAGTTTAGAGAAACTAAATAATGTAGAGTTACCCTCGAAAGATGAATTTTACGATAACCTAAATGAAGAACATATAACAGATAAAGATTATCAGAGGGCTAACGATGTGTGGAACTTGTTTGATTGTCAGAATTTGGGCGATTACTCAGATCTTTATTTAAAATCAGACGTACTCCTTTTGTGTGACGTATTTGAAAATTTTCGTAAAATTTGTTTGGAAAAATATAAACTTGATCCTGCTCAGTATTACACTTGTCCGGGTCTCTCGTGGGACGCTATGTTAAAACTAACCAAAGTGGAGTTGGAATTATTAACGGACATTGATATGATCCATTTTTTTAAAAAGGGAATACGTGGTGGAGTAAGCCAGTGTACGGAAAGGAAACATATTGCGAATAACAAATTTCTCCCTAACTACGACCCCAAAGAACCTTCTTCATTCATCACATATCTAGATGCCACGAACCTATATGGGCATAGTATGTCGCAACAATTGCCGACAGGTGGATTCGTGTGGCTGTCCGAAGAAGAAATCATGAATTTAGATATTACGAGCATTTCAGATGAAAGCACCCATGGGTATGTTCTCGAAGTAGACATACATTATCCACAAGATTTACACGACTTACACTCAGACCTACCCTTTTTAGTAGAAAATATTATTCCACCAAAATCAAAATCGAAATTGACAAAACTGATACCAAATTTAAACGATAAGAGGAGATATATTGTGCATTATATAAATTTGAAACAAGCGCTAGATAACGGGTTAATGGTTATAAAAACACATAGAATACTTAAATTCAAACAATCACCTTGGCTTAAAAAATATATTGACCTAAACACCGATATGAGAAATAAGGCTAAGAATAAATTTGAAAAAGATCAGTATAAATTATTAAATAACGCAGTATTCGGTAAGACAATGGAAAATGTTGATAATAGAATGGATATAAAATTAGTTACCCACTGGGAGAGCGTTAGGCGGAGTATGGGTGCAAATGCATTAATAACACGCCCTAACTTTAAATCATGCTCAATATTTACTGATGATTTTGTAGCCATCCATATGGGTAAACTAAAGGTAGTCTACAACAAACCAATTTACGTTGGTTTTTGTATCTTGGAGTTGTCTAAGACAGTATTATACAACTTTTTCTACGACGTTATCAAAAAACATTTCGGCGATAATGCTTCTTTGCTGTATACAGATACGGATTCGTTGATTATAAAAACATTTACAGATAACTTTTATAATTTCATAATACAGAATCCAGACAAATTCGATACATCTAACTACGAAGAAATAAATAAATTTAATATTCATAAGGGCTTGTCGGTGTTAGGTAAAATGAAAGACGAGTTCCCCTCTGATCCCATTATTAGTTTTTATGGTACGGGTGCGAAAGCTTATTATATACAATCGGTGGATAATGAACTCAAAAAAGCTAAAGGTGTGAAGAAATCTGTTATTAGAAAGCAGCTGTCAATAGATGACTATAAGAAAATCGTTGAGCGGGGAGGTTTAATATTTAGAAAAATGAATACGTTTCGGAGTTGCTTGCATGACATTTACACAGAAATAAAGAACAAAGTGGCCTTGTCCCAACACGATGACAAACGTTTTGTTATTCCTAATACTACTAAAACATTACCGTGGGGGCACCGTGACATATCATTTTTTCAGAGCGAACAAGAACAAAATATAGAACGACTGATAGTTGCCATAAATAATATGGAGAAAAAAAATGAAAACTTGGACGCTTTACTTGCAGCAATAGCTGATTTAAGCCAATAATTAATTTAAAATTTTTATTTCATCTTCTAACGTAAAGGTCGAAAATTCGAATACATGAACTACTAAACTGGAAAATTCAAACTACAAAATTTCACCAATATTTAATTGTAACATTATAATACAAAATTATTGTGATAATTTTAAGTACTTTCAAATAATAGAATAAAAATATCTAAATAAAAATCACAGTGTTGTTATTAGTAAACCTTTCTCCCAAAATAAGTTAAATATCGATTAGGTTAAATCGTAAATTATAAATAATGTAGGTAGTGACTTGAAGAGGTGTGTGTAATGATACAGTTTTACAATGTAAGAGTAGGTGACGTTGCTAAAACTAAAATGTCGTTTTATGCTGCAGTCAGGAATGTGATGTCATTTCAAATAGAAAGTTGTTGCGTCAGTTATTCGATGTGCGCATGACATTTAGAAAAGTTTGACGTCACTTTGTAGCGGGATTCTGTTGAGACAAAGAAAATCAACAGTGGGGTGAAAGCTTGGCTTGCATAAATCACGTGATGTCGTCCAACCAATGAGAGACGAGAGTGGTCACCCACTCCCTACCGTTGGAGGGGGAAGTTAGCTTGGCTTGGGTTTGAGGACGCTTACAAGATTCTTTCCGTCTTCGCCTGTGCTAGTGTGTGCAAGTGTGCTCTCGTGAATTTCATTGCTCAGTTTTTGTGAACAAAATGGTAAGAACCGTTAAAAATGTATCATCTGCTGGTGGGCGTAAAAGGCGCTCGTCGACACCGCCACCAACTTTACCGCCCTTGACTTTAATGACGTATTTGGCTACGTTTAAACCATCACCTGACGCATCTACGGCGTCAGGTTCCGCCATTAATGGCGGTGCTGTGAAGTCAGCAATAAAAAATCCATCCTCTGGCAGGGTTAATGTTTTAAACAACATTATTGTTAAAGATGGTATTGCTGCTGACGTTGGGGGCGCTTCGTGTTCTAACGAAGGCGGTAGTCAGCTAGCGTATCATGGGCACCATCAGCAGATGCACGGCAATATACATCCTGGCGCAGATTTACCTGTTTTGCACCTTGAAGATGGTGACCTCGGCAATACCGTCAATGTCACCGTATCCAGGAGTAATGCAGGTAAAGCCGTTCATACCCCGAAATTACATGGTTTGGCTTTAAACAAAAAATTTAAAGTCACACCATCTACTTCAGGGTGTCAGGATGTACGCGCATCTCATCCGCGCAAATCATCTATGTCTCTGGTGGCACATGACTCCGATGACGACTTTTTGCCTAGTAATGTAAACAACAATAAAAACACAAAGTCGTCGTCGGCGCCATCAAAAGGTAAAGGTAGACGTACAGAAACACAATCCATAGACTGTGACGCGACTTTATGGGACGAGATAATGGATTTCGCGCAGACAGTTGTACCTGCCCCTCTAAGTCCGCTACCTGCTTCACCAAAAAAAAATAAGGTTTCGGCAGGTAAAGGGCAGGTAAAACCGTCTGCGTCGTTTGTGGCTGTACCTCTACCTGGCAATAGCGCATTACAACAGCCAAGCTGTTCTAATGCGGTGTTGCCACCACCACGCAATGACGCATTAGAACAACCGGGTTGCTCTAATGCGGTGTTGCCACCGCCGCCAGAGGTAGCTCCGATTGTTAATGAGAATCCGCTCCCAGCACAAGCGGACTCTGATTCTGAATCGGAGGTGTTCTCGCAAGTTGACACCAAAACATCTGTTAAACAATTTTTTAAAATATACGGTCAACTTAAGAGAACACATGATTTAAATTTGAGGCTTTGTCGGGATCATCCGAAAATCTTGCGTCGTGCTGCTGATATGCGGGAAAGAGCCGCAAAATTAGAGGCCGACGTAAAGAGACAAAGGGAGGCTCTCGACAAAACTGCAAAGCAGATGAGGTTTATTTCGGATCAAATGGGTGGCTGAGCACTTGCGCACACGCGGCGGAAAGTTATTTTAAGTTAGATTTTAAGTTAGTTAAGAATATTGTTAGTTAGATAAGATTATTGTTAATTAGGTTTAAAATATAGTATTAATAAAAAAACATTAAAAAAATAAATGCCAAAAAAAATTTAAAATGTTTGTCAAAAAAAATAAATGACAAAAATAATTAAAAAAATAAATGCCCCAAAAAAAAATAAAAATTTGTCAAAAAAAATAAATGACAAAAATAATTAAAAGAGCATACAAATAAAGGCAAATTAATTAAGTTAGATTTTTAAGTTATTTAAGAATATTGTTAGTCAGATAAGATTGTTAATTAGGTTTAAAATATATTATTAATAAAAAAATATTAAAAAAATAAATGCCAAAAAAAATTTAAAATGTTTGTCAAAAAAAATAAATGACAAAAATAATTAAAAAAATAAATGCCCCAAAAAAAAAATAAAAATTTGTCAAAAAAAATAAATGACAAAAATAATTAAAAGAGCATACAAATAAAGGCAAATTAATTAAGTTAGATTTTTAAGTTATTTAAGAATATTGTTAGTCAGATAAGATTGTTAATTAGGTTTAAAATATATTATTAATAAAAAAATATTAAAAAAAATTAAAAAGTTTGTCAAAAAAATAAATGACAAATAATTACAAAAAAATGATACAAATAAAAGACAAAAAATGATAAAAAATAAATTACTGTGTATTATTATGTAAGAATATATTGTTAAAAATAAATATAAAAAAGTTTAAAACAAATTTTAAAAAGTGAATAAAAAATGATAAAAAAATTAATTAGTTAATAAAATAAATACACCACATGTAATTAATTAATTGTGCATATTATGAGTACATGTTTGACATGAATAAACACATAATGTAAAGGTTAATTAATTTAAATAAAAAAAAAAAAAAAAAAAAAAAAAAAAAAAAATTAAAAAAATCGAATTTTAAACACATGAAAATCAAAATTAATGGTTAATTAGGAAAGGTCAAAGGTCAAATTTAAAAAAAAAACCGGAGATCCACCTCCTCCTTTCTCCGGGGGGTGTCCGAGGATTCGATCCTGTGATCTTCTGAGCGACCACAAGATCGACGCGTATTTGCCCGCTCGGCTACTCGAACGCCCCACAAGAGTTAGATCTATTTCCTAATTTCAACAAAAAACTACCTGCTCATCGATCCGTATTTACCAGGCAGGGTCGCATGGCCTTAGGCTATAAAATCAACCCAAGCTATCGGCTTTATACATTTACAACTGTATTATTTTGAATCAGTTTATATCTTGAGATATTTTAATTTAATTTAAATAATAATAAATAAAAGATAACCATTTTTTTTTCAAAATACTTTTTAATAAAATCATTCATATGTTCATTTGTTTTAATATTTATATGATTTACTAATTTTCACAACTTGTAATATACAGGGTGGCACAAATATTTTTATTAATTAAAAAATATATACAATTAAACTTAAAAATAAAATGAAATATAAATTTACATTAATAAATACTACTTATAACGAATCAAATTTAGTAAAACACGTTGTATCGTTCACGCAATTGTTTTATTTACATTATTACATGTATGACATACTTCAATTCGATGCAATTGCACCAAGTTTGTGCTGCAACATTTACATTTCGTTATCATTGCACCATCCAACGTCGTCGTTTTGTGAATATTTACATGCTGGTGACGTCCGGACACTATCCGTGTATAGGATATATAACATAGCCCACACAGGAAGTGTTTGGTTGCATCCGGCCTGGTTCTGATTATGACAAAAGACGCTGACGTGCAATATAGTCTCCGCCGATCATCATAATTGTTTAATATTTTTCCGGAGAAGGCTAACTCTTCCGCTTCGTCTTCCACATCATCCCCAAGACCTTCATCTACACTGACGGGAACCAGGTTGCCATCTTGATTCAAGTCCTGAAGCTCTTGATTTACACCATCTCGGTGTAACACCATTGCACCCATATCATTTTCTGCCAGTTCAGTGAGGAATCGTCTATAAGCCATCTTTAAATGTTGGAACTCAACTGATTTGATGTTAAACCTCCTCCGTTTTATATTCTATAATTCGTGACGGTGACGCCCTTCCTATTGCGTCAAGTTTACTATTAGCTATTTAAACCAAGAGTGACCACAAGAGGAACGCATTCAAACTTCTTACGTAACACAATCGTGTCTTAAAACAGAAGTGCATACAATGGTCCTACCAAGAGTGGAAATTAAAACCAATAATAGCAGTACAACCGTATAGTTACAATAATTCAAGAATTTGCCATAATTGCTATACTGCATGGAGGAAGCAAATTATCAACCCATGCACTGGACTGTGCAAAAAGTGTGTAATTCAGAACCCAGTGCAGAAAAAAGAATTTCGAGACAATTGTCCAAATGAAACACAATGTCGCAATTGTCTTACCATACTCAAAAGAACGAATTTTGGTATATATCGAGACGTATGTGAAGCTTGCAAAGCAGACCAACCACAATTAAGACAACGATGCGTGTACTGTAGTAAGTACGAGGACAATTGTTGGAACAACATTTGCATAAAATGATTATTTTTAATTTTTTTACAATTTAAAATGAAGGAAATAAATTAAATAAATATTTAAGAGTTTATTAAGTAAATAAATGTATTAAATGACTTACAATTAATTTATTTACTAAAACTATTTATTAAATTATTTACAATGTTTAATTTATATGGATGCCTAATCTGTTCCCTCGCAGACATTATCGCACTCTATCAAGAGCTGATAATCTGACCAGTGGCTCTGGTCAGGTGATGGCTGGCCGTCTGGATCGTAGAACACCGTTTCCATAGACCATGCTGATGGTGATGTTGCCCTATCAGTGCTGCTGTCCGGGGGGTTATCTTGGTCCTCGCCTAGATTCTCACCTATCCAATAAGATGAAGGTGATATTGGTCTGTCGTCAATGCTATCTGGGGTAGCTTGGTCATCCTGGTCCTCTTCGTCTTCCTGGTCCTCTTCGTCTATCGAATACGATGGAGGTGACCGTTCCCACCAATCACTGCTGTCTGGGCCGTATTCACTAGGCATTGACCAGGTCGATGACGTTGATTTTGAGTCGGTGCTGGAGGAGACGCAATTTACTTGAGAAGTGTCCATGATGTTAATAATTTTAAATCTGACAAACAAGAGCGTTGCTGTGTGTTATATAAAGCAAACTAATCTCCACCCCCAGCAGTGGCGCCTCCTACAAACATTACTTTACAGGCACCTCTATTATTGATGATGGAGAGGGGGTAAACATTTAATGTATAGTGTTTTACTGAATCAATGAATAAGTCAGGTTGGCCGAGTGGTTAAGGTGTCAAACTTCACTAATTAAAATTCATAATAACACGTATCCTATGATTGGATATGAATACCCCCTCTATTATTTTAGAGTGACTCCCTCCCCACACTACTATATATATGGGAGTAATATTAAACCAAACTTAGTTGCATTTACTATTTCTATCTATATACCACGTATCGAAATGGCAAATCCATCTATTATATCTATTCTAAGACGGTTGGCGCAAGAAGATTCCAATAATTGGATGCTGTTTAATCATGAGGCTGCGGAGATGGGGGTACCTGCTGAGGCTGTGGAGATTGGAGCACCTGCTGATGTTGATGCCAATGGTGTCAACATCGATATCCAGGAAGTCATCGAAGGCGGCGAAAATGGTATAGTGGACGATGGAGTCGACGAAATGGTGGACGATGGTATAGAAGTCGATGTTGCGGACCTCATCGAGGAAGACCAGCACGAGATGGCTTTCCAGATAAAAGATATGGTGGCTGGTACAATGGACAAGGTGTGTGCTACAGCGGCCTTCGTTGTGGTATGCAGCATTGACCAGGGAAAATACTTTATGTGCACTAGGTGCTACGTATCGTATTCTCGCATGGTCGTAGAGGGGGCTGTTCACCAACACGCAAGTCTGCACAACACGGTTGAGTGGTGGGACGTACCTACCATAAAGTGCAAAGCTTGTGGCGATGACACAGTGACAGTCGGTGCCATCGAAGGTTGTTTTGTGTGCAATAATACTGGAAAAAGAACAGTACCCATATAATAATATTAGATTTTCTAGTTTGTACTTTTTATATTATTTTTTATGTTTGTTTAATGTTTAATTATAATTTTTAATTATATTTAATTAATTTTATGTTTTATGTTATATGTATATTTGTATCATTCTTATAATATAGATTGTAGGAAAATAAAAAGGAATTAAAACATTTATGTGTATGTTTATTATCTTTCAAGTGTTAAAAAAAAAAAAAAAAAAAAAAAAATGATTATTTTTAATTTTTTTACAATTTAAAATGAAGGAAATAAATTAAATAAATATTAATAAAGTATATTCATTTTATTATTCATTTGTGACACATATTAAAATATTTCAATCGACATAACTATATAATGATACATTAATATATTTTTCTAGTTAATGACAATTTTAAACAATAGAAGCTATATCAACCCACGAATTGTGTTCTACAGATAGCCCCAACCACTTTACCAGCACTTTATTTCCTTTCTTCTTTAATACATTTTCAATTAGATACACATCGGGGTATTTTGCTTTTAGTAGCTCCATTTCATAAAAACATCCCTTGATTGGGTGTCCAAACAAGTCTTCTATCAGGTAAGTTGTGGGATTTGTTATGTTTATTTTGGTAATTTTAAAAAGTTCTGTTGAAAAGTTCGGTGTAAACCCTTTATCAAATACACCTTTATACTTGCTAATACGAACTATATCACCGAGATGAAATTTCGGTTTCAGAGCAATCTTAATATAATTATATACGTTTAAATGTGTAGTTGGTTTGACATCAATGGGCTTTCTGCCAGTTGTACGATGGACTTTGTCATTGTAACTTTTTGTAACGTTTGGTAGGATATCGAGCCATTTATATTTACCCATAGCTGAGAATTCTTTATACAACCAATTTTTTAATGTGCGGATTACTCGCTCAACAATTGCTGCTTTTTTTGTGCTATACGTAGAATAATGATTAATTTCGTGCCGCTTCATTAATGCGGAGAACTTTCTGTTATAGAATTCAGTACCATTATCGGTCTGTAAATTTCTCGGTGAATAATTTGCTTCTTGAATAATAGTCTGCATAGCCTTGGTAACTTCTACAGCTGCTTTATTTTTAATAGGTTTGGTCCATACGTACTTGGAATAGCAGTCAATCACTACAAGAATATAACGATACCCTCTATTTTTATCAGCGTATGGCTGCATTTCAGCTAGGTCTGCTTGCCACAAATCACCAAACCCCTTAATTATGGTTCGCCTTCTACGAAAATTTCGTCGAGCATTTCTATGTAACTCGTTAACAACTTGTAATTTTTCGCTGCTAACCTCCATTATAAAATTGTCTTCAGCTATATATCAACTTCAGGCATTAGTTCTGGTGGAAATGCTAGGCCTCCGGATTGCACCTTCTTTGGTTGGAGTTCGGTGGCAATATGCTCTAATTTAGAGATTCTAGTGATTAAAGTATTGCGATTGTTTATGGCCGAACGTTTAACTTCAGAAATTGCTTTATCAACATATTTCCTCATTTCTATTTTCATTTTCTGCATCATCTCATTATTTTGTTTATTGAAAATAGCGCGATTTTCTTCTCCACTTCTTATAAGTCCCACATCAACATATTTTTTCATTTCCCCAATAATTACATCGGTTGTATCAAAAATAGCTTTGGCAGCATTTTCATCATTTGTTTGTAGACGCTTGTTAACGTAATTACATGTTGCACCATCTTGATCATCGACAGGTTCCCCTAAATTTTTTAAACGCTTATTTTCAATATCATAGTGATTATCTCTGGTAAGTTTAAAACCCACGCCAGGTAATCCACGATGGGCTATTAACTTACTCGCACTAATTCTTTTGCTGCGTCCAAATTTGTCGATAGTGTTTACAGTAGACATTTCTGACTGCATCTGATGCGGTTTATAAATTGCAGACTATATAATACTTATTAAGTATAATGATACTATGTTTTATTTCATCTTTAATACACTATTTTTTCTTCCCTAAGTTCTGATATTATTTCTATTATTTCATTGTCGTGGTTGTTATTTCCCGCTATTTTCGAACTCCATAGTAGACGTAGACGATCCACGAGTTCGCTGGGTTTATTCCAAAAAATATATTCTTTATCTTTATTTCTGTACAATTTGTGGGTAGGTACACGTTTTAAGCCGTGACCACTTGTTGACGATCGTGTCGCAATTGTAGAAGATGTTAATGGTTTGATAATTTTGTGAAATTTTCCACGCTTAGTAGTGTTATAGCCATTCGCTACATCGAATTTTTTGTAAGGTGCCTTTGTTTTTCTTAGTATTTCTCCATATATCTTACTCCATTCATCATCGAGAACACCCTCTCTATTATCATCTAAAATTGTTGGGCGTTTTAGAAATATTAGATCGTACAATTTAGGACTACCTAGATACACGCCAAGTTTCTTATTGCCATACCATAGCGTAATATTTCCATGGGAAAAACGTATTTCGGCATTGCCCATCAGCAGTTTGCCTGTCTTGGGATCTACACGCACTCCATATAAACTATCATACTTGGAATCACCAGATTTTAAATTTTGTATATGTCTTTTTACAACCTCATGTCTTTTTTCTAGTTTACTAGCTGGAGAAGTTTCGGATACAGGGGTTGTTCTTATTGACGATGGTGGTGTTTCCATAATGGGGATATAATGTGGAACATCATCACCACCTACATACTTATCGGATCCTTCTTCAGAAGCACTCTCCCATGATACAGCCCTCTGGGTGGACACCCTTGATGATGATGGTTTTGAATGTAATTGTTGGATATGAGATTTGTTCTCTGCTGCTGAAGATATAACATTTAAAGGTTCAGTTATCGGTTGGTAGATCTTTTCAAGTGTTACGTGCATCTCCATATCTTTGTTCTTGATATAGTTAAACTTCTTCCGCACAGCATCTGTTGCCTCAATCAGCTGTCGCTTGAGTGTTATTTCGCTACTGGGATGTGCAAGATTGTTATATTTTTTATTATCTTTGGTAACCTTCATCTTAGCGCATACGTAAACGAAGTAATCCTAACGACGTATGTAATTCAAGTGAAGTTTTTAATAAAATGCATTATGGATATATGAAGCTATCAAACCCTTTTCTATATCGCCCACCTTGTACTTCTCTATCCTTATCAATCACTAGAAATCCATATTTGTCATTCCAGCACTTTGCACACATATTTTGAAATACTGTAAACGTTACATCAGGTGACACATGATCGGAAAAGATGTGATGCAGATTCATGTCGTCCTGTTTAAAGACAACAATTAAATTACTATTGTCTCTTATTAGCTGCTTCGGGATTCGAGAGTATGTCTGGCCAAGATAAAAACAATCCACATTTCTATGTCGGCCCATACTGAAATATCCCCTTATAACATCTTGTTTCTCACATATTACATCGTCAAATATAAACACAGACTCTGGCTTTGCCTCGGATGGTTCCACTATTTGCGTACCATTACTAAATGTATAAAATCCTAACCCCTCAATCGGCGCTAATACATTACGTAGATACTCATACTTGGGTTGATTTATAGACTTTGAGTATAGGTAAATATTTAAAAAACGTAAACCTAAACGATGCGTGATCAAAGATATTAAGACATTTGTTTTCCCACAATTCGAGGGTCCTATTATGAGGGCACGTACAGTTGAAGGTAGTAGTGGTCCATGGCGATTATCAGCACTTAACCCACGCCCAACTTTTTCATCCAAATTATCTATAGAAAGCGTTTGTTTCTGTTTCACAATGTGCATTGTACCGCGGCTAAATGTTATATAAGTAGATGTGTGATTTACAACTCTTATTTAAATGGTTTCTACGATACGATACACACGTGAAAAACGTACGAAGCGCGGTGGAGGATTAGTTAATTCCCTGATTAATAAGCTCCCCGTCGAGTTGCATTTGCCAGGTTATCAATTTTGTGGTCCAGGCACAGATTTAAATAAAAGGTTAGCACGAGGTGATTCTGGCATAAATCAGCTCGATAAAGCGTGTAAGCAACACGATATTGCATACGACAAAAATAGCAGTAATCAAGCAGCCCGCCATAAAGCAGACTATCAGCTTGAACAGGCTGCGTGGAAACGGGTGAAATCCAAAGACGCAGGACGTGGAGAAAAGGCAGCTGCTTGGTTAGTCACAACTATAATGAAGGGAAAACAACGTCTTGGTATGGGATGTAATTCAACAATATCTCGCAATCCAATAAGGAAACGAATCATCAAGAAAACAAAGAAAGGTAAGAAGAATGTTAAAAAGACAGCGTTTGGATCTGGGATAGTACGAAAAGTGCGTGACACACTGCGAAATGCTGGAGGCAAAAAAGTAAAAGACCAAAAGAAGGTGGTTGAAATTGCTCTAAAAGCTGCACGTCGATATATAAAACAGGCCGGTGGAAAACACAATATTCAAACACCTCGAATTATACCAATTCCAAAAGTTGGTGGTATTTTACCTCTAATACCCATTTTTGCTGGATTATCTGCATTGGGTAGTTTGGCTGGTACGGCTGCTGGTATTGCTAAAGCTGTAAATGATGTGAAAAAGGGTAGAGAAGAATTAGCTGAAGCAAATCGGCACAACAGAAGTATGGAAGCAATAGCTATGAAAAGTGGTAAGGGGATGTATATGAAGCCATACCGAAAGGGGATGGGTCTTTATCTAAAACAGAATTCAAAAAACTAATAGACTCCCTACCTCGGAGACCTCTTACCGACATTGATCTTAAATATTATGCTAATAAAATGAAGGTAGCATACTTTCGAGGTGTATTTATGCGTGACTCACTACCAAGACATGGGCCACATTACAATGAATCCGCAATAATCAATTTGGATAGTATATATGGTCCTGGGACACATTGGGTGGCATATAAAAAACGAGGTAGTTTAGTAAATTATTTTGATAGTTTTGGCGACTTACCCCCACCTATAGAATTAGTTACATATTTCAATAACGATTCAAGGAGGGCCAACCAAATATTCTATAACTACAAACGTGTACAGAATTTTAACACAGTGTTGTGTGGACATTTGTGTTTAAAGTTTCTCTCTACGAAACAAATATAAAACGCCATGGAACTGAAATCTATGACCCCAGCAATAGATCGAGAAGGTATCAAGCGAATGGGTCACTCACTAATTGCATTCTCCCGTTTGCGTAGTCTGTTGAAGATGAGCAAACAACAACTAGCAGATATGCCCAAAGAGGTGATGATTGGGTTGGCTTCACATGAAATTGCATTAGTATGGGATAAGCTACCTACACATCTTCAGAACGATGTCGATATATTAAAATATCAATATTGTACAGAACATTACCTTAATGATTATGAAAGCAATGTTGACGTAAATGATGGTCCAACACCTAGAAAAATGTTTTGCTGCTATTGTAAGGTAAACGATGTAAATGTGGCATCCAATAACAATGTAAATATATTACCATCAACTTCTAAGAAGAGGAAATTATACCATTATTGCTGTAATCCACAATAAATTGGGTAACACAATTTAATTATATCAGTCATGTCGTACACGTTCACACTAACGAGCCGCTTAAGTGAGCTAAGTGTCAACTTTGATCCACCCATTGAACTGGATAGGAGCAGTCGTCATGGGTTAGGTTTAATTGGATTCTACTCTTACAACTCCATATACAATGTGGATGAAACAAATAACATCTTCCAATATAGGGTTAGTGCTAAAGATACATTCACTACTGTTCACATACCTCTGGGGGCTTATGAAATTGATGAAATCTATGCTGCAATGTTGAAAGCTATGAATATTGATGGAAAGGATTACACGCAAATATTCACTTTAAGGGCAAACAACAATACCTTAAAGTGCGAGATTTTGTCAAAGTATGAAGTAGATTTTAGACAACCAAATTCAATAGGAAGTCTGTTGGGATTTGGACAAATATATTTACAACCAAATAAAAATTACGAATCAACACAGCCTGTTGATATTATGAAAGTAAGGATGATACGCGTAGATTGCAATATTATTTCTGGAGCTTATCTGAATGCAGAAGAGTCACACACTCTCTTTGAATTTGACATAGACGTTGAGCCTGGCTACAAACTTACTAGAGAACCCAAAAATATCATATATTTACCTGTTAGACCTAAAGGGTGTCAGTTAATAGACAACATCACACTACGCATACTGGACGACAACGGTGATTTGATCGATTTTCGAGGTGAGAAAATTATTGTAAGGCTAGAATTGAAGAAAGTCGGATATCACCAACCAAATGGGTTTTAGATATAAACAGCGACATCACCATCAGTATGATACTGTAGCGAACAACAGTATGGATAAAAAGAAAGGGAGATGTGGAAAGCAATTCATTCAAAGTCTATACCTTAAACAGTTAAGACATAGATTGTCAGTTGAGGATCAAGCCTTTTTAAAATCTATTGGATTAAAACTGCGAAAAATTGGTCATAATAATGGTGGCTACTGCAACTAGTGACAAACTTGAGGTGTTTGATGAACCTGTGTTAGATCATTCCCTAGTTAGCCTACATGAGCATACATATAAACCATATGGATCCCCATATTACAGAAACTCTGATGAAATACGTATTCCCATCAATTTTCAAGATGTTATACTCGACATTTCAGAAAGTTATATATACATAGAGGGAAAATTTACTCCTAGCGACACCACAAAGCGTTGTTATTTATCCAATAATGCACTAGCATTTCTCTTTGAAGAGATACGACTGGAAATGGGTGGTGAACAAGTAGCAGTAGTCAGAAGACCTGGTATTACTACCACAATGAAAACTATGGTGTCGTATGGGCAAACGCATGCACGCTCATTAATAACAACAGGTTGGGGTCTCACTGAAAAGAGACAAGATATTTTAGATACCGCCAGTCACGTGTTCAGTGGCAAACTACCCCTTAAGTTCCTTATGGGTTTTGCAGAAGATTATACCAAAGGCATTCTGAATGTGAAGCAAGAATTAATTATGATAATTGCACGCTCATTTAAAGACTCCTATATCGGTGAGGTTGATGCAGAGTTGGAAATCAGCAAAATTGAGTGGAAGATAAGGCACATTGTACCTGAAGATCGACAAAAGTTAAAATTATTGAATCGAATTAATAAAAGTGGTAATAATACCAAAGTTAAGATGGTCTACCGTGCGTGGGATTTTTATGAGCTTCCCTGTCTACGCGATACTACCTATGACATATGGGCTCTTAAACTCTCCACCCGTCTTGAAAGCCCACTTTTCATCCTTCTTGGCTTTCAAGGCACTGATCAGGCCAATGATAGAACAAAGGATGTTACACAGTTCAAACACGCAGACATAAATAATATTCGACTATTTCTAAACTCTGAAGTATATCCATATGAACGTTGGAATTTAGATTTCGATAAGAAGCTCGATTCTGCAGCATATTATGCTTATGAGAACTTCCAACGTAGTTACTATGATAAAGATATGAGCGAACCCATGATGGATCTTGGGGAATTCAGGAAGAATCCTTTGTTTGTCATTGATTGTTCACACCAACCTGTTGCAGTGAAATCATCTACTGTCGACATAAAAATAGAATTTGAAACACGAAAAGCGAAATTTCCGGAACAAACTCGAGTGTATGCACTTATACTTCATGATACATATTTAAGTTATAACGCATTAGATGGCTCGGTTCAGAATGGTTTTCTCGATGTCAAGTAAAAAAAGAAAATATTTATTATTGTGGAATTAAGTAGTGCAACCTATTTCTATCAAGATATCTGGATAATTTTATCAACAATAATCATGATGTACTTGCAACTGTTTATTTTCTCAGAATGTAATTGTAGAATTAAATATAAAATTAAAATAAAAACTGTTCTAATTATACTATGATTGTATTTTTTGTTGTGTAATAAGAAATATGAAATAAAATGAATGTAATCTTTTAATGTGTATTTTATTTATTCAGTTTTATAATATAATATAAAATACAGAATATTGTTTACTACAGATACATACAATATTTGGTGTAATAAATATGACAATAGAAGATGAATATTATTTATGTATCTACATTGTTATCTTCTACATCAGACTGGTCGAGTTGATATTTTTCAATAATATTCTTAGGTAGGTACTCCATTATCTCGTATAGAAAATGTTTTAGTTCCACTCTGTCCATATGCTCACAAAACTCATCCAAATTTAAGAAGCCACGGGAATATCTACCACATAGATTTACACCAATGCTATACGCTTTAGAAGCTTCTTTAACCCGTCGAACTTCTTCAGCGTCGAAGCAGATATTCATATCATAATTTATTGAAACCAATGCATCCCTTATTAAGTCATCTAGTTTACAAGACAATCTCTCAATGGCAGATTTAATGTCTTCTGCAGGGGTCCATGTTTGGGTTGAATATTGCATCCACATCTTTGCTGCGTACCTACAAATAAAAAATGAAATGTAAAAAAATACATAAAAAACAGCACTAAATGGACTTACGTTTGAGCTATTGGTGTACACGAAGTAAAAATATGTTGTACAAATGTCAATTTAGATATATCAGAATCTTTATAGGCTAACAAGTGATACTATTCTATAATACTCCTAGCATTCTTCCACAATATTCCATTTCTACTTAATACTTAAACTTAGCTAACTTAAATACTTTACGATTATTTTTGTTTGAGAATTAAACACCGAAACTTATTAATGGACTAGATTTTGCTCCAGGATAAGCTGGAGAACTTTGTCCTAAATATGTCAATGTAACTTTACCATTTGACGAATTTATTTTATCGATAGTGTTCTCACATATAATTTCCACAAACCGTTTCGGTAAAAATGATTTAAAAGTCGTAATTGAACTTTCCTCAAACAAAGTTACTATGATTGATTTTCCAAATCTTGTATTAACCAAAGATATTTTTTTTATGATATAAGGTTTATTTAAAATTAACGCTGAAATGGATCTTTGCTCTAAAACCTGCATATCTTGATTTATTAGCTCATTAAGTGCTAATAAGTCAACTTCGGAAATTGCCATATTTAAAATGAATATAATGAAAGAATTATAAAGAGTAATATAAGATATTGCTCACTTGAAATAACTGAAGTCACTGACTGCACTAGGCTGATTTGTTAGCTGTAGATGGTTCACGATAGAACACGATAGAAATGATTTTGTGTTGCGACTACATCTTCTTTATAGCAGTCTAGCTGAGCTACCCCACCACCACTACTTGGAGTACTCATACACATATTGGTACATACACTAATTACAACTACAATTGCATTGCACCACTCCAATTACCTCTATTGCAATTACATCAGTCTAATTACTGCACATTACTCTACTTACCTCTATTGCAACTACATCAGGCTAATTACCTGCAATACTCTAATTACCTCTATTGCAATTACATCAGTCTAATTACCTACATTACTCGAATTACCCTAGTTACCCCCCACCACAAAAAAAAAAAGGGTGGGGGGAGACCCAGCTCCGCCATTACTACTCTACTACAGTAGCCTCTCGAGAAAACAACAGATAGGTTAATACAGTAGCCTATCAATAAAATTAAAGTGACAAGAAGCCGAGCAGAACTCCAGAAAGAAAACCGATCAACTATCGGAGTAAGTCGAATTTTCCTTTCTGTTTCCTTTTATTTTCCTATTTTTCTACATCGCATAGAAGACTTGGAATTGATTATCAAAATCATTTTAGTTTAAGAATTAAGTTAATAAATATAGAAGTAATTATTTAGTTACAATGTATGAAAACTAGAGTAATTCTAACTAGTCATCATTCTCTAAGAAATAACAATTTAAAAAAACTTTATACCTTGTTTATTAAATGTCTAGTACTCACATCTGACGAAGCCACTGTGTGGCGAAACAATTGTTATGTAGTTTATATATTTTGTGAAATATATAAATATAAAAGATTTGTGGAAATCATAAAACAGTTAAGTTTTATTTCATTCAATGTTTATTAACTGTGATTATCCTCCTCCACTTCTTAAGAGTCTTTTGTTTTCAAGGTCGCGGTTACATGAAGTGCAGGTAATACGAGATAACAATAACGAAGAACCTCAAAGTAGTTTTTATTTTTCATTACCTCATTTAGGAAAAATTTCATATAAATTTAAAAAAATATTTTCAAGATATGAGGGTGTTAAATTAGCTTTTAGGAACCAAGTGACTTTAAATAATTTATTTTCTCATCTCAAAGATGAGGATCCCATAGGTAATAAATCTAATGTAATTTATTGCATCCCTTGCCGTGATTGTGATTCTAAATATATTGGACAGACTAGTCGTAGAGTGAAAGACAGAATTACGTCACACAAAAGTGACGTAAGACTTAACAAACGTTCTTGTATGTTGGCCGAACATTGTTTATCACAAGGGCATAATATCAGTTACGACGAGGTTACTATCATAGATTGTGAAGTTAATAATAAAAAAAGGACATTTTTGGAAATGTGTCATATTTCTAATGTTGACAACACAATGAATGCAATGACGGATATTGATGGTCTCAGTGTCATATACACATTTTTATTACATCAATACTTTAATAACCATGGGGACAGAAATTTATAACTCACCTCGTATATAGACTCCTGTTGTGACGTAATTCCACTAGTTGTTATTTTAAAATTCTGAGATTTGTAGTATTAAAGATAATAAAATTTAAAAAAAAAAATTTTTATTACGTTTTTTATCGCATGGCTATCGCTAATAGGATAAATAAATAAATAATAAATAAATATATCTTTATTTGGGAAAAAATATTTTACAACTTACATAGAAAAAATGTTACAAACAAAGATAAAAAATGGACACTGAAACATCATAGTGATGCTTGTGCGTGCCTATGACAAAACATACATATTAATAGGTATTTAATAGGTATTTAGTAGGTCTGCTCCAGCACCATAGGAACCAGTCCGGAAAAACCAGCTCGGAATCTCACTGAGCATGAGCACAGACAGATAAATGTTACCTATCAGGTACTGCGCATTCTCAGTAAAACCCCGAACTAGCCCGGGACCAGCTCCCACGCCTGTTGGAACAGACCTAATATAAATAGTAAATACACATACATATACTTAAGGCAATAATTTAAAATTTTAAAATAATACATGTATAGGTTTTTTTTTTTTTACAAATCATAAATATAATAATAATAATAATTTAAAATATAAACACTGGTAAGTACAATAGTTAGGATAGACGATTCGTTCACTTTGTCTGGTTTCAGTTCATTTCCAGTTTTGAACGAATCATCGTAACTGATAATTGATAATGCACAGTTTTATTAAAGTTTTAATTCATTATAATGTTTGTTAGTTTTAGTTAGTTTATAAGTATATTGTACATGGTTAGACACCACTTATGATTGCTAACTTCAAATTCAATCTCAAATTAGTAAGTACTCTATTTTTACATTTTGTTTTGTGTTTATTAAGTGTAATAATTAGAGACGAATAAAGTTTCGAAAGCTTGAAAACTAAAAAGAGTATACTTTTTTGTGATAAGACTGCATCCCTGTCTATTGTCTTTAAAAGAAGTTGTTGTTTAACGTTGACAGTCGTCGAATATTTAAATTATATATATATATATATATATATTGTCATGTATACCCATATTAAAAATAAATATTAAAAATTAAAACTTAAATGGATTAATGTGAAATTCCTACTTCGGAAAAACCCAGAAAAATTTACCTATTAGTTAAAAAAGTGTCAATTTAAAAGGATACAAATCTTGGGAAACTTGCTCTGCTCTGAGAGGTACTTGTAGCCATCATGCAGAAAATAGTCCTCGTAAAGACCTCGTGATACCTAAAAATACATACACAATACACATCACACCAGATTAATCAAAAACCTAGACAAGTCTAATTTGTGCAAGAGTCAGTAATAAAGCTATAATAGCAGTACTATGATAAAGAAAAGATCATATTCAAAGTTTTAGAGCAACCATAAAAAGATTCAAATATCAACATAACCTGTTAATATGTAATTTGAGAATAATTTGTAATAGATATTAAGTAGAATAAGTAAATTTGTGCACAATAATCACAAATTAAGTGAATTTAAACGTTAAGTAGTGTGTTAAAAGTGAAATTAAAAAATCAGTGAACGGTACGTACCAAGCTTCGGAAGGTCTAAATGTCATCTAACGTAATATGCCATATGGGGCATCAAAAGGAAGGTCCTGGCCCCAAGAAGCTAAAAGGATGCATAATTCTATATATAAAATCCATTTAAGAAGAAAAACTTAAAAAAAATACTTACCAAATAGAAATGTCATTTATAGATTGCCTTGGAAATGCAAGAAAATTGAAAAGATCTCCTGGGCGACGAATAACAAACAGTCGAAGAGAGCGTCTTTTTATTCCCAGAGAGGAGGAAGTTTTCGGCGTGGCTCCTAAAAAATTATAAAAATTTAATATAAAAGTAGTCAAAATATATCTGAAAACCAGTATAAAACATTTATGCACCTATTTCAAGAGTGGAACAAGAAACTATAGCAGATTAGCAGAGGCAATTATCCAGTCAAGAAGATAAAAATATAAGGTACTTACCTAAGTTTAAAATCTCGGGATAAATATCCAAATTCACCTAGTTTTCACATAAAAAGTGGATGAACAACGTCAATTTGTTGTATAAAACGCAAATTTTTGACAGTATAAAACGGTGTGAGTTTAGCCGCCGATCATAGACTGATTATTAAAAATAGACCAAAGACTTTACAATTAATCGTTGAGTTTATGTAACATTAATAATAGTTCACATCGTGGACTGAAACTGTTATTAACATATTTTAGATTTATGTTGTCGTAGCGTAGTTTTAAGTAGTTTTTAAGAAAGATTTGTCGTTTATTTGAAATAAATTGTATTTGATTCTGTGCTGATAATAATCTTTTTATGGATCTATAAATTTCTACTCTACAGTCAGCACCATCTAGGCTCTAAGTCTAGTATTTATCATAGTGCAGAGATACGCATCTAGAAATCAGCTGACTTTTAATTCACTATATCAGTGCAACCAACTCTAAGAAAATAAAACTTAAACCATTCACATAATAATTTATTTTCAATGTACATAAAAAATTATTAAAAGAGCAAGTCAAGTTACTCCTAAAGCCCTATGAACTCCTTAACGGCCCTGAAACACAAAAATAATTAGGGATCAAACCAGGCCCTCGCAATTAAGTACTCCTGGTTGCATACTCATTGTGTTCACGTTCATTATACTAAAGGTAACTTATGCAGCCTGCACCAGGAAAGAAATTTTGTTATGGTAAAACAAGCAATAAATAGTGCTTAAATATATAATTAAAAATTTAAATACATAACAATATATATATATATATATATATATATATATATACCCGCCCAGCTATCCATTTCGCCTCCGACTACCAAACAGACACTCAGGCCTCCGGCATATTGGAAGTAGATAAAATTATATTTTTGGAATATATCAATTCCTTTTCTATCATTAAACAATGGGAACTTCAGAGGGGTAAACATTTTTAATATTTTTTTGCAGAGATAAATTGGACGTATCAAATGGACTCCGTTTGTGAACCTGACGTACATGCCTCCATTTGTATAAAATTTATAAATTTGATCGCCGCTTAGGCCTCCGAACAGTGTTGCCGTGTAAAGTATATACCAATTCAACCAAATTACAAATTATAGCCGCATTATGTGTAAACACCGTTGAATGAAATCGCATTTTTATTTAATTTTTTTTTAATGACTACAGCTAGTTTAAAGAAAAATAATAATAATAAATTGTGGCCGCTAACGCCAAATACCTCACCTCACCTCAAATTGTGGCCGCTTTGATTGATTGTTCATTAATATACATTTTGTGTGTTTTTAGTTTAGTATGACTAGAATAGGTCAAATCCACATATTTACTGGTTGATTCTGTGACTTTCATATTTATAATAAAAAACAACATTTTAGTATTATTGACTGATGGTCGAGATGGTAGCGTACCTGTCTCTCACCCAAAAGTCCCGGGTTCGATTCCCGGTCGTGGCAATGGAAAATACTGTGAGAGGGATTTTTCCATTATACACGGATATTGGATGTGTGTCCCTTGTCTTTAAATGTGTAGCCCCCTCCCGCACAAGGCTCTTCGAGAGCCTTCTGGGATAAAGGGGGTCGTAATTATATGTGGTGTATTTATATTAGAGAAATTTTATTAAAGAAACAAACAAAATGTTACAAATATAAAAAATATAAGTAATGAATTTAATAGCTATTACATAGTTGTAGGAAAATCTTTAGCCGGTAAAATTAAAATGCATAACTACTCCTATAAATTCTAATATACATAAATTCTAATATACTACACAACTTCTTTTTGACTATCACAAATTAACCTGAAATTAAAAAAAATATATAATGAAAACAAAAAACAAAAAGGTACCAAAAAAAGATCAGCCAAATTATTAAAAAATTTAGAACCATATATAAGCAAAACCTCTCATTTGCATCCACAACACTATTTTTGAAACTGGACTATATCCAGAACCTTTTAGACGCCGTTGATACACCGATTTTTAAAAGTGGAAATGAGCTTAATGTAGAAAATTAGAGATCAATTTCAATCTTTATTTTTATAAAGACTTTTTTCTTGAAATCCGTACTGAGATTCTCTTATTAACTTGTATTTTTTATATGACGTATCTCTAGTTTTTATAATTTTTTCTATAAAAATATTAGAAAAAATTATAAAAACTAGAGTGACATCATATAAAAAATGCGAGTTAAGAGGAATGTTTGCACGGATTCCCCTAATATCGCGAATTATTTGCCCTGTAAACAATATTTGAAAATTAAATAACGTCGGCCTTGCGAAAAAAATGCAAGGGCCCTTTTTTGTTGCAAATTTCGTCCCCAATAAGATGCATATAATAAGATTTGTCTTAAATAAATTTTAAAACCTTCAAAAGGAATGTTGACGATATAAAACATGTACAAAATCAGGAAAACGCGCTTCGCTCTAGAGACTACAATTTTTTAAATACCTGATCAATATCTTTTTTAAAGTAAAGAGGAGTAAAAATACTCTAAAGTGACCAATGGTTTTTTAAAACCCATAATAAATAATATATTTTGTAATCACTTACATTAATGGTTTTTAAAACATTATTTACTTGTACTTCTAGATAAAATTTTCAAAAAACCATTGGTCACTTTTTAGTATTTTTACTCTTCAGTTTAAAAAAAATTAATCAGATATTTAAAAAATTGTAGTCTCTAGAACGGAGCGCGTTTTCCTGATTTTGTACATGTTTTGTATCGTCAATATTCCTTTTAAAGGTCTTAAAATGTATTTAAGACAAATCTTATTATATGCATCTTATTGGGGACGAAATTTTCAACAAAAAAGGGCCCTTGCATTTTTTTCGTACGACCGACGTGGATTATTTTATTTTCAAATATTGTTCCCAGGCAAATAATTCGCCATATGAGGGGAACACGTGCAAGCATTCCTCTTAATAACAGAATCTCAGTATGGATTTTAAGAAAAAAGTCAATAAGTGGCGCAATAAAAATTTACCATTATGTTAGACAGCTGTTTTGACAAATTGAAGCTCTCGCTATAAGTATCTTCTTAGACCTAGTGAAGGCCCTTGGCATTGTGTCATATTCTCAACTTCTTAAAAACTTAAATCGGATTGGTCTCACCGGCTGAAGTTAGTCAAAAGTTACTTGGAAAATAGGCCAAACACTTAGTGAACCATGAATTACCTATATAGTATACGGGTGTCCCAGATTTAAACGGACACAGTGAAATGGGAGATAAAGCACACTTTGCTGAGTTCAAAACACCCCCACACTTACCTTTGAAAGTGAATGGTTTTCGAGATACGGGGTGTTTTATGGTTCTTGGCCAATTATTCATACCGCCATATTTTCGGAATGGTCGTACATATCGGGATAAAATTTGGTACAAATATTATACTCTTTTAGTTCAATTAAAAGCATAATTTATTTTTGAAAAATTCCAGGACCGGACTCGTTTTTTTTAATGTTACTATCAGTGCTTCGAACAACACCCTGTATATCATTTATTGGAAACTGTTAGTAAACATTGAAAAAGACAATGGATCAGTGTATAAAATAATGTCATAATATTTGATGGCACACGTACTGTTATGTTTTAATAAATTTTTGAAATTGTCATTTGACCAAATATTAAAATCTACAAATAAAGTAGTCAGCAAACTTATAGTCATTATATTGCTAATTTCACTGAAATAGCCTACAATAGAACTTATTATTTGTTTTTCTGTACATGAACCGTATTTAAGCTTTTTTGAGCTTAAATTTCCATTCAAAATAACACAATCCATTTCACTCATAAAAAAAATTTAAATTAGCTATAAGTAGGCTTGTACTAATATGTACTATTAAAATCAGTAACTAAAGACCTTTAGAAAATAATATTAATACAATGAATTTTATAACATAAGGGCAGAAATACACACAAACAAATAATTTATTAAGTAATATTAGAAAAAGAAAAGAAGAAGAAAAATAGGTAATAAAATTAATTAAAATTACAATAGATTCTCAAAATGAACGCCTCCAGCGTTAATGCATGCTTGGGAACGTTTTATTATGTTTCTTACTGATTATTAATCATTTGCGGGTTATTTTTAATACCATCACATACATTAAAAAAATGTTGTAATAACCGTTCCCGTGTGTCGAATTCTTCATTGTACACCTCTGACTTTAAGGTGACCCCATAGAAAGTAGTCTAGAGGTGTAAGATCAGGAGATCTCGGTGGTCAGTTTACTGTACCTTCTCGACCAATCCATCTGTTGGGGTAATGCAGATTGAGATGATCTCTGACCACTAAAGCAAAATGAGGACCAGCACCATCATGCTGAAACCACATATTATTGGTATCAATCTCTCTCAATAAATCGGGCAAAATATCTCATAGAAAATAAAAGAAATAAACTTCACCAGTTAACCTTCCTTCAAATATGTGAGGCCCTATTAAATGGTTATTATAAATTCCACACCACACATTAATATTAAATCTGCGTTGGGAAAACACCAGTTTTTCATGTAGTGACATATTAGACAAACGCCTACTTAGGATTTTTAATAGTAGTTAATAAAACATCTAACTCAAAATTTAAGATACGTGTACCTAATGTAAAGTTTGTTGTTTTTTTAAAAAATTATTGTTCCTTAAACGTCAAAAATGTATTAACGTAACTAATTTTAATCGTACATATTAGTACAAGCCTACTTATAGCTAATTTTAATTTTTTCTATGAGTGAAATGGATTGTGTTATTTTGAATGGAAATTTAAGCTGAAAAAAGCTTAAATACGGTTTATGTACAGAAAAACAAATAATAAGGTCTATTGTAGGCTATTTCAGTGAAATTAGCAATATAATGACTATAGTTTGCTGACTACTTTATTTGTAGAATTTAATATTTGGTCAAACGACAATTTCAAAAATTTATTAAAACATAACAGTAAGTGTGCCATCAAATATTATGACATTATTTTATACACTGATCCATTGTCTTTTTTATTGTTTACTTACATTTTCCAATAAATGATATATAGGGTGTTGTTCGAAGCACTGATAGCAACGTTAAAAAAAACGAGTCCGGCCCTGGAATTTTTCAAAAGTAAATTATGTTTTTAATTGAACTAAAAGAGTGTAATATTTGCACCAAATATTTTCCCGATATGTGCGGCCATTCCGAAAATATGGCGGTATAAATAATTGGCCAAGAACCATGAAACACCCCGTATCTCGAAAACCATTCACTTTAAAGGGTAAGTGTGGCGGTATTTTGAAATCAGCACAGTGTGCTCTATCTCCCATTTCACTATGTCCGTTTAAATCTGGGACACCCTATATACTTAATACAAAATAGAATCCGTTGCACGTCATCACCCACCAAGAATTATAAATGAAGAGCACAGCCTATATCGGCATATGTTTTGGCCTTAAGGTCAACAGTTGGCAAGTCAACCATGGTGACGTCCCAACAGTTGACCTTAAGGTCAAAATATATGCCGATGTAGGCTATACTTTTCGTTTATAATTCTTGGTCGGTGGTGACGTGCAACGGATTTTGTTTTGAATTAAGTATACGATAGGGTGCCCCAAAGTACAGGGTGTTTACCTTAAAATTATACTCCCACTTATTTCTGTAAATATTTATTGACTAAAATTTCTTTGGCTGAAAAGGTAAACGAGGTAAATAGAAAAATTATAATTTTTTAAACGGACATCCTGTATATGTTTTATATGTTTGAATTCGTCGAGTTCTTCTGATTACGATGGCATATAACACTTATATATTTAAAAATGTTTATAGCATAAATCTGAGGAGAAGTAATAAAAATTGATGTCAAAAAAGGAAACTATAATTATTATAATTAAATAAATATAAAGAAATAATTATTATTATTTTTAACACAAAATGGGCATACATTAAAAAATATATTAAAGCAAATTTTTTCTGAATCTTCCATTGCAAACTTCGTTTTTAGAGAAACGGTAAGATATTTTGTTGGAAATATTTACGTCAATTTTGAAATAAATATACAAGTGTTATATACCACCGTAATAAGAAAGACGCGATGTAGATATATATATATAAAAAAGTACAGGTGTTCCATTTACAAAAATTAAAATTTTCTATGCACCTCGTATATCTATTAATATAAATAAAGTAATGACATACTACATAGAACTAGTTTTTGAAAAATTTTATTGAATAATAATTAATAAAAAATTAATAGTAAAAAAACATTTTTAATAACAAGCTTTTATTTAAATGCTCTAAAAAGAAGAAAATAAACTTTAAATTAAATCAAACCCATCAATTTACTACATTATACAATATGATATAAAAGCTTGTCGCGAGAGTTTAATATTGTATTCTTGGTTATTTACCCAGGAAAATCTCGCGACAAACTTTTATATCATATAAATTGTATAATGTAATAAATTGATGGATTTGATTTAATTTAAAGTTTATTTTCTTCTTTTTAGAGCATTTAAATAAAAGCTTGTTTATAAAAATGTTTTTTTACTATTAATTTATTTTTTAGTTTTTTTCGTATTCTTTTCGTATACTTCTCAGCAAACCCTTTCATTTGATACCCATTTTATGATGGTAGATAAGAAAATTTTGTCCGCCATCTTGGGGCGTCCGCCATATTGAATTTAGTGTGAAGTCATTTTATTTTACCCATTCTTCTCAACAAACCCTTTAAATTGATACCCATATTATGGGGGTGCATAAAAAATAACTAGTCCGCCACATTGAATTTAATGTGACGTCATTTTGTTTTTCCTATTCTTCTCAGCAAACCCTTTTAATTGATACCCATACCATGGGGGTACATAAGAAATAACTAGTCCGCCATCTTTGGGAGTCCACCATATTGGATTTAGAATGACGTCACTTAGCTAAACATGCAATTGTCATCCAAACTAAACGTGTATGCAAAATTTCAGCTCAATCGGTTGGGGATGACAATTTTAAAATTCAGTTGCAAGATTTGACCTAAACAAACAAACAAAAAAACAAACTAACATACAAATATTGCAAGTTAAATAAAAGCTTGTAAAAAACATGAGGGTACAGTTTCAAACGAAACATCCTGTATAGATTTGAGCCTTATACTTTTTAGCATTTATGTAAACACAAATTCCATGAGAAAGATAATATCCTATGATCTTACCACAATTTTTTATGCATGCAAACCTGAAAGATCTGAAAAATAGTATTGAGGAGGACCTGAAACCTGAATAGTGTATAATTGCTTATCCCGTTTAGGAATTTATAGACTTCACTCTTCAATGTATTTCTGTTTGTGGAGACAAACTAGAACATTTTCGGCGCAATCATTTAAAGATACTCATCTTTGAGATAGTATATAAGAGAGCAACGTTTGCGCCTCCTCTAAACGATGTGCGACGTCGCCAGTTATACGGAGTTGTGTACGTATGGTTGACTATGCGGAGGCTTATTCGACTTACCCGTAAACATAAAATTATATGCCTCTACTCTAGCGCTAGGAAGCGGAATTTTGCTGAACTAATCTGTATAACTGTATGTGTGTATAGGTCGTATAGGCCTCCACCAAAAATTTTGTCAGAGCACTCGTGATGACATCACATACATTCTGTGAAATTTTTAATAGGGAAACGTAAGTGCCTCCGAATTTTCGTTCTCGCCTCCGATTTCGGAGGCGTAAACAACAGTCAGATATCATTTCGGAGGCGTGTAGGTATGCCAGGCAATATATATATATATATATATATATATATATATATATATATATATATATATATATATATATATATATATATATATATATATATATATATATATACAGGCTGTCTATTTTACGAGGGCCACACCAAATATCTCGCTTAATATCTATTGTTGAAGAATAAAGTTTTAGAAATAGTAATCCCATTTTTTGTGAGCTATATTTCAGTAAAAAGAAATTTGAAATCCATAGCCTACTTTGTGAGATATATTACAAAAACCTGAAAAGTAGGAAAACTACAAACGGTTATAGCTTCCTTATTTGAAGAGATGCGAAAAAAGTTGAAGGGATGATAGTTGACGGCAAAGACAATAGGAATAATAATATGTATAAAAAAATTCGAAAAACGCAATTGGCTTTAACATACGCTCTTGTGCAAGAATTAAAACAACAAATCTCAAAGTAGGCCATGACACCATTAATTCCGTTTATTTTTTCCCTTTCCAACGATATAAAACATGTCACAAAAATTTTAACTGATAGTGCCAATATTTAATATTTTACGAAAACCACAATTCATATCGTTAAAGCGTAAAAATCAGCTATGCCATGATAGTAAAAATTCACTTTATAATAATTCTAATTCAGTAATTATTTATTACAATTTAATACAAACTAACAAATGTCTCATAAATAAAAATAAAAGTACAAAATGAATATCCAAAAAAAACGAAAAATTATGTAGGTACAGGGTTTTCACCGAAAATGATCACCCCGATAACTTTTTAATTTGTAATTTTAGAAAAAAATGTTTCAAGTAAAAGTTGTAGGGCATGTTAAGGGCTTAAAAATCCTATTTTTAGAAAAACAATTGAACATCGTATTTACGATCTACCGATACAAGTTATGTTTTTTTAAGTGGAAAACCCTGTATTTTTTTATATTTGTGGATTCTATACGTTTTTCTGATTTTAACCATATAAATATGTCATATGTTTGCTCTGGTAGTTATTAAAATATTAATTTTTTGGGAAAGCAAAACTAGCTTTCAGCGTAGTTGCAGTTTGTTACAAGATGCCGAAGGGATAGCAAAATATTATTTAAAATAAACTACCGGAGCAAACATATGACATATTTATATGGTTAAAATCAGAAAAACGTATAGAATCCAAAAATATAAAAAAATACAGGGTGTTCCATTTAAAAAAACATAACTTGTATCGGTAGATCGTAAATACGATGTTCAATTGTTTTTCTAAAAATGGGATTTTTAAGCCCTTAACATGTCCTACAACTTTTACTTGAAACATTTTTTTCTAAAATTACAAATTAAAAAGTTATCGGGGTGATCATTTTCCGTGGAAAACCCTGTACATAATTTTTCGTTTTTTTGGATATTCATTTTGTACTTTTATTTTTATTTATGAGACATTTGTTAGTTTGTATTAAATTGTAATAAATAATTACTGAATTATAATTATTATAAAGTGAATTTTTACTATCATGGCATAGCTGATTTTTACGATTTAACGATATGAATTGTGGTTTTCGTCAAATATTAAATATTGGCACTATCAGTTAAAATTTTTGTGACATGTTTTATATCGTTGGAAAGAGAAAAAATAAACGGAATTAATGGTGTCATGGCCTACTTTGAGATTTGTTCTTTTAATTTTTGCACAAGAGCGTATGTCAAAGCCAACTGCGCTTTTCGAATTTTTTGCTACATATTATTATTCTTATTGTCTTTGCCGTCAACTATCATCCCTTCAACTTTTTTCGTATCTCTTCAAATAAGGAAGCTATAACCGTTTGTAGTTTTCCTATTTTTCAGGTTTTTGTAATATATCTCACAAAGTAGGCTATGGATTTCAAATTTCTTTTTACTGAAAAATAGCTCACAAAAAATGGGATTACTATTTCTAAAACTTTATTCTTCCACAATAGATATTAAGCGAGATATTTGGTGTGGCCCTCGTAAAATAGACAGCCTGTATATATATATATATATATATATATATATATATATATATATATATATATATATATATATATATATATATATATATATATATATATATATATATATATGCAAAGTGTCTTATACACCTCCAAAATGATATACGTATTTAACGAATACGCCTCCAAAATCGGAGGCGACTTCGAAAAATCGGTGACCAATACGAACCTATGTGTAAAACATGTTCATTGTCATTATTACGTCATTAGTAGGCGTATCCCAAATTTTCTGTCGGAGGCCAATTGGTATGGTGTACATATACAGTTATACAATGTAGTTCACTGTAATTCCACTAGTAGGCGCCACCAGTTAATACGCATATACGCTACAAATGGTGGTTAAGTAGAATTTGCCTCCACATGTTCTCTACACCAATACACCTCAGAAATATGGCAACAGTGTACGGAGGTAAGTTAGTAAGTTAGTTTTATATGTATGTAAATATTATTCATTGGTGATATTTTACCTTCTGTGGAAAAGCGCTCGCGTGCGATTTGACTTCAATAATATTTTATTAACATGTATACGTACTAGCTTTGTTTATGAAGTAATATAGTTGTTCAACTAGTAACTAGTGTTAGTACTAGATTGACATATTGATTAATGATTAATTAAAATAGACGAGTATTACAATTATTACTCAGGCTCAGAAAATACAATTAGTTCAAAAATAATTTGGAAGTAGCTTATTTAAAACAAAATAAGAATAAACATAATTTAACGTTTTTATTTATTCAGAACAAAAATTTGTGTGAATGATTTTGGTGTGTGTAAAATTATTTATTTATTCCTTTGGTTGAAAAATTAATGTTGGTAGTGTACGTAGTATTTCAATATGTTTTACATAAAAAAGTAACTAAAATTGCAGTTATTAAACCAGTATAAAATATGTAAAAAAAATGAAAATGAAATAAATTCATTATCTCAATTATTGTGCATATTTTTTAAAAATCCCTAGGTACCTACGTCGATTTTGGATTCTGAAATGACATCCTGCAACGTATAAATTTCATCTTTTAATTCAACCCCGTTCGAGTAGCAGTTGCAACCCCTAAGTTTTTTAATGGGAAGTAAGGACTTGTGATACCTTATTTGGAACATATTTTTACATTTTTAGATTCAGGATGTCATTTTGGATACAGTTATAGCATACTGAGATAAAAATATTAATGGCTGACATTTTTATGAGCAAATTTAATTTTTTATCTAGGCTGCCGTAATCCCAAAAAATGTTTTGCTTTGCTTGGGTAATTAATCAAAAAATATATTTTTGACATTATGCCACATGACATTTGTGTTATAAGATTTTAAACATTTCGGAAATCATTTTTCCAAATTAACTAATTTTTTTTAAATGGCACCATTGTGGCTCACTATGTTATTTCAAT